>CM036761.1:7317303-8046011 GCA_020796225.1 Arion vulgaris
GGTGGTGGTTTTCATGGTGCTTTTCGTGGTGTTTTTGCGGTGGTGGTGGTTGTGACGGTTTTCGTGGTGGTAATGGTGATACTTACTAATGTTCTCTTTGTTTCTCACTTTGTCTGCATAGTTTTAAGATTGTTTTTGTGAATTCTTTTCATTATTAGCTTCGAGTCGCTCTGACATTTGCTTAGCAATGTGACGTTAAAGTTCAAATCTCGCAGTAGTTTCATGGCAATGTTTTCTCGAAGTTAGTTGAGGTTTGAATGAGATGGAATTTTGGCCTAGGAATAGGGTTATGTGGTGGTAAAGGTTGTTCCTGATATTCGTTTTCGCCTTTTTTCTTACCATGTTTTCAAATAGGTTCTTTCTTGATAACCGCTATTTTTAGCAGTGTATTTTTTAAATTTTATTATTATTGATGTTTGTTGTAATGATGCATCGTTGGTACTATACCATGCATACAGTTCATCGAAAGCAAAGAATCAAGTGGTTCGGCCATCTAATGAGAATGAAACCACATTTACTACCATCACGTGCGTACAATAATCGACACTTAGGGCGCAGAGTACGAGGCAGGCCAAAGCACGATGGATAGATAACATCTCAAGTCCCTGCGAAAGCATGGACTGACAACGTCAAGCACAACACACCTGGCACAAGATATAAAACTAACTCTCCCCGCAACGCTTCACGGCAAATGTGCTTAAGATAAGATAACATTTGTTGTAATTTTTTCATTGTTTAGATAGTTGATTAATTTGTCAGTTTTTTTGTTGTTAATTATTGTTGTTCTGTTTGTTTGTTTATTTGACGATTGGTTTACATTAGAGTTACATTTATTTCATAGTAATGTTTTATGAGCTTCGTCTTTGTTTTATATTTGCATAGCAAGTTATTTATTTGTATGGTTAGTGTTCGGTTTAATCAGAATTGGACAGTACTATCACTAACAGACGAGAAGTTCTCTGTACTGCTCAGTGGTACAGAAGCCAAGGTAGGGTTCACTGCGATCATTACACGCAGCAGATTGTCTGCGGGTCATACCAAGTTTTATTATACTGTAAGCATGTTTCTAAATGTTGTTTGCTGCTTGTGTTTTCTTTCACTCTTTGTGATTTGTCTGGTTTGCGTGAGAACGCAGTATGTTTCGTTCCCGTTATTCCCATACGACATGTAGACCAGTCGCAAACGTACTTCGACCTAATCACGCCCTGAGTCACAACTCCTTTATATGTTGTGATACACAGTTAAAGGAGAAATTCCATCAAGTTGGTTTGGAAGAGTTCTATAAAACGTATTTGGACACGGATAAAATCCTGCGTTTTACAAACATGCTCTGTCGATGATTTCGCTATTTTGAAACACTTATGCGTGTGAACAGCTTTTTAGTCGCATGAACCACATCAAATCACAAGTGAGAACACGAATTACTGATATTCATTTTGAAAAAGTGTTGGCGTGTTGTAGCGACAACATCAATCGAGATCAATTTTGATGCACTTAGTTCTGCAAAACAAAGTCAGATGTCTCACTTTTAAAACAGTTTTAAATTGTCTAATTAATATGTTTGATTCTCAGATATGTTTTATTTTCTTCCCCCAAAAAAACCCCCATATTTCTTGGGTTATTTTATATTAAACCAGGCAAGCGTTTGACCACGCTCTCATCTACTGGGAAGCGACGATGTGGTCGAAGTTGTAACATGCTTGCTTGTTTACTTTAATTGGTTTTTTTTTAATAAGTGCATGGCCCGGCAGGAAATATTATTTCTGAAATTTGGCCCCTGCTGAAAGGTTGGCGCCCCTGTTCTAAAGCATCAAAACGTTTATGTTCACTTAATAGAAAGACAGAAAACCATGATATTCATTGGCACAGGAACGGAGCAATTATGGGGTGACCCGTTGCAGTGAAGTTGGAACCGTACTTATGAACTATGAACAGAAAACCGTGACACTGGTGCAACTAACCGGTAACAGTGTGACAACAAAAGAAGAAGCATTGCAACTATATGATAGTTCCTTCGAAAGTTTGTAATGTAGTTATTGCGGATAATTAATCTTTTCGTGTCGAATATTGGCTTTGTGAAAATTATTGATATCACAAAACATTATTACTCCATACTACCTGATCTGTTTCGAACAGCACGCAATGCCAACAATTAAAACAATGTGCTTCTTGATTTGCATTCAGTTAACCATTTTGTACCAATGTAATAGTCCATCTTGAAATAGCGCATATAGTCTTTCACTTTGTTATAACCGAAATGTTTGTGCTTGGTCTACCTTTCGTTTTTACTTGATGCATTTCTTCAAAACTGAGACCTCCAGATGATGATGTGAATAATCTAATCATTCGCGAATACAACACGTGACATGTCAACGACACTGCATGCAGTATCTCGCTGACCTACTTTTATTACGTCACATGTATGTATACTCTACGCTCTACGCTCTACGCTCTGTAGTGAGGGACTAGATTTCAAAACCAATTCCGTTTCTATATTTCATATATTGAAGCATTGTCAAACTATACTAACAATCGAACACTTGAACACTTCCCCAGATCCCTTTCATTAACTGGAACAATTAAATATGGTTAATAACGAAAGAATTACCTCTAAGAAGATAAAAACGGCAAATAAATTTGCTTGCGACAGAACACCAAGAGTTAGCATTTATAATATATATACACAGACAATTACACAGGACTATTATAACGTCAGATAGTCCATGTAACGGAAAGAGCCGAGTAAACCATGACTCTCTTTAGTAAAAACAAAACGAGTGCTACCGATGTCTAAGCAGAGTCTTTGATATCTCAATTAGCAGGAAATATCGTTGCAGTAGTGCAATGCAAATTTTGAGAAATTTTAATACTGTTTAATTAGTACTTTTAGTTTATGCTTTTAATTAGATTAAATTAAATTAAATGGAAATTTAATTCAAATTAAATAACTATGATGTCTTCGCGCTTGGGGAATAAGGTAGTCCTACTAGTCCATAGGACGGCACGCCACTGTGTGTATAGCACCATACATGTGAGGTCAGAGCTTTCGGTTTTCTCCTACAGGAAATGTTTTGAGTCTGTCTCGCTGACAGTCAGTCCCCACACTTTCCCTTCTTCGTGTGTTACACGTTCTCTTTAATGATCCATTTAACGCCGTATATTTGGGCTTGGATTTACGCCAAAGAGCATTTTGTACTGCAGCCTTTGCTGACCGAGTGCGGCGTTCCTTTGCATCGTATGATAAACACTCTTTAATGATTTTTCGCCGGTCTGCTCCAGCGTCTTCGTACCGCGTTGGACTGAGGTGACTATCCCTCTTGATGTGCAGAGTTCCCTTCCGCGTATGGCAGAAAAAGCTACAGATTCCCCAGAATTACGGTGTTCGTGGCACCGAACCGAAGGTTACGATGTCCATGGCACCGAGCTGAAAGTTGAAAAAGCTCAATGCTTTGAATCGGGAAAAAATGATTTTTATTGCCCTCGTGGAACGATCGGGAAAGTTTTTCCAGTTATCACTGATTTCAATGTAGGTGAGAATGAGTTCCTAGTTCTGTCGGAGATGGATGATAACTTGTTGGTATTGTATTCATTAAAAAGAGATAACAGTCGGCTGCAAAGCCTCTGCAGTAGACAGATATTAAAATTTATTTCATAGATTAAAATTATATTCTTCAGTTTCAGTTTCAGTTTGGAATATCTTCATTGCACTCGGACATGTCCATAGGTGCTCCGATCTCGTTCGCAATATCTCCAACAGCGTCCAGCGACTGACCGTACCAGTTCTATTTTGATTGATGAGCCTACTCGTATACCTGTTGTACCGTTCTTTTCTTGCCCCACCAATCTTCAAACCCAGTTCTCGCAATCTAGTAGTTGACGTGGATTGGTTTAGATGAAGGTCTTCTCTGCGGCCACGCTCTATGGGGGCGTTCACGATGTCAGCTCTGTCCATAGGCTGGCATTTCGATATAGCGGCAGAACCAGCCAGCCTGTCTGCTCTCTCATTGCCAACGACACCCATGTGCCCCGGAACAAAGACAAGTGTAATTCTGCAAATTGTTGACGCCTGCAGTGATTCAGTCCATTGCCTGCGCACCGAACCGGCCTCCACCTTTCGGATCATACTCAATGTCACTCAAAATGCACGCATGAGTGTAATTATATTCTTACCAAAATGAAAGCTTTTCACTTTCTTCAACAATTCCATGATGATGGCCTTTGTTGTTTTTTCGGAGTTCATGTACTACCACTGAGATCGAGTTTATGTACTACCACTGAGATCGAGTTTATGTACTACCACTGAGATCGAGTTTATGTACTACCACTGAGATCGAGTTTATGTACTACCACTGAGATCGAGTTTATGTACTACCACTGAGATCGAGTTTATGTACTACCACTGAGATCGAGTTCATGTACTACCACTGAGATCGAGTTTATGTACTACCACTGAGATCGAGTTCATGTACTACCACTGAGATCGAGTTTATGTACTACCACTGAGATCGAGTTCATGTACTACCACTGAGATCGAGTTTATGTACTACCACTGAGATCGAGTTTATGTACTACCACTGAGATCGAGTTTATGTACTACCACTGAGATCGAGTTTATGTACTACCACTGAGATCTTTCTGTGTAAGAAAGAGATCAAATAATAACTGGTTATTCACCGAAGTGCAATGATAATGTTCCTATCAATCAGTCAATCAATCAATCCTGTTTTGCTTTGATTGCAGGAAACCTTAGTGGTTCTTAAGAGTTATTACTAGCGAGAAAACAATATGGCTCCTACATTATGAAATTAAACTGAATAAACCAAATGCTCATGTACTCAGGGTGAACCCATAGGCACGGAACCTCTCCACGAAATGGAACACCACCTATGGAATTATTGACAAAGTTAGTTTGTTTGTTCCTTTCGTGACAAAGGCGGCACATAGGGCAGAGGTTTTAGATCTCCATGTGATGCGGTTCTTTGCTAGCAGTTGGAGATCTTGTATGGTTTTACATCCCAATAGTTTACTTTCTTGTAGGATTGTTCTTGGAAGAGTGGTCTTAGGTCTTCCACGTTTTCTTTTCCCAACTGGTGACCACATAAAGACTTAGTCTCTTTTCGTCTGATCTAAGAACATGACCTAAATATTTCCACCTTTGTTTCTATAATATTTGATACGGGTTGTTGGTGTGTTCTATCTCTCACTGTGTTGTTAGAAATGAAATCACTCCATTTTACATTTAGTAATTTTCGGAAACATTTATTCTCAAAGCTGTCCAATTTCTTATCAATTTTCTTTGTTGATTTCTAACTTTCACAACCGTAGGTCAGTACAGGAATCACACATGACCTAAACAAAGAACGAACACTGTAACTCCGACAGCAATACTAGGGATCTCCACAAAAAATACACTCGTGAACCTAGCGAACTGAGAGGTCCAGATTCGAACCTACGACCGTCGGAATGCAATGCAAGAGTTCAATCAATTAACCACAGATGCCCTTACTTCCAACAATCAATTAACCACAGATGCCCTTACTTCCAACAATCAATTAACCACAAAGGCCCTTACTTCGAACAATCAATTAACCACAGATGCCCTTACTTCCAACAATCAATTAACCACAAAGGCCCTTACTTCCAACAATCAATTAACCACAGATGCCCTTACTTCCAACAATCAATTAACCACAGAGGCCCTTACTTCCACAATCGCCTAGTGGTTCGGGTCCAAATTTGGGTGTAAAGAATAGAACCACTGTTACCTGCCACGCATGTCGTAAGAGACGACTAAGGAGGTCTGGATGAAATCGGATGCACATGTCCTAAACGTGTAGAAGTCTTATGCGTTTAGGGGCCTACAAACCAATGTGCAACGTATACACGTTCTTGGCAAAGATCAAAGATATCACAAAGAGTGATTAAAATTGGTTGTAAAGAACGAACGCAAAGAAGAATAAGAAGAAAACTTGCAACAATTATATGAACAAACACACATAATGGTTGTAACATTTGTTATCTTGTATCTCTCAGGTGCAGATTTAATCTAGGATCGTTCCTAAGACATCTCAACTTTAAACTGGTTGGTCTGAACATGTTCCGAAGTCAACAAGACAGTTTTACTCGTGCAGTAAGTAATATCTTTATTTTGTTAGGAGTCTGTGTGGTGTAGAGGCTACATACTTGCCTCACTTTCCTAAGGTACTTGGTTCGCTCTCTCGTGAAGACATCGGGATATTTGTCCAGAGACCCCTGATCTCATTGTAGGTGAAATCGGGTTTCTAGTCCTATTGGAAATGGGCGATAAAACGTAGATCCCGTGTTCAAGTTGAAGATGTAACAGAATCATTGCCTGTTCTCTCTCTCTCGCGATCACTGCGTAGACTGATGTACCAGATGTCCCCATAAATCTCATTCATGTGGAAATCTGATTCATGCAGCCTTAGCATGGGTGTGTTTCGTCACATCTTCAGCACCATTTGGAGCTATGTTGCTTATCCTTCGGCGATGTGTCCGGTTTTAGCCAGCGTTTACTGGGTTCGCTCTCCATCAGCCTTTGGCTGTACCCAGCCGACCTGCAAGGCTGTTCAAAATCGAGAAGAACATGATGGATAGTCGCTGCCCTGGTAAATATCATTAGAAAATGATTAAAAATTTAAAAACATTTCTACAAAATATTTTCACTATCTTAAAAATTAAGCTACGGAGTTCGTTCACTGTCGCTGAGTTCTTCTTGTATAAGAAATCGATCAAAGCATACATGGCTACTCATCGAAGTGCAATGATGATGGTCCTATCTCTCAATCAATCACTCAATATATTTTCCTCTTTACTCTCATCCTGTTTTACCTCACAACGTCAAGATAAAAAGAGATTTCTAACACAACGTCAAGATAAGAAGAGATTTCTAACACAACGTCAAGATAAAAAGAGATTTCTAACACAACGTCAAGATAGAAGAGATTTCTAACACAACGTCAAGATAAAAGAGATTTCTAACACAACGTCAAGATAAAAGAGATTTCTAACACAACGTCAAGATAAAAAGAGATTTCTAACACAACGTCAAGATAAGAAGAGATTTCTAACACAACGTCAAGATAAAAGAGATTTCTAACACAACGTCAAGATAAAAGAGATTTCTAACACAACGTCAAGATAAAGAGATTTCTAACACAACGTCAAGATAAAGAGATTTCTAACACAACGTCAAGATAAAAGAGTTTCTAACACAACGTCAAGATAAAAGAGATTTCTAACACAACGTCAAGATAAAAGAGATTTTAACACAACGTCAAGATAAAAAGAGATTTCTAACACAACGTCAGGATAAGAAGAGATTTCTAACACAACGTCAAGATAAAAAGAGATTTCTAACACAGCGTCAGGATAAGAAGAGATTTCTAACACAACGTCAAGATAAAAGAGATTTCTAACACAACGTCAAGATAAAAGAGATTTCAACACAGCGTCAGGATAAGAAGAGATTTCTAACACAGCGTCAGGATAAGAAGAGATTTCTAACACAACGTCAAGATAAAAAGAGATTTCTAACACAGCGTCAGGATAAGAAGAGATTTCTAACACAGCGTCAGGATAAAAGAGATTTAACACAACGTCAAGATAAAAAGAGATTTCTAACACAACGTCAAGATAAAAGAGATTTCTAACACAACGTCAAGATAAAAAGAGATTTCTAACACAACGTCAAGATAAAAAGAGATTTCTAACACAACGTCAAGATAAAAGAGATTTCTAACACAACGTCAAGATAAAAGAGATTTCTAACACAACGTCAAGATAAAAGAGATTTCTAACACAACGTCAAGATAAAAGATTTCTAACACAACGTCAAGATAAAAGAGATTTCTAACACAACGTCAAGATAAAAGAGATTTCTAACACAACGTCAAGATAAAAGAGATTTCTAACACAACGTCAAGATAAAAGAGATTTCTAACACAACGTCAAGATAAAAGAGATTTCTAACACAACGTCAAGATAAAAAGAGATTTCTAACACAACGTCAAGATAAAAAGATTTCTAACACAACGTCAAGATAAAGAGATTTCTAACACAACGTCAAGATAAAAAGAGATTTCTAACACAACGTCAAGATAAAGAGATTTCTAACACAACGTCAAGATAAAGAGATTTCTAACACAACGTCAAGATAAAAGAGATTTCTAACACAACGTCAAGATAAAAGAGATTTCTAACACAACGTCAAGATAAAAGAGATTTCTAACACAACGTCAAGATAAAAGAGATTTCTAACACAACGTCAAGATAAAAGAGATTTCTAACACAACGTCAAGATAAAGAGATTTCTAACACAACGTCAAGATAAAAGAGATTTCTAACACAACGTCAAGATAAAAGAGATTTCTAACACAACGTCAAGATAAAGAGATTTCTAACACAACGTCAAGATAAAAAGATTTCTAACACAACGTCAAGATAAAAGAGATTTCTAACACAACGTCAAGATAAAAAGAGATTTCTAACACAACGTCAAGATAAAAGAGATTTCTAACACAACGTCAAGATAAAAGAGATTTCTAACACAACGTCAAGATAAAAGAGATTTCTAACACGTCAATAATTACGTCAAGATAAAAGAGATTTCTAACACAACGTCAAGATAAAAGAGATTTCTAACACAACGTCAAGATAAAAGAGATTTCTAACACAACGTCAAGATAAAAAGAGATTTCTAACACAACGTCAAGATAAAAGAGATTTCTAACACAACGTCAAGATAAAAAGAGATTTCTAACACAACGTCAAGATAAAAAGAGATTTCTAACACAACGTCAAGATAAAAGAGATTTCTAACACAACGTCAAGATAAAAGAGATTTCTAACACAACGTCAAGATAAAAAGAGATTTCTAACACAACGTCAAGATAAAAGAGATTTCTAACACAACGTCAAGATAAAAAGAGATTTCTAACACAACGTCAAGATAAAAGAGATTTCTAACACAACGTCAAGATAAAAGAGATTTCTAACACAACGTCAAGATAAAAAGAGATTTCTAACACAACGTCAAGATAAAAGAGATTTCTAACACAACGTCAAGATAAAAAGAGATTTCTAACACAACGTCAAGATAAAAAGAGATTTCTAACACAACGTCAAGATAAAAGAGATTTCTAACACAACGTCAAGATAAAAGAGATTTCTAACACAACGTCAAGATAAAAGAGATTTCTAACACAACGTCAAGATAAAAAGAGATTTCTAACACAACGTCAAGATAAAAAGAGATTTCTAACACAACGTCAAGATAAAAAGAGATTTCTAACACAACGTCAAGATAAAAGGATTTCTAACACAACGTCAAGATAAAAGAGATTTCTAACACAACGTCAAGATAAAAGAGATTTCTAACACAACGTCAAGATAAAAAGAGATTTCTAACACAACGTCAAGATAAAAGATTAAACAACTCAGATAAGTTTCTAACACAACGTCAAGATAAAAAGAGATTTCTAACACAACGTCAAGATAAAAAGAGATTTCTAACACAACGTCAAGATAAAAAGAGATTTCTAACACGTCAAGATAAAAAGAGATTTCTAACACAACGTCAAGATAAAAAGAGATTTCTAACACAACGTCAAGATAAAAGAGATTTCTAACACAACGTCAAGATAAAAGAGATTTCTAACACAACGTCAAGATAAAAGAGATTTCTAACACAACGTCAAGATAAAAGAGATTTCTAACACAACGTCAAGATAAAAGAGATTTCTAACACAACGTCAAGATAAAAAGAGATTTCTAAAAATGGAATTTTGTGCACGCTTCATTAATAGTGTGTTTTTTCATCGACCTTTGTATGAGTTTTATAAAGTAATATTCGGTCATGTAATGCGAATGGAAAATTTATAACATTTGGTGACAGCAGGTAAAATTCACGGAAGGAGAGATCGTGGTAAACAGAGGGAAAAGATGTTGGATGGCCTGACATCATGGCTCGACATAAGATCGACATCAGAACTGATTACATGCACCAGGCACAGAGAGTTGTGGAGAGACATGATCTCCAAGGCTGGCAGGCATGGCACTTGATTGATTGAAAGTAATATTGATGGTGAAATTTCTATTTCTTCCTTTCATTAGCAAGAAAAATATTGTCTATATATTCAAAGTTGTCTCTTGCAGTGGCGGCTCGTCATTAAGGGCCAGTGGGGCCGGGCCCCACCAAAATAAGGTGTAACGTTTATTTATTATTTTATACATTAAAATATAACCTTACCGAAACCATGATTATTTCGAAAATTTTGTCTGGCCCCACCAACAAAAATGATCACGATCCGCCACTGTTCTCTTGTATAAGCGTCACTGTCTTTTATAGCTCAGACATATGCCCGTGTAGTTTTCTGTCCATTGTTGCTTCCACAGGCCAGTGATCATATTCAGGGTGGTCTTTAAGTGTGTGAACTGCACTTCCTGATGATCTATTCTGTAACAGATTTGTCCTGCTAAAGAAGCATGGATCGAGATGATTTCTCCTGGCATGAGTCCTGACAGAAATTTCTGCTAGAGGAAGCAATTCTTTTACCTTCTTCACAATCGTGTTTTTACCAGGGTTATGTCCCTAATGAGGATATTTGTCCAGAAAGGGAAACTGCCCACCACTAAGTTGATTCAATCATCAATCTGGTGTTTCAGCTCCTTCTTCTGCGATTAGTTTTCTATTTTCATAGACCTTGATGAGTTGACTCCTTGAATCCAGTTGTCAGCAGGAGGTACTTGCCAGAGTTCAGCAATATCTCCTTCAAATTAGTTTCACGTGACCATGTTTGAGATCTCAAGTCATTGAAGAAAGGACATGATTGTCAGGACATGGACCGAAATGACATTCTTTACGCTATGAGAGAGTCTTTCCGAACAGAGGAGTTTCAGGGCTGTGAATCCCACACGCTTACCAGATTGAGAGAGATGGGTGTCAATATTCGTGAAGCCCGAAAAGAACGACATACTAAATATGCAAAGAGATTAATTAATCAACATCAAACTGGCGTGTTGGGCCGCTGGACGCTGCTGGATTTGCTGAGACGGAGATCGGAGCACCTATGGACATGTCCGAAGTGCTATGATGATAGTCCTCATATAACTGATAACTGATATAACTGATAAATCTGGTGTTATTTATTATCCTTTGTTGTGTACGCAGGTCCAGTATGGAGCCGTGGATCCCTTGCAAATGGCGACCTCAATGTCCCAATTCATGAGCATGCCAAAATCTAACATGCAGTCGAGCATGTCCAAAGCAGAAATGTGTCAGGGAATCCCAGGATATTCTGAGCCATGTCCTGTAGCTTGTACGTCTGGACCAAACACAGAACATGATCATGGTGAGACAAAGATCACTTCAACCGCAGCTACACTGCCGCCACCAACAACAGCTGACATTCATATGGGGCACAATCATGGGAAATAATAAGATTACACCAATCATTTGTTGTTCCATAAACTAGACAAGCATTTTTGTTTCCTTGTTTTCATTTTTCACATGTTCATGTTTGTTCAATAATTTTTGTTCACTTTTTTGTTCAATTTTGACTTTATAAATAAAAGATAGTTAAGATCACATCTTGTACAACAAAATCGACTATCTTGCAGCTGTTCTTGTTGTTGCTCTTACTATTGTTCTTGCTGTTGCTATTTATTTGACTGTTGATGTTTCTATTGCTTTTCGCTTTGCTCTTGCCTTATTTGCTGTTGATCTTGCTGTGCTCTTATGTTGCTGTTGTTCTTTATCCTTGTTGCTGTTTTCTTGCTGTTGTTCTTGCGCATGTTGCTCTTGCTGTTGCTCTTGATGTTGTTTTGTTGCTGTTTCATAGCTGTTGCTCTTATGCTGTTGAGCTCTTCGCTATTGCTGTTGCTCTTGCTGCTGCTCTCTATGTGGCTGTTGTTGTTGCTCTTACTTTGACTTATCTTGCTGTTGCTGTTGCTCTTGCTGTTGTTAGTGCTGTTGCTATTGCTGTTGCTCTTGCTGTTGCTATGCTGGTTATTTGTTGCATTTGCTGTTGTTATTGCTTCTGTTGCTCTTGCTGTTGTTCTTGCTGTTCTCTCATTTTGCTTTGTTGCTCTTGCTGCTTTTGTTCTCTGTGTTGATTTACTCTGTGTTTGCTGTTGCTCTTGCTGTTGATATTGCTCTTGCTGTTGCTCTTGCTGTTGATATTCTCTTGCTGTTGTCTTGCTGTTGCTCTTGCTGTTGATATTGCTCTTGCTGTTGTATTGCTGCTTGCTGTTGATTTGCTCTTGCTGTTCTTTGCTCTTGCTGTTGCTCTTGCTGTTGTTTTGCTCTTCTCTTGTTTTATTTGCTCTTGCTGTTGTTGCTCTTGCCTGTTTGCTCTTGCTGTTGATATTGCTCTTGCTGTACTCTGTTTGATTTGCTCTTGCTGTTGATATTGCTTTTGTTGTTGCTGTTGCTCTTGTTGTTCTCTTGCTGTTGTATTGCTCTTGCTGTTGGTTATATTGCTCTTCTGTTGATATTGCTTTGTATTGCTCTTGCTGTTGATATTGCTCTTGCTGTTGATATTGCTGTTGATTTCTCTTGCTGTTGATGCCCTTGCTGTTGCTCTAGCTCTTGCTGTTGCTCTGCTGTTGATATTGTGCTCTCTGGTCTCTTGCTGTTGCTCTATGCTGTTGTGTTGCTCTTGCTGTTGACTCTTTTGTTCTTTGCTGTTGATATTGCTGTTGATATTGCTCTCTGCTGTTGTTTACTTTGCTCTTGCTGATATTGCTCTGTTGCTCTTGCTGTTTCTCTTGCTGGTTTGCTCTTGCTGTTGCGGACGATTTAGTTAACGTGAAATCAGCGTAGCTACGATATCTTCTCACAAATCAACAATGGCGGTTGGTGGTCGAAAGCTTTCTACTTTAACTTTCAAAAGAGGTCACAGGCGCAGTCACAATCACAAAGCCTCGCCAGGGTCAGTGAGCTGGCAGTGATCAAGACCCTACTCCACCTCCTCGTGGTGACCCTGGAAACAGACAACAGCTATTCTCTGGCTAAGTTGGTGGGGAACGAGGGAGGGCTACTCTGGTTTAAGTAGTGGTTCAGATCCAGTTACGTTTCATGAGATCCACTAGCAATACAGATGAGCAGATTCCCAGAGTGACTGTTTGTTTTTCTCATTTGTTTTGCTATCAAATGTCATAAAACATAACTACGTCTGCACCACTACTTAAACCAGAGTAGCTCTCAATCGATCCCTACCCACTTAGCCAGACATTATCCTCTGTCTGCTTCCAGGGCCACCACGTGGAGTAGAGTCTTGATCAGTTCCAGCTTACTGACCCCTGGCGCGCGTTGTCCATTTATGCTAATTGCGCCTGCTTTCTCCCCCGAATGAGTTAACAGAGAGAAGACTTGAAGATATTCTCCCAACCAAGAAGTCCTGTACATGTCTTAGATTTACACAACAGTATTTACTTATCTGACGTTAGGTTTGCTGTACATTCGATTTACAGTCAAGCGGTTTTAAGCCTACAAAGTAAATATAAGTAGGGTACATCCCGTTTTAAGTGCTTTAAATATCCTGCCAGGCAGGCACAAAATGAATATATATATAAATATCTCGTAGTAGAACTGTTATGTTTAAAAGAACATATATGCTTTAGGTTAACAGAAACAGCGCTTCTCAAAAGTTTAAGAGGAATGGACCTTGAAGAGTTAAAGTTTTGTATCTTTAAATCTTCTTCTTCTTCTAAAGCTCCATATCGATCACTTGTTAACCACTCTTTGTGATTTGTATGTGATCTAAGCCTAAGAGCGATTGTACGTTGCGACAGTTATGCACCTATAAGTAGTCCAGCCCATTCTTCTTCTTCTTCTTTGCGTTCGTTCTTTCGACCAATTTTAATCACTCTTTGTGATATGTTTGATCTTTGCCAAGAACGTGTATACGTTGCACATTGGTTTGGTAGGCCCTAAACGCATTGACTTCTGCACGTTTAGGGCATGTACACCGATTTCAGCCAAACCTCCTTAGTCGCCTCTTACGACATGCATGGCAAGTAACAGTGGTTCTATTCTTTACACCCCAAATTTGGGCCCCGGTAACCACTCGGGCGAGCCAGCCAATTCGAATTTTGCGACGCTTTTCATTTACTAGACTTCCCTATGTCGCTATCTCAATCGCATCCTACGACATGCTTTATAGTTCGCAGTGTTACTATTCTTTGCTCCCCTTGCGAGCCCCGGCAAACACACAGACATTAAATCTAAATACGAAGGATTGACTTCATTGCACCGGGTTTTACTCAATATAGCACGGTCCCTCACCACAAAGGTGCACGCCATTCTGTAGAGAGTATTTCTCTAAGCTAGAATTACGTTCGCTTCACGCGGGAAACGAACAGAGTACATTTTGAACAAGAGGCTAGCACCTAACATCTACGCCATAGAGACTCCTGGAATACTTGAAGAGAATGGCTGGTAGTTGTTGAAGTTCTTAGAATCACCTGCTTATTGAGATGGTGAAATTAATCATCATCATCATCAGGTGCCGTCTCCACATCGAAGGTTGGCTGCAATGAATCTCCAGCATCCACTGTCTTTCGCGTTGGTGTTGCACACTGCCAGACTGTAACCTGTCCATTTCTTAAAGTTTCTCTCCCACTTATCTCTCAGTCTTCCTCTTGCTCTTCCCCCTCAACTTCCCCTCTAGTAAATGTTTTATCATGGTGTCATATCTTTTATGTGTCCAAAATACTTTACTGGTCTGAATTTTATTTCTCTTAATAATTGTTTCTTCATGCCTAGTTTTCCTAAAACTTGTTTATTTGTCTGTTTTCTGTCCATGAAACTCTGCCTATTCTTCTATATATCCACATCTCAAATGCATCAATTCTGTCTTCTAACTGCTTGCATGTTGGTGAAATCAATATCAACGAGGAAATCAAATGTAGGAGATTAAAGTGGTTGGGATATACATTAGGCGCGAGTGGTTACAGGGCCAAATTTGGGGTGTAAAGAATGGACCACTGACATGCACGATGTCGTAAGAGGCGACTAGGAGGTTTGGCTGAAATCGGATGCATGTGTCCTAAACGTGTAGAACTCTATGTGTTTAGGGGCCTACCAAACCAATGTGCAACGTATACACGTTCTTGGCAAGATCAAACATATCACAAAAGTGATTAAAATTGGTCGTAAAGAACGAACGCAAAGAAGAAGAAGAAGATATACATTAGGAATGCTGAAGATTTGACACCCACACGTGGCTTTGAAATAGAATCCGTGAGGTAAGAGAAGTAGAGGGTGACCTAGAGAGACATGGAGACGAACTGTAGACGGAGAAATAGAAGAGGCAGGAAAGACCTGGAATAAACTAAGCTGGCTTGCTCAAGACAGATCTGGTTGGAGGAAATTTGTTGATGTCTTATGCTCCATGGGTAGCTGAGAGAAAAGAGCTCTGTGTTACCGGAGCTCTCAATAGAACAAAGAATAGTAACACGGCGACCTACAAGGCATGTCGTAAGAGGAGTCTGAGGTGGGGCCTAGAGAAGCTACCCTTGTAAATAAAAGCGTCGCAGAAATCAGATGTGCTGGCCTACTTGTAGGCGCTTAACAGGCACAACGTGCAATCGCTTTTAGGCTCAGATCACATACAAATCACAAAGAGTGCTTAACAAGTAGTGGACATGGAGCGTTAGAAGAAGAAGAAGAAGACGAAAATACAGGTTGAGAATCCGTGACATCAAAAGCACGTACATTTTTATGTTTTTCCACATTGCTCGACAGTATAAATCCACACATTGGAAGATGTACATGCCTATAGAAATGTGGAGCAAAGTGGAATGTATTGTGGAGAATGTTTCATGAAAAGAAGTGCTTATATAAACCTTCTTGGATGGGATCATTTTTTTAATTATTTTCTCTGATCAAATGTATCTCAAGTTTGCGCTGAGCTAATATTGAATGTTAGAAAAGTCATGTCATATGAACATAGCTGTATACTATCTCAGTTTAGTCAGGGCCGTGCTGTGCCATCCTACAGAGAGGCGGCTGCATCAGGCCGCTGCACCGTATGGAGAGCAGCATAAGCAGCGAAATCACAATCACAATTGAATGTCCATTTAAAAGAAAAAAATATTTAAGGGCGGCATTTCGAAGACTTGCATCATACTGAGAACATATACCGCATGGTCCTGAGTTTAGTTATGCTAAACCAAATGGTGATTGTAGAGTCGCATGCTTAATTTATTACGTCCTAAGTTTTAAACAAAAAATGATTATGATTATGGTGCATCTTCAAGAATATCAGAAGACTTTTAGAAACGTATATCACATTTTGCAAGAATTGTCACATTTAACAAATGTCACATTCAATAGAACTGTCACTTTCATCGATATATATCATCCTCATTAAAATGTGAAAATTTACATCAACATTTGTCTCTTTTATCGCGATGTACGAAAATCAACAAATCTGAGTGCTTATGCAAAAATTAGTACACTATTGGAATGTAAAACAATACGAGATATCCAACTGCTAGCAACGAACCACATCACCTGGAGATCTAAATCCTCTGCCCTATGTGCCGCCTTTGACACGAAAGGAACAAACTAATTAACTAACTATGCAAAATTATATAATTGTTGTCAAAACGCTCTGTGCATCAACTAAGTTACCTACCAATTAGTTAAACATGAATTCGTAAGGTCGTGAGGTATATAAGAATGCCTGCAAAAAAATTACTGTTATGCATCTGGTAGATTTCGTTCAAATTAAACCTTAGTGTGTTCACGAATTTTGTAAAGAACAATAGCAAGCCTATATGCCCATTTGTTTTCCTTTACGCCTGCATGTTCTGGCACAAAAATAAAACGAATTTTTGACAGCTGTTTACATTTTGTTTTTGTCGATGGCTATGAGCTCAGACACAACAACGATTTAACATCACAAAACTGCAAAACCAGAAACTTCTTCTTCTGCGTTCTCACTAGATTGGGATTTCGGATTCTCTAACAAAGGCAGCCGTCTGCCTCAGATCATCAGTCACGCCATACAGTTTGTCTTGGACGCTGGTGTAAGTGGACCACCTCTTTCTTCTCAGGTCTGCATACTGGGGCAGTTCTGTAGGATATGTTCTGTTGTCATACTTGCTAAGCCACAGGGGCATAGGTCGTTGGTGCCTATCTTGAATTTGGTGTACAGGTGGTGTCTCATTATGTTGTGACCCGTCCGAAGGCGAAGTATGGCTGTCTGGTCCCTTCTGGACAATTGGTAATATCCATCGTTCTTCTTCTTGTGTTTTAGGAACCCAGAAATAAAACAAACGTTCAGGCTGGCTTTCAAAAAAAAAAGAAAAGAAATCTTAGTTTATTACAGGAGGAGAAGGAAATGATATTACAGAAGTTCAACGATGAGATCAAGTTAGCTGGAGAGAACATATTATAATAATTCCTCTCGTACCGTTATACGTTACATAGGGCCTGCAAGTAATTTCTCCATACCGCTCTATCCTGGGCAACTCACTCAATCTCCTTCATGGAACTGAGACCGATATTTCCTGTCTCTCTCAGCAAAGTTCGCTTCAGGGTCTCCTTAGGTCGACCTCTCTTTCTTGAATCCTTTGCATCCCACTTCAATGCCTGCTTTGATATTCGTTGATCATTTCTCCTCAAGGTGTGCCCAATATATCTCCATCTTCTCTTTCTTATAACAGTTGTCACTAGTGGTTGACCAGACATGTCTATGATTTCATAAATTCTCCTGAATTCGTTCCATTTTATATTCATTATTTTCGCAGACATCTATTTTCAAATGCATTCAACTTGCTTTCTATATCTTTAGTCATTTTCCAACTCTTGCTGCCATATGTTAGGATTGATACAACATTTGAAATGAAAATTCGTAATTCAGTTTTAACACTATATAACTTGCAGTTCCATATTTTATTTAGACTTTTAAAAGCTGATGTTGCTTTGCCAATTCGTATCATAATTTCTTTTTAACATTTCCTGTGCAATCAAAATTGCTACCCAAATAGGTGAACTGCTCTGTTATTTTTATCATTTTAGATTCCAGTGTGATATCTGCATTACTTGCCATAGGTGTCTTCATTATATTTGTTTTTCATAGTTTATCTGCAGTCCAACTTTTGATGCTATAGATGACAAGTTGTCTGTTTTTCTTTGCATATCTTGGTTGTTTCTACTTAACAAGGCAATATCATTTGGGATATAGAAAATCGAAAAAGGAAGAATGGATCTCAATAGCAACATGGGATGAAATAGAGCAAAGAAAATAGATACAGAAAAGGTTACTAAGTACGAAATCACCGAGGCTAAAAGAGAAAATTGCAACATAATTTTTGCAGAAGAACAGAGAAGTGAAATCAGGAGCCAAAGCGGATAAATGGTTGTATATTGATAAGCTTGCAGCCGAGGCGGAAGAGGCGGCCAGTAAAAATGAAATCAAATCTTTGTATACCATTACCAAAAAGTTGAGAGGAAATATGGTGGCAGGGAATGGAAAAACGATCTCTGGAGAGAAGGAGAAATTCTAAAGATGGAAAGAGCATGTTCAACAGTTATATTGAAACCTAAGTCCGGCGGCGTTTGTTAATATTGTGAAGGTAGGGGAGGATTTAGACATAGACACCCAACCTCGCCCGAGTGGTTACTGGGGCCCATATTTGGAGTGTTAAGAGTAGAACCATTGTTACCTGCCACGCATGTCGTAAGAGGCAACTAAGTAGGTGTGTCTGAAATCGGATTCAAATGTCCTAAACGTGTAAAAGTCTATGCGATAAAGAAATAATTCCAGAAGAATGGAGAATATGCTCTATTATCAAGTTACCAAAGAAAGGGGACTTAGGAAATTGCAACAACTGGAGAAGAATAACCCTGGTATCATTAACAAGTAAAATATTTGGTAGAATGATTCTTCAAAGAATGAAAGTAGCACTGGACAACAAAATTAGGATAGAACAAGCAGGTTTCAGGAAAGGAAGATCATGCATAGACCACATTTTTTTTACACTGTGACAGATAGTTAAACAAAGCAATGAATGGAATTGTTCCATCTACATGGATTTTGTTGACTGAAAAAGTATTTGATAGCCTGCACAGGGAATCGCTATGGAAGATACTCCGTCATTATAAAAGTAAAAGTAAAGGAACCCTTTCATACCTTGTGGTATATAGGGCAATACAGTGTTAGGCCTGTATTATTCATTGACCTTTGGCACACGTTGGGAGATGTGGTCAGCATCACGCTGGCCGCCTTTACTTTCCCAGAGCATATCTGGTACCCAGTTGAGGTTGGGTCGACTTGAGAGCCGTCGCGGTCGGGAAAATTTCACGCACACTGCGGGAGTTGAACCCGGACCACCAGCCTTGAGAAGCAGTTCACTAACAACTACGCTACTGCGGCTCTCTCCGTCATTATGGAATACCAATAAAGCTGGTCAGTGTAATTAAAGCATTATATACGGACTTTCAGTGTCAAGTAGTATGCAATAGCCAGCTGACAGAGTGTTTTGAGGTCAATACAGGAGTTAGACAGGGATGTATTCTTTCACCATTCCTGTTTAACCTTGCCATGGACTGGTTGATGAGAGAAACCATAAAGGATAACAACAGAGGCATTCGACGGACATTTACATCAGTTCTGGAAGATTTGGATTATGCTGATGATATTGGTCTTTTGGCCAGCAGATACGAAGATGCTCAAAGGAAATTAGATATACTTTCCAGAACAGCTCAAACAATAGGACTTAAAATAAATATAGCAAAAACGAAGGTAATGAGAAATAATCACACATTTGAGAACTCAATTGTATTATAAAATGAAGTTATAGAGGAAGTCCAGGATTTTGTATACCTGGGAAGTACAGTATCACAAGATGGAGATTCAGAAAAGATATCATAGAAAAAAATCAAGAAGGCAAGACAAACTTTTGCGATGCTCAACAAAATTTGGAAATCAAAAGCTCTGAAATCTTGGACAAAACTTAAAATATATAGAAGTAATATACTGGGAGTGCTATTATACAATAGTGAATGCTGGAAAATGACTCAACACATAATACACAAGTTGGAGACATTTCAGAATAAATGTTTAAGAAGAATCCTGCAAATTTTCTGGCCAAATACCATAACAAATGAGGAGCTTTTGAACAAACAGATTGTGCATCCTTGGAGACCATCATTAAAAGACGAAGATAGAGGTGGTTTGGACATGTATGCCAGTGGGGGCATTGGCTAGGACAGCTCTCAGATGTACAGCAGATGGGAAGAAAAGTCCTGGACGTCCAAATGAAACAGGGAGAAGAACGGTGGAGAGAGAATTGAAGGAGTGTGGCATGACGTGGGAGACGGTTTTTTTTATAATGGCAACAGTGGAAGTCTCTTGTGGAAGTCTTATGTGTCAATCTGGACACGAAGAGAATATAGATAGATAGATGAACTCAGACGTAATCAGGACGTTTAATATGGCACCTCTGACTGATTTTTGCGTGTAGTCTAGCTTTCCTTATAACCAGTGTCATTCACCATTCAGGTGAGCCTCACTCCGACTTCTGACGTACTATTATTTCAATCCCCACATCGCCCGTGTTTTACCGGGGTCCACAAGGGGCGCAAAGAATAGTACCACTGCGACCAACAAGGCATGTCGTAAGAGGCGACTGATATAGGACCTATGGAAGCTACCCTAGTAAATAAAAACATTGCAGAAATCGGATGTGCTGGCCTAATTGTAAGCGCATAACTGACACAACGTACAATCGCTCTTTGGCTCAGATTACATACAAATCACACAGATTGGTTAACAAGTGGTCGATATGGAGCGCAGGGCTGTGCTATACTATGATACAGAGAGGCGGTCGCATCAGGCGGCGTCGTAAGGGGGCGGCATAAACAGCAAAATCAAAATTATAATTGATGGTTATGTTAAGGAAGAAAACATTTAAGAGGCGACATTTCGAAGACTTGCATCATACTGAGAAAATATACCGCACGGTCCTGATCGAAGACTTGCATCATACTGAGAAAATATACCGCACGGTCCTGATCGAAGACTTGCATCATACTGAGAAAATATACCGCACGGTCCTGATCGAAGACTTGCATCATACTGAGAAAATATACCGCACGGTCCTGATCGAAGACTTGCATCATACTGAGAAAATATACCGCACGGTCCTGATCGAAGACTTGCATCATACTGAGAAAATATACCGCACGGTCCTGATCGAAGACTTGCATCATACTGAGAAAATATACCGCACGGTCCTGATCGAAGACTTGCATCATACTGAGAAAATATACCGCACGGTCCTGATGGAGCGTTGGAAGAAGAAGAAAAAGAAGAAGAACAAGATCGTGATTAAATTAAAAGTACATAAATTGGATGTGAATATAGTATGAATAATAAAACCAGCATTAGGTCTACAAGGTGTGTCCTTAGCCTAGCCCTGCATCCAACAGGGTTGGGATCGGCTAGTCTTTCTTAAGAGAGGCGAAAAGTGGAAATTAGTAGCCTTCTGATGATCCTCAGAACACACAAGTCAACCCCACCTCCCAGTGGTGTAGACCGGGAAACTTTGACTGTGAGGTCAAAGGTTAACGGTGCAATGGCTCGCCTAGGAGATGGGCTCCCCTAGGTCAGGAGGATTTTTTAAAATGTCCTTGGGGAATTAACCGACAAAAATCTCGGTGGAGGTCTGCCCCCAGACTTGTGATATGAGTGGATTTAACCTGATATCCAAGATCCAGACCCCAGCTATGGCAAATAGCCCACTGCCTTGTGTGAGCCTCGGGAGAGGCAAAGGCTATGGGAGTAAACCCAAACGGAAAATCAACCTGCTGCCTTGCATGTCGGCTGCCGGAGCGAGAACCCAGTAAACGCTGGCTGAAACCGGACACATCGCCGAAGGATAAGTACCAGAGCACCAAATGGTGCTGAAGATGTGACGTAAAACACACCAATGCTAAGGCTGCATGAATCAGATTTCTACATGAATATAATTTATGGGAAAGTCTGGCACATCGGTATGTGCGGTGATCGCGAGAGAGAGTGAGAGAACCAGCATTCGATATCTTCTTCTTCTTCATCTTCATTGTGTTCGTTCTTTACGACCAATTTTAATCACTCTTTGTGATATGTATGATCCTTGCCAAGAACGTGTATACGTTACACATTGATTTGGTAGGCCCCTAAACGCTCACATTCGATATCAATATAATACTTTCTTCTGATAAGAATTAGTTTAAGTCCAATAAAAAAGAACAAATTGTAAATCTTCGCCTGAATAAGCTATTGACCTGAATAGCTTGCCAGTTTTAATGTAGTATTTACAATCTTTAATAGCTGTTTACAGTTCACAGGAAGTGGGTGACAAGTGATCTAGGTGTCCACACGGTTTAATTCACACGTATAATTACTCAAGTTTTTATTTTAGAATTTTTTTATTATTATAGGTCTAAAAAAGGGGTTTAAAGCCGAAAGATTGACTTCATTGCACCAGGTTTTACCCCATATGGCTCGGTCCTCTCCGCAGAAATGGCACGCCACCTGCCGAGAGTATTGCACAAAGCACTAACTCAGTAGCTCCAGCAACAATCCTAAGGGTTTCTGGAAAAACTGCACTCGTGAACAGAACGGCGCTTCGAATTCGAACCGACGACCTTCGACTCACAAGGCAAAGGGCTTAACCACTAAGCCACAGAGACCTCCTATTATAGGTCTGCTGATATTAAACGTCTTCCACATGAAACCATTACCCTGTAGTGGTGGGAAGGGCTTGCATGCTCCAGTGATACAGAGAGCTAGGACGGGGTAACCTATGGTCCTGGCAGGGTCACATGGGCAGGGAACTGAAGTTGGGCCAGATTAAATGTGGCTTCTTGGTCTTCTAGGTTGGAGGGTTCGGCTTGGGACTAACAATCCAATCCTGTAAAAAAAAAATCTTCATATTACGGAAACATCAACGTACAAACTAAGTATTCATGGGCATGAAAGAATACAAAAGAGTCAAACAAGAAAGAACGAGAGAGATAAAACAATTTGTTTTGTCAAATGAGTGATCAGCGTGGGATGGGAATAATCAGCATATTCACCATCTGCTTTGCGAGATTGTGCACCTATAGTTCTGTTTTCAGTGCATTGGTATCGACTCTGACTTAAAAACTAAATATGTGATCTCTTTGACGAAATGTTCACTCGGTTTGTCCTTGTAATTGGTTACTAAACTGATGTCATTGCACTCCAAGAAGACCCATAGGTGCTCAGTCTTCCCCAACAGATATCGAAGACTTTGCACATTGATGGGTTCCTGTGGCTCGCTGGTTAAACACACTCCTCACTCTGCCCCTCAGGCATCCAATGCTACTTAAACAAAGGGTACCTCCAATCGCTGGATCGATTCTTCTTCTTCTTCTTTGCGTTCGTTCTTTACGACCAATTTTAATCACTCTTTGTGATATGTTTGATCTTTGTCAAGAACGTGTATACGTTGCACATTGGCTTGGTAGAAACGACTCTAAACGGCATTGAGACGATTCATCAACCCCTTAGGAGACATGTGCATCCGATCGATTTAGGCCCCGGTAACCACTCGGACGGCTGTCCATTAAACATCTTAAAGTTTTAAGTTGTCCACCTCCTAAGGCAGGTCAACTCGCGAATGAAGAGCACGGTAATTACTTTTTCTCCTAAACTCTTCCCGACAAGCAATTTAACTCCCACAACAAACAAACCTCCCCAACAATTTTGCCTTGCGTTCTGAAGGCTGTGTGCTCGAACTCGAACCCATGTCGTTTGTTTCACGAGTGCAGTTTTTCAGAACTATTTCTGTTTTATGTAATACTTTCAACAGGTAGCTTTGACATTTCTCCAGAGAAGGACCAGACCATATACAACGAAGTCAAACCGTGGTATTTAAAAACTCCAGATTATGTTTGTACCACTGTACAAGACAAGTTTGTTCTTATATTTTCTTTTCTAGTTTATTCCAAACTTTGTCCTGTTTTTCTTGATATGAACGACAATTATGTTGACTTAGACTCAGTAGCTTTTATTAGCATATCTGTGTGTGTGTCTTCTTTTTATCTATATTTCTTATCTATCTATTTATATAATCTATCTGTTCTATCTATATATCTATTTATATATCTATCTAGCCCGTCTGCCCAGAGTGTTCGTACGCGTTGGACTACTGGGTGACTATCTCTCTGTGTGTGCGGGTTCAATTCCGTGGCATGGCAGAAAAAGCACAGATTCCCCAGATTTACGGTGTTCGTGGCACCAAACCGAAGGGTTACGATGTCTATGACACCGAGCCGAAGAGCTGAACGCTCAAGTGCTTCTATGTCGGAGGGAAAAAAATATAATCTCTTCCTCTATCTAAAGCATAGATTCCCCAACTTTGTCGGCCCACCGCCCACTTTGCACAACATAAACTTTGTAACGC
Source organism: Arion vulgaris (assembly GCA_020796225.1). Taxonomy (NCBI): domain Eukaryota; kingdom Metazoa; phylum Mollusca; class Gastropoda; order Stylommatophora; family Arionidae; genus Arion; species Arion vulgaris. The sequence continues at coordinate 7,341,751 of CM036761.1, forward strand.
TCCCCCTTCACATTATAACAGTTTTCCAACGCCCCCTCCCACATACATACATGCTCTATTTTCTCTTTGACATTGACAATTAATAAATATTTCTGTCATACATGGTCAATTTTCAAATGATTATATGCATGAAATCGAAAATTGATGAAAAAATGGATCGCGTAAGACGGACATAAGATGAATTAAAATGCCGAATTCAAATTTAAAATGATTACTCAATCGCAAAATTATGAAAATAATTTATTTTAAAATTGTAATTATTAATTTCTTCTTTAAGAAGCCACCCACCCCTAATGGCCCGAACACCCCCAAATTCTTCTGAACCCAAACCGCCCCCCTAGAACGCTTCATCGCCCAATGAGGGGCGGTACCGCCCACTGTGGTAAACGCTGATCTAAACTATATATCTATCTACTATATATATCTTCTTCATGTCCCATTGACCACATCAGACTTCCACAAACAGTTTTAATGGTTACCGTTCTACCGACTTTCTTTCCATGTCAGGTCACAATATGTCAACCCACTTTCCACAGTTCATCTTTATATTTTCTTTGGACGCCCAGGCCTTCTTTTTCCATCCGCTGTACATCAGAGAGCTGTCCTAGCCAATGTCCCTTCATACTGGCATACGACACACATGTCCAATCCATTTCCAACTTTCGTCTTCTTAATGATGGTCTCCAATGACGGTTGTGAAAGTTGGAAATCAACAAAGAAAATTGATAAGAAACTGGACAGCTTTGAGAATAAATGTCTACGAAAATTATTAAAAGTCAAATGGAGTGTTTTCGTTTCTAACAACACAGTGAGAGATAGAACACACCAACAACCCGTATCAAATATTATAAGGAAACGAAGGTGGAAATATTTAGGTCACGTTCTTAGATTCGACGAAAAGAGACTAAATCGACAAGTCCTTATGTGTCACCAGTTGGGAAAAGAAAACGTGGAAGACCAAGACCACTCTTCGAAGAACCATCCAACAAGAAAGTAAACTATTGGGATGTAAAACCATACAAGATCTCCACCTGCTAGCAAAGAACCGTATCACATGGAGATCTAAAACCTCTGCCTATGTGCCCTTGCAGAAAGGAACAAACTAACTAACTAACATTTACAGGGTTCTTCTGAAACAATTATTTTGAAATGTCTCCAGTCTGTGTATGCTGTTATCGCTCATTTTCCAGCACTCACTACTGTATAATAAAATTCTAATTATAATGAAAAAAATTTTTTCCGATCCAGAAGCACTTGAGCTTTCAGCTCTTCGCTCAGGTGCCATTGATATCGTAACCCTTCGGTTCAGTGCCACGAACACCGTAAATCTGGGGAATCTGTGGTTTTTTGTCTGCCATTCCGTGGAATTGAACCCGCACACACAGAGGGATAGTCACTAATAGTCCAACGAGCTACGAACACGCTGAGCAGACGGGATTATAATGAACATAAAAATGGTTACATGACTTTGCCATCAACCAAGTAAACCAGTCGTCGATGTTCTAGGCATCCCTTATACGTTCAGTAGTTTGTCATTGATTTCTGAACCATGAGATCTGTTTTTACTGTTTGTAAAAGTTCACGCTGAACAAAACAAATTTGCTTCCAAACTGCCGCAGTGGTGTTTGAACCAGGTAATCTTGGTGTGTCTACTAGAAAGCTGAGAGTACAAGAAGAGACCGGATAAGAAATAAAACATCAGAAAAAGTGCTACAACATCAGCACAGAACTTCATCAAGAAACAACAGATTAAATGGCTCGGCCACATAGAGCAGATTTCTATCAGACAGTGGGTCTCAAAAAGTAATGTTACTCACTCCGATACAATGGATATAAGCAAAAGGCTGGACGCGCAAAAGGTGGAAGTCATAGATAACAGAGGCGACGAAAGACACTGTTTATGAAGCGCACACAACAACAAGCTCGTTCTAGAAATCTCTTCTTATCCAGAAGCTAGGAGGAAAAACGGGATTAGAGGGGCAAAGATCCTTGGGTTGTGAGCCAGCTCACTAACGCTAAGTCACATACGCCCTGAATAACAACACTTCAAATCTTCTTCTTCTTCCCCAAACGCTCCATATCGACCACTTGTTAGCCACTCTTTGTGAATTGTATGTGATTTGAGCCTAAGAGCGATTGTACGTTATGCCAGTTATGCACCTACAGGCAGTGGCGGCTCGTCATTAAGGGCCAGTGGGACTGGGCCCCACCAAAAATAATGTATAACGTGTATTTATTATTTTATAAATTAAAATATAGCAACCAAACACCATGATTTATCCGGAAAAAATGTCTGGCCCCACCAACAAAAATGATCACGATCCGCCACTGCCTACAAGTAAATCCTCACATCCTATTTCTGCGACGTTTTGTTTTACTAGAGTAGCTTCACTAGGCCCCTACATCAGTCGCCTCTTACGACATGCCTTGTAGGTCACAGTGGTACTATTCTTTGCTTCCCTAACTGGCCCCATCACCACACAGGCGAATACTTGCAATACACAGGTCGTTAACATATATACACACACTAACATGTATGCTTTTTTATCAACGAAATAGGCATTTGTGACAACAACATTTCAAACACGGAGTACTTCGGAGGAGGTCAAAGAAAGAGACATAATACGCAGAGCAAATATTCTAACAAAGTCCAGGGAACGATGTTGTCAGGAAGTGACGTTTGTACAAAGTTGGTCAACTGAAAAGATTCATGAAAACGTACCGGATGTCACGTTCTGATTTTATCAAAGGTTACTTCAATAAATTAACCTTTTCGCTCCCTAACTTTTTCTTCCCATTCTGGTTCATTTCTATTTTAATGTAAATTAATTGTCAGTATACTGACTTTGCGTCATGTTAAAAAACACACAGCGAGCCAGTAGATGAGATCAGAAGGACGAAAGAGTTAAGTAGGTTAGAATATGAGGACGCTCCGATAGCCGCTGTAGTACAGGAGTTAGGGCATTAACTTCTTAGAAGTATGATCTTGGGGTCCAACTCTAACTGAAAATATAAACAAATTATCAAACACAACATTCGAACCACGAACCTTAAGGAATCCATTTCAAGCCCCCTGTGAGTGCGGTTCATTTCCACGGGCTGGCAGAAAAGCTACAGGTTCTCCAGATTTATGGTGTTTGGGGCACCGAACCGAAGGGTTACGATGACCATGGCACCGAGCCGAAGGGTTACGATGTCCATGGCACCGAGCCGAAGGGTTACGATGTCCATGGCACCGAGCCGAAGGGTTACGATGTCCATGGCACCGAGCCGAAGGGTTACGATGCCCATGGCACCTAGCCGAAGGGTTACGATGTCCATGGCACCGAGCCGAAGGGTTACGATGTCCATGGCACCGAGCCGAAGGGTTACGATGTCCATGGCACTGAGCCGAAGAGCTGCAAGCTCAAGTGTTTCTGGATCGGAGGAAAAAAGGAATCCATCACCCAGGCTTACAGGCGAGCGTTTTTAGAACACAACATCCTGAGAGCAAAGACACTAGAACACATTGACACCTCATACCCCCGACCCCAGTGGACCCACACATACACAGATGGATCATTGGACGCGACAGCGAGGAAAGAAGGGGCAGGAACTATCATCATACTCTAAGACGGCATGACACTAAAAAAGTCAAGTGTCACTGGAGAACTCTCAACAAATGTTAGAGCCGAACAACAGGCAATTGTCGATGTCGCAAAAATGCTTCAACAACGAAACGTCCAAAACAACAAACTTGTCTTCTTTTGCAACTGCTTGTCAGTCCTACAGGCCACACAAAGGGAACAACAAGATAATAGGAAGAGAGAGCTGACACTACAACCAAACAAGCTCTTAGAACACAACCGAATTATTCTCCAGTGCATACCAGCCCAGTATGGAGTATCAGGAAATGAGAGAGCAGACAGGCTGGCTATGGATAAAACTGATATAGCACAAACACCAAGTGTCTCCGGATGGATCGGTAGTTTGTCCCGAAAAATCTGCATGGGCCTTCTCTGTAAGCTCATGTGGCAGAATGGTGAAGGAGGCCAGTGGTGCATTTAGTATGACAACAAGCAGCATGACAATGGAGGTACTGGCGGTGACCAATGCACTACTTTGGCTAGAGTCACAAAACTACACTCATGCGTGCATTCTGAGTGATTCATTGAGTATGATCCGAAAGGTGGAGGTCGGTTCGGTGCGCAGGCAATCGACTGATTCACTACAGGCGTCAACAATTTGCAGAATTACACTTGTCTTTGTTCCGGGGCACATGGGTGTCGTTTGCAAAGAGAGCAGACAGACTGGCTGGCTATGCCGCTATATCGAAATGCGAGCCTATGGACAGAGCTGACATCGTGAACGCCCTCATAGAGCGTGGCCGCAGAGAAGACCTTCATCTAAACCAATCTACGTCAACTACTAGATTGCGAGAACTGGGTTTGAAGATTGGTGTGGCAAGAAAAGAACTGTACAACAGGTATACGAGTAGGCTCATCAATCAAAATAGAACTGGTACGTTCACTCGCTGGACGCTGTTGGAGATATTGTGAAGGAGATCGGAGCACCTATGGACATGTCCGGAGTGCAATGAAGATATTCCAAACTGAAACTGAAACCCAGTGTCACTACCAGAAATCAAGACACATATCAAGCGAAAATACAAAGAGTTGTGGAGGCAACAAACCAAAAGCAAACACCCACAAGATCCCATCAGCAGACTAAACAGGAAAACAACACAAAACAATCTTTCAGATAAGAACAGGTAACTGCAGGCTCAAACCATCACATGCGCAGAATAAAACTTCACATTGTGCATGTCAGACAGAAACACAGACTCCAGAGCACATCCTGCAGTCATGTCTATCATACATACACCAACAAAACGAAACATGGTCTTATGAACGACGCTTACAGAGCAAGCTATGTGGAACTCTCGAGGAGCTCCAACTGACAAGCAGCTTCATAGAGGCAGCCTATCTCATCGTTTAGACGAGCATACGAAACCGAACGCAAAGAAGAAGAAGAAGGAAATGTGGACCTCAGAAATAACAGAGTCAGTGAAGAACACTATTTGTGAAGCGCACATAAAAATCCTTTCTAGAATTATCTTCTCATCCTGACGCTGTGAGGAAAAACAGGATTCTCATCTCAAGTGCCATGTCTGCCGGCGTAGGCGATCATGTCTCTCCACAACTCTCTCTGCTTGGTGCACGTAATCAGTTCTGACGTCGATCTAGTGTCGAACCATGATGTCAGGCCATCCAGCATCTTCTCTCTGTCTTCCGCGATCTCTCCTTCCCTGAATTTTACCTGTTGTTACCTATATTTATCTTATCTTATCGTAACCACATTTGCCATGAAGCGTCGTGGGTAGAATTAGTTTTATATCTTGTGCCAGGTGTGTTGCGCTTGACGTTGTCAGTCAATGCTTTCGCAGGGATTCTGAGATGTTATCTATCCATCGTGTTCTTGGTCTGCCTCGTGCTCTGCATCCTGATTGTCGATTATTGTAGGCACGTGATGGTAGTAAATGTGGTTCCATTCTCATTAGATGGCCGAACTACTTGATTCTTTGCTTCTCGATGTACTGTATGCATGGTATAGTACCAACGATGCTTCTGATATTCTCGTTTTCTCACTCTATCTCTCCTTGTAACGTTGACATCTTTTCGTAGACATCTCATTTCACATGTTGTAATCTTTCTTTCTTGTGTCTTAGTCAAGGGCCATGTTTGGCATTGATAGCAGAGAGTTGGAATAAATATGCAGTTTATCAGTTGTCGTTTGACTGCCATGTTAATACTTGGATGTTTTAATAGTGGTGACAGTTGGTATGTCACTTGGTTTGCCTTCTGGCATCTAGTCTCGATTTCTCTGTCCATGTTTCCATCTGTTGTGAATATAATCCCGAGATAGTTGAATTATGGAGTATAAACCCTGTTGTTACCAAATGTTCTAAACATTCTCTTCGCATTATATGCCCGAAGAACCTTGATTGTCGGATACTTAACCTTTTAAATCAGGCCTGATTTAAAACTTCCTCATTTGTTTTCGTCACTGTCCATGGAATTTTCAACATTCTTCTCTAAAACCACATCTCTGTGGTTTCCAATGTTCGTATTGATTGTTTATTCATTGTCCATGATTCGCTGCCATATATAGTATTCGTTTTCGCAGTGCCATTGGTAGTGAATTCACTCATAGTGTGTTTTTCATTTTCATAAAAGATGCTTTTGCTTGAGCTATTCTACAGGGTGTTCAAGATTTAAGCGGTCTGTGAATGGAGCTAATCTGGCGTATATGTATGAAAATGAGAAGGTTCAGCTATGACGTAGTATAGGTCAAGGTTGTGTGACGGTATGTAATTGTAGTGCGGGAATAGGCGATGAACAAATGTGACGTAAAACGAGCTAGTCAGAACCGGTTTAAATAGTAAATATACACAACGCGATAGGTTATCTGGCAACTTTCGATTTGTCAATGAGGCTGCAATTATCTTGAACACCCTGTACTTCTAATCTCTGTTTACACCTGTCATTTGATGTCAGGAATGTTTCCATGTACTTAAATCGATGGACTTGTTTCAGTGTTGTGTTATTATTGTTGATATTACGTATTGGTGTTTCCTGTTTCTTGGAGACAACCATAACATTTGTTTTCTTTATATTCATGCTTAATCCTTTCTTTTCACTTTCTCTCACTAATCTGTCTATCAAGTCTTGTAGATCTTGTTCATTTGTAGCCATGATAATTGTGTCATCAGCGTATCTTAGATTGTTCATGTTTTGTCCGCTAACAAAACAGGATTAGGGGTGGAAAAAAGGGTCCACAGGCGAGGAATTAACTTCATTGCACCGGGTTTCCGATAGGCTCCATCCCTGTCGGCAGAGATGGCATGCCATCCGCCGAGAGTAATGCATAAAACACGAACTCCGTAGCTCTTGCAACAATCCTAAGGATCTCATGAAAAAATCGCATAATTGTCTCGGTCCAGATTCGAGCCCACAATCTTCAGTGCGAGAAGCAAACTACTTAACTACTTCGCCATTGAGACCCCAGGATTAGAGAAAGATAACAAGCCTGCAGGAGGTATAAAGTCATATTCCTTTCCTCCCGTGTTGAACATCGAGTGTGAAATTGAACCCGCAATTCTTATGTGTCTGATTCGCTAAACGAACGCTCTATGCATTACTCTAACGAGTCTAACAATCACGACACACTCGCAAATAATATCCGCCTCGCCTTTATTTTATTTTTGAACCTTCCACAAATGACATGTGGTTAAATTAATATTGTTAATATATCTGCACGTGGGCCCGTTTAATATCACAGCTATACTTGTCATTATTAAATTCCTTGTGCTGTCCTTTTAATGGCAATGTCAGTCTAACACGTAGGCCGACTGATGTCTTCACCGACAGGTGGGTGACACACTTTTTTCAGGAACTCTTACGAGATCAGGTATGTAGCTCGGCAGAGCCGGATTAGCATAGTAGCAGAAGTAGCAAATGCTACGGGCCCCGCGATTTGGGGGCCCGCGCCTCTGGAGCTAAGTTGTCACTAGTCATAAACAAGGAACCAAGTTTGGGAGGTGGGTAATAATTTCCCTTTCATTTTTTTTTATTGAGGTTAAGGCCAAGGTCATGTTTACTCAATTTCGGACTTAATTGGGCGGTCACACTGAGCTCATTAACAACGTAACAGTTTTTTTACTTTTTGTATAGGAGTGTCTCTTGTGTGCACACGCTTCTAATAAACGAAAACTTGAAAGCTTGAACAAAAGAACAATCAAATTTGACTCATAACCCAGTTCAAGTCTCTGTTCGTTCAGTAGTTTTTGCGCGCGAAACTTAGTTTAAAATAAATGCAAGTGGGCGTATGAAATATTGTTCTAAGACATGAGCAGATCTGGGCACTCCTAAATAAATTTCATGTCATTCACGTTTTTGTGAGAAACTGTTTTGCACTCGACTAGATGTCCCAGAAAATAATGCGAGGGAGGGCCAAATGATTAAACAGAAAACTTGGACACACTTGAAGGAGTCGCAACAAGAAGCCGCAACACAGAGCTGCATAATTTTACAGAGAAGCACACAAACGGACACAGAGAGTAATTTTTATTTGTTCTGCTAACTTTGAATGTATTTAAATCCTCCCATCTTGTTATTTTATTATTATTTTATTTTACATAGCTAATTTTATGTTTCAGTGAGAAATTAATTTTTAAAAATAGTTTCTATCATTTTTCGTTTTCAATGAATTCAAATGTTTTAAATCAGAGTTATAGTCATGTTAAGTGGTTAAATTACGAAGCACTGGAAGATACAGGTTCAAAACTCCCGACTTTGAAGAGACTGTCTGACACCAGGTGGTCTTCCCGAGCTGATGCGACAAAAGCACTTTATGTGGTTTTACCATTATCAAACAAGTTTTGGATGACATCTCAAATAACATGAATCAAAAGGTAGAGTGTCGTAATCAAGCGTATGGGCTAGTTTTGGAGATGAGTAAGTTTGAAACGGGAATAGTTAGCATTTTATGGAACGGAATTCTAGAACGCTTGCAAGCGTCTAGCGCTTCATTACAGTCACCTGATCAAGACCTTAACACGGGATATGCTCTTTATGAATAGTTACACGGGTACGTTCAAGCAATGCGGCCTACATTTTCAGATATTGAGGCCAAAGCCAAAATCCTGACTCACTGTCAAGAATATCAGCAACAAACTTCACGACGACGCAAGCGAAATACTAAGTACGACGATTTTAGCGGCTCTACTACGCTCGATGAAGTTGTAGAAAATCAAACACCCAAACAAAAATTTGAAAATCAGGTGTTTATTGTCATAATTGATAATGTACTCTGCCTTAGCTAAACGCATGGAAGGGTACCATAGAGTGACTGATGTATTTGGAACATTTCGGCAGTTAAAATCTCTTACAGCAGAAGAGATCTTGAAAAGAACTCCAAATATTGTCAGCTCTTACCAAGAGGATTTGGAAGAAAGCCTAGGCGACGAACTTGTGCAGTTCACTGAACTTTAAAACTAATGTAGCTGCTGCTATTAGCAACGAAAAGAATGAGACCCTTGAACTGCAATTTTATAAACTTATAATGGAAAATTCATTAGAGTCGTGTTTCCCAAATGTAGAAATAGTCTTACGAATTTACTTGTCTTTAATGATTACTAACTGCAGCGGAGAACGTTCTTTTTCAACATTAAAGCGTATAAAAAGTGAGTTAAGAAACATGATGGGACAAGATCGTCTAAATAACCTCACCTTAATGAACATTGAATGTAATTTACTTAGAGAAATTGATTTGTCTAGTATTATCTCTTAAATTTGCTCACATTAAATCGAGACAAGTTTGTTTGTAAAATTTATGTTTTATTATTTATTATCATACAAAACTTAGGGCCCGCGCTAAAATTTGCTACGGGCCCCGCGCTGGTCTAATCCGGCTCTGTAGCTCGGATGTAGTTGATTGGTTAACTGATTGATTGATTGATAGGACTATCATCATTGCACTTTGGTGAGTAACCATGTGTGTTCCGATCGATTTCTTACACAGGAAGATCTCAGTGGCAGTACACAAACTCCGTAGCACCGGTGAGGGTACCCAATGTCATTTAGAAGATGGTAAAAATGTTTTGTAAGAATTTTTAATTTTTCTGATGAATTTTACCAGGACATCGGTTCTCCAACAATATGACATACCAACTTGCCCCCAATCTTGAAACACCCAGTAATTCCAGTAGAGACTAGAAGACCGATTATAAATGCAGTCGTCATACCAACACTGTGCTGCCAGAGCCAGACATGGGCACTGACAAAAGAACAAGAAAGGAAAATTACCACATGCGAAATGAGATGCCGAGGAAAGCAGTAAATAAAACAAGAAGAGACCATATAAGAAATTAGGAAATTAGAAGAACAGTCGGAACAACACCTGCTATTAGATTCATTGAAAAACATAGACTCAGATGGTTTGGCCACTTGATGAGAATGAACCCAAATACACCAGTTGCAAGGCGTACAACCTGAAAATTGAATCATCAAGAGGAAGGGACAGACCAAAAAACAGATGTGTTGATGGAGTTACATACATCTTAAAACTCCACAATACCACAGAATATCAAGCGACCGAGCGTGCATTATCTCGGAAACCGATCATCAGTTACACCTGCTACGCATAACGGCAAAAAAACAGAGAAGGACAAAAGAAAGATAGAAAGAAGATCGGTTTTCTAGTCTATTCTCCTCAAATTTCAGCTGCCAATGGTTCAAGAAAGAGAGGACGACCTAGGAGACCCTGAAACGAACTTTGCTGAGAGAGGCAAGAAATATCGGTCTCAGTTCCATGGAGGAGATTGAACGAGTTGCCCAGGATAGAGCGGTATGGAAAAATTACTTGCAGGCCCTATGTAACGTATAACGGTACGAGAGGAATTATTTATTTTTATTTTTTCCGATCCAGAAGCACTTGAGCTGAAAGCTCTTCGGCTCGGTGTCATGGACATCCTAACCCTTCGGCTCGGTGCCACGAACACCGTAAATCTGGGGAACCTGTAGCTTTTCTGTCAGTCCACGGAGTTGAACCCGCACTTACAGAGGACTAGTCACCCGTAGTCCAACGCTCTACGAACACGCTGGGCACGCGGGCATTATTATTATTAATGGTTCTTCTACGTGCTTGTCTTGAACACGGGCCTGCTTTTATCATCCGTCTCCGATAGAACTAGGAACTCAATCTCACCTACACTGAGATCAGGAATCTCTGGAACAAATATCCCAATCACTGCATGATGGAACGAGAGCCGAACACCTACCCTTCACCCTACAGAGCCCCACATCTGCTTAAACTAATATTGTTAACTTATTTCCGCTTGAGTCCGTTTAATTGGACAGCTGAACTTACTTTTATTAAATTCACTGCGCTGTGCTGTTATTTCAATGTCTGATTAACACTTAGGCCGTATGTTGACTTCACTGACAAGGTGACACAGTTTTCTGAAACGCTGTTCAAGACATCAGGTATGTGACACCTTTGTAATACTTTTTGTTTTTAAACGCTCCATATGGACCAGTTGTTATGCCTGTGTGATACCAGGGCTGTAAGGGAGCAAAGAATAGTAACACTGTGATCTACAAGGCATGTCGTAAGAGGCGACTGGGGTAGGGGCCTAGGAAGCTACCTAGTAAATAAAAAGCGTCAGAAATCGGATGTGTAGGCTCTTGTAGACGCATAACTGGCACAACGTACAATCGCTATTAGGCTCAGATCACATACAAATCACACAGAGTGGTTGACAAGTGGTCGATACGGAGCGTTCGAAGAGGAATAAGAAGACCACTTGCTAAAACACTCTTTGTGATATGTATGTCATCTGAGCCTAAGAGCGATTGTACGTTGCACGAGTTATGCGCCTACAAATTGGCCATGCCCATCTTTTTTCTTCTTCTTCGAACGCTCCACATCGACCCACTTTTGTGTGATTTCCATGTGATCTGAGCCTAAGAGCGATTATACATTGTGCCAGTTATGCGTCTACAAGTAGGCTAGCACATCCGATTGTGCTGTAATACAAAGTTAATTGCATATCCTTCACAGGAGTTTGCGAATCAACCCCAGCTTTTTAACTCTGTTTGTGATTTTTCTAGGCATTACTACGTTCAGTAGTTTGTCATCGCTTTCTGAACGGGTGATGCCATTGTCCTTTTGTAAAAATCCACGCGAAACAATTTCCAACCAAACTGTCCGCAGCGTGATTGGAACTCAGAACGTCGGGGTTAACAGACCGAGTTCGTGCACTGCCGCTGAGATCTCCGTGTGTAAGAAAGAGATCGAAGCACATATGGTAACTAACCGAGGTGCAATGATGATAGTCCTACTAATCAATAAATCAATCTACGATCATGTCTATACGATTAGCGGTATCGCTGGCTGATAGCACAGTTGCGAACGTTCTGTGTTACTAGCCCCGTGTTATTGAAGTTCCGGAATTCTAGGCAAGCGTGTGGAGTGTGCCGGTTTTTACACTGTACAAAGTTGGACTACATGACAGTCGTAGTTCTTTACTTGGGGATATTTTTCTTATTTACGTTCGTTCTTTTATGTGACCAATTTAATCATTCTTATTGTGATATATAATTGATCTTTGACAAGAATGACTAACGTTAACCCCCCTACTTGTGTATGGTACCATAAACATGTAGGGCAGGGCTTCCGTTTTTATCCTACAGGAAGTGTTCTGAGTCTATCTCGCTGACAGTCAGTCCCCCACACTTTCCCTTCCTTCGTGTATTCATTGCTATTTAACGATCACTTTTCGCCGTATATTTGGGTTTTATGATCTATGCCTTAGAGTATGTCTACACTGTGCACCCTTTCTGACTATGTAATGTCGTTACTTGGGGTCTAAATTACAAGTATATCTGAAGTTAGAGTAAGGCTCGCCTGATTGGCGAGGGATGCTGGGAATAATTCCACCTTATTGTTACCGTGACGAAGTTCTGCCCACAACAAGCTATTATATAACGATGAGTTTTGTAGAAGCATATTCCAGAAATATGATGAGGGACTGCATCGCAAATTTGATCTCGGAGATTTGTTGACCGTAAAAAATAGTTTGTGTCGTCTCGTATTTTCATGTCGGTAGGTGATGAGTTTCGTGTGGTTTACGGCCTGTTTTATTATTTTCCAGGTACAGCAAACATGTGGTGCGATCCTGAAATGACCCGAAATGTCATTTGTCATTACTTACCTATTCATCTCCGCTCCTCGTAGAGCATAGGGCCTCAGTAGTTGTTCGTCACTTTTCTTGGTGACTGGCTGTTTTCTTTATGGTCTCTCATGATAGTCGAGCACCCTTCAGTTCCTCAAGAAGGCTTCGTCTCCAGGTCTGTTTAGGGCGTCCTCTTTTTGGTTTTCCTTGCGGGTTCCACTTAATTGCTTGTGTGGTGACACTGGACTGTGTCTTCTGTAGGGTATGTCCAACCCGTTGCATTTCCTCCACTTAACTTGAGTCATCATTGGTTCCTGTCATGTTCTTATCCACAGGTTTGCAACTTTATCCTACCATCTCAGTCTGAGGATCCGCCGATGACATCCATTGACAAAGGTCTGAATCTTATTTATATTTAATTTGGTGACTCGCCACGTAATGTCATAGTCTATTGTTATAATTTCCAGTGGTTTAGAGAAAAAATTGCGTGAGACATAACCATAAGGAAAAAATAAAACCAAGGACCTGAACATGTGGAAGCTTACAACTGCCTTAATGCCTCAACCTATAAAACCAGGACATGACATGTCGCACAGCTAAGCTGCCCTAATGCCTCAACCCTATAAAACCAAGGACCTGAAATGTCGACAGCTAACCTCAACCTATAACTAAGTACTCTCAAGTGATAACAAATGGCTTTAATGAAAGTTCGATTTCAGAACTGCACATTGTAGACTTGAACAATTCCTTATTCTGGGTAAAGTGAGTTGATTACGCGAATCATTAGTGATCGTTATGAAGAATTTGCAGCCTTAGCCTTTAGACCAGTAGAATATAGAAACATGGACTAGACTCTTAACAAAAAAACTTATTTGATTGTCTTCCTATCAATGTAAGAAATGTTGAATACTTTGTGGAATTCTCTATTTTTATTACTCTGTCTTTTTCGATGTCTGCTATCAGTGTTTTTCTACTTCCTCTTCTTCTTCTTCTTCTGCGGTCAGGTCTGTTGTCATTCTAGAACTTCAATCCTGTAAAACATGGCAAAGTATCGTTTACCGTAATCCTATTTTGCCTCATAGCGTCAGGATAAGAAAAGATTTTTAGAACGGAATTTTGAGAGTGTTTCATAAATAGTATTTTCCACCGCTTCTGTTATTTCTAAACCCACCTTTTGCGTGGAAGACCTTTTGCTTTGTATCCATTACATCAGAGTAGCATTGCTCTTTGAGGCACACTGTCTGTTGGTAATCTGGTAATGTTGCCTAACCATTTAATTTGTTGTTTCTTGATGAAGTTTGTCTTCTTCGAACCCTAGGAATTATGAATTTTCCTCTTTTCCTATTTTGCAATTGGGAAGCAACTGGTTTTCTTTAAAACCGAAACTAACACCCAGGCGGCAGTGCTATGCTAGTGCTGCAGAACCTTCAACAACTCCAGGCGTGCAGTGCTATGCTTAGTGCTGTAGAAACCTCCAACAACTCCAGGCGTGCAGTGCTATGCTTAGTGCTGAGAAACCTCCAACACCTCCAGGGTGAGTGCTATGTTAGTGCTGCAGAAACCTTCAACAACTCCAGGCGTGCAGTGCTATGCTTAGTGCTGCAGAAACCTCCAACACCTCCAGGCGTGCAGTGCTATGCTTAGTGCTGTAGAAACCTTCAACACCTCCAGGCGTGCAGTGCTATGCTTAGTGCTGCAGAAACCTTCAACACCTCCAGGCGTGCAGTGCTGAGTGCTGCAGCTAGTGTCACTAGCTGAAACCACCAACACCTCCACGAGTGTAGTGCTATGCTTAGTGCTGCAGAAACCTTCAACAACTCCAGGCGTGCAGTGCTATGCTTAGTGCTGCAGAAACCTCCAACAGCTCCAGGCGTGCAGTGCTATGCTTAGTACTGTAGAAACCTCCAACACCTCCAGGCGTGCCGTGCTATGCTTAGTGCTGTAGAAACCTCCAACACCTCCAGGAGTGTAGTGATATGCTTAGTACTGCGAAACTCCACTCAGGTAGGGTTTATTGGTCATACTCAGTATTGTCCCAATTCTAGCTCAGGTTGTAGCTATAGAACATCACTTTTGATCATGGTGGGAATGTGATCAAAGTCTAGAGAGCCATTTCTGTGGGTGCTCTAGAACAACCACTCGTTGACCACTCTTTGCGACCTAGAGGTGATTTTCGCAAAGGAGAGTACTGAGCGACAACCTGCACGGACAGATGTTTGCGTTCACTAGAAACGATCAATTTTTGGCTTCTTGATGAAAGTCATTACTGATGTTGTACATACTTTTTTGTCCTGATGTCTTCATTTCTAAACCGGTCTCTGCTTGATACTCCCAGCATTCTGCGTAGATACTTCATCTCTTCCTCACTAGTTTTTTTCTATCGTTTGATGGCAGCCTCCAGGTTTAGCACTGTTAGCATAATATTGGTAGAAAGATTGTGTTTCACAATGCTATTTTAGTGTTCATGGTGACATGTTTGCATTTCAAATTTAGGGCAAAGTACACTGTCTATTTCAGGTTGGAACATATGCTCCTTTGTTTCTGCCTCAGTTCTTCACCCTCACAACCATATCTATCGCCTAATGGCATTAAAAGCTAGGCAGTCCATAAGAATGTGTTTAGAATTCTGTTTCCACATTTGATTGTGTGAGAAGCCTTGAGTCTATACAAATGCTCAAACAGTCTGCAGTTGTCGCTCAAATTTCCCAAGCTTGCCTAAAGATAAGAAAATAAAGATCAGAATACTAAGAGCATGCATATTCCCAGTGGCAACGTATGGGTGTGAAGCATGGACATTTAATAAAGCAGTGGAAAAACATATATGTGCTTTTGAATATAAGTGTTACAGAAGAGTGTATATCATGAACAGAGAAGAGAACAAATAGATCTATCCAGAAAGAACTCAAAATCAAAGAAAACTGGCTGATGCTACAAATAAGAAAGAGAAAATTGAGATATTATGGATATATAAAAAGACATGAAGGGCTTGAGAAGACCATCATGGAAGGAGACATACTGGCAAAGAGAAGAAGAGGAAGACCACGGAGAAGATGGATTCAGGATGTAACTGATGGTTTTGAACATGACGGCTGCAGAGGCAGGACATCTGGCCTATGAAAGAGAGAAATTCCGGATGACTGTTGGGGTGACAAAGTTCTGCTCAGGGCAAGCTACTTGATGATGATGCCTAAAGAACAATATGACTACTACCAGTAAGAGATTGTTCCTCTCTCTCTTCTCTTTCTCTCTCTTTCTCTCTCTTCTTTCTCTCTCTTCTCTCTTCTCTCTTTTTCTCTCTATCCTTCGCCTCCAACGAGGTTGGTCCACAAGCAAGGCCTTGCGAGCTCTCACGCGCTTGGTTGTGATTTTTATAGCCGAGTGTTTTTACAGGGTGGGGTAGCTAGAGATTGTTCCTGTTCTTACTAAAACATTTGGTTTAAATCTTTCAGCGACTATATATGCTATCAATTTTTTTAATCATTTAATTCTGTTTACTATAAATTTTTATTTAAATCCTTTAATCCTAATATGGAATATAAATTCTTATTTAAATCCTTTAACTCCTAGAATACGTCAAGCTAACTGTCAACCCATTCTGACAGCATCGATTTTCCAGCAAGCCAGTTCCCGAACTAAAATATTTATAAAGCTATTTATAAAATCAATAAGTTATTTGTTTTAAATTCTTTCTAGAATACATCAGGTGAACCGCCCGAGTGGTTACCGGGGCCCAAATTTGGGGTGTAAAGAATAGAACCACTGTTACCTGCCACGCATGTCGTAAGAGGTGACTAAGGAGGTTTGGCTGAAATCAGATGCACGTGTCCTAAACGTTTAGAAGTCTATGCGTTTAGGGGCCTACAAAACAATGTGCAACGTATACACGTTCTTGGCAAGATCAAACATATCACAAAGAGTGATTAAAATTGGTCGTAAAGAACGAACGTAAAGAAGAAGAAGATCAGGTGAACTTATCGAGCGAATATATAATTATATATGACTTATAGAGTGAATTTATAATTATATATGACTAAATATAATAGAGTGAATTTATAATTATATATGACTTATAGAGTGAATTTATAATTATATATGACTTATAGAGTGAATTTATAATAAGAATTTAATTCTTAACGCCCATCCGTACAGTGTCTAGAATTTACAAATTTGATTGTAAAATTTGGTTTTGGTGTGTGAATGCTAATCATGATATTTACACACAATTCGTATTTCTTCTTCCTCTTCCATGTCGACTATTTGTTAACCACTCTTTGTGATTTGTATGTGATCATTTGTAAGATTTGTAAGAGCGATTGTACGTAATACCAGTTATGCGCCTACAAGTATGTTAGCACATTCGATTTATGTGATGCTTTTTATTTACAAGTGTAGCGTCCCTAGGTCCTACCTCAGTCGCCTCTTACAAAATGCCTTGTAGGTCGCAGTGGTACTATTCTTTGCTTCCCATGTGGGCTCCAGTATCACACCGGCGAAAATTCTTATTGAAATCACTTATTCCCACTGTTACTGTAATTTTTGGTACACATTCTTTAACCCTGTTATTTACTGAATATCTGGCCACACCCAGTCGACCTGAAAACTATGCTTTGGGGAAACCTGACAGACCTGAAGCTGACCACAGCCAACTCTAGATAACTAGGCCAGACAACTGGATGGGGGTTCCCTGACCTAGATCAAAAAAAGGGGCCGTAAAATATAGATGTTTGATAGAACACTGCAAGCTTTTAAGCAATTTGACTAAATTCTGTGAGTCTATGGTTATTTATTGGTGAAAATATTCATAATATTGAATATTCCTTATTGTTAAACTTAACTTGTTGCATAATATAACTTTGATTTAGCATTTTGTGTTGATTTTAAAATGAATTCGTCTATAACACCAATACTGGAATGCGAGGTCACGTTGTGTAGTTGGGGTCTGATTTCCCATAATTCTTACCTGAGTCCGAAGGCCCATAAGTTTATAGTTGGCTCTGAGCTGACTGCCCAGTTTGTGGTCCACAGTAAATTAAGCGCATGACCAAAGATCGCTGAAGAAGAAGATGAATTTACTATCGTGGCATATCCTTTACAGAACTTAGCTATCAAAAACAGTAAACATGTCGTCACATTCATTTTTTCCCCCTCCTGGAGAAATGTAACTGGACGCCCATGGTTGGAATAGTTTCTGATCGCTCCCTGACATGACATCTACTCATCATCATCAGGTGCCGTCTCCACATCGAAGGTTGACTTCAATGAATCTCCAGCATCCTCTGTCATTCGCGTTGGTGTTGCACACTGCCAGACTTAACCTGTCCATTTCTTAAAGTTTCCTCCCCTTATCTCTCGATCTTCCTCTTGTTCTTTCCCCCAACTTTCCCTCTAGTAAAGATTTATCATGGTGTCATGTCTTTTTATGTGCCCAAAATACTTTACTTTCTGAATTTTATTTCTCTTAATAATTGTTTCTTGATGCCTAGTTTTCCTAAAACTTGTTTATTTGTCTGTTTTTCTGTCCATGAAACTCTGCCTATTCTTCTATATATCCACATCTCAAATGCATCAATTCTGTCTTCTAACTGCTTGTTCATTGTCCATGTTTCCGAGCCATACATTAATATACGAGTAGGATATAGCATTTGATCATTCTCATTTTTAGCCTGTTTGTAATTTGTTTGGATGTCAGTAACTTTCTCATACTATTGAAGTTATCCTTTGTCATTCCTATTCTCTTTTAAATTTCTGTTATACATCTGCCATCATCTGTTATCATCTGACCGAGATATAAGAAGCTTTTTACTTGATGTAGTAATTCTCCATGTATTTTTATATTCATTTTAGGTTTTTCCATTTCCTTGTTGATTACCATAGTTTTTGTTTTCTGTATGTTAATGTCTAATCCATATTCCTTGCTAGTTCTGTCCAATTGGTCTACTAGTTCTTGTAATTCGTGTTCACTTTCTGCTACCAATACTGTGTCATCTGCATATCTTAAGTTGTTTATTATTTTTCCATTGATCTTGAGTCCTGGCATTCCTCTAGTTGTTTGAAGATTTTCTCTGTGTAGATGTTAAATAGGCTTGGTGACAGAATGCATCCTTGTCTCACTTCTCTCTTTATGTCTATGTATGGAGAGTAGCTATTTTCATATTTTATTATTGCTGTCTGTTCCCAGTATATTATGCTTATTAGTCTGATACCATCTAGGCCTACTTATGACATCTACTGCATTACACTGTAGTTTGATATTTTTGTTTACCCCATTCCTGATTGTCCTCTGATAGACCACCCCGTGCCTTAATCATTATACTTTCAAACACACACAAAAATGGTAAACGGGGTAGGAGAGACAGAGATGGGGAAGGGATTAGGGGTAGCCGCCTTGATCAAAGGCAATATATCGATTTATCGACGTGAGTATTTTATTTCATTTGTGTAGGACGGACATTGAACGAATCAACATCGTGTCATCTCGTTCTATAGTCCGTTCAACAACTCATGCCCACAGTCCAGTGCGAATTGTAGCAAAACCATTTATTCCACAGTAGCGAAACTTTGCACCCAACCTTAGAATTATACCGACGCAAATGTCTGATGGAAGAAATTGCTATAGGAAACCTGGATTTTGTAAACATAACTGTTTTCTTTGATGTTGGTGGCATATTTGGCGAGTCTGATACAGAATTTTAGTTTTTATAATAAACGCACCAATATGACATTTGATGTCAAGTCTCATTCACAGGCGTATCATCCCTGCTCATACATGGGGACCAATGTTGATACTTGCAATAGGCTCATGAAAAAAACAGAAAATATAGACATAGTTGTATTATAAAAGGAACCCTTTCATACCTCATGGTATATAGTTAGTTAGTCTTTCCTCTTGGGCCTGTGGGGCGCATAGGGCAGAGGTCATAGCTCTCCATGTCTCGTGGTTCGTTGCTATTTGTTTTAAGTCTTTGATGTTTACTAGGCCCATCGTTGAGCCTTCTGGTGATGGTTCTACGCAGAGTCTCTCTTGGTCTTCCTCGTTTTCTTTTTTCCTCTGGTGTCCATATGAGGGATTGGTAAGGGAGTCTTCTCATCCATTCTAAGTGTGTGGCCGATGTAGTTCCAGCGGCGCTTTCTTATAAAATTTGATACATTTTCTTGCTTGGTCTCTTGTCTTATTTGTGTATTGGGTCTGAAATCTGACCATTTGAGGTTCAGTATTCTTCTAAGACATTTATTCTCAAAGTTATCTAATTTTCTTTCTGGTATATAGGTCAATACATATTAGGCCTGTATTTTTCATTGACCGTCCTCACACAATGGGTGATGTGGTCAGCATCACGCCGGCCGCCTTTACTTTCCCAGAGCATGTCTGGTACCCAGTTGAGGCTGGGTCGACCTGAGATGTGATCTGGAAAAATTCCACGCACACTGCGGGAGCTGAATCCAGACCACCAGCCTTGCGAAGCGAGTTCACTAACACTACGCTACAGCGGCTCTCATTTGTATTATAGTTTTTTTAATAATTTACATTACAGTTAAAGTTAGCTGCCATGTCATAATGCCATCCCCTTTCGCGTCCAGGCTTGGGATTGACAATGGCGGAGCTACTTGGGGAGGTTCTTTTCAAATCGCTACTTCTTCGGTACATTGTGTGTGTGTTACCATATGTTGTAGGGGAGTATCACTACAATAAAACAGCTCTTTAATATAGTTCTTGTATACTGTGGTAAACCTGTACACTAAATTCAAAATAGGCACCAAAGACCTGTGCCCCTGTGACTTAGTATGACAACAGAACATATCCTACAGAACTGCCCCCTGTATGCAGACCTGAGAAGAAAGAGGTGGCCCACTTACACTAGCATCCAAGACAAACTGTATGGCGTGGTTGATAATCTGAGGCAGATGGCTGCCTTTTTAGAGAATCTGAAATCCCAATCTAGTGAGAACGAAGAAGAAGTATACTGTGGTACAGATGACCGATATGTACCTGGGGTCAAATGCGCATAGGGACAACGCCACACCAGGATTAGTGAACTGGCACTAACAAGATCATACCCCACCTCCACGTGGTAATCCTGGTAATAGACATTAGTTTATGTCTGGCTAAGCGGATAGGGATCGAGGGAGAGCTATTCTGGCGTGGGTAGGGATGCAGACGTAGTCACATTGGATGAGATCCGCTTGCAACACAGACGAGCGGAATCTCAGAGTGACTATTAATGCACGTCTCTTCCGGCCGATGGGAAAAGCTGAAGGAATAACCATAATGGGATGAAGAGTGCATCCAGAGAAGAGACGTGGGCCCGCGTGGAGCAAAACTTCGGCCCGAGATGAGTTGCATGGGGGCCCACATAGGACGAATGAGGTGGGGGCCCGAGTTGAATCCAGTGTCCGGACAGCCTAGAGGCTGGTAAATGTGAGCACGATGTAAATGGTGGGGCAGGCACGAGGACAGAGCGAATACGCATGCGGACGATGCACGGGTGGGTTCACCGGTGGGTAGACGTGCACAGCGCTGATAGTGAGAGATCGTGGCAGCCCTGGGGGTGAGTGGACCACCCAAAGTTGCAGAAAACTGGAAAGCCCAGCAGAGACTTGAATCCAGTGCGCGTTTCCGCTCTTAAGAACTACTACTGCCTTGTAGTTAGATTGGGGACAATCAAAGGCTAGCGGAGCAAACCGTACACAAAACTGGACGGAAGGAGAACCAAGTAGTCCACAAAAAGACCGGCAAGCTGGCCAGATGATGCTCGACAGCCCGGGAGGGTAGGTCGTCTAAGGGTCGCTACCCTAAAAGAAAACAGCAACCTGCTGTCTTGCAGGTTAGCTGGGGACAGTCAAAGTTTGACGGAGAGCGAACCCAGTAAACGCTGGTTGAAATCGGACACGTAGCCGAATGACAAGCACTAGAGCTCCAAATGGTACTTGAGATTGCAACGTAAAACAAGCGTTCTTGACAAAGGCTGTTTATATATCACAATAAGAATTATCAAAATGGCCGAAACTGTACGACCGAGATAAAGAGAGATATGTGCCTCTTTGCGGAATTGCGCGTATAGTATTAATGACACTTTTTGCATTGTAACTTCAAACTCGTTAGAAATGTTATATCAATGTCTGTTGAGAGAAGTCAACAATATGACCCAATAGCTTAACACTTTTTATAATTTCGATATACGCCTTTAACTAAACGTTTGTGTCGTACTTATGACGTCATTTAATTACCATGTTCAAGCCCGAGTCTATTTGGTGCATGGGAAATGCAAGAATTGTTTTAAAAACTATTGATTTCGCCCTGAATGTTGCTATTTTTGTCATCAATGTATTAAATGGCTGTAAACATGAGTTTTCTTCAACCATGCCAATGGACGCGTTAAATATATAGCACAAAGAAGGAAACTTCTAGATGGTATGCTTGTTTGAATGGCAAAAAAATAATTTGTAGCGTCGGGAACATGTGTAGTTCACATGCAAGTTTTCAAGTTTTTTAATCAAATGGTTACAAAGATACAAATTTTTATCTGAGGGCATGACAATTTGAACGTATTATAGCACACCAAACAACACACTTAATTTGAATTTCCATGTCAAAGGACATGGTAACATATGCCAGCGAGAGTTGGAAAATGACTAAAGATATAGAAAGCAAGTTGAATGTATTTGAAAATAGATGTCTGCGAAAAATAATGAACATAAAATGGAACAAATTCAGGAGAAGTAATGAAATCAGGGACATGTCTGGTCAACCACTAGTAACAACTGTTATAAGAGGGAGAATATGGAGATATGTTGGGCACACCTTGATAAGAAATGATCAAAGAATATCAAAGCAGGCATTGAAATGGGATGCTGGGGGTTCAAGGCAGAAAGGACGTTCTATGGAATCCCTGAAACGAACTTTGCTGAGAGGCAAGAAATATCGGTGTCTTTTTCTTTACGTTTGATTTTACGACCAATTTTAATCACTCTTTGTGATATGTTTGATCTTTGCCAAGAACATGTATACGTTGCACATTGGTTTGATAGGCCCCTAAACGCATAAACTTCTACACATTTAGGACACGAACATCCGATTTCAACCAAACCTCCTTAGTCGCCTCTTACGACATGCGTGGCAGGTAACAGTGGTTCTAATCTTTACACCCCAAATTTGGGCCCCGGTAACCACTCGGGCGATATCCGTTTCAATTCCATGGAGGAGATTGAGCGAGAGCGGTATGGAGAAATTACTTGCAGGCCCTATGTAACGTATAACGGTATGAGAGGAACTAGTATTATCTAACTCATTGATTGTTTGATTGACTTTTTGATTGATTGATTGAAAGGACCATCATCATTACACTTTGGTATATAACCCCATGAGGTTCCGATCAATTTCTTACACTTTTTTTTTTTTTTTTTCAGATCCAGAAGCACTTGAGCTTATTAGCTCTTCGGCTCGGTGCCATGGACATCGTAACCCTTCGGTTCGGTGCCACGAACACCGTAAATCTGGGGAATCTGTGGCTTTTTCTGCCATCCCGCGGAATTGAACCGCACACACAGAGGGATAGTCACCCGTAGTCCAACGCGCTACGAACACGCTGGGCAGACGGGCGTTTCTTACACATAAAGAAATCAGCCTCAGTGCACTTCTCTTACTGTACTTTTATGTTACTATTTGAGAATCTCTGTGACTAGGTCTGGGGGGGTTTTGGTGGTCCATGTGCTCCTTTGCATTGCGCTCCGAAGGTCATGGATTCAAATCCTGTCCCGTCATTCTGTCCACGAGTGATTTTTTTCCAGAGACCCATAGGATTGTCGCCGGAGCTACGGAGTCCATTCTTTGTGCACTATTATGGACAGGTGACGTACCATTTCTTGATTGGATGAGCCATATGGGATGAAATCTGGTGAAATGAAGTAAATTTTTCGGCTTTCGACACTTTACTTCTCCCGTAGCGGGTTGTGGAGCATCTAGTCGAATGCATTAGAGCACGGCCCCCATACGGGAGACCCAGGTTCAATCCACGATAAGGTAAATGATTTTTTTTTTGTCAAGGACATAGAAAAACATTATAACCAAAACAGTCTCACGGCGACTGCACTAGCCATGCAGCAGCCATTAAATTCCACAGTCTCACGGCGACTGCACTAGCCATGCAGCAGCCATTAAATTCCACAGTCTCACGGCGACTGCACTAGCCATGCAGCAGCCATTAAATTCCACAGTCCCACGGCGACTGCACTAGCCATGCAGCAGCCATTAAATTCCACAGTCTCACGGCGACTGCACTAGCCATGCAGCAGCCATTAAATTCCACAGTCTCACGGCGACTGCACTAGCCATGCAGCAGCCATTAAATTCCACAGTCCCACGGCGACTGCACTAGCCATGCAGCAGCCATTAAATTCCACAGTCTCACGGCGACTGCACTAGCCATGCAGCAGCCATTAAATTCCACAGTCTCACGGCGACTGCACTAGCCATGCAGCAGCCATTAAATTCCACAGTCCCACGGCGACTGCACTAGCCATGCAGCAGCCATTAAATTCCACAGTCTCACGGCGACTGCACTAGCCATGCAGCAGCCATTAAATTCCACAGTCACATATACCTACTTTCCTACACTGCCCAAAAAGCGGTATTACAGACAGTAACTTGTCGTGCATGTTTCCGGTGCTTGCAAGGGGAGCAAAGAATAATAAGATTGCGACCTACAAGGCATGTCGTCAGAAGCGACTGAGGTAGGGGCCTATGGAAGCTAGCCTAGTAAATAAAAATCGTCGCAGAATTTGCCTTCTTGTAGGATCATAACTGGCACAACGTACAAAGGCTCTTAGGCTCATATCACATACAAATCACAAAGAGTGATTTAACAAGTTGTGGATATGGAGCGTTAGAAGAAGAAGAAGAAGAAGAAGAAGAAGAAGAAGAAGAAGACCCTTTGCTTTAGTTTATTTTTTCTTTATTTTTCTTATATTGTACTTTTTTATTTCTTGATTATACATCATTTTATTTAACAACAAATTTATAAATTTCCTCTTTGTGCATACGTTTTTCTTTCCTTATACCCCAACCCCTGTAACTTTCTCACAATTTTAACAGCCAGTGTGAGAACTACTGATTGACTTTCTGTTACGCTCTGTTAACCAACTATATCCAATTTTGAGAACCTTTTTGCCAGACCATAAATTTAAATTCCAAGTTTTATATTGTCATGCTCAGTGACTTACTTCAGGTATGAATACCTTGGATTGCACCATTTTTTACCTGAATGGTTGCCTAGATCTTGAACAGTCTATTTATTCATGTATTCAATCTTCAAATATGAATGTAATTTTTAAATATAAAGAGTAGCTTCAGGTCTATTCTGCTTGACAAGTTCATGTCTACTTACGTTTTGATTCTAAAATATTCTTGTAAAAGAGTGATGTCATTGCCTTCTTTTCTGAAGTTTTGATTCAGTTTTTAAATGCTGACTTGTGGTGCATGGTCCGTATAGTTTGATTCTTCATATGTTCTCTCAATTAGGTTTACAATTGTGTTGTCTAGTCCGTCCGTCTTTCTACCCTTCTTCTTCAAAGGCCCATATCGAACACCTAAGTTCCTGGATTCTCCCATAGGAGTTAAATCTTATTTTTCATGTTTGTTGGCCTACACGCTCTGATATAACTAATTAAAGGTTCGCCTTAGGTTGAAAGGGCGTGCCTCGGCTTAAAGAGGCTTTAATCTTACTAAACAAACAAATAAAAATCGAGCACCGGTTAAACCACTCTTTGTGATTTGTATGTAATCTGAGCCTAATAGCGATTGTACGTTGTGTCAGTTATGAGCCCACAAGTAGGCCAGCACATTCGATTTTTGCGACGCTTTTTATTTACTAGGTACTTCCTAGGGTCTATATCAGTCGTCGCTGACGACATGCCTTGTAGGTGGCAGTGTTACTATTCTTTGCTTCCCTTGAGGACCAGGGTACCGCACCGGTGGTCCGTCTAGTTTGATTTTAGAACGCTTCATATTGACCACTTGTTAAATCACTCTTGTAATGTGTATGTCATCGTGCTTAAAAGCGATTGTACGTTTTGCCAGTTATGCGCCTACAAATTGCCCAACACATCCGATTTCTGCGACACTTTTTATTTACTAGGCTAGCTTCCCTATTCCTCAACCTCAGTCGTCATGCTGTGTAGAACGCAGTGTTACTATTCTTTGCTTCCCTTGAGAGCGACGGCATCACATGGGCGGTTTGATTATTATGCATGTTCTTCTTCTTTCTAGAAGTTTAACTTTTCCTATATATTCCTCCTTGATGAATTGTCTCGTATTTAGCTTCTTCTTCTTCCAACGTTTTCAGACATCGATTTGTATACTTTTAAAGTAGTTAGTGGTCAACCGGAGTCCATGTACATCTCCGTATAGCTTGTCTTGGACTGATATCGATTTGTATACTTTTAAAGTAGTTAGTGGTCAACCGGAGTCCATGTACATCTCCGTATAGCTTGTCTTGGACTGATATCGATTTGTATACTTTTAAAGTAGTTAGTGGTCAACCGGAGTCCATGTACATCTCCGTATAGCTTGTCTTGGACTGATATCGATTTGTATACTTTTAAAGTAGTTAGTGGTCAACCGGAGTCCATGTACATCTCCGTATAGCTTGTCTTGGACTGACATCGATTTGTATACTTTTAAAGTAGTTAGTGGTCAACCGGAGTCTATGTACATCTCCATATAGCTTGTCTTGGACTGATATTGGGATTGGCCATGTGTTTTCTCTCTGTTCCGTGTATGTTGGACATTCTTGCAGTATGTGTGTCTCTGTCATCTTGCTGGTGCCACATGTACATATGTCAGAAGAACATATTTTATACTTGTTAAACAGATGGTACCTCAGTCTATGGTGCCCTGTTCGTAGACGAAAAACGACAACCTGTTCCTCTCTACTTAGTTGGTGGTAAGCATCGTCCTTATCATGCCCTGTGTGATCTCTCAGCCATTTGTTCTTGTAGGCCATTTTTATAAGTACTTTTGCTTCCTCATATGTCATACTGGTGTATGTCTGTGCTAGCCTGCTTCCTGCTTTTGCCAATATGTCCGCAGTCTCATTGCCAGGTATTCAGCAGAGAGATGGTATCCACTGTATTACCACTCTAGAGAAGATGTTGCATACTTGATGTAGTGATGCTTGCAGTTCCTTCAAGTTGTTATCGTCTTGATTTTTTAGAGCAGTAACTACTGATCTAGTCTTTAACTAATTTTACCGGCTGTAACTGCGTGTTCTAAACCTCATTTTATCATCACCTGCTCAAGAAATGATGAATGTCTCTTTCATAAATAATACTTGTGTACATAAAACTGAAAATTTGTTCAAATGTACAATACTTTCCTGTCACTGGACCAGACATTCGTTTCTTCTTCTTCAAACGCTCCATATCGACCACTTGTCAACCACTCTGTGTGATTTGTTAGTGATCTGAGCCTAAGAGCGATTGTACGTTGTGGCAGTTATGCTTCTACAAGTTGGCCAGCACAACCAATTTTTGCGACGCTTTTTATTTACTAGGCTAGCTTCCCTAGAACCCTACTTCAGTCGCCTCTTACGTAACCCCGGCAACACACATGCGATCTGAATAACAATGTAACCGTTGAGTACTTTTTGTTCACACTGTGTTACATTTTATCTTTTTATTTACCTCTTGAGTACTTTTTGTTCATATTACGTTACATTTCATCAATGAATCTTTTACATGGGCGCCCACTGGATCTGTTTCCAACATATGCCACTCTTCACATACACCCAGACATGAGGGTATGTGTTTATGACTCATCTTCGATCCACCATCTGTCCTTTTTTCCCTTTTGAGAGACACTTGGAAATAATGAGTGAGTGCTTTCAATATTATTTTATTGAAGTTGGTCACAGTGATCTGAACGTTGCTTGTATTTATTGAACTTGGTCACAGTGATCTGAACGTTGCTTGTATTTATTAAACGTGGTCACAGTGATCTGATCGTTGCTTGTATTTATTAAACGTGGTCACAGTGATCTGAACTTTGCTTGTATTTATTGAACTTGGTCACAGTGATCTGAAGGTTGCTTGTATTTATTGAACTTGGTCACAGTGATCTGATCGTTGCTTGTATTTATTGAACTTGGTCACAGTGATCTGAGTGTTGCTTGTATTTATTGAACTTGGTCACAGTTATCTGAGCGTTTCTTGTATTTATTGAACTTGGTCACAGTAATCTGAGTGTTGCTTGTATTTATTGAACTTGGTCACAGTGATCTGAGCGTTGCTTTTATTTATTGAACTTGGTCACAGTGATCTGGGCGTTGCTTGTATTTATTAAACGTGGTCACAGTGATCTGAGCGTTGCTTGTATTTATTAAACGTGGTCACAGTGATCTGAACGTTGCTTGTATTTATTAAACTTGGTCACAGTGATCTGAACGTTGCTTGTATTTATTGAACTTGGTCACAGTGATCTGAACGTTGCTTGTATTTATTGAACTTGGTCACAGTGATCTGAACGTTGCTTGTATTTATTAAACGTGGTCACAGTGATCTGATCGTTGCTTGTATTTATTAAACGTGGTCACAGTGATCTGAACTTTGCTTGTATTTATTGAACTTGGTCACAGTGATCTGAACGTTGCTTGTATTTATTGAACTTGGTCACAGTGATCTGATCGTTGCTTGTATTTATTGAACTTGGTCACAGTGATCTGAGTGTTGCTTGTATTTATTGAACTTGGTCACAGTTATCTGAGCGTTTCTTGTATTTATTGAACTTGGTCACAGTGATCTGGGCGTTGCTTGTATTTATTAAACGTGGTCACAGTGATCTGAGCGTTGCTTGTATTTATTAAACGTGGTCACAGTGATCTGAACGTTGCTTGTATTTATTAAACTTGGTCACAGTGATCTGAACGTTGCTTGTATTTATTAAACGTGGTCACAGTGATCTGATCGTTGCTTGTATTTATTAAACGTGGTCACAGTGATCTGAACTTTGCTTGTATTTATTGAACTTGGTCACAGTGATCTGAACGTTGCTTGTATTTATTGAACTTGGTCACAGTGATCTGATCGTTGCTTGTATTTATTAAACGTGGTCACAGTGATCTGAGCGTTTCTTGTATTTATTGAACTTGGTCACAGTGATCTGAACGTTGCTTGTATTTATTGAACTTGGTCACAGTGATCTGAACGTTGCTTGTATTTATTAAACGTGGTCACAGTGATCTGATCGTTGCTTGTATTTATTAAACGTGGTCACAGTGATCTGAACTTTGCTTGTATTTATTGAACTTGGTCACAGTGATCTGGGCGTTGCTTGTATTTATTAAACGTGGTCACAGTGATCTGAGCGTTGCTTGTATTTATTAAACGTGGTCACAGTGATCTGAACGTTGCTTGTATTTATTAAACTTGGTCACAGTGATCTGAACGTTGCTTGTATTTATTGAACTTGGTCACAGTGATCTGAACGTTGCTTGTATTTATTGAACTTGGTCACAGTGATCTGAACGTTGCTTGTATTTATTAAACGTGGTCACAGTGATCTGATCGTTGCTTGTATTTATTAAACGTGGTCACAGTGATCTGAACTTTGCTTGTATTTATTGAACTTGGTCACAGTGATCTGAACGTTGCTTGTATTTATTGAACTTGGTCACAGTGATCTGATCGTTGCTTGTATTTATTGAACTTGGTCACAGTGATCTGAGTGTTGCTTGTATTTATTGAACTTGGTCACAGTTATCTGAGCGTTTCTTGTATTTATTGAACT
This sequence comes from Arion vulgaris, assembly GCA_020796225.1. Taxonomy (NCBI): domain Eukaryota; kingdom Metazoa; phylum Mollusca; class Gastropoda; order Stylommatophora; family Arionidae; genus Arion; species Arion vulgaris. The sequence goes on from CM036761.1 coordinate 7,371,243, forward strand.
TGGTCACAGTGATCTGGGCGTTGCTTGTATTTATTAAACGTGGTCACAGTGATCTGAGCGTTGCTTGTATTTATTAAACGTGGTCACAGTGATCTGAACTTTGCTTGTATTTATTAAACTTGGTCACAGTGATCTGAACGTTGCTTGTATTTATTAAACGTGGTCACAGTGATCTGATCGTTGCTTGTATTTATTAAACGTGGTCACAGTGATCTGAACTTTGCTTGTATTTATTGAACTTGGTCACAGTGATCTGAACGTTGCTTGTATTTATTGAACTTGGTCACAGTGATCTGATCGTTGCTTGTATTTATTGAACTTGGTCACAGTGATCTGAGTGTTGCTTGTATTTATTGAACTTGGTCACAGTGATCTGAGCGTTGCTTTTATTTATTGAACTTGGTCACAGTGATCTGGGCGTTGCTTGTATTTATTAAACGTGGTCACAGTGATCTGAGCGTTGCTTGTATTTATTAAACGTGGTCACAGTGATCTGAACGTTGCTTGTATTTATTAAACTTGGTCACAGTGATCTGAACGTTGCTTGTATTTATTGAACTTGGTCACAGTGATCTGAACGTTGCTTGTATTTATTGAACTTGGTCACAGTGATCTGAACGTTGCTTTTATTTATTGAACTTGGTCACAGTGATCTGGGCGTTGCTTGTATTTATTAAACGTGGTCACAGTGATGTGAGCGTTGCTTGTATTTATTAAACGTGGTCACAGTGATCTGAACGTTGCTTGTATTTATTAAACTTGGTCACAGTGATCTGAACGTTGCTTGTATTTATTGAACTTGGTCACAGTGATCTGAACGTTGCTTGTATTTATTGAACTTGGTCACAGTGATCTGAACGTTGCTTGTATTTATTAAACGTGGTCACAGTGATCTGATCGTTGCTTGTATTTATTAAACGTGGTCACAGTGATCTGAACTTTGCTTGTATTTATTGAACTTGGTCACAGTGATCTGAACGTTGCTTGTATTTATTGAACTTGGTCACAGTGATCTGATCGTTGCTTGTATTTATTGAACTTTTATTTTTGAACTTGGTCACAGTGATCTGACGTTGCTTGTATTTATTAAACTGGTCACAGTGATCTGACGTTGCTTGTATTTATTAAACTGGTCACAGTGATCTGAACGTTGCTTGTATTTATTGAACTTGGTCACAGTGATCTGAGTGTTGCTTGTATTTATTGAACTTGGTCACAGTGATCTGAACGTTGCTTGTATTTATTAAACTTGGTCACAGTGATCTGAACGTTGCTTGTATTTATTAAACGTGGTCACAGTGATCTGAACGTTCTTGTATTTAAACTGGTCAGTGATCTGACGTTGCTTTATTTATTGAACTTGTCAAGTGATCTGACGTTGCTTGTATTTATTAAACGTGGTCAAGTTCTGAGCGTTGCTTGTATTTATTAAACTGGTCACAGTGATCTGAGCGTTGCTTGTATTTATTAACGTGTACAGTGATCTGAGCGTTGCTTGTATTTATTAAACTTGGTCACAGTATCTGAACGTTGCTTGTATTTACTAAACTTGTCACAGTGATCTGAGCGTTGCTTGTATTATTAAACTTGGTCACAGTGATCGAGCGTTCTGTATTTATTGAACTTCACAGTGATCTGAGCGTTTTGTATTATTGAACTTGGTCACAGTGATCTGAACGTTGCTTGTATTTATTAAACTTGGTCACAGTGATCTGAGCGTTGCTTGTATTTATTAAACGTGGTCACAGTGATCTGAACGTTGCTTGTATTTACTAAACTTGTCACAGTGATCTGAACGTTGCTTGTATTTATTAAACTTGGTCACAGTGATCTGAACGTTGCTTGTATTTATTGAACTTAATCACAGTGATCTGAGCGTTTCTTGTATTCATTGAACTTGGTCACAGTGATCTGAGCGTTGCTTGTATTTATTGAACTTGGTCACAGTGATTTGAACGTTGCTTGTATTTATTAAACGTGGTCACAGTAATCTGAGCGTTGCTTGTATTTATTAAACTGGTCACATGATCTGACGTTGCTTGTATTTATTAACTGGTCACAGTGATCTGAACGTTGCTTGTATTTATTAAACTTGGTCACAGTGATCTGAACGTTGCTTGTATTTATTAAACTTGGTCACAGTGATCTGAACGTTGCTTGTATTTATTGAACTTCGTCACAGTGATCTGAACGTTCCTTGTATTTATTAAACGTGGTCAGTGATCTGAGCGTTGCTTGTATTCATTGAAATTGGTCACAGTGATCTGAGCGTTGCTTGTATTTATTGAACTTGGTCACAGTGATCTGAACGTTGCTTGTATTTATTGAACTTGGTTACAGTGATCTGAACGTTGCTTGTATTTATTGAACTTGGTCACAGTGATCTGAGAGTTGCTTGTATTTATTAAACTGGTCACAGTGATCTGATCGTTGCTTGTATTTTTAAACTTGGTCAAGATCTGAACGTTGCTTGTATTTATTGAACTTGGTCACAGTGATCTGAGGGTTGCTTGTATTTATTAAACGTGGTCACAGTGATCTGATCGTTGCTTGTATTTATTGAACTGGTCACAGTGATCTGAGCGTTCTTGTATTTATTGAACTTGGTCACTGATCTGACGTTGCTTGTATTTATTTAACTTGGTCACAGTGATCTGAGCGTTGCTTTTATTTATTGAACTGGTCACAGTGATCGGGTGTTGCTTGTATTTATTAAACGTGGTCAAGGATCTGAGCGTTGCTTGTATTTATTAACTTGGCACAGTGATCTGAACGTTGCTTGTATTTAAATGGTCAGTGAACTGAGCTTGCTTGTATTATTAAACTGGTCACAGTGATCTGAACGTTCTTGTATTTATTAACTGGTCACAGTGATCTGAACGTTGCTTTATTTTTGAACTTGGCAGGATCTGACGTTGCTTGTATTTATTAAACTGGTCACAGTGATCTGACGTTGCTTGTATTTATTAAACTGGTCACAGTGATCTGAACGTTGCTTGTATTTATTGAACTTGGTCACAGTGATCTGACGTTGCTTGTATTTATGAACTTGTAGTGATCTGACGTGCTTGTATTATTAACTGGTCACAGTGATCTGAGCGTTGCTTGTATTTATTAAACGGGTCACGTGATCTGAGCGTTGCTTGTATTTATTAAACGTGTCACAGTATCTGAGCGTTGCTTGTATTTATTAACTTGTCACAGTGATCTGAACGTTGCTTGTATTTATTAAACGTGGTCACAGTGATCTGAACGTTGCTTGTATTTATTAAACTTGGTCACAGTGATCGAACGTTGCTTGTATTTATTGAACTTGTCACAGTGATCTGAACGTTCTTGTATTTATTAAACGTGTCAGTGATCTGAGCGTTCTTGTATTATTGAATGGTCACAGTGATCTGAGCGTTGCTTGTATTCATTGAACTTGGTCACAGTGATCTGAGCGTTGCTTGTATTTATTGAACTTGGTCACAGTGATCTGAACGTTGCTTGTATTTATTGAACTTGGTCACAGTGATTGAAGTTGCTTGTATTTATTAAACGTCACAGTGATCTGACGTTGCTTGTATTTTTAAACTGGTCACAGTGATCTGAACGTTGCTTGTATTTTTGAACTTGGTCACATGATCTGAGTTTGCTTGTATTTATTAAACTGGTCACAGTGATCTGATGTTGCTTGTATTTATTAAACTGGTCACAGTGATCTGAACGTTGCTTGTATTTATTGAACTTGGTCACAGTGATCTGAACGTTCCTTGTATTTATTAAACGTGGTCAGTGATCTGAGCGTTGCTTGTATTATTGAATTGGTCACAGTGATCTGAGCGTTGCTTGTATTTATTGAACTTGGTCACAGTGATCTGAGCGTTGCTTGTATTTATTTAACTTGGTCACAGTGATCTGAACGTTGCTTGTATTTATTGGCACAGTGATCTGAGAGTTCTTGTATTTAAAACGTGGTCACAGTGATCTGACGTTGTTGTATTTTTAAACTGGTCCAGTGATCTGAACGTTGCTTGTATTTATTAACTGGTCACAGTGATCTGATGTTGCTTGTATGTTTGAACTTGGTCACAGTGATTGGCGTTGCTTGTATTTATTAAACGTGGTCACAGTGATCTGAGCGTTGCTTGTATTTATTAACTTGGTCACAGTGATCTGAACGTTGCTGTATTTATTAACGTGGTCACGTGATCTGAGGTTGCTTGTATTTATTAAACTTGGTCACAGTGATCTGAACGTTGCTTGTATTTATTAAACTTGGTCACAGTGATCTGAACGTTGCTTGTATTTATTGAACTTGGTCACAGTGATCTGAACGTTGCTTGTATTTATTAAACGTGGTCACAGTGATCTGATCGTTGCTTGTATTTATTAAATGGTCACAGTGATCTGAACTTGCTTGTATTATTAACTTGGTCAAGTGATCTGAACGTTGCTTGTATTTATTTAACTTGGTCACAGTGATCTGAACGTTGCTTGTATTTATTGAACTTGTCACAGTGATCTGAACGTTTTTATTTATTAACTTGGTCACAGTGATCTGAGCGTTGCTTTATTTATTAAACGTGGTCCAGTGATCTAACGTTGCTTGCATTATTAAACTGGTACAGTGATCTGATCGTTGCTTGTATTTATTGAACTTGGTCACAGTGATCTGAACGTTGCTTGTATTTATTGAACTTGGTCACAGTGATCTGAGGTTGCTTGTATTTATTAAACGTGTCACAGTGATCTGAGCGTTCTTGTATTTTTACTGGTCACGTGATCTGAGCGTTGCTTTATTAAACTGGTCACAGGATCTGAGCGTTTCTTGTATTTATTGAACTTGTTCACATGATCTGATCGTTGCTTGTATTTATTAACTTGGTACATGATCTGAGCGTTGCTTTTATTATTGAACTTGTTCAGTGATCGCGTTGCTTGTATTTATTAAACTTGGTCACAGTGATCTGAGCGTTTCTTGTATTTATTGAACTTGGTCACAGTGATCTGAGCGTTGCTTGTATTTATTAAACGTGGTCACAGTGATCTGAACGTTGCTTGTATTTATTGAACTTGGTCACAGTGATATGAACGTTGCTTGTATTTATTAAACTTGGTCACAGTGATCTGAACGTTGCTTGTATTTATTGAACTTGGTCACAGTGATCTGAACGTTGCTTGTATTTATTGAACTTGGTCACAGTGATCTGAACGTTGCTTGTATTTATTAAACGTGGTCACAGTGATCTGAGTGTTGCTTGTATTTATTAAACGTGGTCACAGTGATCTGAGCGTTGCTTTTATTTATTAAACGTGGTACAGTGATCTGAACGTTGCTTGTATTTATTGAACTTGGTCACAGTGATCTGATCGTTGCTTGTATTTATTGAACTTGGTCACAGTGATCTGAGTGTTGCTTGTATTTATTGAACTTGGTCACAGTTATCTGAGCGTTTCTTGTATTTATTGAACTTGGTCACAGTAATCTGAGTGTTGCTTGTATTTATTAAACGTGGTCACAGTGATCTGATCGTTGCTTGTATTTATTGAACTTGGTCACAGTGATCTGAGCGTTTCTTGTATTTATTGAACGTGGTCACAGTGATCTGATCGTTGCTTGTATTTATTGAACTTGGTCACAGTGATCTGAGCGTTGCTTTTATTTATTGAACTTGGTCACAGTGATCTGGGCGTTGCTTGTATTTATTAAACGTGGTCACAGTTATCTGAGCGTTTCTTGTATTTATTGAACTTGGTCACAGTAATCTGAGTGTTGCTCATTTATTAAACGTGGTCACAGTGATCTGATCGTTGCTTGTATTTATTGAACTTGGTCACAGTGATCTGAGCGTTTCTTGTATTTATTGAACGTGGTCACAGTGATCTGAGCGTTGCTTGTATTTATTGAACTTGGTCACAGTGATCTGAACGTTGCTTGTATTTATTAAACTTGGTCACAGTGATCTGAACGTTGCTTGTATTTATTGAACTTGGTCACAGTGATCTGAGTGTTGCTTGTATTTATTAAACGTGGTCACAGTGATCTGATCGTTGCTTGTATTTATTGAACTTGGTAACAGTGATCTGAGCGTTTCTTGTATTTATTGAACTTGGTCACAGTGATCTGATCGTTGCTTGTATTTATTGAACTTGGTCACAGTGATCTGAACGTTGCTTGTATTTATTGAACTTGGTCACAGTGATCTGAACGTTGCTTGTATTTATTGAACTTGGTAACAGTGATCTGAGCGTTTCTTGTATTTATTGAACTTGGTCACAGTGATCTGAGCGTTGCTTGTATTTATTAAACGTGGTCACAGTGATCTGATCGTTGCTTGTATTTATTAAACTTGGTCACAGTGATCTGAACGTTGCTTGTATTTATTGAACCTGGTCACAGTGATCTGATCGTTGCTTGTATTTATTGAACTTGGTCACAGTGATCTGAGCGTTGCTTTTATTTATTGAACTTGGTCACAGTGATCTGGGCGTTGCTTGTATTTATTAAACGTGGTCACAGTGATCTGAGCGTTGCTTGTATTTATTGAACTTGGTCACAGTGATCTGAACGTTGCTTGTATTTATTAAACGTGGTCACAGTGATCTGAGCGTTGCTTGTATTTATTAAACGTGGTCACAGTGATCTGAACGTTGCTTGTATTTATTAAACTTGGTCACAGTGATCTGAACGTTGCTTGTATTTATTGAACTTGGTCACAGTGATCTGAACGTTGCTTGTATTTATTGAACTTGGTCACAGTGATCTGAACGTTGCTTGTATTTATTAAACGTGGTCACAGTGATCTGATCGTTGCTTGTATTTATTGAACTTGGTCACAGTGATCTGAGCGTTGCTTTTATTTATTGAACTTGGTCACAGTGATCTGGGCGTTGCTTGTATTTATTAAACGTGGTCACAGTGATCTGAGCGTTGCTTGTATTTATTGAACTTGGTCACAGTGATCTGAACGTTGCTTGTATTTATTAAACGTGGTCACAGTGATCTGAGCGTTGCTTGTATTTATTAAACGTGGTCACAGTGATCTGAACGTTGCTTGTATTTATTAAACTTGGTCACAGTGATCTGAACGTTGCTTGTATTTATTGAACTTGGTCACAGTGATCTGAACGTTGCTTGTATTTATTGAACTTGGTCACAGTGATCTGAACGTTGCTTGTATTTATTAAACGTGGTCACAGTGATCTGATCGTTGCTTGTATTTATTAAACGTGGTCACAGTGATCTGAACTTTGCTTGTATTTATTGAACTTGGTCACAGTGATCTGAACGTTGCTTGTATTTATTGAACTTGGTCACAGTGATCTGAACGTTGCTTGTATTTATTAAACGTGGTCACAGTGATCTGAGTGTTGCTTGTATTTATTAAACGTGGTCACAGTGATCTGAGCGTTGCTTTTATTTATTAAACGTGGTCACAGTGATCTGAACGTTGCTTGTATTTATTGAACTTGGTCACAGTGATCTGATCGTTGCTTGTATTTATTGAACTTGGTCACAGTGATCTGAGTGTTGCTTGTATTTATTGAACTTGGTCACAGTTATCTGAGCGTTTCTTGTATTTATTGAACTTGGTCACAGTAATCTGAGTGTTGCTTGTATTTATTAAACGTGGTCACAGTGATCTGATCGTTGCTTGTATTTATTGAACTTGGTCACAGTGATCTTAGCGTTTCTTGTATTTATTGAACGTGGTCACAGTGATCTGATCGTTGCTTGTATTTATTGAACTTGGTCACAGTGATCTGAGCGTTGCTTTTATTTATTGAACTTGGTCACAGTGATCTGGGCGTTGCTTGTATTTATTAAACGTGGTCACAGTTATCTGAGCGTTTCTTGTATTTATTGAACTTGGTCACAGTAATCTGAGTGTTGCTTGTATTTATTAAACGTGGTCACAGTGATCTGATCGTTGCTTGTATTTATTGAACTTGGTCACAGTGATCTGAGCGTTTCTTGTATTTATTGAACGTGGTCACAGTGATCTGAGCGTTGCTTGTATTTATTGAACTTGGTCACAGTGATCTGAACGTTGCTTGTATTTATTAAACTTGGTCACAGTGATCTGAACGTTGCTTGTATTTATTGAACTTGGTCACAGTGATCTGAGTGTTGCTTGTATTTATTAAACGTGGTCACAGTGATCTGATCGTTGCTTGTATTTATTGAACTTGGTAACAGTGATCTGAGCGTTTCTTGTATTTATTGAACTTGGTCACAGTGATCTGATCGTTGCTTGTATTTATTGAACTTGGTCACAGTGATCTGAACGTTGCTTGTATTTATTGAACTTGGTCACAGTGATCTGAACGTTGCTTGTATTTATTGAACTTGGTAACAGTGATCTGAGCGTTTCTTGTATTTATTGAACTTGGTCACAGTGATCTGAGCGTTGCTTGTATTTATTAAACGTGGTCACAGTGATCTGAGCGTTGCTTTATTAAACGTGGTCACAGTGATCTGAGCGTTTCTTGTATTTATTGAACTTGGTCACAGTGATCTGATCGTTGCTTGTATTTATTGAACTTGGTCACAGTGATCTGAACGTTGCTTGTATTTATTGAACTTGGTCACAGTGATCTGAGCGTTGCTTGTATTTATTAAACGTGGTCACAGTGATCTGAACGTTGCTTGTATTTATTGAACTTGGTCACAGTGATTTGAACGTTGCTTGTATTTATTGAACTTGGTCACAGTGATTTGAACGTTGCTTGTATTTATTAAACGTGGTCACAGTGATCTGAACGTTGCTTGCATTTATTGAACTTGGTCACAGTGATCTGAGCGTTTCTTGTATTTATTAAACGTGGTCACAGTGATCTGAACGTTGCTTGTATTTAGCAAAGATCATTACTTTTAAAAACAAACTGCCCATCTGCCCAGCGTGTTCCATCGTTGAACGACGGGTGACAAGCACCCTGGGATTGCGGTTCAATTCCGCGGGCTGACAGAAAAGCACAGGTTATCCAGATTTACGGTGTTCGTGGCACCGAACCGAAGGTTTACGATGTCCATGACACCGAGTCGAAGAGCTGAAAGCTCAGGTGCTTCTGTATCAGAAAAAAAAAAATTAAACTCAACTGCAGTGAACTTGTTTCTTAACTGTCTCACTGAATGTGAAGTTTTTTGTCTCTGTAGCGCTGAGCTTAGGTGCTTGCTTCTCGTTCAAAAGAGACATGGTTCGCTCCCTCGTGGAACAATCTGAATATTTTTTTTCAGACATCCCTGATCGCAGTGCAGGTGAGATTTAGTTCCTAATCCTATCGGAGACGGACGATAAAACGTAGCTTCCGTGTTCAAGTTGAGCACGTAAAAGAACCTTTGGCAGTTCAAAATCGAGAAGAGCAGGCTGGAAAGACGCGACCAGGGCAAAATTCATTAGAAAGAAAAAAGTTTTTAAATTCCTACAAAAATTTTTTCCATCTTCTAAATTAAAATAGGTCCTCTGTCGGTGCTACAGAGTTCGTGCACTGCCGCTGTGATCTTCCTGTGTAAGAAAGAGATCGGACACACATAGTTATTCACAGAAGTGCAATGATGATGGTCCTATCAATCAATCAATCAATCATAAATTCACCGAGGTTTTTAAATGTTCATTTCGCCCGAGTGGTTACCGGGGACCAAATTTGGGGTGTAAAGAACAGAACCACTGTTACCTGCCACGCATGTCGTAAGAGGCGACTAAGAAGGTTTGCTGAAATCGATGCATGTTCCGCTAGGAATGCTAACCCGAAACAAATGCTTGCAGAAAACGGATGCACCAGGCCGTAAGGCGCATACCATGGTGCAACGACCCTCACAATGAGGAATGGGATAACAAATTCTGCGGTCGCCAATCTTCTTCGGAGATTTAGCCACGCTGTAAGAATGTCAGACCTACCATCGCGAGGGTGGCCAAAATTTGCTGCGAGAAGAGGACGACACAAACGGGAAGCAGAAATCATAGGAATTATATCCTACAGAACTGCCCTCAGTGTGCAGACTTGAGAATAAAGAGGTGGCCCACTTACACTAACGTCCAAGACAAACTGTATGGCGTGGCTGATAATCTGAGGCAGACGGCTGCCTTTATTAGAGAATCCGAAATCCCAATCTAGTGAGAACGCAGAAGACAAACTGTATGGCGTGGTGATAATCTGAGGCAGACGGCTGCCTTTATTAGAGAATCCGAAATCCCAATCTAGTGAGAACGCAGAAGACAAACTGTATGGCGTGGCTGATAATCTGAGGCAGACGGCTGCCTTTATTAGAGAATCCGAAATCCCAATCTAGTGAGAACGCAGAAGACAAACTGTATGGCGTGGTGATAATCTGAGGCAGACGGCTGCCTTTATTAGAGAATCCGAAATCCCAATCTAGTGAGAACGCAGAAGACAAACTGTATGGAGTGGCTGATAATCTGAGGCAGACCGCTACCTTTATTAGAGAATCCGAAATCCCAATCTAGTGAGAACGCAGAAGACAAACTGTATGGCGTGGCTGATAATCTGAGGCAGACGGCTGCCTTTATTAGAGAATACGAAATCCCAATCTAGTGAGAACACAGAAGACAAAATGTATGGCGTGGCTGATAATCTGAGACAGATGGCTGCCTTTATTAGAGAATCGAAATCCCAATCTAGTGAGAACGCAGAAGAAGAAATGTTAATCTCATTTACTTTTTAACTAGTCAGTGTACTGTCTCTTCCCGTGAGGCCTTACCTTGTAGTGACTGGGAGGCTTGCGTGCTACAATGATACAGAGGTCTAAGATGGGGAGAACTTATGTTCCTGGCAAGGTTACCTACCAGGTCGGACAAGTCACTGAGGAGGGAGCAAGACTAAACATTGCTTCCTGGTCCTCCAGGTTGAGGGTTTGGCTTGGGACTAATAATCCCATCTTGTAAAAAACATGTATCTTACGGAAACAGCTACTAAGACACTATCTATTCACAGGCATGGCGGGACACTACAAGGGTCATTGACTCATACCGCCTGTATGTTCTCGGAGCCCTCAAAGGAAACAAATAATAGTAACACTGCGACCTACAAAGCATGTCGTAAGAGGCGACTGAGGTAGGGGCCTAGGAAACTACACTAGTAAATAAAAAAGCGTTTCAGAAACCGGATGTGCTGGCCTGCTTGTAGGCGTATAATTGGCATAACTTACAATCGCTCTTAGGCTCGGATCACATACAAATTACAAAGAGTTGTAAACAGGTGGTCGATATGGAGCGTTCAGTGCTCTGGACTCAGTGACTTACGCCGCATGTGCCTACATCCCTACTCAGAAGTTTAGAATACTTTCTTCACAAACACACCACAACTCAGTCAGACCTGTAAATTCCCTGCCATGTCCTCAAGTCGACAGACAAACGCTCAGATGACTGCTGGATTGGAAAACTAAACTAAACTCATCATCACAAATCTTGTTCTGAGTATAACTTTTCCCTCTCACAGTCCATAAGAACTTCTCTCTCTCTCTCTCCTCTCCTCTCTCTCTATCGCTCTCTTATGCCAGATTAGGTCTCTGCAGCCATCGTGCTCAAACCATTAGTTACATCCAGAATCCATCTTCTCCGTGGTCTTCCTCTTCTCTTTGCGGAGATGCCTCCTTCCATGATGGTCTTATCCAGCCCATCGTGCCTCTCTTTATATGTCTAAAATACTTCAATTTTTATTTTTATTTTAAGCAACAGCCTGTTTTCTTTCTGGATACATATATTTGTTCTCTTCTCTGTCCATGATATATGGAAGACTTCTTCTCTGTCCATGATATATGGAAGACTTCTTCTCTGTCCATGATATATGGAGGATTTCTTCTCTGTCCATGATATATGGAGGACTCTTCTCTGTCCATGATATATGGAGGATTTCTTCTCTGTCCATGATATATGGAGGACTCTTCTCTGTCCATGATATATGGAGGATTTCTTCTCTGTCCATGATATATGGAGGACTTCTTTCTGTCCATGATATATGGAAGACTCTTCTGTCCATGATATATGGAGGTTTCTCTCTGTCCCTGATATATGGAAGACTTCTTCTCTGTCCATGATATGGAAGACTTCTCCTGTCCATGATATATGAGACTCTCTCTGTCCATGATATATGGAAGACTTCTTCTGTCCATGATATATGGAGGATTTCTTCTGTCATGATATATGGAGACTTTTTCTCTGTCCATGATATATGGAGGATTTCTTCTCTGTCCATGATATATGGAAGACTTCTTCTCTGTCCATGATATATGGAAGACTTCTTCTCTGTCCATGATATATGGAGGATTTCTTCTCTGTCCATGATATATGGAGGACTCTTCTCTGTCCATGATATATGGAAGACTTCTTCTCTGTCCATGATATATGGAGGACTTCTTCTCTGTCCATGATATATGGAGGATTTCTTCTCTGTCCATGATATATGGAGGATTTCTTCTCTGTCCATGATATATGGAAGATTTCTTCTCTGTCCATGATATATGGAGGATTTCTTCTCTGTCCATGATATATGGAGGACTTCTTCTCTGTCCATGATATATGGAGGACTTCTTCTCTGTCCATGATATATGGAGGATTTCTTCTCTGTCCATGATATATGGAAGACTTCTTCTCTGTCCGTGATATATGGAAGACTTCTTCTCTGTCCATGATATATGGAGGACTTCTTCTCTGTCCATGATATATGGAGGACTTCTTCTCTGTCCATGATATATGGAGGATTTCTTCCTGTCCATGATATATGAGGACTTCTCTCTGTCCATGATATATGGAAGACTTCTTCCTGTCCATGAATATGGAGATTTCTTCTGTCCAGATATATGGAAGACTTCTTCTCTGTCCATGATATATGGAGGACTTCTTCTCTGTCCATGATATATGGAGGACTTCTTCTCTGTCCATGATATATGGAAGACTTCTTTCTGTCCATGATATATGGAAGATTTCTTCTGTCCATATATGAGACTTCTTCTCTGTCCATGATATATGGAGGACTTCTTCTCTGTCCATGATATATGGAGGACTCTTCTTTAACACATATATTCAAAAGCACACACACACACATTTTCTCACTGCTTTGTTAAATGTCCATGCTATACACCCATACATTGCCACTGGGAATATATATGCTATTAGTATTCTGATTTCACCCGAGTGGTTACCGGGACCCAAATTTGGGGTGTAAAGAATAGAACCACTGTTACCTGCCACTCATGTCGTAAGAGGCGGCTAAGGAGGTTTGGCTGAAATCGGATGTATGTGTCCGCTAGGGAATGCTAACCCGAAACAAATGCTTACAGAAAACGGATGTACCAGGCCGTAAGGCGCACAACATGATGCAACGACCCCTCACAATGAGGAATGGGATAACAAATTCTGCGGTCGCCAATCTTCTTCGGAAATTTAGCCACGCAGTAAGAATGTCAGACCTACCATCACGAGGGTGGCCAAAACTTACTGCGGGAAGAGGTCAGCACAAACAGGGAAGCAGAAATCATAGGAATTATATCCTACAGAACTGCCCCCAGAATGCAGACTTGAGAAGAAAGAGGCGGCCCACTTACACTAGCCTCCAAGACAAACTGTTTGGCGTGGCTGATAATCTGAGACAGACGACTGCCTTTATTAGAAAATCCGAAATCCCAATCTAGTGAGAACGCAGAAGAAGAAGAAGTATTCTGATTTTTGTTTTTCTATCAGTTCCATTCCCTACTGTTTTTATGTGTTAATTTTTTTTTGTAAGGTTATCAAATTCCTCATTCTTATTTGTATCATCAGCCAATTTTCTTGAAATGTCTTAAGGTCTTTATCTTCTTCTTCTTTGCGTTTGGTTTCGTATGTACCAAGAGATGGGTTGCCTCTATGAAGCTGCTTGTCAGTTGGAATTCCTCGAGAGTTCCCCATAGCTTGCTCTGTAAGCGTCGTTCATAAGACCATGTTTCGTTTTGTTGGTGTATGTATGATGGACGTGACTGCAGGATGTGCTCTGGAGTCTGTGTTTCTGTCTGACATGCACACTGTGAAGTCTGAGCAAGCTTTATTCTGTACATGTGGTGGTTGAGCCTGCAGTGACCTGTTCTTAGGCGAAAGATTGTTGTGTGCTGTTTTCTGTTTAGTTTGCTGATGGGATCTTGTGGGCGTTTGCTGTTGGTGTGTTGCTTCCACAACTCTTTGTATTTTCGCTTGATATGCGTCTTGATTTCTGGTAGTGACACTGGATGTTTCTGTTGTTTAAGATGTGTTCCCTCCTTAGCCAGCCTGTCTGCTCTCTCATTTCCTGGTACGCCACAATGAGCTAGTATCCACTAGATAATAATTTGGTTGTTTTCTGAGAGGCTGTTTAGCTGTAGTATTATGGTCTTTATCATCATCATCAAGGTGCGTATCCTTTATAGGACGTTGCTCTTTTTGCAGCACATCTGAAATTCACTGTTTCTAGCCAGATCACCCACTTCGTTGATGGTCATATTCATGGTTTCTTTAATATCTTGTAGCCATCTTCTTCTTGGTCTGCCTCTGCTTCCCTTTATATGGGACATAAATTAACCTATATATAGCTGTCAGGGAGATGTCTGGGTGCCTTAACAATGGGTATAGCTGGTAGGTTACAGCATGTATGGTCTTTATACGGGACATAAATTAAACTATATATTTTTCGTCAACTTGCACTTTACACAACCGTATTGATACATGAATTCTCAAGTTGAATACATAAAATAGACAGGTATACACTTCAATAAAACAAATTATTAGATCATAACCTCGTGAACCATTACAGGTGTCTGGGCGGTCCAGGTATCGTAAATCGGTGAATTGATAATTGTACGTTCGAATTACTAATGCGTTATGTACTGTTTAACGATATTCGTATTTTTAAATGCGAATGTGTATGTAGTTGATAGCATCGACGTCACGTCAGTATACACAAAGAACACTATAAGAACTCGGTCTCTACAGCTAGGTGAAAGCGTCAACGTCAAAGCACTTACAAAGTAGCTCCTGCCACGATATATAAAAGAAATTTCATAAGGGTGTTTTCAAAATGTATTGGGGTGTCTTTACGAGCTTCTGGCTGAATTTATTAGAACACGTACTCCCATGTAGGGAGATCTATGTTCAGTCCCCGGTAAGGCCAATGAGTTGTTTTCTGTCGGAGTCATAATGAAATAATTCGAACCTGAACAGTTTCGATGTGACTGCACTAGCCATGCACCGCCAACTCTAGATAACTCGGCTTGACAACTGACCGGGGATTCCATGACCTAGATCAGAAAACAGGCGCTGGAAATTACAGATGTTTGATAGATACTGCAAGCTTTTGCAATTTTACTCAATTCTGTGAGTCTATGGTTATTTATTAGTGAAACATATTTATAATATTGATATTCCTTATTGTTAAACATAACTTGTTGCATAATATAACTTCGATTTAGCATTTTGTGTTGATTTTAAAATGAGTTCATCTATATACACCAATACTTTAATGCGAGGTCACGTGGTGTAGTTGTGGTCTGATTTCCCATAATTCTTACCTGAGTCCGAAACACAGCCAGGCGCTATGCTGGAGCATCGACACACACAAAATGTCAGATCACTTTACGGAAGAGATAATTAGAGCGCAAAGGCCTATACTGGAGCCTGGCTATGGCTGGAGCCTGGCTGTGGTCCGAAAGCCCATAAGCTTATAGTTCGCTCTGAGCCATGCGACCATTAAATTCTGCAGACTCATGCCCTCCCTCCCCCTCCCCCTGCCTCCCAATCCTCCTTACTGCCCTACACTTTCATAAAAAGAGGTAACACAGGCAGTAAAAACTGGGGGTTTAATGGGGTGACTTTATATTGGACACTACAGTTTGGGGATCTC
The DNA here is from genome assembly GCA_020796225.1 of Arion vulgaris. Classification (NCBI taxonomy): domain Eukaryota; kingdom Metazoa; phylum Mollusca; class Gastropoda; order Stylommatophora; family Arionidae; genus Arion; species Arion vulgaris. The sequence continues at coordinate 7,387,089 of CM036761.1, forward strand.
GACTTCCACATGTGTGTGTATGAAACAACATGTAACAATTACGTCAGAAAACGTACACCATATAACGTGTAACACGATAGTGCCTTGTTCGTCCAGAGTCCCACTGAGTTTGTCAATGACTTCAAACGTAAAGTCTAATACAATGATGTTTCTATTACTAGGTAACAGTAGATCTGTCTTTATTCTTCTTCTGTTGTCGTCACACTGTTACCGGGTTGTTTCCCAGGTGTCGTAGTTTTCTGTTTTTTGTCTTGCGCTTCTCTAGTACCTTCGTTGATAGTTATTTTTCTTTTTGACAGGATTCTGCAATGCCATCTAACCATCTGTTTCGTGGTCTTTCTCTCGCCTTCTTTCCTGATGTTCTGTTGTAGAAGACTGCATACAGTGGAGTTTGGTTACATTCTTATTAAGTGACAGAATTAATAATTCCTCTCGTACCGTTATACGTTACATAGGGCCTGCAAGTAATTTCTCCATACCACTCTATCCTGGGCAACTCGCTCAATCTCCTCCATGGAACTGAGACCGATATTTCCTGCCCTCTCAGCAAAGTTCGCTTCAGGGTCTCCTTAGGTCGACCTCTCTTTCTTGAACCCTTTGCATCCCACTTCAATGCCTGCTTTGATATTCGTTGATCATTTCTCCCTCAAGGTGTGCCCAACATATCTCCATCTTCTCTTTCTTATAACAGTTGTCACTAGTGGTTGACCAGACATGTCTCTGATTTCATCACTTCTCCTGAATTCGTTCCATTTTATATTCATTATTTTTCGCAGACATCTATTTTCAAATGCATTCAACTTGCTTTCTATCATCATCATCAGGTGCCGTCTCCACATCGAAGGTTGGCTGCAATGAATCTCCAGCATCCTCTGTCTTTCGCCTTGGTGTTGCACACTGCCAGACTGTAACCTGTCCATTTCTTAAAGTTTCCTCCCACTTATCTCTCGGTCTTCCTCTTGCTCTTCCCCCTCAACTTTCCCCTCTAGTAAATGTTTTATCATGGTGTCATGCCTTTTTATGTGCCCAAAATACTTTACTTGTCTGAATTTTATTTCTCTTAATAATTGTTTCTTCATGCCTAGTTTTCCTAAAACTTGTTTATTTGTCTGTTTTTCTGTCCATGAAACTCTGCCTATTCTTCTATATATCCACATCTCAAATGCATCAATTCTGTCTTCTAACTGCTTGTTCATTGTCCATGTTTCCGAGCCATACATTAATATAGGATATATATAGCATTTGATCATTCTAATTTTTAGCCTGTTTGTGATTTGTTTGGATGTCAGTAACTTTCTCATACTATTGAAATTATCCTTGGCCATTCCTATTCTCTTTTAATTTCAGTTATACATCTGCCATCATCTGTTATCATCTGACCGAGATAGGAGTAGCTTTTTACTTGATGTAGTAATTCTCCATGTATTTTTATATTTATTTTAGGTTTTTCCATTTCCTTGTTGATTACCATAGTTTTTGTTTTCTGTATGTTAATGTCTAATCCATATTCCTTTCTAGTTCTGTCCAATTGGTCCACTAATTCTTGTAGATCTTGTTCATTTCTGCTACCAATACTGTGTCATCTGCATATCTTAAGTTATTTATTATTTTTCCATTGATCTTGAGTCCTGGCATTCCCTCTAGTTGTTTGAAGATTTTCTCTGTGTAGATGTTAAATAGGCTTGGTGACAGTATGCATCCTTGTCTCACTCCTCTCTTTATGTCTATGTATGGAGAGTAGCTATTTTCATATTTTATTATTGCTGTCTGTTCCCAGTATATGTTACTTATTAGTCTGATATCATCCCCATCTAGGCCTATTTCTTGTAGACATATGATTAGCTTTTCATGTTGGACTCTGTCAAAAGCTTTGCTATAATCGATGAAACACAAGTAGATACTCTTTTGCACTTCTATATACTTGTCAGCGAGTAGTCTTATACAAAGTATTGCCTCTCTTGTTCCTCTGTTCTTTCTAAAGCCAAACTGTTCTTCTCCTACTTCTATGTCTATCTTGTTTTTAATTCTTTCATGTATGATCTTGAGTAGTATTTTTGTTATGTGGCTCATCAGGCTAATTGTCCTATAGTCTGTGCACTCCTGTGCTTTGGGCTTTTGGGTAGTGGTATGAATACTGATGTCTTCAAGTCTCTTGGTATATATCCTGTGTTATATATATCATTGCACAAATCTGTAATGGTTGAAATACCAAAATCCTCTAAGGAGGTTAACATTTCCACAGTAATATTGTCCAATCCTGCAGCCTTTCCTCGCTTCATTGTTTCGATTGCTCTTACAACTTCAGATTTTAATATTCTTGGGCTGTCATTGCACTTTATACTGTGTTTACTGCTTCTTTGATCATCAAATAGAGCCGTTACATATTCTGTCCATCTTGTCAATATTTCTGTTTTATCAAACAAAAGTTGGTTGTTGTTGTTTTTGATACATCCTCCACTTTTTACAGTATTTTCTTACTTGTCATTTGTCTTATTTCTCTGTGCATATCTCTAGTCCTGTGTTTTTCTGCCATAGCTTTCATATCTTTAGTCATTTTCCAACTCTCGCTAGCATATGTTAGGATTGATACAACATTTGAATTGAAAATTCGTAATTTAGTTTTAATACTATATAACTTGCAGTTCCATATTTTATGACAGAATTTGTTGCATTCTTATTAAGTGACCAAAAATTTCTTTCTTTGTCTCTTACTGTAATTCAAGTTTGTTCCAGCTTCCTTTCTTGTGCTGATGTTGATGACTCTTTTCTGGTGTTGCTCGTAACTTTTCATATCCCATCGCATTTCCCATGTAGTTTCACATTGTCCATGTTTGTCTCTGGTAACACAGAGAAGGTATGAAAATGCTGTTGATCATCTGTTGTTTAGCTGTCAGGGAGATGTTTGGCGCCTTAACAATGGGGATAGCTGGTAGGTTACAGAATGTACTACACCAGAGTTTAAAGCCGAAGGATGGACTTCATTGCACCGGGTTTTACCCTTTATAGCTCGGTCTGTCTCCGAAGAAATGGTACGCCAGCTGTCGAGAGTGTTACATAAATCACGAACTCCGTATCTCCCGCAACAATCCTGGGGATCTCTGGAAAGAAATGTACTTCTGAACAGAACGGCGCGGTCCGGATTCGAACCAACGAATCTTCGAAACGCAAGGCAGGGTTTAATCACTTAGCCACCCGAGTGGTTACCGGGGCCCAAATTTGGGGTGTAAAGAATAGAACCACTGTTACCTACCATGCATGTCGTAAGAGGCGACTAAGGAGGTTTGGGTGAAATCGGATGCATGTGTCCTAAACGTGTAGAAGTCTATGCGTTTAGGGGCCTACCAAACCAATGTGCAACGTATACACGTTCTTGGCAAAGATCAAACATATCATAAAGAGTGATTAAAATTGGTCGTAAAGAACGAACGCAAAGAAGAAGAAGAAGATCACTTAGCAACAGAGTTTGCTTGTTGCACTCTAACCTCTATCTCTTCTTCTTCCTTTATTCTAACCACTTCTAAAACATAACTTGCTCCCTAAACATATCTCCCACAGAATCTAGTGTCATGATCTTGTCTTAAACACAACTTCCTCGCTAAACATATCTCTCACAGAATCTAGTGTCATGATCTTGTCTTAAACATAACTTCCTCGCTAAACATATCTCCCACAGAATCTAGTGTCATGATCTTGTCTATCTGTAATGAAGATGATGTTACAGACCCCTGATATGGCCTAGTTTATTGCTCAACTTCCTCCCTAAACATATCTCCCACAGAATCTAGTGTCATGATCTCGTCTTTCTTAAATGAAGCTGATGTTACAGACCCCTGATATGGCCTAGTTTATTGCTCAACTTCATTTACAGAAGTGGTTCTCAACCTGTGGGGTCGCCGACCAATCTGAGGGTTGAACGACCATTTCACAGGGATCGTATAAGACCATCAGAAAACACATATTTATCATAATTAGAAATAAATATTTCACAATATATAATTACATATTGTTTTTGTGATTAATCACTATGTTTTAATTATGTTCAATTTGTAACAATGAAAATACATCCTGCATATCAGATATTTACATTACGATTCATAACAGTAGCAACATTACAGTTATGAAGTAGCGAAGAAAATAATTGTATGGTTGGAGGTCACCCCAACATGAGGAACTGTATTAAGTGGTCGCGGCATTAGGAAGATTGAGAACCATTGCTTTACCGTGAGAACACTAGAAATAGATATGTCATTGTGTCTATGCAGTAAAGGACAAGGAGATAGGAAACGGATGATGGTGATGAGGTGCGTTTTAAAGTGTCAATTTAAACAACTAAAAAAAAGTATGGAATGAAACTGATAGGACAATAAAGATCAGAATACTAAGAGGATGCATATTCCCAGCGGCCAACAAATTAAATTTATGCGCTGCTTTTTATTTACTAGGGTAGCATCCCTAAGGCTTACATCAGTCGCCTGTAACGACATGCATTGTAGGTCGTAGTGGTACTTTTTTTTTTTTTTTTTGCGTTCGTTCTTTACGACCAATTTTAATCACTCTTTATGATATGTTTGACCTTTGCCAAGAACGTGTATACGTTGCACATTGGTTTGGTGGGCCCCTAAACACATAGACTTCTACACGTTTAGGACATATGCATCCGATTTCAGCCAAACCTCCTTAGTCGCCTCTTACGACATGCATGGCAGGTAACAGTGGTTCTATTCTTTACACCCCAAATTTGGGACCCGGTAACCACTCGGGTGGTAGTGGTACTATTCTTTGCTTCCCTCGCGGGCCCAGGCACCACACGGGCGCCTACACCGCCCTAAAAAGCGGTACTACAGACAGTGACGTCAATTCTTTTTTTTTTATGTAGAGAATACTTGGGCGTTAAAACCTCTTTTATTGGTAAAAGTTATAGCGCCCGAGTGGTTACCGGGGCCCAAATTTGGAGTGTAAAGAATAGAAAAACTGTTACCTGCCACGCATGTCGTAAGAGGCGCTAAGGAGGTTTGGCTGAAATCTGATGCACATGTCCTAAACATGTAGAAGTCTATGCGTTTTGAGGCCTACCAAACCAATGTGCAACGTATACACGTTCTTGGCAAAGATCAAACATATCACAAAGAGTGATTAAAATTGGTCGTAAAGAACGAACGCAAAGAAGAAGGAGAAGAAGATAAAGGTTATAGCATATGAGAAACTAAAATATCGATAGACACAGTATGTCAACCGCATATTTGCATGTATGCCAATCCAACAATCCAACAATCCAATAAATTGAATACAATCAGGAGAGTACAATGTAAAAATAAGAAAGAAACAGGGAACGTTTGATTGACTGATTGATTGACTGATTGACTGACTGATTGATTGATTGATTGGTTGATTGATTGATGTATTCATTCATTCATTCATATGATCATCATTATTGCATTTAGGTGAGTAGCCATGTGTGTTCCGATCTCTTTCATACACAGGAAGATCTTAGCTGCAGCGCACAAACTCCGTAGCACCGGCGAACGTCCCAGATGTAATTTTAAAGATGGTGAAGATATTTTGTAGGAATTTTATTTGAAATCTTTATCTGATGGATTTTGCACGGGCAGCGGCTTTCCAGCCTGCTCTTCTCGATTTTAAACTGCAAATGGCTCGTTTACGTGTTCAAATTGAGCACAGGACCTACGTTTTATCGTCCGTCTCCGATAGAACGTGGAACTTGATCAGGAGGATACTACACTGAGATCAGGGATCTCTGAAAAAATATCAATATTTTTAGCATTTCAGAAACTAAAAGATCGATTCGCAGAGTATGCCAACCGCATATTTGCATGCATGCCAATCCAACAAATTGATCACAATCAAGAAAGTAAAATGTGTGTTAATAATAAAGAAAGAAAGGAAATATAATATAGAGACTTTACTGTATGCCAATAATTCTAAGGCATAGATTCCCAAACTTTTTCGGTACACCGCCCACTTTTCACGAAATAAATTTTGTAACGCCCCCTCCACATTATAACAGTTTGCCAACGCCCCCTACTCCATATATATATATGCTCTATTTTCTCTTTGACATAGAAAATTGATATCAAAACGGATTGTGTAAGATGGGCATAAGATGAATTAAAATGTAGAATTCAAATTTTTATGATTATTCAATAGCAAAATCAAGAAAAAACCTTCCCCAAATGCTTCTGAACCCACCATCGCCCCGGTACCGCCCACTTTGGGAAACGATGTTCTAAGGTAATCAACGTATGCAAGGCAAAAATGGATTAGTTATTCAACAGTCTTTCAATGTGATTTGTTTTCTCGCTTGTTACCGTTCATTGATTATTGGTGATTGAACTGGCACTCTAGCACTCCGGGCCGACGCGTAGGTGTTCAGGTTTCCTAGAAGAGGCCGAAAATGTATGTATACTGATAGTTCTTGTGGCTCGCTGGTTAAATGTGTGAAAATCGTTGCGTATCACTTACATGGCGTCACCATCAACTACAGCAAGCGGGTCGTTGATTTTCTAGGCACCATTTATACTTTCAATACCGAATGCAAATGGCTCAAGAAAGAGAGAGGGCGCTAGGGAGACCCTGAAACGAACTTTTCTGATAGAGGCAAGATGTTTATTGTCTTTCCTCAGGTGGATGATAGAATGCGTTGTTCACTCTTGCCGTTAAGCGTAGGGGTTGTGAGCTTAAATTTGCGTTCCAGAGCCAGATGAGTCGCCCTTGTGTTATTATGGCAAGAAGTATCGATCTAAATTCCATAGAAGAGATTGAGCGAGTTGCCCAGGATAAGTGGTATGGAGAAATTACTTGCAGGCTGTCCTATGTAACGTATACCGGTACGAGAGGAATTATTATTTTATTTACTTATACGTTTAGTAGTTTGCCATTAGGTTCGGAAAGATCAGTATTTTTTCCGTTCTTAAAGATCCACGGGAATAAATTTGTTTCCAAATTGCCCGCCGTTTTTTTACACCAGATACTATTGGGTTGTGATCGTTCTCACTACCGCTAAGCTACAGAGGTTCCCAGAGTGGTTAAATACACACCTCATTCTGCTCCAGTTACAGACATCTTAAAACTCCACAATACCACAGCATATCAATCTACAGAGCGTGCACTATCTCGGAAACCGATCATCAGTTAAACCTGCAACATGTAATGGCAAAAAAAGCAGAGAAGAACACAAGAAGAAGTTTCTGTTTCTCAGAGATTAAGTTCTGCTTCTGTAACATGTAAGTCCTTTCTTTATTCTTTTTGTCTTCTCTAATATTGTTTTGTCTTCTCTAATATTGTTTTGTCTTCTCTAATATTGTTTTGTCTTCTCTAATACTGTTTTGTCTTTTCTAATTCTGTTTTGTCTTCTCTAATCCTGTTTTGTCTTTTCTAATCCTGTTTTGTCTTCTCTAATATTGTTTGTCTTCTCTCAATATTGTTTGTCTTCTCTAATATTGTTTTGTCTTTTCTAATACTGTTTTGTCTTTTCTAATACTGTTTTGTCTTTTCTAATACTGTTTTGTCTTTTCTAATATTGTTTTGTCTTCTCTAATCATATTTTGTCTTTTCTAATACTGTTTTGTCTTCTCTAATACTGTTTTGTCTCACAGCGCCAGGAGAAGAAGAGAGTTCTAGAACGGGCTTTTGTGTGTGATTCATACACAGTGCTTGTCTTCTCTAATACTGTTTTGTCTCACAGCGTCAGCAGAAGAAGAGAGTTCTAGAACGGGCATTTGTGTGTGATTCATACACAGTGTTTTTCGCATACTCTGTTATCTCTGAGGTCCACGTTTTGTGTGGACAGTCTTTTGCTTTGTATCCACTGTATCCACTGTATCGGAGTAACATTGCTCTTTGAGTCGCACTGTCTAATGGTAATCTGTTTATGTGGCCGAGCCATTTAAAGTGTTGTTTCTTGATGAAGTTCAGCACTGATGTTGTACCAATTATTTTCCTGATGTCTTCATTTCTAAAGCAGTCTCTTCTTGATACCTCCATCATTCTGCGTAGACACTTCATCTCTGTCGTGATTAGTTTTATTCTATCATTTAATGTCAGTGTCGATACTTGGCATTGATAGCATAATATAGGAGAAATATTGTGTTGAGCAATGCTCTTTTTGTGTTCATGGTGACATGCTTGCATTTTAAAATTTATGATTTGATTTATTGCACCTATGTTGGATTTCATTAGTTATTCTTCCATCTGTAGAAAACATTCCCCCTAGGTGCGTAACATCTTTGACTTCTTTCAATGGATGTTTGTCGATGGAGATATTAGATATGGCCTTTTTCGTCTTTACAGACGGTCAATTGGCAAGTGTTTTACTGTGACAACTTCTGAGTTTACGCTTTTCTCTCTTGTCGTTCAGCTCGTATTTAAGTCTCTTCTCAAAAGATTCTGCGTCCTTTAATAATTTGGCTTTCCACATAACTCTGTCATCAGCTAGTCCTCCCATGTGCTGGGACCTATAGAAAAGTTTTTCATTGAGGCTTTGCAGACATCTTTATATCTGAGCAGTGGTCTGCCCTGGTGCCTCTTCCTCGAAAGTTCACAGAACAACATTTGTTTTGGTATGCGATAAGTTTCCATTCTTCTTACATGCCCCAACCATCTTAGTCGTCTACTGCTGAGCATGCCCATGATGGAAGGCAGGTTTGCACGTTACAGTACTTCAGAGTTGGTTATCGTGTCGTACCACCTGATTTCATAATCTTGCGGAGACATCGAGTTGTGTTACCTCCTGACATAGTACAACTGTTTTGGAGACACTTATAGTCAGAGAAAATAGGTCGCATGCCTTTGACAAATTATTGATTAGACATTGCAGTGTAGTCTCACTGAGGGCGACTAAGGCAGCATCGTCAGCGAAAAGGAGGTCCTTGAGAAGAATTTCCATCGTTTTTGTTTTGGCTCTTAAGCGAGCCAAGTTAAAGAATAAACCATCAGATCTAGTGCGGATGAAAACATCACCATCAGCGTTCCCTTATGCGTGGTTCAAAGGGACTGGAAGAAGATGTCAAGAGAGTGGGGCAAGGACACAACCCTGCTTGACTCCACTCTTAACCTCGAAACTATCAGATGTGCTGCCATCGAACTGCATGCTGGCTTTCATGCCCTCATGGAAGGAGACAATCAGCTGGAGCAACTTTGGGAGACAGCCAATATGCTTCAGTATTTTATAAAGACTTGGCCTGCTGACTGTGTCAAATGCCTTAGTCAGATTCATGAAATCAATACATAAAGGTTTACTCTGCTCTCTGCACTTCTCTTGTAGCTGTCGAAGGGTAAATATCATGTCAGTTGTTGACCGTCCAGCTCTGAATCCACATTGCGACTCTGGGAGAACACGCTCTGCTAGTTTCTGTAGTCGTTTAGAAAGGACTAGTGCAAAAACCTTGCCTGTTACACTTAGAAGGGAGATGCCTCTGTAGTTGTTACAATCCCCTTATCCCCTTTGTTCTTATAGAGCGTCACTATTTTTGCATCCCTCATGTTCTGAGGAAATGCTCCCTCTCTCCAGCACTGAATAAGGAGAGGGTAGAGGTGGGCAGAAGGACATCCCTATTATATTTGAGGTTTCTGCAGGAATGTTGTCTAGTCCTGATGCCTTGACATTTGAAAGTTTGTTGATTGCTTCGGAAAGTTCCAACTCTGTGGGTTCGGTATCCAGCTCGGTTTGGTCATAATGTTTCGGTATGATCTGATCGAGGACTGGGTGTGCTGGTTTCTCCACAGAGTAAAGATTTGAATAGTGTTCCACCCATCTTCCGAGCTGTTTGGTCATATCTGTTATTGGCTCACCTGTTTCTGATCTTAGTGGGGCAGTTTTTGTTATGTTTGGTCCCAGAGCTACTCTGATATTTTCGTACATTACCTTTGTGTTGCCCATATCTGCAGCATTTTGTATCGCAGAACATAGATTTGACCAGTATTCATTTGCACACCTCCTTGACTCTCGTTGCAATACTGATTTTGTGTGTTGAAGATCTTCCTTGGAACTTTGCGAGGTTTCTTTTGTAATTTATTAGGGCACTTTTCTTTTCCTCAAGTAGAGGGCTTAGGGTTGTTTCATTTTTTCTCACCAGTCTTTGTTGAAGAATTTCTTGGTGCCAAAGGAATCAATGGCACAGTCATATATGTTAGATTTTAGAATGTTCCACTTTTTGTCTACGCTACATTCTCCCATTTCATTCTCACACAGAGCAGTAAACGCCTTTCTGAAAGTCTCCCTATTCTCTGCCATCCCCATTTTGGTGCCGCTGACTTTGGGTTTGGGTGGTCTTCGTGTTGAATGGGTTTTCCTTAGAAGTATTTTGACTTTGCTGATAACTTGTGCATGATCTGTATCACAGTCCGCGCTGTGGAAAGTATGTGTGACTTTCACTGTGTTGAGATATTGTCTGCGTGTGAGTACAAAATCAAGCTGATACCGGTGACTCTGTGTCTGTGTTTGACAGCAAAAAACGTATTTGTTACACACATGTTGTTTTGCGAGCAGAATTCAAGCAGTTTTTGATCATTATCGTTGATATTTCCAATGCCATGATGACACAGGCATTCTGACCCAGGCATCAGATCCTGTGCGTGCATTTAAGTCACCCAATATATACAGTTGCTCATCCACTGGAAATGAGTTAACTACATTCTGTATTGAGTCATAAAACTTGTCTTTATCTTCTGCAGACGCTGCTAGGGTTGGTGCGTAGACACATATGATGTTTAGGAGTCCACCTTTTACATTGAGTCGTAGTGATATTACTCGCTCAGCTACTGGTGTATGAATAGCTTTCACAAGTCTGTTGTGCACAGCAAAGCAGACTCCATACAGTCTAGGTTGATTGGTGTTTAGGCCCTGCCAGAAGAATGTGTAATTCTTTTCTTTTACTGAGCCACAATCTGGGAGCCTGGTTTCCTGTGGTGCAGCTATGTCTACCTGCAGTCTCTCAAGTTCTCTGTCTACGACAGCTGTTTTTCTGATGTCTTTGTTTTCGTCGGGTCTAGGTTGACAGTCCAGGACACATGGTCCTAACGTTCCATGTGCCAAATCTAAGAGGTTTATTTGTCCTGTTTCTATGTAACTGTTGCTTTTCGTGTTGTGCCCGAGCTGAAAGCAAAGCTGAAGTGTCGTCTCTCTTTGTGCCTAGCCTGGGCAGCTGATATGGAGAATGTGCCTAGCCTGGGCAGCTGATATGGAAAATGTGCCTAGCCTGGGCAGCTGATATGGAGAATGTGCCTAGCCTGGGCAGCTGATATGGAGAATGTGCCTAGCCTGGGCAGCTGATATGGAGAATGTGCCTTGCCCATTTTGCACAAATCCCCTCTCTACCTACTGTTTCATCCAAAGGAAAGACAAAGTCTATACGTTTGGAATCAAGCAGGGTTTGCGGGAGATGCCAGAAGATGGCAAGGAATACATACTTAAGTTAATTAACCATCAACTGCCTTAGGGTCCCTCCCTCTGGATTTTTGGTCACGGTTTACTCCTCTAGACTTCTGCAGTACCGTGCTTACCCACAAGGCAGTGGGGATTTTTGATCAGGATTTACTCCCCTAGCCTTTAGCTCTCCCGAGCCCCTCGTGGAGATATTGGTAGTGTTTTATTCTCTAACATTTGGCTGGAATCACATACTTTTATCCATGCATGTTTTCTCAGTGACTCAATGAGTATGCTCAGGAAGATTGAAACAGGATGGGCTAGGAGACATTGGATGGAGTCGCTGGGGAGGTCTAAGCTGACAAAGATCAGTTTTATTTTTGTGCCAGGCATGCAGGTGTAAGGGGAATGAACGTGCGGATAGGCTTGCAGGTATGGCTGCTGTACACAGCGGGCGAGCAATGGATCAGGCTGATATTATAAATTCCTTAAGGGAGAGAGAACGTGTACATGATTCAGGTAATAGCGGTGAATCTACAACACTAACCAGACTGCAAGAACTCAAAGTTAAGAGTGGTGTAGCTCGACAAGAACGCTTTGCTGGCAGACAAAGAAGAATTGTAAACCAACAAAGAACCGGTGTCGTTAGTCGTCACACTCTGATGGACATACTGAGGGAGAGATCGGAGCACTTATGGACTAATTTGTTCGACGTGTAGTGATGGTGATCCGACGACTAAACTAAACTAAAATATTCTCTAACGAATGTCATTACGTAGGGTTTATTCTCATATTGTATTCATTGTAAACTTTCTTCCAACATTAATTTATCAGTGCCAAACCTGGATGCTGACATCAAAGGATAGACGAAAACTAATCACGACAGAGATGAAGTGTCTACGCAGAATGCTGGGGGTAACAAGAAGAGACAGGTTGAGAAATGAAGATATCGGGAAAAAATGGGTAAAACATCAGTACTAGACTTCATCAAGAAACAACAAATTAAATGGTTCAGCCACATAAGCAGATTACCAACAGACCTCGAAGAGCAATGTTATTTCCATACAGTGGATACAAAGAAAAAGGCCGTCTGCACAAAATGTGGATCTCAGAGATAACAGAGGCGACGAAAAACACCTTATAAATCGCACACAAAAGCACATTCTGGAAATCTCTAATCATGACGCAATGAGGCAAAACATTATTAGAGAAAAAAAAATAAGAACTTTGAAAACTGCTTCTCTGTGCTACTTTATCGTAGTTTAAAAACCGCTTCTCTGTGTTACTTTATCATAGTTTGAGAACCGCTTCTCTGTGTTACTTTATCGTAGTTTGAGAACAGCTTCTCCGTGTTACTTTATCGTAGTTTGAGAACCGCTTCTCTGTGCTACTTTATCGTAGTTTGAGAACCACTTCTCTGTGCTACTTTATCGTAGTTTGAGAACCGCTTCTCTGTGCTACTTTATCGTAGTTTGAGAACCGCTTCTCCGTGTTACTTTATCGTAGTTTGAGAACCGCTTCTCTGTGCTACTTTATCGTAGTTTGAGAACCGCTTCTCTGTGCTACCTTATCGTAGTTTGAGAACCGCTTTTCCTTGCTACTTTATCGTAGTTTGAGAACTGCTTCTCCGTGTTACTTTATCGTAGTTTGAGAACCGCTTCTTCTTGCTACTTTATCGTAGTTTGAGAACTGCTTCTCCGTGTTACTTTATCGTAGTTTGAGAACTGCTTCTCCGTATTACTTTATCGTAGTTTGAGAACCGCTTCTCTGTGTTACTTTATCATAGTTTGAGAACTGCTTCTCCGTGTTACTTTATCGTAGTTTGAGAACCGCTTCTCCGTGTTACTTTATCGTAGTTTGAGAACCGCTTCTCTGTGCTACTTTATCGTAGTTTGAGAACCACTTCTCCGTGCTACTTTATCGTAGTTTGAGAACCGTTTCTCCGTGCTACTTTATCGTAATTTGAGAACATCTTCTCTGTGCTACTTTATCGTAGTTTGAGAACCGCTTATCTGTGCTACTTTATCGTAGTTTGAGAACCGCTTCTCTGTGCTACCTTATCGTAGTTTGAGAACCGCTTTTCCTTGCTACTTTATCGTAGTTTGAGAACTGCTTCTCCGTGTTACTTTATCGTAGTTTGAGAACCGCTTCTTCTTGCTACTTTATCGTAGTTTGAGAACTGCTTCTCCGTGTTACTTTATCGTAGTTTGAGAACTGCTTCTCCGTATTACTTTATCGTAGTTTGAGAACCGCTTCTCCTTGCTACTTTATCGTAGTTTGAGAACTGCTTCTCCGTGTTACTTTATCATAGTTTGAGAACTGCTTCTCCGTGTTACTTTATCGTAGTTTGAGAACTGCTTCTCCCTGTTACTTTATCGTAGTTTGAGAACCGCTTCTCCGTGCTACTTTATCGTAGTTTGAGAACCGTTTCTCCGTGCTACTTTATCGTAATTTGAGAACATCTTCTCTGTGCTACTTTATCGTAGTTTGAGAACCGCTTCTCTGTGCTACTTTATCGTAGTTTGAGAATCACTTCTTCTTGCTACTTTATTGTAGTTTGAGAATCACTTCTTCTTGCTACTTTATCGTAGTTTGAGAATCACTTCTTCTTGCTACTTTATCGCAGTTTGAGAACCGCTTCTCTGTGCTACTTTATCGTAGTTTGAGAATCACTTCTACTTGCTACTTTATTGTAGTTTGAGAACCGCTTCTTCTTGCTACTTTATCGTAGTTTGAGAATCACTTCTTCTTGCTACTTTGTTGTTAGTTTGAGAATCACTTCTTTTTGCTACTTTATCGTAGTTTGAGAATCACTTCTTCTTGCTACTTTATCGTAGTTTGAGAATCTCTTCTTCTTGCTACTTTATCGTAGTTTGAGAATCACTTCTTCTTGCTACTTTATCGTAGTTTGAGAATCACTTCTTCTTGCTACTTTATCGTAGTTTGAGAACCGCTTCTTCTTGCTACTTTATCGTAGTTTGAGAACCACTTCTTCTTGCTACTTTATCGTAGTTTGAGAATCACTTCTTCTTGCTACTTTATCGTAGTTTGAGAACCGCTTCTTCTTGCTACTTTATCGTAGTTTGAGAATCACTTCTTCTTGCTACTTTATCGTAGTTTGAGAATCACTTCTTCTTGCTACTTTATCGTAGTTTGAGAACCGCTTCTTCTTGCTACTTTATCGTAGTTTGAGAACCACTTCTTCTTGCTACTTTATCGTAGTTTGAGAATCACTTCTTCTTGCTACTTTATCGTGGGTTTGAGAACCGCTTCTTTGCTACTTATCGTAGTTTGAGAATCACTTCTTCTTGCTACTTTATCGTAGTTTGAGAACCACTTCTTCTTGCTACTTTATCGTAGTTTGAGAACAGCTTCTTCTTGCTACTTTATCGTAGTTTGAGAACTGCTTCTCCGTGTTACTTTATCGTAGTTTGAGAACTGCTTCCCGTTACTTTATCGTAGTTTGAGAACTACTTCTCCGTGTTACTTTATCGTAGTTTGAGAACTGCTACTCCGTGTTACTTTACCGTAGTTTGAGAACTGCTTCTCCGTGTTACTTTATCGTAGTTTGAGAACTGCTTTTCCGTGCTACTTTATCGTAGTTTGAGAACCGTTTCTCCGTGCTACTTTATCGTAATTTGAGAACATCTTCTCTGTGCTACTTTATCGTAGTTTGAGAACCGCTTCTCCGTGCTACTTTATCGTAGTTTGAGAACCGTTTCTCCGTGCTACTTTATCGTAATTGAGAACATCTTCTCGTGATACTTTATCGTAGTTTGAGAACCGATTCTCTTGCTACTTTATCGTAGTTTGAGAATCACTTCTTCTTGCTACTTTATTGTAGTTTGAGAATCACTTCTTCTTGCTACTTTATCGTAGTTTGAGAATCACTTCTTTTTGCTACTTTATTGTAGTTTGAGAATCACTTCTACTTGCTACTTTATCGTAGTTTGAGAACCACTTCTTCTTGCTACTTTACCCAGTTTGAGAACCGCTTCTCTGTGCTACTTTATCGTAGTTTGAGAATTACTTCTTCTTGCTACTTTATTGTAGTTTGAGAATCACTTCTTTTTGCTACTTTATCGTAGTTTGAGAATCACTTCTTCTTGCTACTTTATCGAGGTTGAGAACCGCTTCTTCTTGCTACTTTATCGTAGTTTGAGAACCACTTCTTCTTGCTACTTTATCGCAGTTTGAGAACCGCTTCTCGTGCTACTTTATCGTAGTTTGAGAATCACTCTTCTTCTACTTATTGTAGTTTGAGAATCACTTCTTTTTGCTACTTTATCGTAGTTTGAGAATCACTTCTTCTTGCTACTTTATCGTAGTTTGAGAAACGTTCTTTGCTACTTTATCGTAGTTTGAGAATCACTTCTTCTTGCTAGTTTATTGTAGTTTGAGAACCACTTCTTCTTGCTACTTTATCGTAGTTTGAGAATCACTTCTTCTTGCTACTTTATCGTAGTTTGAGAACCACTTCTTCTTGCTACTTTATCGTAGTTTGAGAACCGCTTCTTCTCGCTACTTTATCGTAGTTTTAGAACCACTTCTTCTTGCTACTTTATCGTAGTTTGAGAATCACTTCTTCTTGCTACTTTATCGTAGTTTGAGAATCCCTTCTTGCTACTTTATCGTAGTTTGAGAAACGCTTCTTCTTGCTACTTTATCGTAGTTTGAGAATCACTTCTTCTTGCTAGTTTATTGTAGTTTGAGAACCACTTCTTCTTGCTACTTTATCGTAGTTTGAGAATCACTTCTTCTTGCTACTTTATCGTAGTTTGAGAACCACTTCTTCTTGCTACTTTATCGTAGTTTGAGAACCGCTTCTTCTTGCTACTTTATCGTAGTTTGAGAACTGCTTCTCCGTTATTTTATCGAGTTTGAGAACTGCTTCTCCGTGTTACTTTATCGTAGTTTGAGAACTGCTTCTCCGTGCTACTTTATCGTAGTTTGAGAACCGTTTCTCCGTACTACTTTATCGTAATTTAAAACATCTTCTGTGCTACTTTATCGTAGTTTGAGAACCGCTTCTCCGTGCTACTTATCGTGTTTGAGAACGTTTCTCTGTCTACTTTATCAAGTTTGAGAACCGCTTCTCTGTGCTACTTTATCGTAGTTTGAAATCCTTCTTCTTGCTACTTTATTGTAGTTTGAGAATCACTTCTTCTTGCTACTTTATCGTAGTTTGAGAATCACTTCTTCTTGCAACTTTATTGTAGTTTGAGAATCACTTCTTCTTGCTACTTTATCGTAGTTTTTCTTCTTCTTCTTCTTCTTCAGCGATCTCTGGTCATGCGCTTAATTTACTGTGGACCACAAACTGGGCAGACAGCTTCAGGTCTGTCAGGTTTCCCCAAAGCTTAGTTTTCAGGTCGACTGGGTGTGGCCACATGTTGCTTCTCAGCTCACACAGAAGAGGACAGTCTTGCAGGATATGCTCTGGTGTCTGTTCTGCCTGCTGACACTGGCAGAGAGCGTTTGACTTTTTCCCTAGTCTGTATAAGTGTTTGTTGAGTCTGCAGTGTCCCGTGCGTAGTCGAAATATAATGACCTGGTCTGTTCTGCTTAGGTCTTTGAGGAGTCTTTTCCATAATCATATCCCGTGTTTGTCTTCCAGTCTACTGCAGATTTTCTCTGTATGAGGGTTTTGACCCCTTGAAAAGACAAAGGGGTTTGGGAATTGCTCTTTGGCACTGCCCTCTTAGTAAGACATCAGCACTCTCATTGCCTGCAATGCCACAGTGAGATGGAATCACTGCAAGTGAATTTCTGTCTTTCTGAAGCTGAGCAAGTTCTCTTGTAGTTTTGTACTGTGCTATCAGTGGATTTAGCCTCCAGGGCTTGTAGCTGACAATGAGTCTGTAAGAAATACCATCTGCTTGCAGCTGGCTTGCAGCTTATTCATGTGCTGTGCTGCCATCAGAAGGGCTATGAGTTCCGCTTTGTAGTTGGAACATATTCTTCCAGTAGGAGCCGCTAGAGACACAGTGGTAGCATCTGGTGCCTAATGACCTCCTGCTCCACCATTCATGGTTGCCTCCATTGCCGATCCATCTGTGTAAATTCTTATCCAGCTGTCTTCTTGAAACATGTAATGGAGATGTTCCATTGTAATTGCTTTTTCACTAGATTAGGCTCGGCATCTTTGCTTAATAATTTAGGGATGGAGGTTGAGAAGTTTAGTGGTACTGAGTCTGGTTCCCAGTGATCAAAAAGCAAATTTTTCAGGTATGGAATTATGATTTAGTAGTTCCAAGTATGACTTTTCTATTTCTTTTGCTTTGTGGTTTAGACTTGTGCGCTTTAGTCTGTTCTTTGTTCTAGCCGCCATTTTTCATGCAGTGGATGGTGAGGCATTCTTTTGATCCTTTCAGTCTGTAGAATCACTTTTCTCCTTCTTCTGTCTTCCAAGGGCTGGATGTTGCTGCCTTTTCCATTTCTACAATTGGTGTAGATTTCATGGCTCCCAAAATAATACGCAGACACCTGTTTTGTGTTTTTTCCAGTATCGATTTGTTTGAATGGGCTGCTGATATCCATGTCGATGATGCATATTCGAGGGTCAGTCTAACTGCACCAGTGTACACCTGACTCAGGATTCGAATATCAGCTCCCAGGTAGTTCAGCCAGCTTCCATCACACTTTGTTTCCTCATAGCCTTTCTGTTTGTTTCCATTATGTGATGTTTCATGTCAGACGACTGTCAAGCTTAACTCCCAAAAGGCTGGAGTATGGAATCACTTCTTCTTGCTACTTATCGTGGTTTGAGAACCACTTCTTCTTGCTACTTTATCGTAGTTTGAGAACCGCTTCTTCTTGCTACTTTATCGTAGTTTTAGAACCGCTTCTTCTTGCTACTTTATCGTAGTTTGAGAACCACTTCTTCTTGCTACTTTATCGTAGTTTGAGAACCACTTCTTCTTGCTACTTTATCGCAGTTTGAGAACCGCTTCTTCTTGCTACTTTATCGTAGTTTGAGAATCACTTCTTCTTGCTACTTTATTGTAGTTTGAGAATCACTTTTCTGCTACTTTATCGTAGTTTGAGAATCACTTCTTCTTGCTACTTTATCGTAGTTTGAGAAACGCTTCTTCTTTCTACTTTATCGTAGTTTGAGACCACTTCTTCTTGCTAGCTTTATTGTGGTTTGAGAACCGCTTCTTCTTGCTACTTTATCGTAGTTTGAGAATCACTTCTTCTTGCTACTTTATCGTAGTTTGAGAATCACTTCTTCTTGCTACTTTATCGTAGTTTGAGAACCGCTTCTTCTTGCTACTTTATCGTAGTTTGAGAATCACTTCTTCTTTCTACTTTATCGTAGTTTGAGAATCACTTCTTCTTGCTACTTTATCGTAGTTTGAGAACCCCTTCTTCTTGCTACTTTATCGTAGTTTGAGAACCGCTTCTTCTTGCTACTTTATCGTAGTTTGAGAATCACTTCTTCTTGCTACTTTATCGTAGTTTGAGAACCGCTTCTTCTTGCTACTTTATCGTAGTTTGAGAATCACTTCTTCTTGCTACTTTATCGTAGTTTGAGAACCACTTCTTCTTGCTACTTTATCGTAGTTTGAGAACAGCTTCTTCTTGCTACTTTATCGTAGTTTGAGAACTGCTTCTCCGTGTTACTTTATCGTAGTTTGAGAACTGCTTCTCCGTGTTACTTTATCGTAGTTTGAGAACTGCTTCTCCGTGTTACTTTATCGTAGTTTGAGAACTGCTTCTCCGTGTTACTTTATCGTAGTTTGAGAACTGCTTTGTGTTACTTTATCGTAGTTTGAGAACTACTTTTCGTGCTACTTTATCGTAGTTTGAGAATCACTTCTTTTTGCTACTTTATTGTAGTTTGAGAATCACTTCTTCTTGCTACTTTATCGTAGTTTGAGAATCACTTCTTCTTGCTACTTTATCGTAGTTTGAGAATCACTTCTTCTTGCTACTTTATCGTAGTTTGAGAACCGCTTCTTCTTGCTACTTTATCGTAGTTTGAGAACCGCTTCTCTGTGCTACTTTATCGTAGTTTGAGAACCACTTCTTCTTGCTACTTTATCGTAGTTTGAGAACCGCTTCTCTGTGCTACTTTATCGTAGTTTGAGACCGCTTTTCTTGCTACTTTATCGTAGTTTGAGAACCGCTTCTTCTTGCTACTTTATCGTAGTTTGAGAACCGCTTCTTCTTGCTACTTTATCGTAGTTTGAGAACCACTTCTTCTTGCTACTTTATCGTAGTTTGAGAACCGCTTCTTCTTGCTACTTTATCGTAGTTTGAGAACCACTTCTTCTTGCTACTTTATCGTAGTTTGAGAACCACTTCTTCTTGCTACTTTATCGTAGTTTGAGAACCGCTTCTTCTTGCTACTTTATCGTAGTTTGAGAACCGCTTCTCTGTGCTACTTTATCGTAGTTTGAGAACCACTTCTTCTTGCTACTTTATCGTAGTTTGAGACCAGCTTCTTCTTGCTGCTTTATCGTAGTTTGAGAACCACTTCTTCTTGCTCTTTATCTAGTTTGAGAACCACTTCTTCTTGCTACTTTATCGTAGTTTGAGAACGCTTCTTCTTGCTACTTTATCGTAGTTTGAGAACCCTTCTCTGTGCTCTTTATCGTAGTTGAGAACCACTTCTTCTTGCTACTTTATCGCAGTTTGAGAACTGCTTCTTTATGCAACTTGATCTAGGTCTGGTTTGATGGGGTCAAGCCAACCGAAAGCCGAAGTATAAATATTACGACAGTTTGACAGAACACATTATTATATGAAGTTAAAATACGGCACTCACGTATCAGGTAAAACGTTTTAGTTATTTTGTATGTTTGTGTGTTTGCGAGTTTCTTCTTTACGTTCGTTCTTTACCACCAATTTTAATCTCTCTTTATGATATGTTTGATCTTTGCCAAGAACGTGTATACGTTGCACATTGGTTTGGTAGGCCCCTAAACGCATGACTTCTACACGTTTAGGACACATGCATCGATTTCAGCCAAACCTCCTTAGTCGCCTCTTACGACACGCATGGCAGGTAACAGTGGCTCTATTCTTTACACTCCAAATTTAGGCCCCGGTAACCACTCGGGCGGTTTGCGAGTTTGAAGACTTTACTGAAAGTTGAAGAGAAAGAGAGAAAAAGAGACAGGGTGTTTTGTGCGAATGTATATGACTGTGATACAGGTGTTTTGAAAAAAATGTATTTCTTGAAATGTAAATTTGTTTTAATCTTAGAGTCTCTGTGACGTCTTAGAGTCTCTGTGACGTCTTAGAGTCTCTGTGACGTCTTAGAGTTCTGTGACATCTTAGAGTCTCTGTGACGTCTTAGAGTCTCTGTGACGTCTTAGAGTCTCTGTGACGTCTTAGAGTCTCTGTGACGTCTTAGAGTCTCTGTGACGTCTTAGAGTCTCTGTGACGTCTTAGAGTCTCTGTGACGTCTTAGAGTCTCTGTGACGTCTTAGAGTCTCTGTGACGTCTTAGAGTCTCTGTGACGTCTTAGAGTCTCTGTGACGTCTTAGAGTCTCTGTGACGTCGTAGAGTCTCTGTGACGTCTTAGAGTCTCTGTGACGTCTTAGAGTCTCTGTGACGTCTTAGAGTCTCTGTGACGTCTTAGAGTCTCTGTGACGTCTTAGAGTCTCTGTGACGTCTTAGAGTCTCTGTGACGTCTTAGAGTCTCTGTGATGTCGTAGAGTCTCTGTGACGTAGAGGCTACGTGCTCGCCTCTCTTTCCAATCGTGCTTGGTGTGCTCCCTCGTGGAGCCGTCTATATATTTTACCAGAGATCCGAGATTTCAGTGTAGGTGAGATCGAGTTCCTAGTCATATCGGAGACGGCATATAAAACATAGGTCCTGTGTTCAATTTGAGCACTAAAGAACCATTGGAAGTTAAAAACCAAGAAGAGCAGGCTGGAAAGCCGCTCATCATCATCAAGGTGCGTATCCTTTATATGACGTTGCTCTCTTTGCAGCACATCTGAAATTCACTCTAGTCAGTTCACCCACTTCGTCGATGGTCATATTCATGGTTTCTTTAATATCCTGTAGCCATCGTCTTCTTGGTCTACCTCTGCCTCTGCGTCCTGGGACCATGCCCTCCAGTATTGTTCTTCCCAGCTACACCGGCAAAATTCGTTAGAAAAGTTTTTAAATAAAATTCCACAAATATTTTACCATCTTCCAATTATATCGACGACCCTCGGGTGCTCATCATCCTGTGTAAGACAGATTGGAGTACAATGGCAACTCACTGAAGTACAATGATGATGGTAATATCAATCACCAACATCAGCATAAGAAGAAAGTCACAACATCAGCATAAGACAGCAATTGCACAGAACTTTGCTTGAATTACATGAAAACAAAGTCCCAACATCTGCATAAACAGCAAGTTGACACAGAACCTTGCTGAATTAAATTGGAAACAAAAATGAAGTGGTTTGGCACACTAATAAGAATGCATCAAAACTCCGCAGCATACAGAGTCATCTACAACAGAACATCGGGAAGAGAAGGCAAGAGGACCACGGAAAGATGGTTAGATGGGTAAGCGAATCCTGTGAAAGAGCAAAAATAACAAGACACATAGCACCTAGAACAGCGCAAGACAAAAACAGAAAACCACGACACTGGGCAACAACCCGATAGCAGTGTGACGACACGGGCAACAACCCAGATAGCAGTGTGACGACCTGGGCGAACAACCGATAGCAGTGGACGACGCTGGGCAACAACCGGGTAGCAGTGATGACGACACTGGGCACAACCCGATAGCAGTGTGACGACACTGGGCAGCAACCGATAGCAGTGTGATGACACTGGGCAACAACCGATAGCAGGTGACACGACCTGGGCACAACCCGGTAGCAGTGTGACGACCTGGGCAGCAACCCGGTAGCAGTGTGCGACGCTGGGCACAAACCCGATAGCAGTGTGACGACAGCTGGGCAGCAACTGATAGGTGTGACGACGCAGAGGCCTACCGATAGCAGTTGGGCGACGACTGGGCGCAACGATAGCAGTGGACGACCTCGGCAGCAACCCGGTAGCTGTGGAGCGACGCTGGGCAACAACCCGATAGCAGTGGCGACACTGGGCAGCAACCCGGTGCAGTGTGACGACACGGCACAACCGGTAGCAGTGTGACGACACTGGGCAACAACCCGATAGCAGTGTGACGACACTGGGCACAACCCGGTAGCAGTGTGACGACACTGGGCAACAACCCGTAGCAGTGTGACGCACACGGGCAAACCGGTAGCAGTGTGACGAAACAGGCACAACCCGATAGCAGTGTGACGACACTGAGCAACCCGATAGCAGTGTGACGACACTAGGCACAACCCGATAGCAGTTGGACGACGCTGGGCAGCAACCCGATAGCAGTGTGCGACACTGGCACAACCCGCAGCAGTGTGACGACGGGCAACACCGATAGCAGGTGGACGACACTGCCAGCAACCGATAGCAGTGTGACGCGCTGGGCAGCAACCCGATAGCAGTGGACGACACTGGGCAACAACCGTAGCAGTGGACGACACTGGGCAACAACCCGGTAGCAGTGTGACGACATGGGCAAGCAACCCGGTAGCAGTGGACGACACTGGGCACAACCCGATAGCAGTGTGACGACACTGGGCAACAACCCGATAGCAGTGTGACGACGCGGGCAAACCCGGTAGCAGTGTGACGACATGCATGGCGACACCCGATAGCGGTGTGACGACACTGGGCAGCAACCCGGTAGCAGTGTGACGACACTGGGCAGCAACCTGGTAGCAGTGTGACGACACTGGGCAACAACCCGATAGCAGTGTGACGACGCTGGCGGCAACCCGATAGCGGTGTGACGACTGGGCAAGCAACCCGATAGCAGTGTGACGACGCGGCAACAACCTGATAGCAGTGGACGACACTGGGCACCAACCCGATAGCAGTGTGACGACACTGGGCAACAACCCGATAGCAGTGTGACGACACTGGGCAACAACCCGATAGCAGTGTGACGACACTGGGCACAACCCGGTAGCAGTGTGACGACACTGGGCACCAACCCGATAGCAGTGTGACGACACTGGGCAACAACCCGATAGCAGTGGGACGACACTGGGCAACAACCCGATAGCAGTGTGACGACACTGGGCAACAACCCGGTAGCAGTGTGACGACACCGGGCAACAACCCGATAGCAGTGTGACGACACTGGGCAACAACCGGGTAGCAGTGTGACGACACTGGGCACAACCTGGTAGCAGTGTGACGACACTGGGCAACAACCGGTAGCAGTGTGACGACAAAGATGAAAGAAGAAGAAGATGGTAACTCCTGAAGTCATGATCATGGTCCTGATCAATCATTATTCAATATCAGACAGCTATTTCGGTGAATGACTGTGATAGTTAGGTTTGATCTTCTTCTTCTAACGCTCCATATCGATCACTTGTTAAACCACTCTTTGTGATCTGTATATAATCCGAGCTTAAAACGGATTGTACGTTCTGCCAGTTATACGCTACAATTAGGCCAGCACATCTGATTTCTGCAATGCATTTTATTTATTAGGGTAGCTTCCATAGACCCCTATCTCAGTTGTTCTTACGACATGCAGTGCCGGATTAGGCCAGCGCGGGGCCTGTAGCAAATTTTAGCGCGGGGCCCCAGGTTTTGAATGATAAAAAATAATAAAACACAACTTTTACAAACAAACTTTTCTTGATTTAATGTGAGCAAATTTAGATATAATACTAGACAAATCAATTTCTCTAAGTAAATTACATTCAATGTTCATTAATGTGAGGTTATTTAGACGATCTTGTCATACGCTTTAATGTTGAAAAAGAACGTTCTCCGCTGCAGCTAGTAATCATTAAAGACAAGTAAATTTGTAAGACTATTTCTACATTTGGGAAACACGACTCTAATGAATTTTCCTTTATAAGTTTATAAAATTGCAGTTCAAGAGCCTCATGCTTTTCGTTGCTAATAGCAGCAGCTACATTAGTTTTAAGAAGTTCAGTGAACTGCACAAGTTCGTCGCCTAGACTTTCTTCCAAATCCTCTTGGTAAGAGCTGACAATATTTGGAGTTTTTTTCAAGATCTCTTCTGCTGTAAGAAATTTTAACTGCCGAAGTATTCCAAATACAATAATCACTCTATGGTACGCTCCCATGCGATTAGCTAAGGCGAGATACATTATCAATTATGACAATAAACACCTGACTTTCAAATTTTTGTTTGGGTGTTTTATTTTCTATAACTTCATCGAGCGTAGTAGAGCCGCTGAAATCGTCGTACTTAGTATTTCGCTTGCGCCGTCTTAAAGTTTGTTGCTGATATTCTTGTCAGTCAGGCTTTTGGCTTTGGCCTCAATATCTGAAAATGTACGCCGCATTGCTTGAACGTACACGTGTAACGATTCATAAAGGGCATATCCCGTGTTAAGGTCTTGATCAGGTGACTGTAATGAAGCGCTAGACGCGTGCAAGCGTTTTAGTATTCCGTTCCATAAAATGGTCAATATTCCTGTTTCCAACTTACTCATCTCCAAAACTAGCCAATACGCTTGATTACGACACTCTACCTTTTGATCATGTAATTTGAGATGTCATCCAAAACTTGTTTGATAGTGGTAAAACCACATAAATGTGCCTTTGTCGCATCAGCTTAGGCAGACCACCTGGTGTCCGACAGTCTCTTCAAAGTCAGGAGTTTTGAACCTGTATCTTTCAGTGCTTTTGTAAGAATGTCCCATCGATATGTAGAAGCGGAAAAGAATGTATAGAGGCTTTCAACAAAATCGAAAAAAATGGAAGATTCTATACAACATTCTGCAGCACACTTCGCAACCAAATTCAGTGAATGTGCAAAGCAGAGAATGTATTCTGCGTACTTATTTATCTCCTTAATGCGTGCTTGTAAGCCGTTGTATTTCCCATTCATGTTGCTGGCATTGTCATAGCTTTGATCACGACAGTCTTTGATAGCAATGTCATTTTTCTTTTAAAAATCAAGTAAACTTTGGGCGAGTTGTTCAGCAGTATGACCTTCCATATCCACGAACTTCACATACCTTGCCACTCGTCAGATGGTAAGACATAGCACTATTAGAGTGAGTTGATCCACATACGAAATGTCTGGTAGAGTCCAGTGATACGGAATAGTACTTGCATTTCTTAATTTCGCAAATAATATGATTCAGTAAGCTTGATGCAATTAGATGGATAAATTCCTCACATGTTGTTTTTGATAAGTATGATGTATGTCCCCTTTTTTTTATTTGCATAATTATTTATATGCTGAGCCAGAAAAATGTCAAATTTGTCTATTAATTCCAACAAACCTAAATAATGGTTATTATTAGGTGAACCAATAGTTTCATCACTACCGAAATGCAAAACCTCGTTCTGCTAAAATTGGATAACTGAAGTAATTCGCTCTAAAAGTGTCCTCCAATATGTTTGTTCGGTCTCAATTTGGCTTAACAAGTTAAGAATCGACACCCGCATCCTTCGTTCTGAAAATAAAAGAAATTATCGTTTGTCTAGGGGATGGGAGCTTTCTTCATGACTTTTCAACAAATTATTTGCGTTTTTCCAGTCGTCAAATCCTTCTTTCGTAAACCGACCACTTGCATTTATTTTAAACTAAGTTTCGCGTGCAAAAACTGCTGAAGAAACAGAGACTGAGTTATGAGTAAAATTGAATGGTCCTTTATTCAAGCTTTCAAGTTTTCGTTTATTAGAGCGTGTCAAAAGGGACACTCTACAAAAAATAAAAACTGTAACGTTGTTAGTGAGCTCAATGCGACCGCCAGTACCTACCTAAGTCTGAAATTGTGTAAACATGATCTTGGCCCTAACCTAAATAATAAAGAATGAAGGGATATTATTACCCACCTCCCAACCTTGGTTCCATGTTTATTACTAGTGACAGCTTAGCTTTGTCACATAGGCGCGGGGCCCCCTCGAAGCGCGGAGCCCGTAGCATTTGCTACTTCTGCTACTAGGCTAATCCGGCGCTGACGACATGTCTTGTGGTCGGAGTTACTATTCTTTGTCCTCCTGAGTCCCCGGTGTCATACGGCGGTAATTTGAAGAATCTGGGAGCCTCTGTGACGTAGAGGATAAGTACTCACTTCTGGTTCCAATAGTGCTCGATTGCCTTCTCGTGACCATCGATAAATACTTTACAGAGATCCTGATCTCAGTGTAGGTGAATCGAGATCCTAGTCATATCGGAGATGGACGATAAAATGTAGGTCCCGTGTTTATTTGAGCATGTAAAAGAATAGTAAACCAATAAAGAACCGTTTTTGATTGTCACACGCTGAGAGACATCAGGAAGAAGAAAGAAGAACATGGACTAACTGGTTCCAAGTGAGTGATGATGATCCCAAGACTAAACTTCTCGTTCTCCAGATTGGGATTTCTGATTCTTTAATAAAGGCCGCCGTTTGCCTCAGATTATCAGCCACGCCATACAGTTTATCTTCTGCGTTCTCACTAGATTGGGATTTGATTCTCTAATAAGGCCGCTCTGCCTCAGATTATCACCCACCCCTATACAGTTTGTCTTGGACACTAGTGTAAGTGGCCACATTTCTCTTCTCAGGTCTGCATGCTGGGAGCAGTTCTGAGGATATGTTTTCTTACCTTTGCTCATGTGATCTCCCGCAGTTAGCTTTGCCACCCTCGTGATGGTAGGTCCGACATTCTTACTGCGTGGCTAAATTCAGAGGCAGATCAGCGACCGTAGAACCCATTATCCCATTCCGCATTGTGAGGGGTCGTTGCACCAAGATATGCGCCTTACGGCCTGGTGCATCCGTTTTCTGCAAGCATTTGTTTCGGGTTGCATTCCTATGATCTGAGCTAAGAGCGATTGCACGTTGGCCAGTTATGCGCCTACGTAGGCCAGCACACCCGAGTTATGTGCTGCTTTTTATTTACTAGTAGCATCCTATACTCACATCAGTCGCCTCTTACGACATGTATTGTAGGTTGCAGTGGTACTATTCTTTTCCCTTGCGGCTCCAGACCACAAGGCGTGACGACTAAACTAAACTAAGAACTGGTGTGATTAGGTGCACACTCTGAGAGACATACTGAGGAAGAGATCGGAGCACTTATGGAGACTAATTGATTCGATGTTCGACCATGATATGACGATTAAACTAAAATCGTCTTGGTCCCAAACGTTCATGATCGTGCGGTGCAAGTGTGGCTCAGACATCCGCATAAACACTTCTATGGTGCAAATATTGTGGAACATCCTGAACGCCGTCATGGCTACAAAGACAGTATTCATCTACACCAAGCCACGTCAACAGCTAGATTGCAAGAGCTGGGATTCAAGATGGACGTAGGCCCAAAAAAGAGCTGCACAACATATTTATGAGAAAGCTTTTCAATCAACATCGTGCTGGTATCATTAAACTCGTAAAAACAAAGTACTGTAGTTTTACATATTTAATCAATCAAGTGACATGCCTGCCGGCGTAGGCGATCATGTCTCTCCACAACTCTCTCTGCTTGGTGCATGTAATCAATTCTGATATCGATTTTGTGTCGAACAATGACGTTAGGCCATCCAACATCTTCTCCCTTTGTCTTCCAGATCTTCCTTCCCTGAATTTTACCTGTTGTCACCAAATGTTCTAAACCTTATCTTCGCATTATATGCCTGTAGCATCTTGATTGTCTGATTCTTATTCTTTTGATAATGTTTCTTTGTGTGCAGACCTGATTTAAAACCTCCTCATTTGTTTTCTTCGCTGTCCATGGAATTCTCAACATTCTTCTGTAAAACCACATCTGTGGCTTCCAATGATCGCATTGATTGTTTATTCATTGTCCATGATTCGCTGCCATGCAGAAGTATTGTATTAATATAGCACTGAAACAGTAACACTAACAATACACATTTTTGTTTTTAGTAAAACTACAGTAATTTGTTTTTACATATTTTGTCAGTGGTAAATAATTTTACTGAGTTTTCCTTACATTGATAATACTGGTATGGTTCTTAGTTGTTAGGCGCTGTTCGAGACATTGAGGAGGAGATCGGAGCACCTATAGTCATGTCCTTCTTCTGCTTCTTCTAACGCTCCTCATCGATAACATCTTAAACCAATCTTTGTGATTTGTAAGAGTATGTCATCTGACCTAAGACGACTGATTTTATTGATTGGTTGATGGGATCATCATCATTGTATTTCGGTGTGCTCCGTTTCTTTCCTACACATGAAGATATCAGCTGCAGTGTCACATCCGTAGCACCGGCGAGGGTCCCCAATGTAATTTTGAAAATGGTGAAAATATTTTGTGGAATTTTTTTACTTTTCTAATGAACTTTGTCCAGGCAGCAGCTTTCCAGCTTGCTCTTCTCGATTTTGAACTGCCAAGGTTCTTTTACGTGTTCAAATTGAACACGAGACGTAGTTTTACCGGTATACACGTTCTTGGTAAGATCAAACATCACAAACAGTGATTTAAATTTGTCGTAAAGAACGAACGCAAAGAAGAAGAAGAATGCTAATTCCAGAGACCAGATCATTTTGAGGGAGCACCATTAAAGGAGGTGGACACATTTACATATCTGGGAAGTGTTATCAATTCAAGGTGCAAGATGAAGATGTTAGGGTTAGAATACCAAAAAAAATATAAGCATTTGCCATTAGCATTATCGTAAGAGGCGACTGTGGTAGGGGCCTAGGGAGGCTACCCTAGTAAGTAAAAAACGTGGCAGAAATCAGCTGTTCTAGCCTACTTGTAGTCGCATAACTGGCACAATGTGTAATCGCTCTATGCTCAGATCACATACAAATCACAAAAAGAGGTTTAACAAGTGGTCGATATGGAGCGTTCGATGAAGTAGAGAAAGAAAAAGGAGTAACGTTGCTTCAATCAAAAATACTATATTTTGTGTTACATATCTCGGACATTGCGCCTTCTGGCACCATTTGAAATATGTTGATATCAAACAGAATTGTCATGCCTGGCTGCACCTTTCGTATCATCAATAAAACATACGACTATAGTTTTTTTTTAAATCACCGAAACCAAAACTTGCTTACTATTTCTTATATCGTTTCTATTCAACAAACCGTGAAAAGGTTTTACTTATTCGAATCAAAAGACGGTGTCACAATTTCTACCCTGTTTGCAACTAGCTTTTGTGTTTCTTGTCAAGTTCTTTAATACTTATTTTTCTATTGATGTGTATACTGGTGGTTTGATGTCACCTCGTTGTAAAGAAATTTTGACGTGCAGTGTGTTAAGGATAATATATTCTGTCCTCTAAAAATTTCTATTTTGTGTTCCATAATTTACCTATGTATGGAATACCGTTTTTATTAACATCTCATTTATATGCATGGATTGATAAGATTCATATATTGTGCGTGTGCAAGTAAATACGACGCACTTTTATGTTTCATTAATCCTGGGTTGCTTGTAGTGTTACGATAAGAAAGATGTATAGAACGGGCTTTGTGTGCTCTTCGTCATAGTGTATGTTACTTGTCGTGTCCTATCCACGTGTGCCGTGAAGGGTCGTGTAGAGTTTCAGTTTTCTATCATGTACAAGGTATGTTGCATCTGTAGTTGTTAGTCTGCGTTGTCGCAGGATATTCCTCTTTTTCTTCGAATGCTCCATATCGACCACTTGTTAAACCACTCTGTCTGATCTGTATGTGATCTGAGCCTAAGATTGTACGTTGTGCCAGTTATGCGTCTACAAGTAGACCAGCACATCCTATTTCTGCGAAGCTTTATTTACTAGAGTAGCTTTCCTGACCCTCCTCAGTCGCTCTTACGACATGCCTTGTAGGTCGCAGTGTTACTATTCTTTGCTCCGATGGGCCGGCAACATACGGGCGATTGCAGGATATCTGTGATACTACAGGGTGTTCAAGATAAAAGCAGCCCGTGAATGGAGCTAATCTGGCATATATGCATGGAAATGGGAAGGTTCAGTTATGACGTAGTATAGGTCAGGTTGTGTGACGGTGTGTAATTGTAGTGCGGGAAGGGGGGATGAACAAATGTGACGTAGGACGAGCTAGTCAGAACCGGTTTAAATAGTAAAAAAAACACAACTCAATTTGTACCTGGCAACTTTCGAATTGTCAATGGGCTGCAATTATCTTGAACACCCTGTATCTATCCATCGAGTTCTTGGTCTTCCTCGGACACCACATCCGTGTTGCCAATTGCTGCAAGTGCGAGATGGTAATAAATCAGGTTTTATTCTCATTAGGTAACCGAACCATTTTATTTATTATCTTCTAATATGTTGGATGCATGGTATGTTTCCAACGACATTTCTAATGTTCTCATTTCTTAATCTATCCCGCCTTGTAACATTGACAGCTTTTTTTAAACAGCTCATTTCACACTTTGTGATTTTTATCTCTTGGGATTTAGTTAGGGATCATGTATGACATTGATGAACAAGACTTTGTATAAATATGCATTTTATTAGTTATCGCTTGACTGCCATGTCGACGTTTGAGTGTTTGAGCTGTGATGACAGGTTGTATATCACTGCATTGGCCGCCGAGTGGTTACCGGGGCCCAAATTTGGGGTGTAAAGAATAGAACCACTGTTACCTGCCACATGTCGTAAGAGGCGACTAA
Organism: Arion vulgaris; assembly: GCA_020796225.1. NCBI lineage: Eukaryota > Metazoa > Mollusca > Gastropoda > Stylommatophora > Arionidae > Arion > Arion vulgaris. Next base: position 7,418,084 of record CM036761.1, read on the forward strand.
GGAGGTTTGGCTGAAATCGGATGCACGTGTCCTAAGCGTGTAGAAGTTTATGCGTTTAGGGCCTACCCCAAATTGCTTCCTGTATCTTCTTCTTCTTCGAACGCTCCATATCAACCTCTTGTTAAACCACTCTTTGTGATTTGTATGTAATCTGAGCCTAAGAGCGATTGTACGATGTACCAGTTATACGCCTACAAGTAGACCAGCACATCCGATTTCTGCGACACTTTTTAATTTACTAGAGTAGCTTCCCTTGACCCTTACCTCAGTCGTTTTTTCCGACATGCATTGTAGGTCACAGTGGTTATTCTTCTGCTCCTCGTTTGGCCCAGGCAACACATGGCGACCCAGATATCTGAATTCTGGGACACGTGATGTTTGTGTCTGTCACTACCTCTGTTATTTCTGTGGTCCACCTTTTGCGTGGTCAACCATTTGCCTTGCATCCCCTGTATCTCTCTCTCGCGATCGTTCTAATGCCATTTTTATCATTCTATTCATCATCATCATCATCAGGTGCCGTCTCCACATCGAGGTTGGCTGCAATGAATCTCCAGCATCCTCTGTCTTTCGCCTTGGTGTTGCACACTGCCAGACTGTAACCTGTCCATTTCTTAAAGTTTCCTCCCACTTATCTCTCAGTCTTCCTCTTGCTCTTCTCCCCTCAACTTTCCCCTCTAGTAAATGTTTATCATGGTGTCATGCCTTTTTATGTCCCAAAATACTTTAATTGTCTGAATTTTATTTCTCTTAATAATTGTTTCTTCCATCCTAGTTTTCCTAAAACTTGTTTATTTGTCTGTTTTTCTGTCCATGAAACTCTGCTTATTCTTCTATATATCCACATCTCAAATGCATCAATTCTGTCTTCAACTGCTTGTTCATTGTCCATGTTTCCCAGCCATACATTAATATAGGATATATATAGCATTTGATCATTCTAATTTTTAGCCTGTTTGTGATTTGTTTGGATGTCAGTAACTTCTCATACTATTGAAATTATCCTTGGACATTCCTATTCTCTTTTTAATTTCAGTTATACATCTGCCATCATCTGTTATCATCTGACCGAGATAGGAGTAGCTTTTACTTGATGTAGTAATTCTCCATGTATTTTTATATTCATTTTAGGTTTTCCATTTCCTTGTTGATTACCATAGTTTTTGTTTTCTGTATGTTAATGTCTAATCCATATTCCTTGCTAGTTCTGTCCAATTGGTCCACTAATTCTTGTAGATCTTGTTCATTTTCTGCTACCAATACTGTGTCATCTGCATATCTTAAGTTATTTATTATTTTTCCATTGATCTTGAGTCCTGGCATTCCCTCTAGTTGTTTGAAGATTTTCTCTGTGTAGATGTTAAATAGGCTTGGTGACAGTATGCATCCTTGTCTCACTCCTCTCTTTATGTCTATGTATGGAGAGTAGCTATTTTCATATTTTATTATTGCTGTCTGTTCCCAGTATATGTTACTTATTAGTCTGATATCATCCCCATCTAGGCCTATTTCTTATCATTCTATTGTGATATATAAATAGCCAATAACATTAGAACGTTATGTACGTGCTCCAACCTTCAGCACCTATTGGAGTACAGTTGCTTATCCTTGGGTAGAGTGTTCGATTTCAGGCAGCGTTTGTTTGCGGTACGCTTTCTGTGAGCCGTTGGCTGTCCCCAGCCGAACCCACAAGGCAGTGGGTTGCCATTTCCTTTCAGGGCAGCGACCCTTAGACGGCCTGCTCTCCCGGGCTTATGAACACCATCTGCCCAGCAAAACCGGTCGTTTTAATGAACACCTTGGTTTGCCGCCCGTTTAGGTTTGTTTGCGGCTAGCTCCGCTAGCCTTTGATATCCCCTGTATCTAAAAAGCATTGTCTTTGAGAAGCACTGTCTGTGTGTACGACACATAATCTGGTTATATGTTCGAACTATGATGTCAGTAAATCTTTCCTGACTTCTTCATTTCTAAACCGGTCTTTTCTTGATACTCCCAGCATTGATTGATTGATTGATTGATTGATTGATTGATTGATTGATTGATTGATTGATTGATTGATGATAGGACCATCATTATCATCATCAGGCGCTGTGCCGGCTGGCATAGGCGATCATGGATCTCCACAAATCTCTGTCTCTGGTTTTTTGCTATCATCTCAGATTATGCTTTTCCGTGCCATGAAGTCATGTTATCCCAAAAATTCTCTCTCTCGCTCTCTCTGTTTTTTTCCTGTCTCGTCTACCCTCGATTTTACCGGTTGCCACAATGTGTTCTAAACCTTCCTTCCTCATCACATGTCCGAAAAATGATGACTGCCTCTTTCTGATATTGATGATAAGCTTTTTTTGTGTCTTGATTTCATTCAACACCTCCACATTAGTTATTTTAGCAGTCCATGGATTCTCATCATATCTCTCCTCTCTCTCTCTTTGCCTTTTACCCTCGGATTGGGGCATAGGCCCTCAACCAACTCATGCCAAGTCTTCCTATCTCTAGCTATCTCCTGCAGCTCTCTCCAACTCTTCTTTATATTGTTGATCTCCGCCTCCAAATCTCGTCTCCATGTATTTCTCGGCCTCCCTTCTTTCGCTGTCCCTGTGGGTTCCGATTCTCATCATTCTTCTGTAAAATCACATTTTGGTTTCGATCTGTTTCTTATTGTCCATGACTCGCATTCGTATGTCAGTAGAAGTTCTATGTCAGTAGAAGTTCTATGTCAGTAGAAGTTCTATGTAGCACTGTATAACTCGATATGACCATAATCATTGCATTTCGGTGAATAACCATGTGGGATCCGATCGATTTCTTACACAGAAATATCTCAATGCGCCCGAGTGGTTACCGGGGCCCAAAGTTGGGGTGTAAAGAATAGAACCCTGTTACCTGCCACGCATGTCGTAAGAGGCGACTAATGAGGTTTGGGTGAAATCGGATGCATGTGTCCTAAACGTGAGTTTATGGGCCTACCAGACCAATGTGCAACGTATACACGATCTTGGCAAAGATCAAACATATCACAAAGAGTGATTAAAATTGGTTGTAAAGAACGAACGCAAAGAAGAAGAAGAAGAATATCTCAATGACAGCATATGAGTCGAGCACCGGCGAGGTCGCTGATATAATTTTGAAGATGGTGGAAACAATTTTGGAATGTTATTTTAATTTTTTTTAATATAAATAATATATATTAATATAATTTGCACCGCTCTAGTGGTTTGGGTGTAATTTTATACACTTCTTTATCGTAAAACAATATTACGAAAATATTTTAATAAATTGTTCTCTGTATACTTGACTTTTCTTTTCAAATGGAAAATCTCGTTTAGTGCAATTTTTCATTTACCCTTTTTCAGTTGCGGGAACTCCCGTTCGGTTCGATTATCAGAATTGAATGTTTTCCCCCTTTGAAAGCTCCATATCAACCACTAAACCACTCTTTGTGATTTGTATGTGATTTCAACCTAAGAACGATTGTACGTTGTACCAGTTATGCAGCTACGAGTAGGCCAGCACATATGATTTCTTCGACGCTTTTTATTTACTAGGCTATCTTCCCTAGACCCCTACCTCAGTCACTTCTTACGACATGCCTTGTAGGTCGCAGTGGTACTATTCTTTGCTTCCTTGCAGGCCCCGGCACCACACGGGCGAATATTTTAGCTTGCAAATATGTATCTACTTTTTAAAAATTCATTTATGTTTTCTGCATACTGTATGTCTATATATTTTCTCATTATTTTACATTTATAAATATCCGAGAGAATGCTAACCCGAAGCAAATGCTTGCAGAAAACGGATGCACCAGGCCGTAAGGCGCATAACATGGTGCAACGACCCTCACAATGTGGAATGGGATAACGGATTCTACGGTCGCCTATCTGCCTCGTAGATTTAGCCACGCAGTAAGAATGTCAGACCTGCCATAACAAGGGTGGCCAAAACTTATTGCGGGAAGAGGTCGGCACAAACGGGAAGCAGAAATCATAGGAATTATATCCTACAGAACTGTCCCCAGTATGCAGACTTGGGACGAAAGAGGTGGCCCACTTACACTAGCGTCAAAGACAAACTGTATGGCGTGGCTGATAATCTGAGACAGACGGCTGCCTTTATTAGAGAATCAGAAATCCTAATCTAGTGAGAACACAGAAGACAAACTGTATGGCGTGGCTGATAATCTGAGACAGACGGCTGCCTTTATTAGAGAATCAGAAATCCTAATCTAGTGAGAACGCAGAAGAAGAATTTATAAATATCCTATTTATTAATTGTTATTATATATATCTTCTTCTTATTCTTTATCCCTTCATCTTCATAGATCCACAACCTTGACCTTGCAAGCTCTCATGCGCTAGGCTGTGTTTATTAAAGCTAAATGCTTTACAGGTTGGGGTAGCTAATCCCACGCCAAACCTCCACCTTTGCCGTAAACAGCATGTAGCAGGTAGTAGTGGTTCTATTTTGTACCCCGAATTTGGGCCCCGACAACCATAAGTACGTCCCTTTGAATAGTCTGTTGTCTTTGACTATCGGACAGGAGAGATGAGTACACGCATTTTCTGAGATTCTCATCGTCTGTATGAGATCAGAAGGGTGGAGGTACTGGTACAGACAATGATCAGAGAAATCACCTTTATTTTTGTCCCTGGGCACGCAGGAGTTAGGGTAATGAACGAGCTGATAGATTGGCTGGCTTAGCTACAATATCAGAGGGAGCTGCAATGGATCGAAGTGACATTCTTCACGCATTGAGAGAGTCTTTCCGAACAGAGGAGTTTCAGGGCTGTGAATCCCACTTGCTGACCAGATTGAAAGAGATGGGTGTTAATATTGGTGCAGCCCAAAAAGAACGACATACTAAATATGCAAAGAGAATGATTAATCAACATCGAACTGGCGTGTTGGGTCGCTGGACGCTGCTGGATTTGCTGAGGCGGAGATCGGAGCACCTATGGACATGTCCGGAGTGCTATGATGATAGTCCTCATATAACTGATAACTGATGAGATCAGATATCAGATCTCGAATCAGATATGTATGCACCTATCTTTCTACCAGAGCAGCTCTCCTTCGATCCCTACCCGCTTAGCCAGACATTAGTCTGCTGCTTGGATCACCCGTGGAGGTGGGGTAGGGTCTTGGTCAGTGCCAGCTGACTGACCCTGGTGCCACTTTATACCCTACAGTATTGCACCTACGGCCCCACATATATATTTATATCTTCGTCTTTCTCTAATGCTGTTTTGCCTCAAAGTATCAGGATAAGAAGAGATTTCTAGATCGGGATTTTGTGTGCGCTGCATAAATAGCATCTTTCACTGCCTCTGTTATTTCTATAATCCACCCTTTGCGTGGACGATTTATTTTATTTAGTATTCATTGTATTGAAGCAGCAGTACTCTTTGAGATGCATTTTCTGTTGGCAATCTGCTTATGTAGCCGAGCAATTTCATTTCATATTTCTTGATGACATTCAGTACTGATGTTATACCCAGTACTTTTTTCCTGATGTCTTCATTTCTAAACCGATTTCTAAGAAGAAAAAATGTAGACAGAAGACAGGATAAGAAGAAAAGTATTTAAAAAATGAGGAAAAGCAGAAAAAGACACAAAGAAAAAGTAAACAGAAAAATAACAAGGAAAAATGAAGTAAAAGGTTTTAAAAATAGTAAGACGATAGAGAAGTAGAGAGGGAAAAAAAGAAAATTAGCAAGGAAAATAAGAAGAAGAAGAAGACATAAAATAACAAAAAGATATTTCAGATCTCATCTACACATCTGACGTTGATATCCATCACATCCACCACACCCACTACATCCACTACATCTACCACACCACATCCACTACATCCACCACCCACATCCACTACATCTACCACACCCACTACATCTACCACACCCACACCACTACATCCACCACACCCACATCCACTACATCTACCACACCCACATCCACTACATCTACACACCCCACCCACTACATCTACCACACCCACACCCACTACATCGACCACATCCACACCCACTACATCTACCACATCCACTACATCGACCACACCCCACCCACTACATCTACCACACCCACTACATCTACCACACCCACACCACTACATCTACCACACCCACTACATCTACCACACCCACACCACTACATCTACCACACCCACACCCACTACATCTACCACATCCACACCCCACATCTACAATATCCATCACACTCACCACACATGCTACATCTACCACACAACCCCCACATCTACAATATCCATCACACTCACCACACACGCTACATCTACCACATCTACCACACCCTCTCCACATCTACAAGATCCATCACATCTTCCGCATTTCCCCACACACGTCCACATGGGTTCTCTGTGGCGAGAGTTAAGCCCTTTGCCTTGCGGGTTCGAATCTGAACCGCGCCGTTCTATTCACGGGTGCAGTTTTTTTTCCAGAGACCCTAGGATTTTTGTCGGAGCTCTGCTTTGTTGAACATTCTCGGTCGGTGGCGTGCCATTTCTGCGGAGAGGGACCGAGCCATATAGGGTAAAACCCGGTGCAATTAAGGCATTTTTTCGGCTTTAAACCACACCACCACACCCGCCACACCCACCAATTTCCAAGTAACACTTGAAAGCATGAACAAATAGTTTCAATATAAAGTCTGCCCTGCGTCAAACACAAACTTCAAACCCAGAATTATCTCACAAGAACACGGAACGCATTTCCTAAAATCACACACTGACGCCAACTTATCAAACCGAAGTAACGGATTTTCCCATTCATGGTCGAATGTGCACCGGAAAATCGCAATGACAGCAGGATATAGATTAAATGTGTTCGAACTTGAACCATTTCTCGGATACATGTCTATGAACTAGCTTCTGCTGTATATATAAACCACACTCGTAATAATGTTTACTTCATTGTCTAAATTTACATTCGAGAAAGCCATCTCATTATATTTATATATCTACCAAATTTGTATATCTTCAGCACAGTATATCCACTTTTAAGTTCTACTACGTGTGCGCTGTTGCCATGGCAGCCGTTAGCTGTTTGCTTCTATTGGTCAGTTTCATGAGTACGGTTGACAGTTACACCATCCCATCTGATTACAATACAGAGAGGGAATAACTGATTAACTCTGAGAAGAGTATGCGTGTTGGAGGAAAACTTGTGTTAAATCCGCAGGAACAGCTTGTGAATCAATTCATTGTGAAGGTAATGTATAGCTGTAAAATATGTGTCTACTTTCTTCATTAAAATTATATAAGAGTAGGCTGTGAAGCCGCTGCCTGGGCAAAATTAAGAAAAGAATTTTATTTAATAAAATTTGTAAAATTCTTCTTCTTCTTACGCTCATATCGACCACTTGTTAACCACTCTGTGTGATTTGTATGTGATCTGAGCTTAAGAGCGAATATACGTTGTGCCAATTATTCTCCTACAAGTCTACATTCGCTTTCTGCGATGCTTTTAATTTACTAGGGTAGCTTCCTTAGATCCTACATCAGTCGCTTCTTACGACATGCCTTGTAGGTCGCAGTGGTACTATTCTTTGCTCCCCTTGCAAGCCCTGGCACTACACGGTCGAAATTTATAAAATAATTGTTGCCATCTTCTTCTGCGTTCGTCTGCTATGAAGTCAGGCGTAGTCATGACCCTTCTGACTGATTTTTACGTGAAGGCTTGATTTCCTTATTATCAGTGTCACCGCGATACGGTGTGCTTTCCCCAACTTTAGATGTTCTTTTGCCATCTTAAAATTACATCGGTATCGTCACCAGTTGTATGAAGTTGATACACTTCTGAGATCTTCCTGTGTACAACAACAAAAAGAGATCAGAGAACACATTGTTATTCATCAAAGTGCAGTGATGATGTAGTATTAATCAAACACTATATTAATATACTTGACTGTGCAGGTGTAATAGAGAGGTGACAGTGAGGCGGTCTCTATGGCATAGAGGTTAGGCGATCGTCTCTTGTTCCAAAGGTACTTAATTCGCTCCCTCGTGGAGCCATCTAGATATTTTTCAAGAGATCCCTGATTGCAGTGTAGGTGAGATAAAGTTCCTAGTCCTATCGGAGACGGACGATAAAACGTAGATCCTGTGTTCAATTTGAGCACGTAAAAGAACCCTTGGCTATTCAAAATCGAGAAGAATAGGCTGGAAAGTCCCAGCCCGGGCCAAAGTCATTTGATAATGATTAAAAGTAAAATTCCTAAAAAATATCTTCCCCATCTTCAAAATTAGATCAGGGACCTCGCCGTGCTACGGAGTTCGTGCACTGCACCTGAGATCTTCCTGTGTAAGAAAGAAAAATATCGGAGCACATATGGTTACTCACCGAAGTGTAATGGTGCTGGCCTTATCAATAAAACCAATTCAATCAATAAAATAAAAGGCTAATATGGAGCCAGATGTTCCGCTCTTACCATTTTCTTATCAACTATCATATATACGCCTATGTGTTGCCGGTATCCGCAAGGAGCAAAGAATAGTAACACTGCCACCTACAAAGCATGTCGTAAGACGCGACTAAGGTAGGGGCCTAGAGAACTACCTTAGTAAATAAAAAACATTGCAGAACTCAGATATGATGTCCTACTTGTAGGCGCATAACTGGCACAACGTACAATTGCTCTAAGGCTCAGATCACATACACATCACAAAGAGTGGTTAACAAGTGATCGATATGGAGTGTAAGAAGAAAAAAGAATATGCCCATATAATTCTCTTTTCAAATGGCATATATGCCCATATAATTCTCTTTTCCAATGGCATATATGTGTGGGCGATCACTCTCTGTCCGCTAATATTAATCACGCCGTAATTAACCTTTCATATAAATATATGAAACCCAATTCTGTATTTCAATCTTTATTATATGCATATATTTCACCTATTTAGCACCTTTACATCTACAACACTTATATCATATTCATACATATATATATAACATACAATATAGTCCCAACATGATTACCTCACTCTGAAAATGATATATCACCTTACAATATAAAATGCTAAACTATAACCACTTGATTATATAAGCACAAATCTTCACTATTCAAGTCCTACACTCTATTGAATATCTAATACAAGTTCATCACATAATTGTATTGTACAGGTTAGTCTGAAGTCCTTAGAATGCCTCTGTCTATTTTAAAATGTTAATAGTTTTCTGTGGAACAGCTGTTCGGTTGAGTGTTCCATGGGTCTGTTACTAGTGACTTCAAAGATATATATTTCTTCGAAGTGTCTATTTTCTGTCTCTTGATGAAAGTTTGCTTTTATACATTAAGATCATATCTGTAAAACGAGGCTCTGATAACTTGGTCACTTTTCTACAAATGGCAATTTAGAAGATATATATATCCAGTTGAACAGGTAAGGCTTTCTCTAGTGCTGTCTGTCTCTATAAGATGCTACTTCTATTCTCTATCAGATTTGTCTATAGGTCTGATCGTGGCTACTCTGCTGTGTGGATCTATTTATGAATCTGCTGTCCACACTACACATGTCTAGTTATACTCACATACCCGAAGTCAGCGTTGGTCGTCTTTTCAACTCAGCACACTGGGCCATTCCGTCTGCCCTTTTGGGAGTTTTGCAAGACTCTCTCCATGTTCGGCAAATCTCTATCCGAGTTCTAAAAGTCTTTCTGCTAAGTCTCTTCTGCTAAGTTGCTACTGCTAAGTTGTTTCTCTCTCTATGTGTCCTATCGGCTGTCGGAGTGTCTAGCCATACTCACATATTCGAACTCAATTCCGGTCTCTTCAACGCAGCACACTGGGCCATTCCGTCTGCCCTTTGCGAGCTCTGCAAATTTCTCTACGTTCTGCACGTCTCTTCTCTAGCTGTCCTCTGAATTTTCGTCACCGTCTATTTATATGGGACCAAAACCCACCTTTGTCTTGCCCCAAAATATATCCATTTCGTTTCATTATCATACTAATGATTATGACTCTACCGTGTCTATCTTCCTGAGAAATCGTCCATAAATCTGTCCGCACCCCTGCTTAATTTCCAATCTCAGTCTTTAACAAATCAGGCCATCCTACTTATCTTTCGGAAATTCATGTAGTATTTCCATAATGGCTTCGTCTGCCTAATTTATTTGGGGAAACCTAGCCGCTGCATTTTTAAACAGCTTCGTGGGTCGCCCTACTTAATTAAACTTTGAACTTTTGACTTGTTTTTCTGTGGCCTATTGAATTTGATACATTTTGTCCTGCTCAACCACGAACACTATTACATATGCCCATATAATTCTCTTTTCAAATGGCATATATGCCCATATAATTCTCTTTTCAAATGGCATATATGCCCATATAATTCTCTTTTCCAATGGCATATATGCCCACATAATTCTCTTTTCAAATGGCATATATGCCCATATAATTCTCTTTTCAAATGGCATATATGCCCATATAATTCTCTTTTCAAATGGCATATATGCCTATATAATTCTCTTTTCAAATGGCATATATGCCCATATAATTCTCTTTTCAAATGGCATATATGCCCATATAATTCTCTTTTCAAATGGCATATATGCCCATATAATTCTCTTTTCAAATGGCATATATGCCCATATAATTCTCTTTTCAAATGGCATATATGCCCATATAATTCTCTTTTCAAATGGCATATATGCCCATATAATTCTCTTTTCAAATGGCATATATGCCCATATAATTCTCTTTTCCAATGGCATATATGCCCACATAATTCTCTTTTCAAATGGCATATATGCCCATATAATTCTCTTTTCAAATGGCATATATGCCCATATAATTTCTTTCCAATGGCATATATGCCCATATAATTCTCTTTTCAAATGGCATATATGCCCATATCTTTCTGTTTCTTTCTTCCTACCTTTTTTAATATTTATACTTTTTCTCTGTTTTTTTTTTTGTACATAGGAAAAACGTCAGCTTATGGATTGTAGTCGCCTTAACAGGACCGGATATGCACCTGCTGTCAGTTTTTTCCAATCCAAATCCTGGATAGAAAGCACACCTATATTCAAGATTATTCAGAAAATGCCAAAAGGTAACTCTGAAATGTTGTATTTGTGAACACAGTTAACCCCCTTGTGGTTTCCATGGTAGCAAAGAATGGAATCACTGATTCCTCCATCTTGTCGTAAACGAAGCGACGACTGAGAGGGTGTGTGTGTTACAAAAAACTCAAAGAGCTACAGAAAGAGAGATAGTGGTAAACCTAAACTGCTCTGGAAGGTTCGAATGGTACGGCAGAAAGAATTGCACAAAATCAAACTGAGTGTATTATGTGTCCTTCGGTATGATAATGATGGTGATAAAGATGATGATGGTGAGGATGAAAATGATGATGCTGGACACAGTTTCTTATGTATTATTTAGAATGTAGTCAGTGGCGGCTCGTGATCATTTTTGTTGGTGGGGCCAGACAGAAATTTTCAGAAATATCATGGTTTCGGTTAGGTTATAATTTAATGTATAAAATAATAAATAAATGTTACACTTTATTTTTGGTGGGGCCTGGCCCCACTGGCCCTTAATGACGAGCCGCAACTGAATGTAGTATTAATTTAAAGTAGATTATCCTTTTAGCGTCGAGGTTCAATGCTCACTTTTTGTATCAAATGTTATGTTATGTTACGTTATGTTATGTTATGCGATCGATAGGATACAGATGATATGATCGATTTAGATGTTATGATACAGTCGGCATTCCCATGCGTGCTCAGTCCTCTACTGCAACATCCATCTTAAAGTCCACTTGTTCACCGTACCCATAAGAAGTTGATTAGTATATCTTATCTTTCTACCACGAAGACGACACTGTCTGGCATGTCCAAACTTAACTCATAATTCTCGCACTTGTTCCAGTGTTTGAGATTCGCCCATGTCACATAAATGAGAGCGTACCGCATTGATGGCATCGGCTCTGTCCATACTTCTGCCAACTTGAGTCGGGCATTGTTTGCAAGAGAGTCAGCACGCTCGTTACCCTGCACTCCAGCATGTCCAGATGCGTACAGCCAAGGCATTCTCTTGAGACGCTTGTTTCGTTTCAAAAGTATTCGATACGTTTCCATCTGGAGTCATCTTCTTTGTCTTCGAGCGCTCCATATCGACCACTTGTTAACCACTCTTTGTGATTTGTATGTGATCTGAGCCTCAGAGCGATTGTACGTTGTGTCAGTTATGCGCCTACAAGTAGGTCAGCACATCCGAATTCTGCAACGCTTTTTATTTACTAGGGTAGCTTCCCTAGGTCCTTACCTCAGTCACCTCTTACGACATGCCTTGTAGGTCGCAGTGTTACTATTCTTTGCTCCCCGTGTGAGCCCCGGTACCACGTGGGCGATATATCTAAAGTCATTACTGAATACGTTTAAAGTAATATTGATTGCAAATATTTATTCACGAAATAATTTAAATACATTTCACAATGCCTATTTTCTTATTCCTATCTACTTCCAGGGGCGTCTCTACATCTCCACGACCTAGCAATCGCAAGCCTGGACTGGGTTATAAAGAACGCCACCTACCGGGACAACGTATACATGTGCACCGACAAAACCTACTATATACAACTCTCAGTCTTCAAGAACCCGCCCAATAACCCAGGTCAACTCCTTTCACTCATTTTTTATCCAACACGTTTTTTGTTCCTAGATTTTACTCAGTATTACTTAATTTACTTATTCACTAGTTATCAGCAATTACAGTTGAAACTAAAAGACAGATTATAACTGCAATCTTCATACCGATACTATGCTACCAGTGACAAACATGGGCACTGACAAAAGAACAAGAAAGGAAAATTACCACATGCGAAATAAGATGCTTGAGGAAAGCAGTAAATAAAACAAGAAGAGACCATATAAGAAATGAGGAAATTAGAAGAACAGTCGGAACAACACCTGCTATTAGATTCATTGAAAAACAGACTCAAATAAATGGTTTGGCCACTTGGTGAGAAAGAACCAGAATACAACAGTTTCAACAGCGTACAACCTGAAAAAGGGAAGGAGCAGACCAAGAAAAGATGGATTGATGGAGTTACAGACATATTAAAACTCTACAATATCAGCAAAAAAAGCAAAGAAGGACAACAGAGAAAGATTCACTATTTATGGGCGTTTTAAAAAGATCTTATAGCAAATTCATTTACCTACAAAATGGTATATTACTCATAACAATCTGTTAATAATTAAGAAAACTGCAGTTGAATTTGTACATACACCTGCAATGAGAAAATCGGACCTAAATTTAATTCAGCCACAACCTGTTTTTCACTTCAGTAGCTAATCAGTTAACCACTTTTTGTTGTCGGTATTTGATTTCCGCCTGTAGGACAAACACTGGATTTAATAATGACAAAAGACTTCCTTAAAGAACTAAGCAGAACAAACCAGGTCATTATATTTCTCCTACGTAATGAACACTGCAGACTCAACAGATACTTACATCATCATCAGGTGCCGTCTCGACATCGAAGGTTGGCTGCAATGAATCTCCAGCATCCTCTGTCTTTCGCCTTGGTGTTGCACACTGCCAGACTGTAACCTGTCCATTTATTAAAGTTTTCCTCCCATTTATCTCTCGGTCTTCCTCTTGCTCTTCCCCCCTCAACTTACATAGAATAAGAATAAGTCAAACAGCTCTTTGCCAGTGTCAGCGGGAGGAACAGAAACCGGAGCATATCCTGTAAGACTGTCCTCTCCTGGGTGAGCTGAGACGCAACATGTCACAACACCCAGTTGACCTAAAACCGAGTTTTGGAAACCTGACAGGCCTGAAGCTGACTCCCAGTTGTGGTCCACAGTAAACAGGCCTGACCAGAGATCGCTGAAGAAGAAACCTGACAGACCTGAAGCTGACTGCCCAGTTTGTGGTCCACAGTAAACTAGGCGCATGACCAGAGATGGCTGAAGAAGAAACCTGACAGCCTGAAGCTGACTGCCCAGTTTGTGGTCCACAGTAAACTAGGCGCATGACCAGAGATCGCTGAAGAAGAAACCTGACAGGCCTGAAGCTGACTGCCCAGTTTGGTCCATAACAGCACATGACCAGAGATCGCTGAAGAAGAAACCGGACAGGCTGAAGCTGACTGCCCAGTTTGTGGTCCACAGTAAACTAAGCGCATGACCACAGATCGCTGAAGAATAAGAAGAAGATTTCCGTTTTAGAACAATTGGTCGCTTACAGACCAGCGCAAACGGTCTCTATTTTAAAAAATCGGATTTACCTTTCTGTGTAGAACCCAGAATGATGAAAGAAAAGCAACGCTTTTGGCTGGCAAATGAATACAAATTAATAGCTCTTGTTTACATTTAACTAATTGACATGTTATTATTTATTATCAGATTGTCCATGGAAATCTGTACGCTCTGAAAGAAGCAGCTCTGGTAATAATCAACAATTTGATCTCAGGTAAACTTATTGATATTGGCATGGCTTGCCAATTTAATCAAATGTTTATAATTATTACAAACATTCCAGAACATGGAAGGTGGAGAAGCTGAGTCAATTTGCAGGAACCTACGATTTTGAGGAGGCCTATTCCCTATTTCATCGATTGGGTAGAAAATAGTCAAATAGAAGATTTGGATTTTGCAGATGATAGTGCCTTGTTAAGTAGAAACAACCAAGAAATGCAAAGAAAAACAGACAATTTGTCTTCTATAGCATCAAAAGTTGGACTGCAGATAAGCTATGAAAAAACAAATGTAATGAAGACACCTATGCAAGTAATGCAGATATCACACTGGAATCTAATATGATAAAAATAACAGAGCAGTTCACCTATTTAGGTAGCAATTTTGATTGCACAGAAGATGTTAAAAAGAAATTATGATACGAATTGGCAAAACAACATCAGCTTTTAAAAGTCTAAATAAAATATGGAAATGTAAGTTATATAGTATTAAAATTAAAATATGGACTTTCAATTCAAATGTTGTATCAATCCTAACACATGGCAGTGAGCGTTGGAAAATTTCTAAAGATATAGAAAGCAAGTTGAATACATTTGAAAATACATGTCTGCGAAAAATAATGAACTTAAAATGGGTCGAATTCAGGAGAAGCCATGAAATCGGAGAAAAGTCTTGCCAACCACTAGTAACAACTGTTATATGAAGTAGAAGCCATGAAATCGGAGAAAGGTCTTGCCAACCACTAGTAACAACTGTTATATGAAGTAGAAGCCATGAAATCGGAGAAAGGTCTGGTCAACCACTAGTAACAACTGTTATATGAAGTAGAAGCCATGAAATCGGAGAAAGGTCTGGTCAACCACTAGTAACAACTGTTATATGAAGTAGAAGCCATGAAATCGGAGAAAGGTCTGATCAACCAATCAGTACTAAAATTCTAAAGATATAAGCAAGTGAATACATTGAAATCAGAAGTCTGCGATAACAACTTAAAACTGTAATGAGAGAAGCCATGAAATCGAGAAAGTCTGCAACCACTAGTAACAACTGTTATATGAAGTAGAAGCCATGAAATCGGAGAAAAGTCTGGCCAACCACTAGTAACAACTGTTATATGAAGTAGAAGCCATCAAATCGGAGAAAAGTCTGGCCAACCACTAGTAACAACTGTTATATGAAGGAAAAGATAGATATATGTTGGAAATACCTTTAGAAAAAATGATCAAATACCAAAGCTGGTATTTAAGTGGCAGGCAAAGGGTTCCAAAAAAAAGACAGGCTGAGGGAAACCCTGAAACGAAATTTTCTGAGAGAGACAAGACATGTCGGAATCAATTCCATGGAAGAGATTGAGCGAGTTGCCCTGGGATAGAGAGGTATGAAAAATTACCTGCAGTCCCTATGTAACGTATAACAACGGTACGAGATGAATATATATTCCATATGAAGAAAGGACGCACTATGGAAACCCTGAAATGAAATTTACTGAGAGAAGCAAGAAATATTGGATTCAATTTCATATAAGAGATTGAGCGAATTGCCCTGGGATAGAGAGGTATGGAGAAATTACTTGCGGTCTCTTGGACGTAGTATAACTGTAGCATGTAAAATACCTGTCACTTCACATTTGTATATCAAAGTATGCAGAAAATAGGTGGGCAAATTTCTGTTCTCTAGTTTGGGGATCGTCTGTTGTGTGAATTGTTCGATTCGAAAACCGAATGTTATATATGTTACGCTTATCCGTCCCCCATGGAAGAATACAGAAGCTCTATACACTTGCAGATTCCTATAGACTTTGAGAAGGCAATTCTTCTTCTTCTCTCATCCTTCACCCATAGGAAGCATATCGAGGCTTCCCAAGTGCTCCTATCCAAGGCCATCTTTTCCAAATCTCTCCACTTTCTCCCATTTTCTTGCATTCCGTCTCTAACTCCCGCCTCCAACTTTCCTTGTCTTTCCTTACCTCTATTACCTTACCCTATTACCCTTACCACTATTACTCCTTACCTCTTTACCTTACCCTATTACTCTTCCTCATACCCTTACCTCTATATTACCCTATTACCTCTATTACCCTTACCTCTATTACCCTTACCTCTATTACATCCCTTACCTCTATTACCTTACCTCTATTACCCTTACCCTATTACCTTACCTCTATTACTCTTACCTCTATTACCCTTACCTCTATTACCCTTACCTCTATTACCCTTACCACTATTACCCTTACCTCTATTACCCTTACCTCTATTACCCTTACCACTATTACCTTACCTCTATTACCCTTACCATATCTACTCTTTACCTCTATTCAACTCTCCTTTACTTGACTCTACCTTTTTAACCACTCTTTGTGAGTTGTATGTTATCCAAGCCTAAGATCGATTGTACGTTGTGCCAGTTTTGCGCTTACAAGTAGGCCAGCACATCCGATTTCTGCGATGCTTTTTATTTACTAGGGTAGCTCCTATCCATACCTCGTTACCTATTACGACGTGCCTTTAGGTCGCAGTGGTACTATTCGTTGCTTCTCGACCGGCACCACACGGGCGATGCATTTGTTGATTGTGTTTCCAGTTAAGGGAATCATTGCCATTCAGTTTAAGTTTCTCCGATTAAGAATCTTGCCGTTCGTTGTGTGAAAACTCTTGTTAAGCCAAAGCCCCAGCACATCAATTAATCACTCCATGTGTTCCTGGTTTGAATCCACCAATGAGTTATATTTTAAAGCATCAACTGTTATGTTCACTTAATAGAAAGACAAAAACTGACACTGGGCAAACACGATAACAGTGTGACAACAAAGAAGAAGCATTGCAAATATAGAAGTTTCTTCTGAAAGTTTGTAATGTAGTTATTGCGTTTGTAAGATGTTATTGGCGATAATGAATCTTTTCTGTGCATATTGACTTTGTGAAAATTATTGATATCCAGAAAATTATTAATGCAAACTACCTGATCTGTTTCGAAAGCACACAAGGCCAACAATTGATACAATCTGCTTTTGATTTGCATTCATTTAACCATTTTTTAACCAATGTAATATGTCCGTGGTGAAATGGCGCATACAGTCTTTCACTTTTGTCTATTCCGAAATGTTTGTGCTTGGTCAACCTTTCATTTTACTTGAATCATTTCTTCAAAACTGAGACCTCCAGATGATGAGTGAATAATCAATCATTCCGAATACAACACGTGACGCCAACGACACGCATGCAATATCTCGCTGACCTACTTTTATTACGTCACATGTATGTATACTCTACGCTCTACGCTCTGTAGTGAGGACTAGATTTTAAAACAATCCGTTTCTATATTTCATACATTGAAGCATTGTCAAACTATACTAACAATCGAACACTTGAACACTTCCCCAGATCCCTTTTATTAACTGGAACAATTAAATATTGTTCCTTCCTTTCGTTCGCTTGAAATATGTCTATATATTCAATGTTGTCTCTTGTATGAACTTCACTGTCTTTTGTAGCTCAAACAGAGGTCCGTGTAGTTTTATGTCGAGTGTTGTTTCGTTAGGCCAGTGAGTTTGCCTCAGTGTATCATATTTGGGGCAGTCTTGAAGTATGTGCTCTGCAGTCTGGTTTGCCTGTCCACATGTACACATGGCTGAATTGCCAATCTTGAATTTTGTATACATGTGGCTGCGGAGCCGATTGTGTCCTGTTCTAAGGCGCAGAATCACAACTTGTTCCAATCTGCTCATATTATAGTAATCGTCTTGTGTTGGTATTTGTGGCTTTCTCATTGATTTAATCATCCTTTTCTTTTGGTGGTAGGTAACTGGCACATCCGGCTGCTCTCCTGCAGCACCTTCCTTGGCCAATCGGTCTGCTGTTTCATTTCCTGGTATTCCACAGTGAGAGGGTATCCACTGCAAGACAACCCTGCGATGCTTGGACAATTTAGACAGTAGGGTCTGTAGACCTGGCAATTTTCTGGACTGAAGTGCTTGGAGTGCTGATTTTGCATCAGTCAAAAATACAACAGGTTGAGGATCGGGTCTGGTATTCAACAGTTTTCAGTTGCCACCTTGATTACCTGAATTTCTGCATCATAGTTGTGACAGAATTTCCCCGTTGGCACTTTAATCGCATCTCTAGCGTTGTTTGGGTATTCTATGTACACTCCTGCTCCTCCATTCACTGCATTTTCTGCTGACCCATCCGTGTATACCCGGACCCAGAGGTCATGTGGGTATTCTTCATCAAGTAAACTGAGAGTGACTGTCTTGCGTTGTATGCTGTTCTGCTCATCCTTGTCGAATATTCCTTTCACTTCTGTCTGGATACATACTTCTGGTTCAGTCTCCTCTCTCCAAGGGGTTTGCTCTGGCACAGACTTTAGGGAATGCCAACTTTTGGTAGGTCTGAAGTTTGCCTATTCAGTCTTTTGGCCTGGTGAATAATAAATATTGTTAATAACGAAAGAATTACTCATCATAAGATAAAAAAGGCAAATAAATTTGTATGCGCCAGAACGCCAAGGGTTAGCATTTATAATATATATACACAGACAATCACACAGGACTATTGTAGAATCAGCTAGTCCCTGTATCGGAAAGAGCCGATTAAACCATGACCCTCTTGTGGTAACATAAAAAAAAATAGCGCTACCGATGTCTAAGTGGAGTCTTTGGTATCTCAATTAGCAGGAAATATCGTTGCAGTAGTGCGATGCAAATTTTGAGAAATATTAATGCTGTTTAATCAGTATTTTTATTCTATGCTTTTAATTAGATGAAATTTAAATAAATGGAAATCTAATTCAAATTAGAATAACTGTAATGTCTTCGCGCTTGGGGAACAAGCTAGCCCTACTAGTTCAGAGGGCGGCACGCCACTGATATAAAGGCATATCTCGCCATGCTGTCAGGTGGGTCTCCTGAGTTGAGAAGACATTTACAAACTTTATATTTTGTTTCTGTTCTTGTTTCTATGTTTTTATTTTTGTTATCTGTGATAGACTTTATTTTCTTTCTCAGACTGAAGAGAAATATCAGCCTTCTCACTACGGATCCACTGGTAACTTATCCTACCGTGGATATTGTCTGGGACCGATTTAATGCTTATTTCGCACAGGTTAGCAAGCAATACAGAATTTGTGACTGTTTTACTTTTGTAGTAGTGGTAGTGGTAGTGTAGAGTAGTAGTAGGTAGTAGTAATAGTAGTAGTGGTAAGGCAGTAGTAGTAGCAGTAGTAGTCGTTGTATTAGTAGTAGTGGAAGTGGTAGTGGCAGTAGTAGTGGTAATAGTAGTTGTAGTAGTTGGCGTGGAGTAGTAGTAGTAGGTGGTGTGGTGGTGGTGGTAGTAGTATCAGTAGCAGCAACACCAGCATAAGTAGTAGTAGCTGCAGCATCAGTAGTAGTAGCTGCAGCATCAGTAGTAGTAGTAGTAGCAGTAGTAGAAGTAGTAGTAGTGGTAATAGTAAAGTACGTAAGTGACTATATAAATACATATATCTAGTCTTACATCCTTAAGTGAGTCCATGTATACGTACTTTCAGTCATACATTACACGAGCGAGAGAGAGCGATAGAGAGAGAGAAAGAGCGATAGAGAGAGAGAAAGAGCGATAGAGAGAGAGAAAGAGCGAGAGAGAGAGAGAAAGAGCGATAGAGAGAGAGAAAGAGCGATAGAGAGAGAAAGAGCGAGAGAGAGAGAGAAAGAGCGATAGAGAGAGAGAAAGAGCGATAGAGAGAGAGAGAAAGAGCGATAGAGAGAGAGAAAGAGAAAGATATCCAGAGAAGTTGATGAGAACGTTTAACATTCAAATGTCACTGGCCCAAATTTGATTTAGTTGAATTCCTGAATGATTTAACGTGATTGACTTCTTCTCCATCAGGTGATTGGCATCTTGTCGTACGCTCCAATTACGAGAGACTACTACAGGCAGGCATTGGTAGAGTTCAAGGCCGATAATGTCCAGTATATCGAGCTGAGAGCTCAACTGCATGGGGTTAGTTATGTTAATACTACCGACATCACTAAACACAGAATAATTTCATGCAAAAATAAATTATTCCTTCACCTCCTTCAGTTATCCTTGCTTGAATTACATTGAGAAACAAAGAATTAAGTGGTTTGGCCACTTAATAAGAATGCATCCAAACTCCACAGTATACAGAGTCTTCTACAATAGAACATCAGGAAAGAAGGCGAGAGGAAGACCACAAAAAGATGATTAGATGACATAGCATAACGTACTGTCACAACGCTCCCGTCATGCAATCGCCCAAACCAAGGCATATATGCGGGTTACTTCGGATAAAAAACATCCACTACACAAGAACACTAATGATGTTAAGGGCACGAGAATCAAGCGTGGCATGTCGTGGATGGCCCAGGCTGAAAGAACAATTGGCCAGGTGACTACGGTTGCGACTCTACCAAAAGGGGAAGAATGGATCCAACAGATGGTAGCATGACCAACTATCTCAACGTTATCATTACTCTTGGAAGAGGATGTAGACATTGGGGCAACATGAAGGCTGATCTCGCAGTTAAGCAGCTGATAGAAGATAATGCAAGGAATGATGATGTTGTTGTATATACCGATGGGTCGGTTCAACGTGGTGAGAAGTCCGGCTGGGGTTTCTTGGTTAATGCGCATGGTAGGGTTGTTGCAGAGCGAAGTGGGACATACAGGACAACTACTTCTAGTATGAGGATGGAGGTTGAGGCCGTACTGCGTCCTCCATTAGCTCTCTGGGACTTTATTTACTGGGGCAGTTGTCTCTGACTCTCAGACGATGCTTCACAAGATCCAGAAGGGCAGGTTTCGGTATGATGGATGTCGTCTTTAGTAAGTTTCTAACCTCCAGCGGCTTACGTGAATATACTGTCCTAGGCATTCGGGTGTTTACGGTAATGAGAGAGCGGACAGGCTTGCATTAACAGCATCGATTGTTGGGAGTTGAAGATGGATAAGGGGAATATTCTTCGGTCTCGTCGCGACTGTCTGTTGGATGAGGACACTAAAATCGATGTTGAATCGATCAAGCGATTTAGGCAGTTTGGAGTTACCCATTGTTCAAGTCGAACTGGATGCCTAAGAGGCAGAGTGAGAGGTGTGTTTAATCAGCGAGCCACGGGAACCATCAGTATGCATACTCTTCGATATCTGTTGGGGAGACTGAGCACCTATGGGTCTGCCCGGAGTGCAATGACGTCAGTTTAGTAACCAATAGCCAGGAGAACTATCATTATAGCACTCCGGACATGTCCATAAGTGCTCCGATCTCCGCTTCAACAAATTCTGTAGCGTCCAGCGGCCTAGCACGTCAGTTCGATGTTCGTTAATCAATCATTTTACATATTTGATATCGCCCTGTGTTGCTGGGGCGCACAGAGGAGCAAAGAATAGTAACACTGCGATCTACAATGCATGTCGTAAGAGGCGACTAAGGTATGAATCTAGGGAAGCTAACCTAGTAATTATAAAAAACGTTACAGTAATCGGATGTACTGGCTTCTCGTAGGTACAACGCATATCGCTCTTAAGCTCAGATCACATACAAATCCCAAAGATTGGTTAACAAGTGGTCGATATGGAGCTTTCAAAAATAAGAATCATATTTGGTATGTTGTTCTTTTCAGGCTGTACCAATATCGACATCCATCTCTCTCAAAATGGCTGGGATTCACAACCCTGAAACTTCTCAGTTCAGAAAGACTCTCTCATTTACCTACCTATTTATGTGTATACATCTCATAAAAACAAAGATTAGAATACTAAGAGCATGCATATTCCCAGTAGCAACGTATATGTGTAAAGCATGGACATTGTAATAAAGCAGTGGAAAAACATCTCTATGCTTTCGAATATAAGTGTTACAGAAGAGTCCTCCGTATATCTTGGACAGAGAAGAGAACAAATAGATCTATCCAGAGAGAACTCAAAATCAAAGAAAACTGGCTGATGCTACAAATAAGAAAGAGAAAATTGAGATATTTTGGACATATAAAAGACATGAAGGGCTGGAGAAAACCATCATGGAAAAAGGCATACCGGTAAAGAGAAGAACAGGAAGACCACGGAGAAGATGGATTCAGGATGTAACTGATGGTTTGAACATGACGTCTGCAGAGGCAGGACACCTGGCCTATGAGAGAAATTCCGGAGGACTGTTGGGGTGGCAAAGTTCTGCTCAGTACAAGCTATTTAATAATGACGATGGTGATACATCTGATATACCAATGTGAAGTAACACAGATACATAAAGGGGCCATACGCGAAGGATTGACTTCATTACACCGGGGTTCCCATATGGCCTTACGCGAAGGATTGCCTTCATTACACCGGGGTTCCCATATGGCCTTACGCGAAGGATTGCCTTCATTACACCGGGGTTCCCATATGGCCTTACGCGAAGGATTGACTTCATTACACCGGGGTTCCCATATGGCCATACGCGAAGGATTGACTTCATTACACCGGGGTTCCCATATGGCCATACGCGAAGGATTGACTTCATTACACCGGGGTTCCCATATGGCCATACGCGAAGGATTGGCTTCATTACACCGGGGTTCCCATATGGCCATACGCGAAGGATTGACTTCATTACACCGGGGTTCCCATATGGCCTTACGCGAAGGATTGACTTCATTACACCGGGGTTCCCATATGGCCATACGCGAAGGATTGACTTCATTACACCGGGGTTCCCATATGGCCATACGCGAAGGATTGACTTCATTACACCGGGTTCCCTATGGCCTTACGCGAAGGATTGACTTCATTACACCGGGGTTCCCATATGGCCATACGCGAAGGATTGACTTCATTACACCGGGGTTCCCATATGGCCTTGCGCGAAGGATTGACTTCATTACACCGGGGTTCCCATATGGCCATACGCGAAGGATTGACTTCATTACACCGGGGTTCCCATATGGCCATACGCGAAGGATTGACTTCATTACACCGGGGTTCCCATATGGCCATACGCGAAGGATTGGCTTCATTACACCGGGGTTCCCATATGGCCATACGCGAAGGATTGACTTCATTACACCGGGGTTCCCATATGGCTCCGCCCCTGTCGGCAGAGATGGCATGTCATCTGCCGAGATCATTGCACAAGCACGAATTCCGTAGCTCCGCCAACATTCCTAGGGATACCTTGAAAATATTGCACATGTGTCTCGTTCCGGGATCGAACCTTCTTCTTCTTCTTCTTCTTCCACCGCTGCATATGACCACATCTTAACCACTCTTTGTGATTTGTCTGAGCGATTGTACGTTGTGAAATTAGGCCAGCACATCCGATTTCTGCGACGCTTTTTATTTACAAATATAGCTTCCTTAGGCCCATATCTTCTTCTTCTTTGTGTTCGTTCTTTACGATCAATTTTAATCACTCTTTGTGATATGTTTGATCTTTGCCAAGAACGTGTATACGTTGCACATTGGTTTGGTAGGCCCTAAACGCATAGACTTCTACACGTTTAGGACATGTGCATCCGATTTCATCCAAACCTTCTTATCGCCTCTTACGACATGCGTGGCAGGTAACGGTGGTTCTATTCTTTACACCCTAAAATATGGGCCCCGGTAACCACTCAGGCCTTGAGAGCCGCGGTAGCGTAGTTGTTAGTGAACTCGCTTCTCAAGGCTGGTGGTCTGGGTTCAGCTCCCGCAGTGTGCGTGGAATTTTTGCCGACCGTGACGGCTCTCAGGTCGACCCAGCCTCAACTGGGTTCCAGACATGCTCTGGGAAAGTAAAGGCGGCCGGCGTGATGCTGACAACATCACCCATCGTGTGCCGATGGTCAATGAAAAATACAGGTCTAACACTGTATTGACCTATATACCACGAGGTATGAAAGGGTTCCTTTACTTTACTTACTTACAACTCAGGCGAGGCCCCTATCTCAGTCGCCTCTTACGACATGCCTTGCAGGACGAAGTGTTGCTATTCTTTGCTCCCCTTGTGAGCTCCGGCAACCCACAGATATTAACATGTCTGTTATCTTTCTTTATCTACAGCTCTACGATCTGGATGGAACGGTGTATGATCCGGAGTATGCTCTTAACTTGTACAAGAATGTTACAGAAGAGTTTGTCAGGGATAACCCAGACTTCAGTGGGGCCAAAATCATCATGTCCAGTCTTAGGTACGCATTGTCTAGATAAAACAACAGTAAAAATAACTGTGGTTTTGCCGTTGCCTCCGATAAACATACGGCCGACGGGCTCAGGTACAAATTCTAGGAAATTAGACCACAACTGTCACGTCATCCTCGTATTCCAGTGTTGTTGTATATTCTACTTCTGCGTTCTCACTAGATTGGATTTCGGATTCTCTAATAAAGGCAGTCGTCTACCTCAGATTATCAGCCAGGTCATACAGTTTGTCTTCTGCGTTCTCACTAGATTGGGATTTCGGATTCTCTAATAAAGGCAACCGTCTGTCTCAGAGTATCAGCCACGCCATACAGTTTGTCTTCTGCGTTCTCACTAGATTGGGATTTCGGATTCTCTAATAAAGGCAGCCGTCTGTCTCAGATTATCAGCCACGCCATACAGTTTGTCTTCTGCGTTCTCACTAGATTGGGATTTCAGATTCTCTAATAAAGGCAGCCGTCTGTCTCAGAGTATCAGCCACGCCATACAGTTTGTCTTCTGCGTTCTCACTAGATTGGGATTTCGGATTCTCTAATAAAGGCAGTCGTCTACCTCAGATTATCAGCCACGCCATACAGTTTGTCTTCTGCGTTCTCACTAGATTGGGATTTCAGATTCTCTAATAAAGGCAGCCGTCTGTCTCAGAGTATCAGCCACGCCATACAGTTTGTCTTCTGCGTTCTCACTAGATTGGGATTTCGGATTCTCTAATAAAGGCAGCCGTCTGTCTCAGATTATCAGCCACGCCATACAGTTTGTCTTCTGCGTTCTCACTAGATTGGGATTTCGGATTCTCTAATAAAGGCAGCCGTCTGTCTCAGAGTATCAGCCACGCCATATAGTTTGTCTTGGACGCTGGTGTAAGTGGGCCACCTCTTTCTTCTGAAGTCTGCATACTGGGGCAGTTCTGTAGGATATAATTCCTATGGTTTCTGCTTTCTCGTTTGTGTCGACCTCTTCCTGCAGTAAGTTTTGGCCACCCTCGTGACGGTAGGTCTGACATTCTTACTGCGTGGCTAAATCTCGGAGGCAGATTGCTGACCGTAGAATCCGTTATCCCATTCCTCATTGTGAGGGTCGTTGCACCATGTTATGCGCCTTACGGCCTGGTGCATCCGTTTCCTGCAAGCATTTGTTTCGGGTTAGCATTCCCTAGCGGACACGTGCATCCGATTTCAGTCAAACCTCCTTAGTCGCCTCTTACGACATGCGTGGCAGGTAACAGTGGTTCTATTCTTTACACCCCAAATTTGGGCCCCGGTAACCACTCGGACGGTGTTGTTGTATATAGACTAATTCATTTTAAAAATAACATAACATGCTGAAATCAAGGTTATATTATGTTACAAATTAAGTTTAAAGTTAAGGAATATCAGTATTATTAATATTTCTCAATAATACATAATCAAGAACGCATAGAATTGAGTAAAATTGCAAATAAAAAATGTACAGTTTTCTATCAAACATATACAAAAACCGAGAGCCGATGTAGCGTAGTTGTTAGTGAACTCGCTTCGCAAGGCTGGTGGTCTGGGTTCAGTTCCCGCAATGCGCGTGGAATTTTCCCGACCACGACGGCTCTCAGGTCGACCCAGCCTCAACTGGGTACCAGACATGCTCTGGGAAAGTATGTTTGTATCTTTATTTTCCTATCAGTTCCATTTCATACTCTTTTTAGTTGTTTTATTTGTTTTGTAAAGTTCTGTTTGTTGTTTTTTTTTAATTTCCTTCATCCTATTTATATCTGTTGTTTGCATTGAACCGAGATGTTCATAACTGTTATCCAGTATCATGTGTTTAAGAGCCTACGTTTTTCCCTTGGCGATATATGGTTGTGAGATATGGACCATTGACAAAGCGGCGGAGATCATTAATGTCGTTGAATGCAAATGCTACAGAAGAGTAATTAGAATATCATGGACAGAGATAAGAACAAATGCTTCTTTTCTGCAGCAGCTTGATATTAAAGAGAATTGATTATTAAAGTGCATTAAATCAAGGAAAATTAACTATTTCGGACAGATCTAACGACACGAGTGCCTAGAGCGTATGTGTGGTGCCGGAGCCCGCAAGGGAAGAAAGAATAGTACCACTGCGATCTACAAGACATGTCGTAAGAGACGACTAATATAGAACTAAGGAAGCTACCTAGTAAAAAAATCATCACAGAAATCGAATGTGCTGGTTTACTTGTAGGTGCATAACTAGCACAACTTACAATTGCTCTTAGGCTCAGATTGCATACAAATTACACAGAGTGGTTAACAAGCTGTCGATATGGAACGTTCGAAGAAGAAGAAGGACCTAGAGAAGATAATTTTGGAGAGAGTGGTGCCTGGAAGAAAAATGAGAGGAAGACCTAGAAGACGATGGTTGCAAGATGTCATTGACGATCTGAGAATGACTGCTGCAGACGCCAGTCATCTTGCACAGAACATAGAGTTTTTCAGGACTGCTGTCATGGGAACCAAGTTCCGGAACGGACAAGCTACTTGATGATGATGATTAATTTTTGCCATTATTGTGTTTAAATGGTTTTTTTTTTATTATTTCCATACAGGTTGAACGAAAATAGCAACATTCTAAACGATATTAAAACCTCCATGACTCTCTATACTAAATATCCCGACTTCTTCCTTGGTTTTGACCTTGTTGGACAAGAAGACCCTAACCATCCTCTTATTTATTACATTAATACGCTACTGTATCCATCACAACAGAACCCTCCCTTTAATTTACCATACTTCTTCCACGCCGCTGAGACTAGTAAGTTCAATTAAGTTATAGATTAAGTTATAAGTTATAAGAATGGGAATATGTGTATGGTGGGGAGGTGGTGATGGGTGGAAGGAGTGAGTAGGTGGGTGAGAGGGTAGTGAGTGAGGATGGAGGAAGGGGAGGATGGAGGAGGAGGGGAGTGGTAGTGAGGGGGAAATTTAGTGGGGGTAGAGTGAGTGAGTGAGTGGTGGTGAGGGATAGTGGAGTGAGGAAGGAGTGGTGAGTGAGGGAGGATGAGTGAGTGGGTGAGGTGAGTGAGTGGTGAGGAGAAATAGTGGAGTGAGTGAGTGAGTGGGAGGATGAGTGGTGAGTGGTGAGTGGTGAGTGGTGAGTGGTGGTGAGTGGTGAGTGGTGAGTGAGTGAGTGAGTGATGAGTGAGTGAGTGGTGAGTGGTAGTGGTGGTGTGAGTGAGTGAGTGAGTGAGTGAGTGGTGGTGTGAGTGAGTGGTGAGTGAGTGAGTGGTGAGTGAGTGAGTGGTGAGTGGTGGTGAGTGGGAGTGAGTGAGTGTAGTGGTGGTGGTGGTGAGTGAGTGAGTGTGAGTGAGTGAGTGAGTGGTGAGTGAGTGGTGAGTGAGTGTGGTGAGTGGTGGTAGTGGTGAGTGTGTAGTGATGAGTGAGTGTGTGAGTGAGTGAGTGGTGGTGAGTGAGTGGTGATGAGTGAGTGAGTGAGTGTGGTGAGTGGTGAGTGGTGAGTGGTGAGTGAGAGTGAGTGGTGATGGTGAGTGAGTGGTGGTGGTGAGTGGTGAGTGAGTGGTGTGGTGAGTGGTGAGTGAGTGAGTGGTGAGTGAGTGGTGAGTGAGTGGTGGTGAGTGAGTGAGTGGTGAGTGAGTGAGTGAGTGAGTGAGTGGTGAGTGAGTGAGTGAGTGAGTGAGTGGTGAGTGAGTGAGTGAGTGAGTGGTGAGTGAGTGAGTGGGTGGTGAGTGGTGGTGAGTGAGTGGTGAGTGAGTGAGTGGTGAGTGAGTGAGTGGTGGTGAGTGAGTGAGTGAGTGAGTGAGTGAGTGAGTGAGTGAGTGCAGAAGACTGAATGTCGAGTTGTGACACTAAAAATCTTACAGCTGATAAATCAATTGAAGAAGTTCCAACATTGTGAGAATCAGGAAAAGCGTTACAATTCTGTCAAATTTCTAAACAATGCAACCAGCTCAAGAAGAGAACAGGAGGTTTTAAGAACCCCAGAGGAAGCACCGGAGTCCATGAATATGATCAGTAGATAGACATTGTTCATTTGAGGATCATCTTCATCGGACATCGAACATGTCTATAATTGCTCCGATCTCCTCCCAAGCATGTATCTCAGTATGCCTAGACTAACATCTCCCATCCTGTGTTGATTGATGTATCTAATGGGAGTTTCTCTCATGGTCTTACCGTCTTGCAGCACCTATCGGTATGCATAACTTGCGCAACCAAGATTTTTTTTTTCCCGATCCAGAAGCACTTGAGCTTTTCAGCTCTTCTGCTCGGTGCCATGGACATCGTAACCCTTCGGTTCGGTGCCACGAACACCGTAAATCTGGGGAATCTGTAGCTTTTCTACCATCCGCGGAATTGAACCCGCACACACAGAGGGATAGTCACCCGTAGTCCAACGCGCTACGTACACGCTGAGCAGACGGGCACGTAACCGAGATTGAGAATACCCTTTATCTTCTTCGTTGAAATCTTCAGAGAGTATGTTTTCTCTTAGAGCGTTGATGGTGTTACTTGTGTCCATAGAAGACCCATTCTCCATCGTAGCATCGCTATCCCATTTCCTTCTCCCCAGAGTGACCAAGGGGCAAAGATGAAAGTAATCAATATATACAGGGTGTTCAAGATAATTTCAGCCCCATTGACAATTCGAAAGTTGCCAGGTACAAATTGAGTTGTGTTTATTTACTATTTAAACCGGTTCTGACTAGCTCGTCCTACGTCACATTTGTTCATCGCCCCTTCCCACACTACAATTACACACCGTCACACAACCTTGACCTATACTACGTCATAACTGAAACTTCCATTTCCATACATATATGCCAGATTAGCTCCATTCACGGGCTGCTTTTAAGTTGAACACCCTGTAGAAATTGAGCAAGTATTAACCGATTGAGGAACAAGCAAGTATTAACCGATTGAGGAACAAGCAAATATTAACCGATTGAGGAACAAGCAAATATTAACCGATTGAGGAACAAGCAAATATTAACCGATTGAGGAACAAGCAAATATTAACCGATTGAGGGAAAAAGCAAATATTAACCGATTGAGGAACAATCAAATATTAACCGATTGAGGAACAAGCAAATATTAACCGATTGAGGAACAAGCAAGTATTAACCGATTGAGGAACAAGCAAATATTAACCGATTGAGGAACAAGCAAGTATTAACCGATTGAGGAACAAGCAAATATTAACCGATTGAGGAACAAGCAAGTATTAACCGATTGAGGAACAAGCAAATATTAACCGATTGAGGAACAAGCAAATATTAACCGATTGAGGAACAAGCAAATAGTAACCGATTGAGGAACAAGCAAATATTAACCGATTGAGGAACAAGCAAGTATTAACCGATTGAGGAACAAGCAAATATTAACCGATTGAGGAACAAGCAAATATTAACCTATTGAGGAACAAGCAAATATTAACCGATTGAGGAACAAGCAAATATTAACCGATTGAGGAACAAGCAAATATTAACCGATTGAGGAACAAGCAAATATTAACCGATTGAGGAACAAGCAAATATTAACCGATTGAGGAACAAGCAAATATTAACCGATTGAGGAACAAGCAAATATTAACCGATTGAGGAACAAGCAAATATTAACCGATTGAGGAACAAGCAAATATTAACCGATTGAGGAACAAGCAAATATTAACCGATTGAGGAACAAGCAAATATTAACCGATTGAGGAACAAGCAAATATTAACCGATTGAGGAACAAGCAAATATTAACCGATTGAGGAACAAGCAAATATTAACCGATTGAGGAACAAGCAAATATTAACCGATTGAGGAACAAGCAAATATTAACCGATTGAGGAACAAGCAAATTACCAAACACAAGATTTGAACCACAAACTCGTATTTCTTACGTCACCAATTATCTATTTCTACATGCAAGCTTTCTTTTTTAGAATTCAACCATCTAGCTCTCCAAAGAAAGAGCAACTTAGCAAGATCGGTATGCAGTAGATACTGCCTCACTGTGAAAGATTAGGAATGAGACATCAGACCGATTTGTCAGGATGTGCTGCAGGAGAGCAGCCAGAATTACCAGTTACGTGTCATCAAAAGAAAATAGCGATTAAATCAATCAGAAAGCCTAAAATAATAACACAGAGCATGTCTTCTTCTTGGAAAGCTCCATATCGGCAACTTGTTAAACCACTCTTTGCGACTTGTATGCAATCCGAGACTAAGGTCGATTCTACGGTGTGCTAGTTAGGCACCTACTAGGCCAGCACATCCGATTTCTGATACGATTTTTATTTACTAGGATATATTCCCTAGGTCTCGATCTTAGTCGCCTCTTACGACATGCCTTGTAGATCGCAGTGCTGCTATTCTTTGCTCCCATTGCGAGCCCCGGTAAAACACAGGTGAAATACATTCAACTTACTTTCTATATCTTTGGTTATTTTCCAACTCTCGCTAGCATATGTTAGGATTGATTCAACATTTGAATTGAAAATTCGTAATTTTGCTTTAAAACAGCATTATACTCTAGCAATTAGAAAGCAAGTTGAATGCATTTGAAAATAGATGTCTGCGAAAAATAATGAATATAAAATGGAACGAATTCAGGAGAAGTGATGAAATCAGAGACATGTCTGGTCAACCACTAGTGACAACTGTTATAAGAAAGAGAAGATGGAGATATGTTGGGCACACCTTGAGGAGAAATGATCAAAGAATATCAAAGCAGGCATTGAAGTGGGATGCAAAGGGTTCAAGAAAGAGGTCGACCTAAGGAGACCCTGAAGCGAACTTTGCTGAGAGAGGCAGGAAATATCGGTCTCAGTTCCATGGAGGAGATTGAGCGAGTTGCCCAGGATAGAGCGGTATGGAGAAATTACTTGCAGGCCCTATGTAACGTATAAAGGTACGAGGGGAATTATTATTATTATTATTATTAATTAGACTATCTACTTAATTTTCTACACATAAGCTACAAATGTTGAAAACAACTTGCAAATTTTCCGTAGACATTTTTTGTCGACAAACGCCCATTAAAACAAGTCAAAGGCTATATACCTAGGGAGCATTTTTTCAGCAAACGGAAGAATAACTAACGAAATTCAACACAGATGCAACAAAGCAAATCAAATAATAAAACAAATGGTGCCAATTTTGAAATGCAAACATGTCACCATGAGCCCAAAAGATCAATGTTCAGCACAATCTTTCTACCCACATTATGATACCTGTGCCAAACCTGGACACTGACATCAAATGATAGAATAAAACTAGTCACAACAGAGATGAAGTGTCTATGCAGAATGCTGGGTGTAACAAGAAGAGACCGGTTGAGAAATGAAGACATCAGGAAAAAAATTTGGGTACAACATCAGTACTAAACTTCATCAAGAAACAACAAATTACATGGTTCGGCCACATAAGCAGATTACCAACAGACAGTGCACCTCAAAGAGCAATGTTACTCGATACAATGGATACAAGAGCAATGTTACTCCGATACAATGGATACAAAGCAAAAGGCCGGCCACGCAAAGGTGGACCTCAGAGATAACAGAGGCAACCGCCCGAGTGGTTACCGGGGCCCAAATTTGGGATGTAAAGAATAGAACCACTGTTACCTGCCATGCATGTCGTAAGAGGCGACTAAGGAGGTTTGGCTGAAATCGGATGCATGTGTCCTAAACTTGTAGAAGTCTATGCGTTTAGGGGCCTACCAAACCAATGTGCAACGTATACACGTTCTTGGCAAGATCAAACATATCACAAGAGTGATTAAAATTGGTTGTAAAGAACGAACGCAAAGAAGAAGAAGAACAGAGGCAACGAAAAACACTTTTTATGAAGCGCACACACAAGTCCGTTCTAGAAATCTCTTCATTTCCTGACGCAAAGGCAAAGCAGGTTTTGAGAAAGGAAAGAAGGAGGAAAGATAGAAGATAAAGATGAAGTCATATTTTGTCCTCGATTGTTCCTCAGAATGGCAGGGTACAGAGAGCGACTACAACCTGGTAGATGCGCTGTTACTTAATACAACCCGCATCGGACATGGCTACGGCCTGGTCAAACATCCCTTGTTGGTGGAGATGATCAAGGAAAGGGGTGTGGCTGTAGAAGTTAACCCTTTATCCAATCAGGTATGTGGTATTTTTTCTTCTTTACGATCGTTATTTTGATGATTATATCGTCAGACGCGTTCTTATGATGAAGTCGACTGTTGTCTGGAGCTCATCTCTGGTGTCATGTAGTTTTGATGATTATACCGTCATACGCGTTCTTATGATGAAGTCGGCTGTTGTCTGGAGCTGATCTCTGGTGAAATTGAGGTTTTGAATTTATTGGTACAGGGCCGGCATTCCTTTCTAGATAGGACATACAGGGACAGTCTTGATGTCTTATGGTGAAGCCAACTGTTGTCTGGAGCTCATCTCTGGTGCCATTTAGTTTTGAATTTAGTGTTGTATGGCCAGCATTTCTTTCTAGATAGGACATACAGGCAACAGTCTTGCAGTCTTATGATGAAGTTGACTGTTGTCTGGAGCTCATCTATGGTGCCATGTAGTTTTGAATGTAGTGTTGTAGAGCCATCATCCTTTCTAGGGAGGACATACAGGGAACAGTCTTGCAGTCTTATAATGAAGTCGACTGTTGTATGGAGCTCATCTCTGGGGCCATGTAGTTTGAATGAGTAAGTATCTGGTACAAACCGCTGACTGATGTAGTTTAATGGTTAAGACATTGAATTAGACCAATGGTTAGAGCAACGGTTCTCAAAGAGTGGGCCCAGGTGTCCCAGTGGGCCCCGTGACATTTATATGTGCGCACTAGGAAATCCCAGATCAGGATCGGCAACGCGATCAATGAAGGGACGAAGCATTTTCCAATTATTTGTGTCTTTTGTATTGTTTTCGTGTATAGTGTTCCTACGATTGTTTGTTGGACTTCAAGTGTGACACGACTTTTCTTCTTCTTCTTCTGCTCCATATCGACCAATCTTTGTGAGTTGTATGTGATCTGAGCCTAAGAGCGACTGTACGTTGTGCCAGTTATACGCCTACAAGTAGGTCATCACATCCGATTTCTGCGACGTTTTTATTTCCCAGGGTAGCTTCCTATGCCCTACCTCAGTCGCCTCTTACGATATGCCTTGTAGGTCGCAGTGGTACTATTCTTTGCTCCCCTTGCGAGCCCCGGCAATGCACGGGCGATTTGCCTGCTGTGAATTCAGAAGTAGTCAGGACGCCTGGTATGTCGCTTCTTATTGATTTTTGCGTGGAGGCATGCTTTCCGTATGATCAGTGTTCCCCGCCATAATGACGTGCCTTCTCCTACCTCAGAAGTAGTTTGTGTATTCAAGTGGCCAGATCGTTGAATTGAACAGGTGGCTAGATCGTTGAATTGAACAAGTGGCTAGATCGTTGAATTGAACAAGTGGCTAGATCGTTGAATTAGACAAGTGGCTAGATCGTTGAATTGAACAAGTGGCTAGATCGTTGAATTAGACAAGTGGCTAGATCGTTGAATTTAACAAGTGGCTAGATCGTTGAATTGAACAAGTGGCTAGATCGTTGAATTGAACAAGTGGCTAGATCGTTGAATTAGACAAGTGGCTAGATCGTTGAATTGAACAAGTGGCTAGATCGTTGAATTGAACAAGTGGCTAGATCGTTGAATTGAACAAGTGGCTAGATCGTTGAATTGAACAAGTGGCTAGATCGTTGAATTGAACAAGTGGCTAGATCGTTGAATTGAACAAGTGGCTAGATCGTTGAATTGAACAAGTGGCTAGATCGTTGAATTGAACAAGTGGCTAGATCGTTGAATTGAACAAGTGGCTAGATCGTTGAATTGAACAAGTGGCTAGATCGTTGAATTAGACAAGTGGCTAGATCGTTGAATTGAACAAGTGGCTAGATCGTTGAATTGAACAAGTGGCTAGATCGTTGAATTGAACAAGTGGCTAGATCGTTGAATTGAACAAGTGGCTGATCGTTGATTGAACAAGTGGCTAGATCGTTGAATTGAACAAGTGGCTAGATCGTTGAATTGAACAAGTGGCTAGATCGTTGAATTGAACAAGTGGCTAGATCGTTGAATTGAACAAGTGGCTAGATCGTTGAATTGAACAAGTGGCTAGATCGTTGAATTGAACAAATGTTCACTTATGTGTTGCCGAGGCTCGCAAGAGGAGCAAAGAATAGTACCGCTGCGGCCTACAAGAAATGTCGTAAAAGCCGTCTAATGTAGGAACCTAGGGAAGCTACCTAGTAAATTAAAAACAAAACGTCGCAGAAATCGGATGTGCTGGCCTACTAGTAGGTGCATAACTGGCACAACGTAATCCAATCGCTCTTAGGCTCACATCACATACAGATCACAAAGAGTGGTTTAACAAGTGGTCGATATGGAGCGTTGGAAGAAGAAGACGAATGGTTAGTGAGTCGCTGTAGTCAGTGACTAATTCGTTAGTTAGATCATAGATTCACAAATTTTTCAGCCCACCGCCCACTTTGCACGACATAAACTTTGTAACGCCCCCTCCCCCTATATAAATGCTCTATTTTCTATTTGACATATACAATAGATATATATTTATGTCATACATGGTCAATTTTCAAATGATTATATACATGAAATAGAAAATTGATGAAAAAATGGATCGTGTAAGACGCATGGCATAAGATGAATTAAGATGTAGAATTCAAATTTGTAATGATTATTTAATCGCAAAAATCACACAAAACACCCCCACCCCAATGCTTCTGAACCCACTATCCCCCCACCCCTGGGAGGCTTCAGCGCCCACTTTAGGAAACGCTGAGTTAGATGAATGGTTGGAGCATTGGTGTAGTCAAGTGGTTAAGTGGTTAACCTGGTGCCTTAGTCTGGTAGGTAGATTCTTGACTTATTCAAACTGTGAGATTGATTGATTGATTATTAGGCATTGCACTTCTGTGAGTAACCATGTGTACTCCGATCTCTTTCTTACATTGGAAGATCTCAACCTCGTAGCACCGGCGAGCACCCCCGATGTCATTTTGAAGATGGTGAAGATATTGTGTAGGAATTGTATTTATAATTTGTCATAATAAATTTTGTCATCGGCTTTCCAGCCTGCTCTTCTCGCTCGGTTGTGAACTGCCACGGATTCTTTAACGTGTCCAAATTAAACACGGGACCTACGTTTTATCGTCCATCTCCTATAGGACTAGGAACCACCTGAGTGGTTACCGGGCCCAAATTTGGGGTGTAAAGAATAGAACCACTGTTACCTGCCACGCATGTCGTAAGAGGCGACTAAGGAGGTTTGGATGAAATCGGATGCATGTGTCCTAAACGTGTAGAAGTCTATGCGTTTAGGGCCTACCAAACCAATGTGCAACGTATACACGTTCTTGGCAAAGATCAAACATATCACAAAGAGTGATTAAAATTGGTCGTAAAGAACGACGCAAAGAAGAAGAAAGAAGGACTAGGAACTCGATATCACCTGCAATGAGATCAATGATCTCTGGAAACATATCGCAATAGCTCTAGGAGAGATCGAACAGAGTACGAGAGATGAACACCTAACCTCTACCTTCTTCTTCTTCTAACCAGGGCTGCAAGTTTTCACTCTTGGGCAGCCAATGCCAATTTGTAGAATCTGCATGTGTTCTGTAATTGTGGAAGACTTCTTCTAACCAGGGCTGCAAGTTTTCACTCTTGGGCAGCCAATGCCAGTTTGTAGAATCTGCATGTGTTCTGTAATTGTGGAAGACTTCTTTAACCAGGCTGCAAGTTTTCACCTTGGGCAGCCAATGCCAGTTTGTAGAATCTGCATGTGTTCTGTAATTGTGGAAGACTTCTTCTAACCAGGGCTGCAAGTTTTCACTCTTGGGCAGCCAATGCCAGTTTGTAGAATCTGCATGTGTTCTGTAATTGTGGAAGACTTCTTCTAACCAGGGCTGCGAGTTTTCACTCTTGGCAGCCAATGCCAGTTTGTAGAATCTGCATGTGTTCTGTAATTGTGGAAGACTTCTTCTAACCAGAGCTGCGAGTTTTCACTCTTGGGCAGCCAATGCCAGTTTGTAGAATCTGCATGTGTTCTGTAATTGTGGAAGACTAGTGTAAAGGGTATTATGAACAGATGGGTGTGGTGGGAGGAGTTCTTGTCTAGCTTTATGCAGTCCAGGACATTCAAGTAAGATATGATGTACTGTCTCACATGAATGACTGCACTTTCTACAGTGTGGTAGGCGTGTGGGGTTTATTCTGTGTAGATGGTAACTCAGTCCAACATGCCCTGTTCTTAACTGAAAGATAGTGCTTTGATCTTTTCTTTGTAGCAGATTTATATTGTCCTTAGGGTTTGGTCTATTCATCTCTGCATACATGTCCCGACCAGTCATCCCCATAGCCCATCAGTTCAGCCAATCTTCTCTGGAGTTGTTTTTCAGAATCTGTTTTATACTTTGTATGCTAACAGGTTTGTCTATTTGTGGTTTTGATGATCCCTGTTTGGCCAGATGATCTGCCTTGTCATTTCCTGGGATATTTGTGTACCCAGGAATCCACTGTAGAATGGAACCTTTACGCTACCTAGAGCCTTATTAGCAGTATAGCACCGACTAAGTTTACATTCCGAATCGTAATTGCTTCTCTCTCTCTCTTTGCCTTTTTACCCGGGTTGGGGCATAGGCCCTCAACCAACTCATGCTAAGTCTTCCTATCTCTAGCTATCTCCTGCAGCTCCCTCCAGCTCTTCTTTATATTGTTCATAATTGCTTGCTTATTCAGAAATACTCACGCAGTAATAAATCGTATGCTTGCATGTATGTGCGTGTATTTAATAAAACACCTGCAATATGTATCTATATTTTACAGTAACATATTACACTTATTATATCACTTACAATTAATCTCAATGTGATTATGTGGTGTATTTATACACACTCATATGTATCTATATTACATATAACTAGATATTTACATTTTCTCCATGTTTGTTCAGATCGGTCTACTGCTAGAAACCACGCCATAGCTCCTTTAATATCTCAAGACATTCCAGTAGTAATAAGTTCAGACGATCCTAGTACCTGGGAGGCGCTGCCCCTGACACATGACATGTATGTGGCCTTCATGGATTTGACTGGAGAAGATGCTGATCTGGCAATCCTTAAACAGCTGATCCAGAACTCTCAAAGTAAGTCGTTTTCAGCTTTAGTGTTGAAACTTCAAGTAAGTCTAGTATTTAGTGTTTGTGTTAGGATGACCAGGAGTAAAACTAAGATAACTCTTCTTCTCCGTTCGTCCGATATGAATTCAGGCGTAGCCATGCGTCTGTTGTATTGCTGCTAACTCCCCCGTGTAGTGCCGGGTCCGCAAGGGAAGCAAAGAATAGTACCACTGAACCTACAATGCATGTCGTAAGAGGCGACTGATGTATGCCCTAGGGATGCTACCTAGTAAATAAAAACAGTGTAGAAATCGGATGAGCTGGTCTACTTGTGGGTGCATAACTGGCACAACGTACAATAGCCTTAGGCTCAGATCACATACAAATCACACAGAGTGGCTGACAAGTGGTCGATATGGAGTGTTCGAAGAAGAAGAAGCTGCTAACTGATTTTTGCGTGAAAGCCTGCTTACCGTTTTATTGGTTTCCTCGCCATTCAGGTGGGCTTTCTCCGATTCAAGTACTAAATAATGATATTTAGCTCAAATGTTTAGCCCTCTGTGAGTGCAGATTCAATTCCGCGGGCTGGCAGAAAAGCCACAGGTTCCCCAGATTTACGGTGTTCGTGGCACTCTTTCTTGGTTATTTCAGGGCGTGATGGAACACCAAAAGGTTGCAGTCATTCATCAATAGATGCCTGCGCAGAATACTCCATCTGCGATGGTATGACAGGACAACAAACAGCGAGCTGTGGGATAGAGCGGGATAATGGCAAGTGGAACAAGAGATAAGGGGCAGAGAGTGGCAATGGATAGGACACACACTGGGAGACCCTGGGCAGCATCATCACCAGACAGGCCCTCCGATGAAACCCACGTGGTAATAGAGGAAATGGAAGGCCCAAGAACACCTGGAGACGGAATGCAAAATAAAATGGGGAGAGATCTTTAAAAGATGGTCTTGGAAGGTCTTGGTTGCGAGCTATGCTTCCTAGGGACGTTGAAGTATTATCTTATATACCTGCCCTTTCTAATGAGTTATTGATTGTTGATTGATTGATTGATTAATTGATCCACGCCATGGAGGCCCCACTCTGTTAGTATATAAAATCGATTAAATAAAGGATTTTTATAGTTACATTTCAGCCAAATTCCGATATGAGCACGGCACAAGATGATGATTACTTTGTCAATTATTTGAAATCGATTTTAAAAAATAGGAAATTGAAAATCGAATATAACACTAAACTAGTTTCACATGGCAGTTGTGACGGATTGTAATGGACTAGAATAACGAATTCGTTGACTTTTATCCAGTCAGTTCTCCTTCGTTGTCAAGATGTGACTAACTGATTATTACGATACTGGTATTCGGATTGTTCAATTCTATTGTTTTATAACTATTCTTCTTCTGTTCTTCTCTTCTCCAATCCTGTTCTGTCTCATGGCGTCAGGATAAGAAGAGATTTCAAGAAAGCTCTTTTGTGTGCTCTTCATAATGTTTTTCTTCGCCTCTCTTATCTTAGTCCACCTTTTGCTTTGCATCCACTGTATCGGAACAACATTGCTCTTTGATGCGCACTGTCTGTTGGTAATCTGTTTTGACCGAGCCATTTAATGTTTGTTTCTTGATGAAGTTCAGTACTGATGTTGTACCCAATTTTTTCCTGATGTTATCATGTCTAAACCGGTCTCTTCTTGATACTCCAGGCTTTCTGTGTAGATTCTGTCGTGATTAGTTTTTTTTCTATCGTTTGATGTCAGGATCCAGGTTTGGTACTGATAGCAAAATGTTGAGAGAAAGATTGTGTTGAACAATGCTCTTAAATACTGTTCATGGTGACATGTTTGATTCAGAATTAGTGCAATTTGTGGTTTTATTGTTTACTTGCATCTGTGTTGATTTTATTAGTTTTCCGTGGCCTCTGATAACATATGGCCTGCGGCTCAGGTACAAATTTAGGAAAAAGGCATAACTGTCGCTAACTCGCATTCAATTATTGTTGTATAAAGATAAATTCATTTTTAAAACAGCACAAGCTAAATCCAGGTTATGATACAAGTTAATTTTAACAATATAATATCAGTATTATTAATCTTCTTCTTTGGTTCGTTCTTTACCACCAATTTTAATCACTCTTTGTGATATGTATGATCTTACCACCAATTTTAATCACTCTTGTGATAGTATGATCTTTTCAAGAACGTATACGTTGACATTGTTTTGGTAGGCCTAAACGCATAGAGCTTCTACACGTTTAGGACACATGCATCCGATTTCATCCAAACCTTCTTAGTCGCCTCTTACGACATGCGTGACATGTAACAGTGGTTCTATTCTTTACATCCCAAATTTGGGCCCGTAACCACTCGGCAGTATTATTAATATTTTTTCATCAATAAATAACCGTGGACTCATAAATAAACTTACAGTGTTCTATCAAACACATATAAAAACCAGCAGCCCAATTTAAACATGAATTGTCGTTTTCCTTTCTGAGCTATTCGGCCTTATGTTGCGAGTCACTTATTCTTCCAGTTGCTAAAAAATATATTAGTAGTATCTTTATGATATTCTAGATATGTAGTCTTTATAATATTCTAGATATGTAGTCTTTATAATATTCTAAAGATCTGAGTCTTTATCAAAATAGTTGAAAAAGAATCTGCAATTTTCTGAAAAGTGAGTGGTTACAATCTGTGAGCTTTGAAGACAGAATTGATCATGGGATCACAAGACGAAGATGGAGGTGAGGGAACATGAGATAGAACGTCAGTGGAGGGCATTGAGGACGCTCTGATGGACAGGATGGGAAGAGGCCTGGGTCAAGGACATGAGAGAACAGTGGAGAGAGTTGAAGGAGGTGGCCTGATCGTGGGAACGATTGGTATAAAGAGTAGAACGCAACAGTGAATTCTTTGTGAAGCTGATGTGTCAATGGGGAATTGATTGGATATGATGATAGATGTGAAAGTCTTTGACTTTTATTATGAATGTTTGTCGATAAGATATTGATAACGTTTTCTTCTCTTAGGAATGTATTGTCTAATTTTCTTCTTCTTCTTTTGTCGTCACACTGCTACCGGGTTGTTGCCAGTGTCGTCACACTGCTACCGGGTTGTTGCCCAGTGTCGTGGTTTTCTGTTTTTGTCTTGCGCTGTTCTGGTGACTTGGGTGATTGTTATTTTTTTGCCCTTTGACAGGATTCTGCTATGCCATCTAACCATCTTTTCGTGGTCTTCCTCTTGCCTTCTTTCCTGATGTTCTGTTGTAGAAAACTCTGTATACTGTGGAGTTTGGATGCATTCTTATTAAGTGGCCAAACCACTTCATTCATTGTTTCTCTATGTAATTCAAGCAAGGTTATGTCCAACTTTCTTTCTTATGCTGATGTTGGTGATTCTGTCTTTTCTTGTGTTGTTGTGTAACTTTTCGCAGGCAGCGCATTTCACATGTATTTATTTGTTGTGACTGCGCTTTGCTCATTGTCCATGTTTGGCTCTGTAACACAAAGTAGGTATAAAAATGTTGTTGATTATCTGTTGCTTAGCTGCCTGTGAAATTTTTGGGTGCCAATGGGGCTAGTTTGGTAGGTTACAGCATTTGCTTTTTGCACTCTAACCTCTATCTCTCTATCTAGTCTGAATATGTTTCCTAGGAAGCATATTCACTGTCTAATTTTGATTGTAATAGCGACTATGTCTAGCTATTTCAATGCAATAATTTAAAATGTATTCATTTCTGTATCACAGTTATAGTGTGCTGAACCAAACAGAGTCAACTTCTGCTTTTAAACTATGGCAAGCCGCATGGGACAAGTTCATAAGCGACACCATTAATACATGGAATCTTGTTAATGGTTAGAATGTTTTTATTGATTCGATTACATCGTTCGTATTTTTCGATTATATTTTGTGTTGTCATTGTTCGACGCGGTTCGGAACTCGATACTGTGCAATAATTAAAGAATTAATTATGCGTTTTGTGTACTTGTAACTGTCTGTATAAATTAAGAATTGCAGGCACGGAGATAGAGCTTAGATCTAATACGTCTTGAGGTATAGAGCCACCACAGAATATGCAAAAACCAACACAATATACACATCGTCACTAGTGATACAGTACACATTACTAAACTTCATGAAGAGCACACTGTAGGTACATAGAAGAGAACATAACGTGTACATTAAGATAACATTAAGT
Organism: Arion vulgaris; assembly: GCA_020796225.1. Taxonomy (NCBI): domain Eukaryota; kingdom Metazoa; phylum Mollusca; class Gastropoda; order Stylommatophora; family Arionidae; genus Arion; species Arion vulgaris. The sequence continues at coordinate 7,460,004 of CM036761.1, forward strand.
GTACATAAAAAGAACATTGATTGTACATGAAGAGAACATTAAGTGTACATGAAGAGAACATTAAGTGTACATGAAGAGAACATTAAGTGTACATGAAGAGAACATTAAATTACATGAAGAGAACATTAAATTACATAAAGAGAACATTAAGTGTACATGAAGAGAACATTAAGTTAAGGAAGAGAAGATTATAGTTAAAGGAAGAGAACATTAAGGGTACATGAAGAGAACATTATAGTTAAAGGAAGAGAACATTTAGGGCATGAAGATAACATTAAGAGAACATTGAGTGTACATGAAGAGAACATTAAGTAACATGAAGAGAACTTAAGGTATATGAAGAGAACATTGAGGGTACATGCAAAGAACATTGAGGGTACATGCAGAGAACATTAGGGTACATGCAGAGAACAGATCCACGTTCGATTCTTCAGTCATGTAATACATGTGTGGCATTTTTCGTCTTTACAGACGGTGAATTATTAATCATTGTACTATAACAACTTCTGAGTTTGCATCTGTCTCTTCTGTCTTTCATCTCATCACTAAGTCTCCTTCCAAAAGACCACACACTATTACGTAATGTTGTTTTCCACATAACTTGGTCATCAGCTAGTTTTTTTTTTCCAATTGGTTCGGACCGATAGAATATTTATTCATTGTAGTCTTTCAGACATCCTTACAACCTAAGCAGTGGTCTGCCCTGGTGCCCTTTCTCCTCCGAAAGCTCACAGAGTAACAATCGCCATGGTACGCCGCCATCTCTCTTCATTTATGCCTAGCCTGGGCAGGTGATATGGGAAATGTGTCTTACCCATTTTGCACAAACCCTCGTTTCAAAGAACTCCAGGAGTCAATGAATATGATCAGTAAACAGACAGTGAACAAATATTGGGGGTGCCTGGAAAATACAAAAAATGTCTAAACAACTGATTCAAACTATTCACCCTTATTTATTATGTACCCATTGCCTAGCTCAGTGTTTCCCAAAGTGGGTGGTACTGCCCCCCCAGTGGGCGTTTAAGCGTTCTAGGGGGGCGGTAGTGGGTTCAGAAGAATTCGAGGGGTGTTAAGTCGATTAGGGGTCCGGTGGCTCCTAAAATAAGAAATTAATAATAAATATTTTAAAATAAATTATTTTCGTGATTTTGTGATTGAATTATCATTTAAAATTTGAATAATGCATTTAAATTAATCTTATACCCGTCTTACACGATCCATATTTTCATTAATTTTCTATTTCCTGCATTTAATAATTTGAATATTGATCGTGTATGACAGACTCGTATACGTCAATTTGCTATGTCAAAGAGAAAATATAGAGTATGTGTATATGTGGGGAAGGGGGGGGGCGTTGGCAAACTGATATGATGTAGAAGGGGCGTTGAAAAGTTTATGTTGTGCAAAGTGGGCGGTGGGCCGAAAAAGTTTGGAAATCTATTGCCTAGCTCTACAATACGAGCGTTTTAAAGAACACACAAGTAGCTAGCTCTTTAAAAAAAGGAGCTTCACCGAGGAGTGCCTTTCATAAACATCGTCGGGGTCAAAGGCGTATAGGGACAACGCCGCGCCAGGATTAGTGAGCTGGAATTAATCAAGATTCTACCCCACCTCTTCGTGGTGACCCTGGTAACAGACAATGATTCCTGTCTGGCTAAGCGGGTAGGAATCGAGGGAGAGCTACTCTGGTATAATAGTGTTGCAGACGTAGTCACGTTGGATGAGATCTGCTCGCAGCGCAGACGAGAGGAATCCCAGAGTGACCGTCTCTCCCAGCCGAAGGGAAAAGCTGAACGGATAAACATGAATGGATGAGGCGTGCATCCAGAGACGTGGGCTTACGTGGAGCAAAACTTGGGCCCGAGATTAGTTGCACGTGGGCCTACATAGGGCGAAACTCGAAGCTCTGATGAGGGGGCCCGAGTTGAGCTCTGTGTCCGGGCAAGCTAGAAGCATGGTGAATGTGTGCACGGTGAGAACCAATAGACATGATGGGGCAGGCACCAAGGCAGAGCGAACACTCATGCGGACGATGCACGGGTGGGCCCATCAGTGGGGCAAACGTGCATGGCGCTGATGGAGGAGTGACAAGGGGTCGTGGCAGGCGTGAGCGGACCACCCAAATTTACAGAAAGACTGGAAAGCCCAGCAGAGGCTTGAATCCAGCGCGCGTTTCCGCTCGCATGGAACTACTACTGCCTTTTAGCTAGATTGGGGACAATCAAAGGCTAGCGTAGCAAACCGTACACAAAACTGGACGGTAGGCAAACCAAGTAGTCCATAAAAAGACCGGTTAGCTGGGCAGATGACGCTCGTCAGCCCGGGAGGGCAGGTCATCTAAGGATCGCTACCCTAAAAGAAAATAACAACCTGCCACCTTGCAGGTCGGCTGGGGACAGTCAAAGGCTAACGGAGAGCGAACCCAGTAAACGATGGTTGAAATCGAACACTTCGCCGAAGGACAAGCACCATAGCTCCAAATAGTACTGAAGATGTGGCGTAAAACAAACGTTCTTGGCAAAGACTGTTTAATATCACAACTAGAATGGTCAAAATGGCCGAAAAGTTCAATCGAGAGAGGAGAGATAAACATCGTCGTTTATTAAACACAGACACATAGATTCCCAAACTTTCGGCCTCACCGCTCTTTGCACTATCATAAACTTTGTAACGCCCCTCCACATTATAACAGTTTCCAAGCCCTTCATATATACATGCTCTATTTTCTCTTTGACATAGAAAACTGATATATATCTCTGTAATACATAGTCAATTTTCAAATGATTGAAAAATGAAAATCGTGGCATATCCTAAAGGACGTAGCCATCAACCACAGTAAACGAGTCGTTGATTTTCTAGGCACCACTTATACGTTCAGTAGTTTGCCATTGCTTTCTGAACGGGTGGCGCCATCGTCCGTTTGTTTAAATCAACGGAACCAATTTGCAAGCAAACTGTCCGTAGCGTGATTCGAACTCAGGACGTCGGGGTTAATAGACCGAGTCACTAACCCCTAGGCCACAGACGCCACTTCAAATGATTATATGCATGAAATAAAAATTGATGGAAAATGGATCGTGTAAGACGGGCATAAGATGAATTTAAATGCAGAATTCAAATTTTAAATGGGGACTGTCTAGAGTAGTTGATAGTAGCTCGGCCTGCTAGCTGTGAGACGCCTCATAGCTCGGGTTCGAACCTACTGTCCGGCATTTGTTCGAGTCCCTGGTCTTACTCAGGACGATAACGTGAGTACCTCTGAAGTCGGAGAAAATCTGCCTGTATGGCGAGGGAATACTAATTACGAGTACATTGAGCACACGGCTGCCAGTGTAAAGTAATTTAAATGTCACGCTGCTGCCATTGTAAGAAATTGGAAAAACAGATTTTCACGCAAAATCAGTTTCAGAGATGAAACTTCGTCTGAGTTGAAAGCGGACGAGAAAAAAAAAAAAAAATTGTAAATGTTTGTTCAATCGCAAAATCACGAAAATAATTTATTTTAAAATATTTATTACTAATTTCTTCTTTAAGTAGTCACCAATCCTAATCGCCTGAAACCCCCAATTAATTCTTTGGAACCCACCATCGCCCCCTAAGAACTCTTCAGCGCCCATTGGGGAGCGATACCGCCCACTTTGGGAAACGCTGATCTAACAGTACTTGCACAAGCGATCAGCTTTTTTGTGTTTGTATATTTGAGACGAAACAGCAGTATACACACACACACACACACATTCATAGTAGCTTCAAATTTATTGTAAGACGAAATTACGGAGTTTTGAAAACTCTACTCTCTCTCTCTCTCTCTCTCTACCATACTGTATCATCAAAAGAAAAGATAAAGTAAATACGTTAGAAATCAAAGCAGGGTTTGAAGGGGAGGCCAGAAGATGGAATACACACATAATCATTAACTGAGCCGTGCAATAACTTGTAGAGGATACAACAGAAGTGAATCTCATGACTTCTTACACTTCTATATGTTCTGTACCGTGTAAGAAGTGAAGCAATTCATTTCTGTTGTATCCTTTACTTGATAAAGGCCTTTTGGTCGAAACATTGCTGTGTATCGTTATTGGTTTTTAAACTACAGTACTTTGTTGTTACTTTGGTGTACATGCAATCATCTTCTTCTTTGCGTTCGTTCTTTACAACCAATTTTAATCACTTTTGTGATATGTTTGATCTTTGCCAAGAACTGTATACGTTGCACATTGGTTTGGTAGGTCCCTAAATGCATAGACTTCTACACGTTTAGGACACATGCATCCGATTTCAGCCAAACCTCCTTAGCGCCTCTTACGACATGTGTGGCAGGTAACAGTGGTTCTATTCTTTATATAGGCCCCAGTAACCACTCGGACAGGTGTAAGAGTGCCGATGTCTTGGCTAAGGAAGGCAGCGTCAAATAGCAAATTACCAACCATTGTCTTTTAACGAGGTTAAAACCCTCAAACAGAGAAAATCTGCAGTAGACTGGACGACAAACACTGGATATAATTATGGAAAAGACTTTCTCAAAGATCTAAGCAGAACATACCAGGTCATTATTTTATGTACCAAACACTGCAGACTCAATGGACACTTGAAAAAGTCAAACATCTTTATGCTAGTGTGAGCAAGCGGAACAGACATCGGAGCATGTCCTGCAAAACTGCCCTTTCTTATGTGAGCTAAGAAGCAACATTTGGCAAGTCAGTCGACCTAAAAACTAAGCTTTGGGAAACCTGACAGACCTGAAGCTGACTGTCCAGTTTGTAGCCCATGGTAAACTAAGCGCATGACCAGAGATTACTGACGACGAAGACTGTCTGACTTGATAAGGACTAGAAACTGGGAAGAGATATAACCAGACGACTTTGTCAGCAGTCTTCAGACTAACTTAATGATGACAGGGTATTGTGGGAGATCTAATGTGATCAGTCGAAACTCTATTGTAGCGTTTAACCTGGTGACATCAGGTTTCAAGAACTAACTGGTCTGAAAGACTGACATAAAATGGAAACGAAGCGAAAGATTGGACTTGCCCTTAGAATTGGAAAGGAAATAGTCAAGACATTCAATCCCGTAGGATTGGCTGAAATCGGATGCACATGTCCTAAACGTGTAGAAGTCTGCGTTTAGGGGCCTACCAAACCAATGTGCAACGTATATACGTTCTTGGCAAATATCAAACATATCACAAAGAGTGAGTAAAATTGGTCGTAAAGAACAAACGCAAAGAAGAAGAATGTCGAGGACATCGCAAGAAAGGGAAGTCTAAACACACTGAGAATGTATTCGGTATAGATGGCAGTCAAGGTGGTACAGATGAAGCTGTTAGGATTGTAATATAAAATCAACATTTACCATTCTGAAGGAAATATGGATATATAGAATGATCAGATAAAACTACGATCCTGATATTTACTTAAAATGTCAAGGATGTCTTTCTACAGGGTGGGACCAAAAATGAGAACATCGCGTAAAAAGTAATATAAAAATAATAATAATAAATCCTCTTGACCGTTATACGTTACATAAGGCCTGCAAGTAATTTCTCCATACCGCTCTATCCTGGGCAACTCCCTCAATCTCATCCATAGAACTGAGACCGATATTTCTTGCCTCTCTCAGAAAAGTTCGTTTCAGGGTCTCCTTAGGTCGACCTCTCTTTCTTGAATCCTTTGCATCCCACTTCAATGCCTGCTTTGATATTCGTTGATCATTTCTCCTCAAGATGTGTCCAACATATCTCCATCTTCTCTTTCTTATAACGTTGTCACTAGTGGTTGACCAGACATGTCTCTGATTTCATCACTTCTCCTGAATTCGTTTCATTTCACCCAGTCAATGGCCACTCCAAACAATAGCGGAGATAGAATACAGCCTTGCTTTACTCCGGTTTCAACCATCCACCATCAGTGCGAACTACACACTGTGAACCATCATAGAGGCTCTTAATAATGTTTATTATTTTGTCTAGTATTCCATAGCATCTCAGAATATTCAACAGAGAGATTTTATGTAGACTATCAAATCGATGAAATTTAGTATGAGTGGTTGTTGCTTCTCAATATGTTCCTCCAAAATTAGTCGTAGGGTAATTATTTGGTCCAAGCAGCTTCTTCCAGGTCTAAAACCAGCTTGTTCTTCTCTCAGGGTTGTGGTCACTGCTCCTTTGATTCTATTAAGAATGATTTTGCAGAAAGTCTTGGTCATTACTGATAATAGGGTGATCCCTCTCCAGTTGCAATCTTTGAGATCACCTTTTTGGGGGATCTTAACAATTATTCCCTTTTTCCATTGATCTGGGACAGTTTCTTCTTCCCATACTTTATTAAATAGTTCTTGCACCTGGCTAATAGTTGTATCATCAGCCGCTTTGAGCATTTCTGCAGTAATGTTGTCATCACCCGTTGCCTTATTGTTTATCAAGGAATGGACTGCCTCCTTGACTTCAGCTACACTTATCATTTCAGAGCTGTTTCTTGCCTCTTCGTCAAACTTGAGTAGTACTGGTGGATCAGGTCTATTTAATATTTCTTCAAAATGTTCTGCCCATCTTTTCTTCTGCTCGGTATCTGATGTTAGAACTTTACCATCTTTACTCTTGATTGGGCCACCCTTTGAAACAAAAGTTCCAGTAAGTTGTTTAAGTGTGTTGTATAGCATTTTACTGTTTCCAGTCTTAGCTGCCTTTTCCCCTTCTTCATCCAGTCGATTGACATATGCTCTTTTATCTCTTCTAGCTTCTCTTTTCACTTCCTTGTCTTTTAGTCTATATTCCTCTTTAGCTTGGATTTCATCTGTTGCATTCTTAGTATTAAATATTGCGTTTCATCTTTCTTCTTTCTTGAATACATTTCCAGGTGTCATCACTTTATCCTGGGTTTTCTGTCCTTCAGGTTTTAAAAGTAATATAATTACATCCAAATTGATTTGTAATCTGTCTCTTAATAGCTTCAATTGTTTACTCATTTACTTACTTACCTATTTAGCTATATGATGTTTTTATTTCGATAATTTCCATGCACAATCTTTGATTTTTAATATGCCAGTTGTTTACATCTGCAGGTTTTAGTTTGATACCAAGAATGACAAAAATTACTGCGGAAGACCGTATTCTGATTAAACGAGTGGCGTCGATGCTTAGAAAAATTGAACATGAGTTCTGATTAGCTAAATACTTGGCAAACAAAATTACATGAAACAATATAATTGAATTAAATAACATTTCTAAATAACGCGTATGTTACGCGATGTTCTCATTTTTTGTCCCACCTGTATATGAAGCAGAGACATGGAGAACAACTAAGGGGAACACCAAAAGTTGCAGACATTCATCAATAGATGCCTGCTCAGGATATTCAATCTGCGATGGTATCAAAGGACCACAAACATGGAATTGTAGGATAGAGCGAGACAATGGCAAGAGGAACAAAATAAAAACGGTGGAAGGTGGCGATGGATAGGACACAATGAGGATAACCTTGCGCCCGAGTGGTTACCGGGGCCCAAATTTGGGGTGTAAAGAATAGAACCACTAATGCCTGCCATGCATGTCGTAAGAGGCGACTAAGGAGGTTTGGCTGAAATCGGATGCACGTGTCCTAAATGTGTAGAAGTCTATGCGTTTAGGGGCCTACCGAACCAATGTGCAACGTATACACGTTCTTGGCAAAGATCAAACATATCCAAAGACGATTAAAATTGACCGTAAAGAACAATCGCAAAGAAGAAGAAGGATACCCTTGGACAGCATTAAGAGATAGGCCCTCTATGTAACCCCAGGGTAACAGAGGTAAGGAAGACCAGAAACACCTGGAGTTGGAAACGGAATGTAAGAAAATTGGGAGAGATATCTGGAAAAGATAGCCTTGTTTACGGACCTCTGCATCCCTGTGGGGCAAAAGGTGTGGAAGAAAAACACACGATCGAATTAAGTGGATATTTTGTTGTGTCCACCATATCTTCATGTGGGCGTGACGATGACCGGAAATGACCATGTTGATCGCCCGTGTGTTGCCAGGGCTCGCAAGGGGAGCAAAGAATAGTAACACTGTGACCTACGTGGCATGTCGTAAGAGGCGACTGAGGTAGGGGCCTAGAAGCTACTCTAGTAAATAAAAAGCGTCGTATAAATCGGATGTGATGACCTACTTGTAAGTGTATAACTGGCACAACGTGCAATTGCTCTTAGGCTCAGATCACAAAGAGCAGTTAACAAGTGGTCGATATGGAGCATTCGAAGAAGAACCTGTTTGATCAGTGGCGGCTCGTGATCATTTTTGTTGGTAGGGGGCCAGACTTTTTCCCGAAAAAAATCATGGTTTTTGGTTGACTACATTTAATTAATAAAATAATAAACACAGTTATACATTATTTTTGGTGGGGCTCTGGCCCCACAGGCCCACTAATGAGGAGCCGCCACTGTGTTTGATAATATGTTTTCCAGTTCATGTTGGTTCAATCATTTCAATTATTCTTTTTTTATTTTAGGTGGAAGCCAAACTTCGCAGATATGTGAGGTTCTTAAACCAGTAACAACGCAGATATCTGGTTCCAGTACATCTCTTAAATATGTACATATCATATTTGTTATTCCCATGTATATATTACTCTCACATGCTTACATTTTCCTGACTACTTTCATCTTCTTATAAATCTTGCTTACATTCCATTCCATCTTATACAGGGTGTTCAAGATAAAAGCAGCTCCGTTGATAAATCAAAGTTGCAGGTACATTGCGTTTTGTCTATTTACTATTCAAACATGTTCTGACTAGCTCGTTTTTTCGTCATATTTATTCATCGCCCCTGCCCGCACCATAACTACACATCATCACCATCAAGTAGCTTGTCCCTTCCGAAACTGGGCTCCCATGACAGCAGTCCTGAAAATTCTCTGTTCTGTGACAACTGGCCGGCGTCACACGCAGTCTTTCTCAGATCGTCAGACTGACAGCTTCCACCATCGTCTTCTAGATCTTTCTCTCATTTTTCTTTCAGGCACAATTCTCTCCAAAATTATCTTCTCTGGACACTCATGTCTTTTGATGTTCCGAAATAGTAATTTTCCTTGATATTCTCCTCTTTAATAGCCAATTCTACTTAATATCAAGTTGTTGCAGAACAGTAGACTTGACCTATACTACGTCATAATTGAACCTTCTCATTTTCATAAACATATGACAGATTGGCTCCATTGATTGGGCTGCTTTTATCTTGAACACGAAGCATTACACTGTTCTTTGTTAATTGTATAGTTCTGTGATATATGCATGCTTGTTGGAACAAATATTTTATATCATTTGAGACTTGAATACTTTTTCTATAACCTGTTTTACATTGAGAATCATGGACATTAATAAATATGCAACAAAATCAGTGGAGGTTAATCTTCTTCTTACGCGTTCGTCCGCTATGTTTGTTTGTGTAAGTTCTCGCACATTTTGATCATTCTTATCGTGATATATAACCGGTATTTGTCAAGTATTTGAGCTTATTTAACATCCAGGGTGAGGAGTACAACATGAAAATAAAAATATTAAAGACAGAGACAATGGCAATAAGTAGACAACCAGAAAGCCTTACAATAAAACTCCAGAACGCTAACATAAAAGTATCGATAGCGAAATCAGCAATCGTTGCACAAAAAGCTAACCAAGTACTGGGACAGTTAACACCACTGTTGTCACATAAAGAGATACCGCTAACAACTAAAACAAATCTCATAAGAACGATTTTCTGGCCAACACTACGTTACCAGTGTCAAACATGGCCAATAACAGCAGCTAATGAGCGGAAAATCATAACGACAGAGATGAGGTGTCTTAGAAGCAGGTGTGACAATAAGAGACAAATTAGAAATGAAGAAATCAGAAGGAGACTGGATGTGAAACCAGTTATGCAATTCATAAAAGAACAACAGATTAAATGGTTTGAACACCTGACCAGAATGCCCTGGTATCGTCTACCACAGAGAACCACACAGAAAAAGTATAATGAGTAAAAAGCAAGAGGAAGACCACGCAAAAGATGGCGCGACGGCATCAAGAACAGCCTTACGAACATGAATATCAGCTTACAAAGTGCCTTAATACAAGCACACACAGATACGTTTCACCCCAACACTTCTATAAAGAAGTAAATGGTGGAAGATAAGAAGAGATTTGCCAAGAATGATTAAACACGTAATAACAAAGTACAGTAGTTTTACAAAATACAAAAATACACAGCAACGTTTCGACCAAAAGGCCTTTACCAAGCAAACGATACAACAGGAGTGACGAATTTCACAGCACACAACATATAACGGTCAAAAAATGATTGTAAATCTTCTACTAAATACTCGAGGCTCCCAGCGAATAAGGGACAAGGTAGCATCTGCTGCTATTAAGACTCGTTCGCTAGCGCGGTCTTACTGGTGGTGTGTGTGTATCCGTATATCGAAGGTGCTTGGTCGCGATGTGATGCAAAATGGCTCCTTAAATCAGCCCGTGAGCAAAACACCAACTCCCCCGGAGTAAATGACCGAATTTAAGGGATATGTGCATCCCAAGAAAGCCGAGACATGAAGTGAAACTTGGTGCCATTAGAACGAGTCAAACTGAGTGTTGGAGCAGCCCCGAGGCATGGTACATGAAACGGCAGATGTGTAAACATGTTGGTCGTATCAGCCTCCCAGTAGATATGAAAGACTGCAGCAGAAGGGATGAGAGGTGCATTCTGAGCGCAAACTCGGACCATGAGCTCAAAATGGGCAGCGTACCATGACATTCCCGATGCACGGTAAATGTGGTACATGAGGTGACGTGGCACAAGGAAGATGCGATAAACTCCGTATATGTGGCCGAGCGCGACATGATACTGGGTAAAGTTGCGAGCGCCTTACGAAACTGCTCTACCTGAGACAGCGGGCAGGGTACGATTGTTCAGAAATTACATTCCCGGAAATATCAGGACGGATGATAAACGGCAGTGCAAAACCCAAGAGGTTGCGCTGATAGCGCCAGATGAAACGACCCTACAATACAATGTGCGGTGCTCCAGCCCAGGGTTTCCCGGATCAAAGGAAACGACAGTGCCAACGCAAATTGCTTAGTGCCGACCCGAGCGTCCATAAAGCGTCCCAGGACTCTGTTCTTCGTAGGAACCACTGCTGCCTTGTAGTTTTGGTTGGGGACAATCAAGGCTAGCGGAGTAAACCGTAAACAAAACTGGACGGTATGAAAACCAAACAGTCCATTAACAAAACAGGTATTGCTGGGCAGATGACGCTCATCGCCCGGGAGGGCAGTCGTTACAGGGTCGCTGTCTGAAAGAAAATAGCAACCTGTTGCCTTGTGGGTTCTGGCTGGGGACAGTCAAAGGCTAACGGAGAGCGACAGTAAACGTTGAGTTGAAATCGTACACATGGCCGAAAGACAACAACTGAGCTCCATTTGGCACTGAAAGTTGTGACTAGCTACCCATGCTAAGGCTGCATGGACAAATTTTTTCTGAATATGTTTAATAAAGAATATCGATGTGGTGCTACCCGTGGAGATCCGTCGGGCAGGACGAGTGCTGGGCCCCATTTTTTGCTACCGAACGGCAAAGTACTGGCCAGCGACGATTAAACATTGTGCAATGGAATGCCGAAGGTATTCAGCACAAAAAGCAAGCACTCGCAATAAGACTTGCAGAAGACAAAATTGACGTTGCGTGCATACAAGAGACCCACCTAAATGCACAAGATAGATTCGGGATTAGAGGTTACCAAACCTTCAGACTAGATCAGAAGGGCACATGGGTGGAATCCTCACCCTAGTACGAAACGGCATTCCAGCAAAGCAAGTAGATGTAACCACAGGAAGTGCCGGCGCAGAAGAGATCATAGGCGTCCAAATTACATGTAAAGAAATGCAGATTCTTCTGTATAACCTATATTGCCCAAGTGATCTCGCTGTCACTCGATGCAATGAGTATCAATGATACAGCATGCATGGTGGTCGGCGATTTCAACAGCCACTCAGAAAGATGGGACTACCTCGAAACGAACAGCAGAGGCGTTAGAAGTGGAAGATAGAGAACAACCTGTTCCTCATCAATGCCCCAGACCTTCTACTCGAGAAGGTGGCATACGACTAGCAACCCCGACTTGCCCTTCGCAGTGACCTCTCCACAAAAACAGTACGTACGGTCACTAAGCAGCTCGGAGATAGTGACCATAGGCCCGTCAAGCTGCAAGTAGACCTAAAATTTGTACCTGAGCCCAAAATGTGGTTGCCACGGTGGAACTACAAAAAAGCAAATTGGAAACAGTACGGGGCACTGACAGATGCCAATGTTGAGCGCATCAACATGTATGAAAAGAAAAACATGCGATCCGTGACAAGGGAATTCTCACAAGCAATCCTGAAAGCGACACGGGAAACCATTCCTAGAGGTTCACAAGCCATACTGGACAGCAGAGGTTTAGAAGCTTGAAAACGACCTTGAATTGGCAAGGAGTGAGGCAGAAAAGGCACAGTCAGTAACGACCAATATTGCTTACAAGGCGGTAGCAGCAAAATACAATCGTGAGGTCAAAAGATCAGCAAGACAGAGTTGGGTTGAAAAGACCGAATCCTTGAACCTTGATAGGAACGGCCATAAATTGTGGAAGTTAGCTAAAGCGCTGAAAACACCAGCCGACCCCCAATAGTCCTCGAACAGGATAAAAAGATGTCCTCGGGAAGGGAAGCCGCAAATATTCTAATGCAAAAATATGCCGAAGTCAGCAGAGTAAGCATAGCAAAAGAAAAAGTCGATGACACTAAGAGAAAAGCGAGAGCCCTCCAAGGCGAGCCAAGAAAAGCTGATAGTCAACGGTTAGTTTCCCCAGTAATGAGTTGGAAGAGGCATTAAGGGAGCTGAAGCAGCACAGAAAGTCGCCCGGCAAGGATGGGATCATAAATGAGTTGCTTAAGAACTTGGGTACTAGAGCAAAGGCAGCCCTACTGACCGTCATAAATATGTCATGAAGCACATGCATAGTACCACGAGAATGGAAGGAAGCTATCATGGTACCCATCCTTAAACCAGGCAAAAATAAACTCGACCCACCTAGTTACAGACTAATAAGCCTCCTAAGCTGCAAGGGCAAACTCAAGGAACGTATGGTGAACAAACGGCTATCTTGGCACTTGGAAAACAAAGGTCTTCTCATGGTACAACAGGGAGGCTTTCGGAAGCACCGATCTACAGAAGAATGGTTTCCGAGGATGTCGAGGATGGTTTCCAAGAAAAAAAAACAGACACTGGCAGCTTTGATAGATATGGAGGCGTTTGACACGGTCTGGAAAGAGGGGTTAAAATTGAAACTCCTCAACCTCGGTATAAAGGGAAGAATGTACAAATGGCTTGATAGATACCTTACGACATAATAGCCGTCCATCGCAAGCGATGATGACAACAATCTCAGACGTGTACTGTTGCACCTCTCTGGTGTGTGCGGAGGTGACTGTAGAGTCCAATCCTAGAACAGAATCCCCGACCACAGGTGGGGCATACATGATCAAGGTTAGACATGTGCGTGTTGTGTGCTCTGTCTTTTCGCGCTGCTCGTTTTCTCTGTGACTCAACAATACGATGATTCTCAGCTATTCAGGTTCCTCTTTTGTTGTTACAGCGCCACATTTGGCGATCTTGCGCAAGGATTCCCAGCACGTATTGTCTATATCGAAGCATTTCAGAGACACTTTAAGAGTGTCTTTAAAGCGTTTTTCTGTCCACCAGCTAAACGTCTGCCCCCTTCAAGCTCGCCATACATCAACTGTTTTGGGATGCGTTTATCAGGCATTCGAGCAACGTGACCGACCCATCTCAGTTGGGCCTTCTGCAACAGGGTGTTGACGCTTGGGATCTTTGCTCTTGTGAGGACTTCGCTGTCTGGAATTTTGTCCTGCCAGTTTATTTTTAGTATTCTGCGTAGACAGCTTGTGTGGAAATGGTTTAATTTTCTTGCGTGTCTGCTATACACTGTCCATGTCTCGCTTGCGTACAGCAGCGTTGTTAGCACTATGGCCTGGTAAACTTTCAGCTTTGTGACTATGCTTATCCCCTTCCGTTCCCACACAGTGACACGTAACCTTCCGAACGCAGCACTGGCTTTGGATATCCTATTGTGGACCTCAGAATCTATGTTTGCCGATCTGGATAGGAGGCTGCCAAGATAAGCAAAGTTGTCCGTTGACTGGAGACGCTGGTGTTTAATGTTGATGACTGGATCGTAATACTGTTCTCTAGTGGGCAGGCTGGAACATGACCTCTGTTTTTTTGGTGTTAATGGTGAGGTCAAACCTATCACAGGCCATTGAGAACTTGTCCATGTAAGTCTGCATTTCTTCCTCAGAGTTGGTAGCGAGGGCACAGTCATCAGCAAACAACAGGTTTGAGATAGTTGATTCTTTTACCTTGGTGGAGGATTTTAACCTCCGAAGATTGAATAGGTTACCGTCTGTCCTGTATCTAATCTTTACCCCATGTTCGTCGCCTTCCCAAAAGACATCCGTGAGCATGGCAGCAAACATCATGCTGAAGAGTGTTGGGGCCAGTACACAGCCCTGTTTGACGCCGTTGGTGACATGGAAGGCTTCCGACAGCTCCCTTCGTCAAGTACACGTGCCATCATGCCCTCGTGAAACTGTTGGACGATCTTGATGAATTTCCTTGGGCATCCAAATTTTTCCATGATCTTCCATAGACCCTCCCTGTTAACCGTGTCGAAAGCCTTTGTCAGATCGACAAAGACCATATAGAGGTTACGGTGCTGCTCTTGGCATTTCTCCTGTAGTTGGCGAGCAGCAAATATCATGTCTGCTGTTCCACGACCTGCTCTGAAGCCACATTGGGTCTCAGGGAGTAAGTCCTGTTCCAGGTGATCGATTAATCGATTGAGGAGGACTCTGGTCAGTATTTTGCCAGCGATTGACAGGAGGAGATCCTGTGGTTATCGCAGGCCTGGCGGTTTCCTTTCCGCTTGTACAGGTGGACAATAGTGGCATCCTTTAATTCCTGTGGCACACGTTCGTTGCACCAAATGGATGTAAATAACTCTGTCAATTTTAGCATCAACGTGGGCCCTCCTTCTTTGTAGACTTCGGTTGGTATTGAGTCCGCACCCGGTGCCTTCCCGCTGGACATCTGGCTTTTTGCCTTCTTGACCTCTGCTAAGGTAGGTGGAATATCAAGCTTGGCATTGATTGGGACCTGGGGCATGCGCTCTATGGCTTCATAACATATAGTGGATGGATGGTTGAGGACAGAACGAAGTGTTCTGCCCAGCGATTTAGTATCTGAGGCTTGTCAATTAGTAGCCTTGCTCCATCTGCATCGAGTATGGGAGTGGGGTGAGATTGTTGAGGTCCGTAAACAGTTTTTTAGGGCATCGTAGAAGCGTTTGAAATCATGTCTGTCTGCATATATCTGGATTTCATCAGATTTTTTAGCCATGCGTCTTGAAATTTTCCCTGATTCTCTCTTGAGCCCTTCTACGAGCATCTAGAAGCTGTTTTTGGATGATGATGATGGGTCATTTTGATAGGCTCTGTATGTCTCATGTTTCGTGAGAAGGATAGACTTGATTTCTTCGTCATTTTCGTCAAACCAGTCGTGGCTCTTGCGTACAGAGTGTCCTATGAGCTCAGAGGTAGATAGGTACACGGTGTCTCTGAGGGCAGTCCAGTCATCGTCCACGCTGGTTTTGCCAAATTGGAGGTCCTTCAATTATACCTAATAGATACCTAGAAAACAGAACAACAAGGGTTCATGTTCAGGGGTACACTAGCATGAAAGCCGCATTAGAGCAAGGAGTCTCCCAAGGTGGAGTGCTCTTACCAACCCTCTTTCTAATCTTTGTCAATGACATAGCTACATGCCTACCAAAGCGAGTACACTCTGCCATGTATGCCGACGACCTGGCAATATGGGCGAGGGAAGAGTCAATGCACATAGCAACAAATCGAATGCAAGCTACGTTAAATAACCTGGAAGTGTGGTCAAAAAAGTGGAATTCAGTTTCAAATATCTTCATTGCACTCCGGAAATGTCCATAGGTGCTCCGATCTTCGCAATATCTCCATCAGCGTCCAGCGACTGACCGTACCAGTTCTATTTTGATTGATGAGCCGACTCGTATACCTGTTGTACCGTTCTTTTCTTGCCACACCAATCTTCAAACCCAGTTCTCACAATCTAGTAGTTGACGTGGATTGGTTTAGATGAAGGTCTCTGCGGCCACGCTCTATGAGGGCGTTCACGATGTCAGCTCTGTCCATCTGATATAGTGGCAGAGCCAGCCAGTCTGTCTGCTCTCTCATTGCCAACGACACGCATGTGCCCGGAACAAAGACAAGTGTAATTCTGCAAATTGTTGACGCCTGCAGTGATTCAGTCCATTGCCTGCACAGGTTGATAAGCGGAAATGAAGATGCCGACAAGTTAGCTAAAGAAGGCGGGCGACTACCTCAGACTGATCTCGAGATCAGTTATGAGGAAGCCAGAACCATCAGCTGGCACTATAGAGACAAATGGACAAAAGACCATCCTCAGGCTAACAGCGATGGATACTATGGTCTTGTAGTGAACAAGTTGCCATACTTCGCCCCGTACTGGCACAACAAACTCCGCGTCCACATGTTCCACAAATTTAAAATTGGCACAACTAGCCTGTACCCCTGCAAAAAGGCGGGCATGACGGCAGAACACGTTCTGCAAGATTGTCAACTGATAGCAGGTATAAGAAAAGAAACCTGGCCCCAAAACAGAGCTTAGAAGCTGTATCGGAGGAACGGAGTCCCTTGAATACACTAAAATTCATGAAAAAAGCTGGTTCATCAGTCTAGGACGGGATCGCGAGAGACACCAAACTTGGAGAGCATGCCAGTGACTCTGGACACCTCTCTGATATCAAATGTACAACAGGAGAACGCAGCCAAATCATAAAAATTCCACATGGACACCAAACAGTATCTCACTAAACTAACAGGACTCCATTATGCCTCACATGTTTTGTGCACCACAGATGTTAACGAAAATAAATTTTTTCTAGCAATCCTTCATGAATTTCTCTCTCATAGCTCAGCAGTCGTCAATTACGTCCTGAATTAATCTTCGATATATATAAAATACTTCCAATTTTCTCATTCGTAGCATCAGTTATTTTTGTTCTTTTGGTTCTCTTCTCTGTCCATGATATACAGAGGACTCTTCTGTAACACTCATATTCAAAAACACGTAAGATACTTGATATGTTCATTATATGGAATCTGGATATGTCCTTAGGTGTACCAATCTCCGCATCAACAAATCCCAAAGGCCCAGCATGCCAGATTGATGATTAATCAGCCTTTTTGCATATTTGGTATGTCTTCTTATCGGGTTGTACCAATATCGATGCCCACCTCTCTCAATCTGGCCAGCATCTGGGCTTCACAACCCCGAAATTCATGTCTGTAAGACTATCTTTGGTATCACTAATAAATATGTAAACTAAAACTGCACTGTCAAAAATCCAATAAATATACACAAATTGCAAACAGAACAGACAATACTATAACACAAGTATTAACAAATTAATAACCAATTTATTGAAGTGTTCAAAATAACTGTTTATTCGTCTTCTTTGGATCGGAGGCACATTGGGATTTGTGACTTTGATAGCTAATTGCTGTGCACGTTCAACAATGTCTTTTCGCTTCCTGCTAGACACATTGTGTGCAATCTCAGCTGCAAATGTTCGATTCTGCATTAGCAAGACCTCCAATTCCTGAAACACACAAGATCAACATTTTGTTATTGTTTGTAATAGTACAATGCAATACATCACACAAAATGTAGTTAAAGAAGTGATACATTTTTTTCGTTTTCATTTGCATGAAATACCTATATATTCAATGTTGTCTCTTGTAAAAACGTGGTGTCTCACGTAGGTGGTTCTTGTGTTCACCCACTATGAATTCAGGTGTAGTAAGGGCGCCTTGTATGATGCATTTGATATTTGCGTGAAGATGTGCTTTCCTTATCAGTGTCGCCACCCACTATACATGTGTTTTTCAGAAATTCAGGTATTATGTAGCATACATTAGTCAGTGCAGTTTTTTCCAGTGTCGTTTCATTGGGTATATGGCTTTATGACTTTACAGACGATCGTTTGACAAGTGTTTTACTGTGACAGTTTCTAGACGATCACTTGATAAGTGTTTTACTGTGACAGCTTCTGAGTTTGTGCTTTTCTCAGTCTTCAACTAATCCTGTCTCTTTTCAAAAGTCATGCACCTCTTTCCACACAATTATATTATCAGTTAGTTTTCCCATTTGCTGGGGCCGATGGTAAAGTTTGTCATTGAGACCTTGCAGACGTTAACATCTTCAATGAGTTTGTCTCTGTATATCATAAGACTCTCCATAGTGATTAATGATCTCCAAACGATTCAAGTAAGAGTGGTGAATCAAACGTAAACCAGACTGCAAGAAACTGTTGTTACTGGCTGTAGTACAACTTTTAGGGTGTGTTGGACCAGCGGAGAGGCCTGAGAAATGTAATGGCTACATGGCTAGTGATGTGCTCTGGTTGTTCAGGTTAGGATTTTTTTGGCCCACAACAGACAAAAATCCTTGGCCTTACCATGGACTGAACACAGGTCTCTATTTGGTCATCAGATGCTCATCAACTGCAAGAATACCAAGTCAAATGTGTGTAACTAGCTAAACAAGAGCGGTATACTGTAGCCAAAGAAAACAGTATACCAACAAGGAACCGTATCATTAGCTGCAACAACTGAGAAAGATCAAGAAATTGACTAATTGGTTCGATGTCAGAGATGTTAATTCAACAGCTAAAGTAACTACAAAGCATGTTCCTTCTTGCTTTGTTAGTCAGCAAGTCTCGGAGCAGTCTTGACCAGTTGTCGCACTGTACTGCTGTCTTGTAAGCGGTATAAGTATTCTTTGTGCCCTTCAGTTAACTTAATTAACATGAGTTTATATTTTATTCGATATAAATTGCAGAAGAGGATATATTATTCCAATACATACATACATATGATGTGAATTATTCAGCTCAACTGTGAAATCTGGGTTGCTGTATGGTTTCGTAAGCGTGATAAGTCACAAAGTCAAACATAACAAATATTCAGATCAATGTCAACAGATGTGCTCAGCATACTCTCTGAGAGATGGTATGACAAGAGTTGAAACAGACCTGGACACGAACACATGATGAGCCAGGCAGGGCGGAGAAAATAATTATTCCAGCATACCCTGCTGAGAACAGCCAAGTGCCACTAGACAAGCACTTGAGTTGAACTCGCAAAGAAAATTGAAAATCCTGAGTCTTCTTAAACTGAAAAAATTTTGGACTATCCTGGGATGTCCAGACTGAAAGTTGGCGAACTGTTGAGGCCATATGCACCACAAGGTGCAGAAAATGCAAGCGGATAAATATGCATGGTCTCAAATGTTCAAGATCCCACTAATGTTAAGGATGACTTTAAGAACTAAGATGACAATACTCACCCGAACATTGTGAACCAAGAACTTCTTGAAACCATCAGGGCAGACATGTTTGCATTTCTTCCAAGTACCATAACCAATGTTTGGCATCTTGTACTGACCCTTGAACCTCCTCCTTACTCTGTTGTCAATACCCTTGGGCTTGCGCCAGTTAGCCTGTGTAAAAACAAGGTATGATATTAAAACTTTAGTGTAACACAAAGTAAGACCAAATATACAGAGACATTTTGACCAATAGGCTTTATCAAGCAAGGTATACAAAAAAAAGCAAAGATATTCAGACTTCCTATACGGTCATGCAATAAATACCTAACTGCCCTGAATGAAAACATTGATTAATAACTAAATAAATGTCAAAAACTAAAATTGATAAAACAATAATAAAATATATACATTTATATACAGAGGTGTAGAAGTCTATGCGTTTAGGAGCCTACTCGCCTGAGTGGTTACCAAGCTAAAATTTGGGGTGTAAAGAATAGAACCACTGTTACCTGCATGCATGTCGTAAGAGGCGACTAAGGAGGTTTGGCTGAAATCGGGTGCACATGTCCTAAACTTGTAGAAATCTATGCGTTTAGGGGCCTGTCAAACCAATGTGCAATGTATACACGTTCTTGGCAAAGATCAAACATAAACATATCACAAAGAGTCTTCTTTTCTGTCGTTCTTCACTAATTTTAATCACTCTGTGATATGTTTGATCTTGCCAAGAACGCATACGCTGCACATTGGTTTGGTACAACCTCAACACCTGGGAGGTAGGTCGCCTAAATGTTGCTACCCTAAAAGAAAATAGCAACCTGCTGCCTTGCAGGGGACAACAGTCAAAGGCTAACGGACCCAGTAAACGCTGGTTGAGACACATCGCCGAAGGACAAGCACTAGAGCTCCAAATGGTACTGTAGATGTGATGCAAAAAACGAAACGGGTTCATATATCATAATAAGAATGATAAAAATGAAACAAAGAATGAACGCAAGAGAGATATTTAGAGGAACATGATCAAATGGCTGTATTAAAATTTTAGCATGTTTAGACCAATTATTTTATATGCCATATTTGTTTTTTTAATCAATTTATAACTTGAATGTGGGTCAGATAAATTGCAGAAGCAAATTCTAAATTCAGAAACATTTCCTACCTTGACTTTCCCATATCTGTCAGACTGATGACGGATGAACTTTGTTCCTTTCTTGACAATATTTGGCTTGACTGAGTGGCCTAATTGCCATGGTGATAATCTGAAGGAATACACATAAACAGTGGATATAAATGTAAGGTTTTATATAAAGAGACATGATGTCATGCTTATTCGTAAGCTAATAATTGGGCTTAACTGCCAGTGGTTACCGGGCCCAAATTTGGGGTGTAAAAAATAGAACCACTGTTACCTGCCATGCATGTCGTAAGAGCGACTAAGGAGGTTTGGCTGAAATCGGATGCACATGTCCTAAACTTGTAGAAATCTATGCATTTAGGGGCCTACCAAGTCAAAGTGCAACGTATACATGTTCTCTCTCTTCACCCTTCGCCCTAGGGAAGCATAGGTCCAACCAAGCTCCGCCTATCCAAGGCCATCCTTTCCAGATCTCGCCACTCTCTCCCCGTCCTCTTGCATTCCTTCTCTAACTCCGTCTCCAGGTGTTTCTGGGTCTTCCCTTACTTCTATTGCCCTGGGGTTCCATCGGAGAGCCTGTCTCACGATGCTGTCAGGGGGTTTCCTCAGTGTGTCCTAACCATCTTCACCTTCTGCTCATTATCTCTTGTTCCACCTGCCGGTGTCCTGCCCTATCCCACAGTTTTCTGTTTGTGGTCCTGTCGTACCATCTTATCTTTTTTTTTTCGTCCGCTTTCAACTCAGCGAAGTTTCATCTCTGAAACTGATTTTTGCGTGAAAATCCGTTTTTCAATTTCTTACAATGGCAGCAGCGTGCACATTGTAAATTACTTTACACTGGCAGCCGTGTGCTCAATGTACTCGTAATTAGTATTCCTCGCCATACAGGCAGATTTTCTCCGACTTCAGAGGTACTCACGTTATCGTCCTGAGTAAGACCAGGGGACTCGAACAAATGCCGGACAGTAGGTTCGAACCTGAACTATCAACTACTCTAGGCAGTCCCCCAGTCGTACCATCTCAGATGGATACATGTTCTTGGCAAAGATCAAACATATCACAAAGACTGATTAAAATTGGTCGTAAAGAACAAGCAAAGATGACTTAATGTTTAACTTAACTGGATGAAAGTGTTGTGACCAATGTTTTGTTCAAACTCCTAGAAAGTACAGGTTTTAACTTTTTTCTTAGAGTAAGGGGGTGTTTAAAGATCTTTTACATATCCAGAAGAAAAACAGATGTCAGAGTGTTGTAGACTTTCCTACTTGGATGAGATCTATGTGTTGTAGCTGCATCATTCACTCAGTTTTAGACCAGCATGAGCTCTAGAACAAACACCTGTTGACCACTCTGTTACATGCTTGTGATTTGTGCCATTGAGCATACTCATACTGGGCAAGCCTTTGCAGGTAAGGATGACAAGATGGGCACACGTTAGAGTGTCCCACCTTCCAACCTCTCCTTTGTGGTCTGTATGTGGTTTGAGCCAAAGACCGTGAGTATGATATGCAATTCACATGAAAGATCCATAGATTTTAAAATATGGAACACACTTCCCAGTTTTGGAACTTGCAGCATTTGTGTCACTCAAGGAAAACAGTTTTCACTTTTGTTCTACTGTAAGACATACAGGTATGATGAACAGAGAGCAGATATGTTTTAATAAGCACAACTATAACAGGACAAAACAAGCTGTACAACACATCTTAGAAACGAGACAATTTTTGTTTTCACTCATTCTACTTTCCCAGTAGTGGAAATCAGAAGCTACTGGTAGAATTTGCCACAATGATCAATCAATCTTGAATGGCTAACCAAACTGTATAAACAAACTGTACTGGTATAACTAACTGCTGTAACAAATTCAATCTCTTGCCCTGACTCAACTGCCAGAATGTTCCCTTCCCAACTGTATCTGTTTTTCCCTTGATCGCCTGCCTTCTTTTCCATGATGGTTCTCATCAAGAGATATAATTATACAACCAACCTTAACAACTAAGCTTTGGTCACCTGAATTTACCACCTACATACCGTTGCATCCTTAATTTTCGTGGCGCTTCAGTTTCAGCGATGCATGTGTTCTGTTTACGGTTTAGTTTCTGACCATAGTTGTGACCTGATTTGGCCGTTCGACTTTTCGTTCATTAGCCATGCAGCTCTATAACTATCCAACTCTTCCTTTAAACAATTTGACTCGTGATTTGTGCAAGCTATTACTTGAGTTAAAGCTTCTTTTAGACCACAACATAGAACAAAATTTTGCATTTAGTGTGGATGACATACACCTAAGATATAATAAAATGGTACACCCCGATTTTCGATAATCACTTTCCACAGACATAAAATTCGACACTCTAGCTAAATGTAGCTCATAATGTCAATAAGATGCAATGAAATGTACTTATATATGCGAATTATCATTAAAAATGAATTAATATATGGCTGTCAGAATATGATTACATGATTAAGATACTCATAAAAATTTACATTACCTGTTATGATAACGAACAACAAGAAAAAGGAAGTGGTTTACTTGTTAAAAACAGACTTCCGGTTATGACGAACTGCGAAACAAATCGCATTCTCTCTCTTCTCTTCATCTCTCTCTCTCTCTCTCTCTCTCTCTCTCTCTCTCTCTCTCTCCCGTGTGCGATGCCTCTGTGGATGTTACCTAGTTCTACGTTTACGAATACAATTGGAACAAGCTGACGGGTATCTTATTGCTCTTTGCTTAATCTATCGCTAGTTCTATGTCACCTATAAGCTTTTTTGTGATGATTTTTTCCAGTATCAGTGAGCTAAGTACATAAGACTGTTATTAACAACGATTAAGCAACGATGTTTTCCTCCTTTGGGCACAAAATATCTGATTTAAGTGAATTTATTCAGACCAACTTTACCTAACCAGTGATAGTTTCCACATTGACTGCAATGCATGCTGTTTCATCTCGGTAGAGTAGGTATATTGCACCATTCTAGACACTAAACCGTTACTGTGGTGTAGAAGTTGCGTGCTGGCCTCTCGTTCCAAAGGTTCTCGTTCGCTTCTTCGATGAGCCATCGGATATTTTCCAGAGATCCCTAATCTCAGTGTAGGTGAGATCGAGTTCCTAGTTCTATCGGAGACGGACGATAAAACAATAGATCCTGTGTACATGTTGAGCACGTAAAAAAAAGTCCTTCGGAGTTCATAAATCGAGAAGAGCAGGCTGGAAAAGGCTTTTCCCTGGCAAAATTCATTAGAAAGATTAAATAGTTCTTCTTCTTTGCGTTCGTTCTTTAGGACCAATTTTAATCACTCTTTGTGATATGTTTGATCTTTGCCAAGAACGTGTATACGTTGCACATTGGTTTGGTAGGCCCTAAATGCATGAGTTCTACACGTTTAGGACACATGCATCCGATTTCAGCAAATCTCCTTAGTCGCCTCTTACGACATGCTTGGCAGGTAGCAGTGGTCCTATTCTTTACACCCCAAATTTGGGCCCCGGTAACCACTCGGACGGATTAAATAGTAAAATTCCTACAAAAAAGTTTCAGTTTTCTCAATTACGTCGGGGACCCTCGCCGGTGCTACGGTGTTGCGTACTTCCGCTGATATTGTCAGTGTAAGAAAAGATCAGATCACATGTACTCCATAGTACTCACATAGTACTCACATAGTACTCACAGTACTCACATAGTACTCACATAGTACTCACATAGTACTCACTAGTCACACATAGTACTCACATAGTACACATAGTACTCACATAGTACTACATAGTACCACATAGTACTCACTGTACTCACATGTACTCACATAGTACTCACATAGTACTCACATAGTACTCACATAGTACTCACATGATACTCACATGGTACTCACATGTACTCACATAGTACTCACATAGTACTCACATAGTACTCACATAGTACACATAGTACTACATAGTACACACATAGTACTCACATAGTACTCACATAGTACCACATAGTACTCACATGGTACTCAATGGTACCACATGTACTCACATAGTACTCACATGGTACTCACATGGTACTCACATAGTACACACATAGTACTCACATAGTACTCACATAGTACTCACATAGTACTCACATAGTACACACATAGTACTCACATAGTACTCACATAGTACACACATAGTACACACATAGTACTCACATAGTACTCACATAGTACTCACATAGTACTCACATGGTACTCACATAGTACTCACATAGTACTCACATAGTACTCACATAGTACACACATAGTACTCACATAGTACACACATAGTACTCACATAGTACTCACATAGTACACACATAGTACACACATAGTACTCACATGGTACTCACATGGTACTCAGATGGTACTCATAGTACTCACATAGTACTCACATAGTACTCATGGTACTCACATGGTACCACATAGTACACCACATAGTACTCACATAGTACTACATAGACTCACATAGTACTCACATAGTACACACATAGTACACACATAGTACTCACATAGTACTCGCATAGTACACACATAGTACTCACATAGTACTCACATAGTACTCACATAGTACACACATAGTACTCACATAGTACTCACATAGTACACTCATAGTACTCACATAGTACTCACATAGTACTCACATGGTACACACATGGTACTCACATGGTACTCACGTAGTACTCACGTAGTACTCACGTAGTACTCACATAGTACTCACATAGTACACACATAGTACACACATAGTACTCACATAGTACTCACATAGTACTCACATAGTACACACATAGTACACACATGGTACTCACATGGTACTCAGATGGTACTCACATAGTACTCACATAGTACTCACATAGTACACACATAGTACTCACATAGTACTCACATAGTACACACATAGTACTCACATAGTACACACATAGTACTCACATAGTACTCACATAGTACACACATAGTACACACATAGTACTCACATGGTACTCACATGGTACTCACTAGTACTACATAGTACTCACATAGTACTCACATAGTACTCACATAGTACTCACATAGTACTCACATAGTACTCACAGTACTCACATAGTACTCACATAGTACTCACATAGTACTCACATGGTACTCACATAGTACTCACATAGTACTCACATAGTACTCACATAGTACTCACATAGTACTCACCGATGAGAAGTGATGATAATCCAATCAATTAATCTGTATAAGAACTAAAAAAACAAGATAGCTATCGCACTGGCTGTTGTTGGATGGCCTGACTTCATGGCACGGTAGAGCATCAACATCTGAGTTGATAGCAAACACCACGCCTGAGTGGTTACCGGGGCCCAAATTTGGGGTGTAAAGAATAGAACCACTGTTACCTGCCACGCATGTCGTAAGAGGCGACTGATGAGGTTTGGCTGAAATCGGATACACATGTCTGAGAAGCAACATGTGGCCACACCAGTCGACCTGAAAACTAAGCTTTGGGGAAACCTGACAGACCTGAGCTGTCTGCCCAGTTTGTGTCCACAGTAAATTAAGCGCATGACCAGAGATCGCTGAAGAAGAAGAAGAAGAATACACATGTCCTAAACGTGCAGAAATCTATGCGTTTAGGGGCCTACAAACCAATGTGCAACGTATACACGTTCTTGGCAAAGATCAAACATATCACAAAGAGTGATTAAAATTGGTCGTAAAGAACGAACGCAAAGAAGAAGAAAAAGATAGCAAACACCAACGACAGAGATTTGTGGAGATCCATGATCGCCTACGCCAGCCGGCACCTGATGATGATGATCACACTGGCTAATGTAGGCGTGAAGAAAACATGAAACGCACAGACTATTCTTGTGTGTCATAGGTCAACTAGATCACCAAGTCCACATCGGGCTCACAAGTCATCTACACAAAACATACAAACATAATGCAACTACATTCTTTGCCTGAAAATGGTGGTCATCAGAGGCGGCTCGTCATTAAGGGCCAATGGGGCCGGGCCCCATAAAAATATTGTATAACGTGTATTTATTTTTAATAAGTTAAAATATAACAACTCAAAACCATGATTTTTCCGAAAATGTGTGTCTGGCCCCACCAACAAAAATGATCACGCGCCGCCACTGGTGGTCATCATCTCCCGTGATGGAGGAGAATCGTCATCAGATCACCAAGTTGATCTACCGTGCATCCACAGTTTTCTCCATGTTCTTGTTCTGCTTCTTCAATGATCCAGTGGCACTTGAGCTCTTGCCCTTGGCTCAATTCTATGTAGTGGTATCTGCATGTGTTTGTAAGTTGTTCTTTTGTTCCGTATAATGTGTTCCATGTGTATAGCCTTGGAGGAATGACGATATTCCTAACATCATCTAGTGCTTGACACCTGAAGAGGTGGTGGTGAACGGTTTCATGATGATGTGAACACAGTTGGCACTCTGGAGTCTGTCGTGGTCGAATTCTGTTTAAGTAATTAACTTGTTGAAGACCTGTGCTCCGTTGGGAGTTGAAAGGTGAAGATTATTAAGTGTTATGTGTTGGGTTCGAAGTCTACAAATGGTGCTCTGATCTCTTTTTGTACGGTGGTTGAATGTTCTTGCTCGAACTAGATCTAGCGTGTCTCTCTTGTGAATTCCATATTCTTATCTAGGTCATTGGTTTTTTCTTCTTACGTTCGCCCACTACGATTCTGCGTAGTCGGAACACTGGTATAGCGCCTCTGACTGATTTTTGCATGAAGGCTTACTTCCTTTTATCAGTGTTCCCCGTCATAGATTCGTGCCTTCTCAGACTTCAGTAGTATGCCATTGTTTCTTTTTCTTTTGTCGTCACACTGCTACCTAGTTTTTGCCCATTGTCGTGGTTTTCTGTTTTTGTGTCTCGCGCTGTTCTGGTGGCTTGGGTGATTATTTGTACGCTTTGACAGGATTCTGTTACGCCATCTAACCATCTTTTTCGTGGTCTTCCTCTCACCTTCTTTCCTGATGTTCTGTTGTAGAATATTGTACACTGTGGTGTTTGGGTGCATTCGTATTAAGAGGTCAAACCACTTCATTCTTTGTTTCTCAGTGCATTTCACACAAGGTTCTGTGCCAACTTTCTTTCTTATGCTGGTGACTATATTTTCTGGTGTCGTTGGTAACTTTTCGCAGGCACCGCATTTCACATGTAGTTATTTTTGCGACTGTGCTTTGCTCATTGTCCATGTTTGGCTCTGGTAACACAAAGTAGGTATAAAAGTGAAGTAGGTCATTGCTTCTATTAGATCAAGCTTGTTCCATTCTTTTCCACGTCCTTGCTCAAATTAGATCAAGCTTGTCTCCATTTGCAAATTCCACATATACCCGTGTGTTACCACGGAGAGCAAAGAATTGTAGCACTGCGACCTACAAGGCATATCGTAAAAGGGGATTGAGGCCTAGGAAGCTACTCTAGTAAATAAAAAGCGTCGCAGAAATCGGATGTGCTGGCCTACTTGTAGGCGCATAACTGGCACAACGTACAATCGCTCTTAGGCTCAGATCACATAGAGTAGTCGATATGGAGTGTTCAAAGAAAAAGATGCCTTGAGGTATATTGGGAGATACAGTGTTAGGCCAGTATTTTTACTGACCATCGACACACGATGGGTTTTGTGGTCAACATCAAGCCGGCCAACTTTACTTCCCAGTGCTTTTTCTAGTGCCCATTTGATGCTGGGTTGACCTTAGAGCCAGTACGGTCAGAAAAAAAAATTGCATGCTCACTGTGGAATTGAACACGGCAACAAACAGTTTGGAGTTACCCGTTGTACAAGTAGAACTGGCTGCTTGAAGGGCAGAGTGAGGAGTGTTTTTTTTTAATTCTTCTTTGCGTTCGGTTTCGTATGCTCATCTAAACCATGAGATGGGTTGCCTCTATGAAGCTGCATGTCAGTTGGAGTTCCTCGAAGCTTGCTCTGTAAATTTCGTTCATGAGGGAATGTTTGTTTCGTTGTTGTATGTATGATGGACATGACTGCAGGATGTGCTCTGGAGTCTGTGAAGTCTAAGCAGGCATTATTCTATGCATGTGATGGTTGAGTCTGAGTGTCCTGCTCTTAGGCAAAAGATGGAGTGTGTTTAATCAGCAAGCCACTGGAACCATCAGTATGCATACTCTTCGATATCTGTTGGGGGAGATTGAACACTTATGGGTCTACCCAGAGTGCAATGACGTCAGTTTAGTAACCAATAACCAGGCAACTTTGAGAAAAACATGATGAAATAAAGCTCAGTTGAACAAGAAGTATTAATTATGTTTAATAACTTTAAAATTTAACAAGAATATATGTTTAACTAAAAGAAAAATTTCATTAAACATTATTAAATAGAACAAAATTATAATCAAATACAAAATTAAATATAACAAAATAGATCAACTCATGTACGTCTGAAGTTGAAGAAATCGTACTTATATATGGTGGGCGCTGGGGCCAAGGAAGCAAAGAATAGTACCAATGCAACCTACAATGCATGTCGTAAGAGGTGACTGATGTAGGCCCTAAGGATGCTACTCTAGTAAATAAAAAGCATAGCAGAAATCAAATGTGCTGGCCTACTTGTGGACGCATAACTGGCACAACGTACAATCGCTCTTAGGCTCAGATCACATACAAATCACACAGAGTGGTGAACAGGTAGTCAATGTGGAGCGTTCAAATAAGAAGATATATGGCGCGGGAAACTGATAATAAGGAAAGCAGGCCTTGAAGGAAAAATCAGAAGGGTCATTTCAGTCACCCTGTCTACGCTGGACTTCATAGCGGGTGAATGCAAGATCACACTTGAAGATTTAATCTTCAAGTACTTCTGAAGTTAGCAAAGGCTCGCTTGCATGGTGGCGGGCACCAGTCAAATGGTAGAAGCTCTATACCAGGCGTCATGAATTCACAGCGGGCAAATGTAGAAGAGGAATAGTGGACGAAAGCAAGAAGAAAATCTAGTCATTATCACATACAAAATTACACAAATTAATGTTCGGATTTCTGTAAAAGAAAAAGATTGAGTTTATCTTCTTCTACTTCATCTGTCAACTCCCAACGGAGCACAGGTCTTTAACAAATTTCTTCCAGCTCTTCCTCTCTTTTGCCATACCTTCCAATTCTTTCCATGTTTTACCTATCTTTTTAATATCAGCCTCCAGCTCGCTTCTCAAAATCTGTCTAGGCATTTTCCATACTCCTCTTTCCCTGTGGGTTCCAAAACAGTGCCTGTCTTGCAATGCTTCCGGTCGGTCTTCTCAATGTATGTCCTATCCATCGCCAGCGTCTCTTCCCGAGCTCTTTCTCCACTGGTATCTGCTTTGTTTTTTCTTGGAGTTCCTCGTTTGTAATCTTATCATACCATCTCAGTCCCTCTATTCTATCTTCTTCTTCTTCTTTGCGTACATTCTTTACGAAAATTTAATCACTCTTTGTGATATGTTTGATCTTTGCCAAGAACGTGTATACGTTGCACATTGGTTTGGTAGGCCCCTAAACACATAGACTTCTACACGTTTAGGACACATGCATCCGATTTCAGCCAAACCTCCTTAGTCGCCTCTTACGACATGCGTGGCAGGTAACAGTGTTTCTATTCCTTACACCC
This sequence comes from Arion vulgaris, assembly GCA_020796225.1. Classification (NCBI taxonomy): domain Eukaryota; kingdom Metazoa; phylum Mollusca; class Gastropoda; order Stylommatophora; family Arionidae; genus Arion; species Arion vulgaris. The sequence goes on from CM036761.1 coordinate 7,490,239, forward strand.
CAAATTTGGGCCCCGGTAACCACTCGGGCGCTCTATTTTATGTAAACATCCATTTACGAAGATCTGCAGTTTTCTGATGGTTTCCTTTCTTGTCTTCCATGTTTCCGAGCCATTGAACAGCACTGACTATTGAGTTTATCTTATCTTATCTCTTATCTTATCTTAACCATTTGCGTGAAGCTCGTGGGGAGAGTTAGTTTCCTATCTTGTGCCAGGTGTGTTGCGCTTGGCGTTGTCAGTCCATGCTTTGCCAGGACTCTGAGATATTATCTATCCATCTTGTTCTTGGCCTGCCTCGTGCTCTGCGCCCTGAGTGTCGATATTATAGGCACGTGATGGTAGTAAATGTGGTTCCATTCTCATTAAATGGCCGAACCACTTGAATCTTTGCTTCTCGATGTACTGTATGCATGGTATAGTACCACGATGCTTCTGATATTCTCGTTTCTCACTCTATCTCGCCTTGTAACGTTGACAGCTTTTCGGAGACATCTCATTTCACATGTTGTAATCTTTCTTTCTTGTGTCTTAGTCAGGGGCCATGTTTGGCACTGATAGCAGAGAGTTGGAATAAATATGCAGTTTATCAGTTGTCGTTTGACTGCCATGTTAATGCTTGGATGTTTTAATTGAGTTTATCACTCACTATTAATTTATATTTTCCGTTGTCCAGTTATGTTTAAATACATTTTACAGAAAAGTGCAGACCACACCTCCATAGAATGGGTCATGAACTCGACTGCCTGCACCTGTGGGGCATTAAAGCAGTCCCCAGAACACATCCTGCCCCAGCCTGAGAATAGAAACCTGGTCAACAGGAACAACCCTTCAGAACAAATTATGTGGGAGCGGTGAAGACCTCGACCAGAAGTTGACCGCAGAAGGAGAACTATGTCAAGGGTGAAGTATAGGGTGCAGGTGAGAGTCTGCGTATGTGCTTCACATAAAGAGGTAATCAGGGACTCTGTTATTCTATCAGTCCAGCACTTTCATGGCCATCCTCTCCTCCTGTTTCTATTGACTCTGTGTAACATTGCCTAAACAAGAGTCTAAAATCAAAGGATTGACTTTGTTGCACCAAATTTCCTCATATGGCTCTGTCTTGGTCGGCAGAAATGGCACGCCATCAACCAAAAGTGTTGTACAAAGCACAAACTCTCTAGCTCCAGCAACAATCTTAGGGATCTCATGCAAAAATGTCACATGTGACTCGGTCCAAATTCGAACTCACAACCTTCATAACAACAGGGAAATGTCTTACCCACTTCACCATAGAGACACCTGTAACATTGCTTGTTGTTGTATACTATTTAAAGACAATCGTGGCCCGTCTGCCCAGCGTGTTCGTAGCGCGTTGAACTACGGGTGATAAGCTCCCTGTGAGGGCGGGTTCAATTCCATGGGCTGGCAAAAAAGCCACAGGTTCACCAGATTCACGGTGTTCGTGGCCCCGAAGGGTTACGATGTCCACGGCACCAAGCCAAAGAGTGAAAGCTCAAGTGCTAAGACACTCGTGATGCATAATCAAACCATTTGCATCTGCATGAATTATAATTCACAGACAAATTTACGTATTTAGTTATACGTAACTTACTTTATTCTCATACACAAAAAATCTCCAGCATTTTTGTTACTTTTTCTTCGGATGCTCCAGATCGACCACTTGTTAAACCACTCTGTGTGATTTGCATGTGATCCAAGCCTAAGAGCGATGGTACGTTGTGTCAGTTATGCGCCTACAAGTAGGCCAGCACATCTGATTTCTGCGATGTTTTTATTTACTAGGGTAGCTTCCCCAGGTCCTACATCAGTCACCTCTTATGACATGCCTTGTAGGTTGCAGTGGTACTATTCTTTGCTTCCTGGAGACCATGGCCTACACTGGTGATTTTACGTTACAAATCTCTAGATGAAAATATTGAAATGAAAATCATGGCATATACTTTACGAGTTACATCACCACAGTAAACAAGTCATTGATTTTATCACCTATACTTTCAGAGTGCCATTGTTTCTGAGCAATGAGATCTATTTACAGTTTGTAAATCACAGAAACAAATGCTTCAAACTGCCGGCCTACGGAGTTTGAACCAGAGTACAAACCTGGCCCGATAACACAGAGCTCTGAAGTTGTGATCGGAGAAAGAAGTCCCTAAAAACAACAGTGCAGTTCATGAAGATTTGGATTCTTATCAGGTCTGCAAGATTAAGAACCAGTATTTTTGGGCTATGTAGTGGCCCCTACCATAAGTCACTAGGAAGCAAATATATACTTCCTCTTCCCCTTCTTTCTAACAGACTCGAGTTTTCACTCTTGGGCAGCACAATGCCAGTTTGTAGGAATCTGCATGTGTTCTGTAATTGTGAGGAGACTGAGTGTTAAGATGGTATATATGGACAGATGGGTGTGGTGGGAGAGTTCTTGTCCTAGCTTTATGCAGTCCAGGACATTCAACAAGATATGCTGTACCATCTACAAATATTACTTAAAATGATGAATGAGAGAAACATTATCAGTAAGCATATCTTCTTCTTGTTCACTGTTGTTAAATGTTTACACAATGAATTTGATTTTCTGGATGCAGGTTGTGCGAAGCACATAAAGAAAGTTCTTTTCTTTTAAATTATTCACTCAATACAAGTCCGGACCAGTCAACGGTTTTCTGGAGAGAAAAACAAAAGAAAAAATACATGTATAATGTATGAAAGTAAATTTGGTTATTAATATACATTGAATCATATACAATTTGTGAATGAGAATATGAATAATTGACTAAAGATATAGAAAGAAAGTTTAATGCATTTGAAAATAGATGTCTGCGAAAAATAATGAATATAAAATGGAACGAATTTCAGAAGTGATGAAATCAGAGACATGTCTGGTCAACCACTAGTGACAACTGTTATAAAAGAAAGAAGATGGAGATATGTTGGATACACCTTGAGAAGAAATAATCAAAGAATATCAAAGCAGGCATTGAAGTGGGATGCAAAGGGTTCAAGAAAGAGAGGGCGACCTAAGGAGACCCTGAAGCGAACTTTGCTGAGAGAGGCAAGATATATCGGTCTCAGTTCCATGGAAAATTGAGCTCGAGTTGCCCAGGATAGAGTGGTATGGATAAATTGCTTGCAGGTCTATGTAACATATAGCGTCGAGAGGAATATATTATTATTATTGGTTATTGAACTGACGTTGCAGCATTTTGGGCAGACCCATAAGTGCTCAGTCTCCCCCAACAGATGTTATTGCAAACCATTTGATGTAATTGTTATATCCAAGTATCTGAATTGCTTTTCTTGTTATGGTACTGTTCCTTGATCCTAATGATGCCTTTTTGAGGATTAGTAATTGTTTACTGAACAACTTCTTCTTTTTACGCTCCAAATCAACCACTTGTTAACCACATTGTGGTTTGTATGTGATCTCTCTCTCTCTCTCTTGCGATTGTTCTTTTTGGCCATTTTGATCATTCTTATTGTGATATATAAACAGCCTTTGCCAAGATAGTATTTTACGTCACATCATTCAGCGCCATTTAGAGCTCTGGTACTTATTCTTCAGCGGCGTGTCCGGTTTCAGCCAGCGTTTACTGGGTTCGCTCTCTGTCAGCCTTTGGCTGTCCCAGCCTACCTGCAAGGCAGCAGGTTGCTATTTTCTTTTAGGGTAGTGACCCTTAGACAACATGTACTCCCGGGTTGTTGAGCGTCATCTGCCCAGGTTACATGTCTTTTTTTTGGACTACTTGGTTTGCCTACCTTTCAGTTTTGTGTATAGTTTGCTTCGCTAGCTTTTGATTGTCCCCAATCTAACTACAAGGCAGTAGTAGATATGTGATCTGAGACTAAGAGCAATTTACATTGTGCCAGTTATGCGCCCATAAGTAGGCCAGCACATCCGATTTTGCGATGCTTTTTATTTACTAGGGTAGCTTGCCTAGGTCCTGTATCAATCGCCTCTTATGACATGCCTTATAGGTCACAGTGGTACTATTCTTTGCTTCCCTTGTGGGCCCCGGCACAATGTGGGCGGTAGCTGCTGTCTTAATTATCCTCAGATTATCCTCTATATCAAACTCTGTTAACATATTGATAACTTAATTGTGCGTTACATTGTCAACCTCCTTAGTGCAATCAATACAAAGTTGGTATACACGCCCAAGTGGTTACCGGGGCCCAAATTTAGGGTGTAAAGAATAGAACCAGTGTTACCTGCCACGCATGTCGTAAGAGGCGACAATGGAGGTTGGCCGTGGGGCTAGCTACCCCACACAGTAAAAACACTAGATGGCTACAGAACAGAGAGCGAACCAAGTAAACGCTGACTGAAACCGGACACATTGCCGAAGGATAAGCACCAGAGCTCCAATGGTGCTGAAGATGTGATGTAAAACACACCAATGCTAAGGCTGCATGAATCAGATTTCCACATGAATAGAATTTATGGGAAATCTGGTACATCTGCCTCTGCAGTGAGGAGAGGGGGGAGAGATAAACTACTATTAAACGAAAGCACACCACAATGTGACCTTTACCAGATTTCTCTAAATCTACCTACCAATCTGTGGTAGTTCATGAACAGTATCAGATGCTTCAAAATCATCATCTACAACATGTCTTGCCTTGTTGGCTTTTGTGTTCATGAAAAGTTTGGTTGAAGAGTCTGCAGAACTGGTCGATAATTTACTCCAGTCTGTGAAAAGAAAAAACAAAAGAAAATTAATTTTGAAATTTAATAAATTTATTCTTCAAAGAAAAGCAACTACTCAAGCAGTTAGGACATGTGTATCTTATGATAGAGAATTTGAGTTATAGCCTAGGTCATCATCAAATAGCTTGTCCTGAGCAGAACTTTGTCACCCTAACAGACCTTCGAATTGTTCTCTGATGTTTCACTTCTGCAGCTGTAATGCTCAAATCATCAGCTACATCCTGAATTCATGTTCTCCTGGTCTCCCACTTCTTCTTTTTGCCGGGATGTCTCCTTCCATAATACTCTTCTCCAACCCTTTGCGTCTCTTCATATGTCCAAACCATCAGTGAGTTGCTGGGGCCCTCAAGTGGAGCAAAGAATAGTAGCACTGCAACCTACAAGGCGAGAGCCGCTGTAGCTAGTTGTTAGTGAACTCGCTTCTCAAGGCTGGTGGTCTGGGTTCAAGTTCCTGCAGTGCACGTGGAATTTTCCGACCTCGACGGCTCTCAGGTCGACCCAGCCTCAACTGGGTACCAGACATGCTCTGGGAAAGTAAAGGCGGCCGGTGTGATGCTGACCACATCACCCATCGTGTGCCGCGGTCAATGAAAAATACAGGCCTAACACTGTATTGACCTATATAACACGAGTATGAAAGGATTCCTTTACTTTTTTTACTTACAAGGCATGTCGTAGAGCGACTGAGGTAGGGCCCTAGAGAGCTACCTAGTAAATAAAAAGCGTCACAGAAATCGGATGTGCTGACCTAATTGTATGTGCATAACTGGCACAATGTACAAAGGATTGTTGTAGGGATGATGTTCTTCGGTGGTGGTGGTTTGATGTAATATGTGGTTTAGTTCAGGACAATACATCTTCAGGACGGTTACAATATAGTAAAACAACCATCATGTTGTGACATTCGTATATTTTTATTGATGTTACTTGGACACAGACAAAACACGTCTGTCTGGTTTCAGTGTTTATGTTCGTCTCCTATGTTGTCACTACGTTGCTAAGCAGTACTAACATCTACGTCAACTAGTTTCATTACGTCAATGTCTCGTTCTAGTGTTGCTATCTGCTTATAGTGGGCAGTTTTGGTGTGCAAACACTAAGTCTCTACTTATCTCCCTTTTACAAACTTATCTCTATCTAAACTACCTGTCTAGTCTGTTGGCTACTACCTGGGGTTGGGACGGTTGTGCGGTCCTGGCAGACTACTACAGGATAAAGGCTTGTGGTCGAAATGTCATTTCTGTTGTATCCTTTGCTTGATAAAGGCCTTTTTGGTAGAAACGTTGCTGTGTATTGTCACTGTTTTTGTAAAATTACAGTACTCTGTTTTTAAGTGTTTCGCTATTGCTACATAGTTTTACTGCAGTCTTCCTTTATATTGATAACACAATATACAATCGCTCTTAGGCTTGGATCACATACAAATCACAAAGAGTGGTTAACAAGTGGTCGATATGAGCGTTTGAAGAAGAAGAACAAAAGCAAATGAGAAGAAGAAGACTGAAGCTAATAGTGAAATGATCTGATGACTAAGCAGCAGAACAAAAAACATTCCAAAACATTGACGTATCTATAAGAGCTACCTCTATCAGAACTTGTGCTGTGTATGAGTTTACTTGGCCAAGAACAATATCCATTGTCAACCGATGTGGTATGACTTTGTCCTCCTGCAGCCCCCAGCAAGTCGTCTGCTTCCTCCTCATCCAAGCTTCGTCAGACAGGGATGTATTCTCTGAAATCTTCGTGTTTCTTCTTCCTAATAATTAAAACATAAACATATGTCATTAAAAACTGTCGCTAAAAAAACTGTCATTAAAAGAAACTGCTGTTACTGCTTGTAATACCGCTTTTTTGGTGGTGTAGGACAGGCGGAACATTACCTGTGGAATTAAATGGTAAAACACGTAATCACAAAGTACTGTAGTTTTACAAATTACAAAAACAATGACAAAATACAGCAACGTTTCGACCAAGGCCTTTATCAAGCAAACCAACAACAGGAGTGACAAATTTTAAAAAACAAATGGACGACCAAAACAAACGTTTCTAATGAAAATCTGGAAATAAAAACGAAAATCTGGGAATAAAACGAATAACGAAATAAATGTAACACAAAAACACACATAAAATCTAGAAATGGAACGGAAGAGAAACAATGAAAAATCTAGTAAATATGTAACTTGAATACATGCAACATATACCCATATAGATTACAAGGCATGGAAAGAGAAAGTACTAAGAAGCATAGGAATGTAATACGTTGAGCCACGTGGTCGCAAGGTACCATACAAAGAAATCAACCGATTCTCCAGAGCAAATGACTCGATCATCCGAGAACACGATCGGATGGCTGTGACCTGGACATCGTGAGCTCCTAAATGGCCAGTATCATTGAAATGGGTGGCTACAGGGTCACAGAGCATTGGCGTATGTCGCGCAAGTGTTGGGCGAATCGGTCACTGAGCCTCTTGCCTGTCACTGAGCCTTTTGTAATTTGTAAAACTACAATACTTTGTGATTACGTGTTTTGCCAATCAAATAGTTTTACTGCAGTCTCATATATATATTGTGAATAATTAAATGGCAGCATGGTTAGTGCAGTCACCATGAAACTGTTCAGGTTAGAATGTTTTCTTTATGCTCTCGACCAAAAAAACAAACTCCCTGGCCTTATCGTAGATTGAATCCGGCTCTGCTGCATGGTAGCCGCACTCTAACCCATTCGCCAGATGCATGGATTATAGCCAAACATATGTATAAGCAATACAATTTATTTTTAACTTCAATTAATTCTTTTTCTTCTTGCGTTTCCCCACTAAGAATTCAGGCATAGCCAGGCCGCCTGGTATGGCACTTCTGATTGATTTTTACATGAAGGCTTACTTTCCTTTTTATCAGTGTCCCACGCCATACAGGCGTATCTTCTTTGAATGCTACATATCAACCATTTGTTAGCCACTCTACTATGTGTGATTTGTATGTGATCTGAGCATAAGAGCGATTGTGCCAGTTATGCACTTACAAGTAGGCCAGCACATCTGATTTCTCCTATGCTTTTTATTTACTAGGTAGCACCCTAGGTCCTACATCAGTCGCCTCTTACGACATGCCTTGTAGATTGCAGTTGTACTATTCTTTGCTTCCCTTGCAGGCCTCGGCACCACACGGGCAACCCATGTAAATAAAAAGTATCTGAGAAATTGGATGTGCTGGCCTACTTGTAGGCGCATAACTGGCACAACGTACAATTGCTCTACAATTACATGGGCTCAGATCACATACAAATCATACAGTGGTTACATGTGGTCAATATGAAGCGTTCAAAGAAGAATGAGAAATAGGATTCATATGAGAACAAAAAATGATACTTTCTTCTTCTTCTTCTGCGTTCTCACTAGATTGGGATTTGATTCTCTAATAAAGGCAGCCGTCTGCCTCAGATTATCAGCCAAGCCATACAGTTTGTCTTGGACACTGGTGTAAGTGGGCCACCTCTTTCTTCTCAAGTCTGCATACTGGGGCAGTTCTGTAGGACATAATTCCTACGATTTCTGCTTCCCCGTTTGTGTCGACCTCTTCCCACACTAAGTTTTGGCCACCCTCGTGATGGTAGGTCTGACATTCTTACTGCGTGGCTAAATCTCTGAGGCAGATTGGTGACCGTAGAATCCGTTATTCCATTCCTCATTGTGAGGGTCGTTGCACCATGTTATGCGCCTTACGGCCTGGTGCATCCGTTTTCTACAAGCATTTGTTTCGGGTTAGCATTCCCTAGCGGACACGTCCATCCGATTTCAGGCAAACCTCCTTAGTCGCCTCTTACGACATGAGTGGCAGATAACAGTGGCTCTATTCTTTACACCCAAAATTGGCCCGCAACCACTCGGTGAAAACAATTATACAGAAAAATTAGTTGTATTAGGATGAAAATAATGTGCAAATTTTTCAAAGGAAACTAACCTCAAGGATTATCTGAGTTTTTCTCAAACTCTCAGCAACATCTTCTTGACTCAAGTATTCCTTATCTGCCTCAATGGTCAACCTGGTAGAGGTTTCAAACATTTCATGGGTCACTCTGGTCAAAGTTTATGGCGAAACACATAACAAAGTACTGTAGTTTTACAAAATACAACAACAATACACAACAATGTTTCTACTAAAAGGCCTTTATCAAGCAAAGGATATAGCAGAAGGGAAGAAATTCACTACTTACACAGCAGACTATATATAGAAACAGACAAGTTGGCTGAAATCGGATGCACATGTCCTAAACGTGTAGTAGTCTATGCGTTTAGGGGCCTACAAACCAATGTGCAACGTATACACGTTCTTGGCAATGATCAAACATATCACAGAGTGATTAGAATTGGTCAGTAAAGAACGAACGCAAAGAAAGAAGAGAAGAAGGAGAAACAGACAAACTCCTAACGGTTTTACTGCAGTCTTCCTTCTATTGATGGTAAAAGTTTAAAACATTTGATTGGACAGTCTAGTAGAAGTTCATATTTGATTGGTTAGCATGTTGCTGAGGCTTGCAAGAGGAGCAAAGAATAGTAACACTGCAACCTATAAGGCATGATGTAAGAGGCGACTAAGGTAGGGGCCTAGGGAAGCTACACTAGTAAATAAAAAAGTGTAGCAGAAATTGAATGTGCTGGCCTACTTGTAGGCACATAACTGGCACAAAGTACAATCTCTCTTAGGCTCGAATCACATACTTCTTCTTTGAACACTCCATATCGACCCCTTGTTAACCACTCTGTGATTTGCAAGTTATCGTCTACAAGAGGCCAGCACATCCAAATTTTTGCAATGCTTTTTATTTACTAGGGTCGCCCGAGTGGTTACTGGGACCCAAATTTGGGGTGTAAAGAATAGAACCACTGTTACTTGCCATGCATGTCGTAAGAGGCGACTAAGGAGGTTTGGCTGAAATCGGATGCACGTGTCCTAAACGTGTAGAAATATATGCGTTTAGGGCCTACCAAACCAATGTGCAACGTATACACGTTCTTGGCAAAGTTCAAACATATCACAAAGAGTGATTAAAATTGGTCGTAAAAACGAGCGAAGAAGATTTACTAGGGTAGCTTCCCTTGGACCTACACCAGTTGTCTCTTACGACATGCCTTGTCCGTCACAGTGGTACTATTCTTTACTTCCCTTGCGGGCCCCACCACCACACGGGCGGTAAATATTTCAAAATTGTTAAAATACATGGGTGCTGACACACACAGGGACACAAATTCTTACCGGTCAAAGTTCACATCAAGAGCATGTAAGTAAGAGAATCCAACTTCTGCCCGATCATCAAAACTTGACCAGTCTTCTGTTAAATGATTGACTCTAACCTCCGGAACTGATTTGGTTTCATGCCTGGTTACATACTGAAACCCTTTCATCTCCGACATCAAACTCTGATAAGGATTCTGAACTCTGTGTGAACTTTCACCTCTTCTCTTCTCATCTGTAACTTTCTCCACTGTGTAATCTCCAGAATGTTTTCTTGGCGTTTTTGATGTATATTTTTGGAAGCCTTTGGATAAATGGTCTTCCTGTATAGTCCGTAGTATCTCTAGGTCTTCTAGTGCTTGGTAATCCTGTTCAAAATCTCCATCAAAAATAATTTCTGGTTGACCTTCAGTGCTGAGGTCACCCATTGATGAAGCAGGACGCAGAAATGAGGGTGAAATGAAATTACGGCTACTGAACAGATTCAAGCTAGCAGGCCTGAGCATTGACAGCATTCTATCTTCGGTTTGGGCAACAGTATCCACTGGATATCTATCCGTAGGTGTATTTTCAGGTATAAACCTGGATATGATAGTTCTTGAGAAATTACTGTCTGCTCTATTGGAAGTACTGTCAAGAAACGAACTCGGAACTTGTCTAGATCTGGGGTCTTGTGAGCTTAGTGACGGACTTGTACCATGGCTGTATGACTCCACATCAGACCATCTTTGTGATAAACTACTGTCTTGATCTCTGGACAATGTTAAATGTTTAGGGGCTTCATTTTCAGGTGCACTGTGACTGTGAGAATGCACTTGATTAACAACCGTTTCTTCAAATACTTTACTAATTTTCTTGTACCTAGGCTGTGTCTTTGGTTTTGACTGATAACTTTTTTTATTGTCATAACTAACTGAAACGGTATCAGAATTCTGTCCAATGGTATTATCAATACTCTGCTGTGAGTATGAAGTTGATATATTTAATTCCTCCATTGATTTTGCCAGATTTTTCTTCATTCTTAAAACAGCTTCTACTGGTTTTTCAGTCTGATTTTGGTTCTGATTTAAACTATTAGAATCATTTTTAAAATCGATATATTTTTTATTTGCATCCTGGTATGTTGCTCTAAGATCCATTGTGGATGCGGAGATCTTTGACGGTGTTTTATTTGATTTCAAATTCCTCTGACTGGGTCCTCCTTCCAGCGTGTTTAAAGACAAGAGTTCAGACACCTTTTTTAGTTTGTCTATGTTGGAGAGATTGCTAGCCGAGATTTCTCTAATACTGTTAACTACTCCATCATAGGGATCTTTCAGTTGTGTTAAATCAATCCCAGTCTCATCTTCATCTATAACTGTATAACTCTGCAAATCTTCATTGCTAAATCTGAACGCAGGTCTAGGGTCAACACTCAACTGTTTCGGTGTGAAAGTTACGCGAATAAATCGCTCATTCGAATTAGGTGTGACTGCGTTGTGATCCAAAAGAACTGGTTTTTCTTTTTCTTGCCTCAACTGCTGCGTCTGTTGTGGAAGTATCATATGGCTCGATGATGCAATACTGTCTGGTTCTGGCTCAGGAATTGCATCACGTTCAGAAACGCTTTTAATTGGTCCAAAATTATGGCCAAGAATGCCGTATTTTGATTTAACACTTCCTGGTTCACTTGAACAGCTTCTGGGATTATCCTGCAACAGATTATCAGGCTTCGTCTCCGAACCGTATGACCTACTTTCAATGTTTAACGATTCTGTTGCTTCAGAAAATGTGCTTTCGTCTGTCCATCTAGTTTTTAGATCGTCAGCTTGTGTTGACAAAAGCTTTACTTCCTTTAAAGATGAACGTGACTTTCTGGGTGTACCTTTCAATCTGGCTGTATCTGTATTAGTTTCGACTTGTACAAGTGCTTTTTCATAATCAAATACACTGCCATCTGTACTTGAGCTGTTAAAGTTAAAATCAACACTTTTAGAACGCTGCATTATTTTCGAAGAATTATGTCTCAAAGATGGTTTCTCTACTACCCTGAGCTCTTCAGTAGATATTCCCCCAGTAGAAGCTGCAAACTGTGAAATACCAGATCTAGGTCGAGCTTCTCGATCTAAAATTGACTTTTTACTTCTTGGAGGCTTTTCTGGAGCCCTATTTATGTGGGTCCGTGATGAACTTTTGGATGCAAGATTATGATTCTCCGGATTAATAGAGAGTCCAACATTAGCCACATCCTTGGCTGGAGCAGCTGCATGATGAATACCAGATGCCTTTTCCTGCTGTACAGGGCCGAAAAGTTCTGCTCTCCATGCCAAAATGGCGGTGATAACTTTCAAAGGAAGGCGAGTCTTGTCAGAATACGATGCAACAGTCGCAATCTGAAATTGCAATTAGAAAACATTTGAAAAGATGGAACTTTCATCTTGCGAGATCAAGAAACATAATACAAAGAATAAGAAAAATAACAAGAGATTCATATTGAGAGGAACACCATTAAAGGGGTGGACACATTTACATATCTGGGAAGTGTTATCAACATTCAAGGTGACACAGATGAAGATGTTAGGATTAGAATGGACGAAATGAAAATCATGGCATATCCTTTACAGGATGTTGCCATCAACAACAATAAATGAGCTTTTCAATTTTTCTAGGCACCACTTATACGTTCAGTAGTTTGCAATTGTTTTCTGAATGGTGAGGTATATTTTACCTTAGTAAAAATCACAGGGACAATTTGTTTCCAAACGTGCCTGTCACGGAGTTTGAACCAGGCACACTTGGGTTGTGATCGAGCTCACTACCACTTAAGCTAGACGCCCACAACATTAGAATTAGAAAGTAAGTAAAGGAACCCTTTCATACCTCGTGGTATATAGGTCAATACAGTGTTTGGCCTGTATTTTTCATTGACCGTCGGCACACGATGAGTGATGTGGTCAGCATCACGCCGGCGCCTTTACTTTCCCAGAGCATGTCTGGTACCCAGTTGAGGCTGGGTCGACCTGAGAGCCGTCGCGTCGGGAAAAATTCCACGCACATTAGAAACAATAGGCAAAATCAGCATTTCCCTATTCTGAAGAGCATATGGAGTTCAAGAATGATCAGGAATAAAACTAAGATGATATTTAACTCAAATGTCAAGGCATTCCTTCTGTATGAAGCGGAGACATGGAAAACAGCAATAAAAAGTTGCAGACATTCATCAATAGATGCCTGCGCAGGATACTCTATCTGCGATGGTATGGCAGGATCACAAACAGGGAACTGTGGGATGTGAGACAACAGCAGGTGGAACAAGAGATATGGGGCAGAAGGTGGCGATGGATAGGACATATACTGAGGAGACCTCCTGACAGCATCACAAGACAGGCCCTCCGATCGCCCGACTGGTTACTGGGGCCCAAATTTGGAGTGTGAAGAATAGAACCACTGTTACCTGCCACGCATGTCGTAAGAGGCGACTAAGGAGGTTTGGCTGAAATCAGATGCACATGTCCTAAATGTGTAGAAGTCTATGCGTTTAGGAGCCTACCAAACCAATGTGCAACGTAGACACGTTCTTGGCAAAGATCAAACATATCACAAAGAGTGATTAAAATTGGTAGTAAAGAACGACGCAAAGAAGAAGAAGGCCCTCCGATGGAAATCCCAGGGTAATGAGGTAAGGGAAGACCCAAGAACACCTGGAGACTGGAAACAAAATACAAGAAAAAGGGGAGAGAGTGGAGAGGTGGGAAAAAAGATGGCCTTGGATAGGAAGGCTTGGAAAACCTTGGCTGCTGACCTATGCCTCCCTTGTTGTAAAGGGTGAAGAAGAAGAAGAGAGATATAAACAATAAGACTTCTCTTCATGTATCATGTCCCTTGCATAACATCACTCTCATCCCATCCTGTTTGAAACATTTGTTGGTAGAAATTTATTAGTCATGGTCACCGAATAGTTCGGGGACCAAATTTGGGGTGTAAAGAATGGAATCACTGTTAGCCCTGCTGTCGAAGAGGCGACTAAGAAGGTTTGGCTGAAATTGGATGCATTTGTCCTAAATGTGTAGAAGTCTATGTGTTTGGGGCCTACCAAACCAATGTGCAACATGTTCTTGGCAAAGATCAAACATATCACAAAGAGGATTAAAATTGGTCGTAAACAACAAACGTGAAGAAGAAAGAAGATTACTCATGGTTTCTTCTTTGAAAGTTTCATACTTCCTATTGTGATCACTTGTTAAACCACTCTTTGTGATTTGTATGTAATATGAGCCTAAGAGCGATTGTACGTTGTGTCAGTTATGTGCCTACAAGTAGGCCAGTACATCCAATTTCTGCTACGCTTTAAATTTACTAGTGTAGTTTCCCTAGACCCCTACCTCAGTTGCTTCTTACAACATGCCTTGTAGGTCGCAGTGTTACTATTTTTTACTTCCCTTATGGGCCTCGGTACCACACAGGCGAATAATGGGAGATGATGGGGTAAGTCAATAACAAATTATAAAGTACCTAATTGTGCTAAATTATCATGTTTTTAATATCACTCTGATATGTGCTGTTTTTGTTCAGTAGCTCAGGGGAAGGAGTTTTCAGGGTACAGGTGGCCAAGGTTCAAAGGGTTAAAACAGAAAACAGTACCCATTTTTTTGAAGACGATGTCTGTTGTATATCGAAATCATTACTGTGCTTACCTTAAGGCTAATGATCTCGCCTGTGATCTCATCTTCCTGTCAACAAGCTGTGGAATGCTCTCATCAATTCTGTCAATATGTTCCTGTCTTGGTGGTGGATGCCTTGATAAGAACACAGACAGCACCCAGCCACTCTGAGTATAAAACAGAGAAGAAAATAAGACAGTGTGGACACTAAAAGTCACGCTCCCTTGCATGTGATGCCCTTGGCGCTTAGGACAGCAACAAATGCACACCATTCTTTTCTATTCTTGACCTTCCTTTATAAGTCACTCTCTCTTTCTCACTCTTGCCTGTGACACCCCTGGTGCTTTGGGCAGCATCAAATGCACACTCTCTCTCTCCCTGCATTTTAACCCAGATTGGGTCATAGGCCCTCAACCAACTCATGCGAAGTCTTCCTATCTCTAATCTCTAGCTATCTCCTGCAGCTCTTCTTTATATTGTTGATTCTGCCTCCAAATCTAGTCTCCTGTATTTCTTGGCTCCCTTCTTTATCTGTCCATGAGGGTTCCAGGAAAGGACTCTTCTTGTTATATTCCCCTCAGGTTTTCACAAAGTGTTTATCAAATGCACACAATTCTTTTATATTCTTGACCCATGGTTACTATCAACACGTGATAAAGACTTTGCTATCAGTGTCCAGTTTGTTTATTATGAATTAAAGAGTAGTCATGGCGTCTAATATGTAACCTCTGACTCACTGTTGTGGGAAGGCTTGCTTTTTTTATCACTAGCATTCCTCACCATTCTTCTTCTTTTTCTTCTTCGGTGATCTCTGGTCATGCGCTTAGTTTACTGTGGGCCACAAACTGTGCGGTCAGCTTTAGGTCTGTCAGGTTGTCCCAAAGCTTAGTTTTTAGGTCAAATGGATGTGGTCACATGTTGCTACTCAGCTCACACAGAGAGACAGTCTTGCAGGACTTCTCAGTTCACACTGGCAGAGAGCTGTTTGACTTCTTCTTCTTCTTTGCGTTCGTTCTTTACGACCAATTTTAATCACTCTTTGTGATGTTTGATCTGTGCCAAAAGCATGTATACGTTGCACATTGGTTTGGTAGGCTCTAAACGCATAGACTTGTACACATTTAGGACACATGCATTCGATTTCAGCCAAACCTCCTTACTCGCCTCTTACGACATGCACGGCAGATAACAGTGGTTCTATTCTTTACACCTCAAATTTGGGCCCAGTAACCACTCGGCGGCTGTTTGACTTATTCCTAGTCTATGTAAGTGTTTGTTGAGTCTGCAGTGTCCGATACGCAGGCGAAATATAATGACCTGGTCTGTTCTGCTTAGGTCTTTGAGGAAGTCTTTTCCATAATCATATCCAGTGTTTGTCTTCCAGTCTACTGCAGATTTTACTCTGTAAGAGGGTTTTGACCTATTGAAAAGACGAATTTGCTCTTTAGCACTGTCCTCCTTAGTCAAGACATCAGCAAGTTAATTGTCTGCAATGCCACAGGCGAGTCTTACTTCAACTTCAGAGGTACCTGTAATTTAGATCCCAAAACAAAGTCATTCTTGGTAAAGACTAAACATATAAGAGGGATTAAACTGGTTGATAAGAATGAGACGTAACGATCACGGATCTCCCCAAATCCCTGTTGCTGGTATTTTCGAAATATATATATGAGACTGCAGTAAAACTATTTGATTGGCAAAACACATAATCACAAGGTACTGTAGTTTTACAAATTACAAAAACAATGACAAAATACAGCAACGTTTCGACCAACAAGGCTTTTATCAAGCAAATGAACAACAGGAGTGACAAATTTTAAAAAACAAATAGACATATGGTATTTTCTATCATCTCAAATATTGACGATATTTCGTGCCATGAAATGGAGCTGTCTAAATTTCTCTCTCGTCGCATTTCCCTTTGATTTTACCAGTTGTCAAAATGTGTTCCTTCTTTGAATACTCCATATCGACCACTTGTTAAACAATTCTTTGTGTATATCTGATGTACTCCAATGTTTATTCTATCTGTTTGTTTACTGTTCATGATTGGCATCTGTATGTCAGTCATCATTGAATGTAATTATCAGAGTTTTAAAATGCCTATTATACCTGAAGGCATGTAGACCAGGAACTCTCTCACATGCAATGGGATGTTGTTCAGAACAGGCACAGAAAGACCTGATTCTGTTGTACATCTCTGCAACAAGGACTCGGTATAACTTCAGAACCTTTTTATACCAAATGAGAGCCTGCAAATAGAGAGATATAACAGCTGATATATGCATCAATGTACATAGATTGGAGAGTTGATAGTTTTCAATAAGTAGGTCTATTGCTAACAAGCGTATCACTACAAGTGTGAACAATGAGCAAAGTTATATTGAACTTTGTTCTGTGGCACATGGGTAGCGATGGCAATGAGAGAGCAGACCGTAGTGCTTGGCTCTGCCACTATATTGGGTGAGGGGGGAGAAATCAGCATATGGATGATAGTGGTAGTAATACTGATGGTGAAGATGATGGTGGTGACAGTGATACTGATGTTGGAGATGATGGGGTGGTAGTGATACTGATGTTGGAGATGATGATGGTAGTGGTAGTGATACTGATGTTGGAAGATGGTGGTGGTAGTGATACTGATGTTGGAGATGATGGTGGTGGTAGTGATACTGATGTTGGAGATGATGATGGTGGTAGTGATACTGATGTGGAAAATGATGGTGGTGGTAGTGATACTGATGTTGGAGATGAGGGGTAGTTGATTTGATGAGGTGGTCAGTGATACCGATGTGAAGATAATGGTGGTAGTAGTGACAGTGAAGCAGTTCTACAGTGTATGGGTGAAACATGGAGGACAATAATACTGATGGTGAAAATGTGAAGTATACATGATCTGGTGTAGTGGAGGATATGAGGGAATAAGATGGTGGTGGAGTAAATGAGGGAAGATTATGGGAGATACTAAGAAGATTGGTGGCGACAGGTTAAAGATGTTGGGGATGCTGGATAGTAAAACTTTGCAAAATCGGAGGAGTAGTGATACTAAAGGTCTTGCCTGAACCCGAGGGCAGAAGAGAGGGGAGCAGAATACATGGGAGAGATATTGGTGCGTGGAGTCAATACTATAATGAAGATGAGGGGTGCAGGATACTGAGCTTGAGATAGGAAGATTGGTATGAGTTGGGATGAGGGCTAGTGACCCGATTAGATCGATGGGGTGAGGAACGAGTGAGAGAGGGAGTGACACTGATGTTGGAGATGATGGTGGTGGTAGTGAATACTGTTTGGAGATGATGGCGGTGGTAGTGATACTAATGTTGGAAGATGATGGTGGTGGTAGTGATACTGATGTTGAGATGATGATGGTAGTGATACCGATGTTGGAGATGATGGTGATGGTAGTGACACTGATATTGGGGATGTGGAGGATGATGATAATGATGGGGGGTATGAACATTTAAATGATGTGTGAATTAACATTTTCGAGATGATGTGGATGTGACATACACATGTTGAGAGATGTGTTATGAATTGTGATTGAAAGGTTGTATACCTGGTGAGTAAGGGCATGATACTGATATGCAGATGATGGTGTGATCGTGATGACATGATGTTGATATGGGGGTGGTAGTGATACTGTGTTGGAGATGATGGGTGGATGAACATCAGTTTTGGTGTGACAGTGATACAGCTTAGAATTTCGTAGTGATCAGAGTTCCTGTAGAGTTGATAAAAGGTCACAGTTAGAATTCATGGTGAAATAATGCGGTGAATATACTATGTTGTGATGATTGGCTAGTGATATTAGTTGAGATGATGATGGTGGTAGTGATACTGATGTTGGATGAGGTGATAATGGTGGTAGGATACTGATGGTGCATAATGGTGGTGTAGTGACACTGAAGCGGTTTTTCACTGTATGGGTCAGAAACATGGACAACAACTAAAACAATAGTGCATAAATTGCAAACATTCATCACTGGTGTCTGCACAGAATAGAGGGAATAAGATGGTATGATAGGGTCACCAATGAGGAACTTATGGAGAGAACAAGACAGATTCCAGTGAACGAACAGGTTAAAAAGACGCTGGCGCTGGATAGGACAAACTTTACGAAAATCGGAGGGAATATAACAAGAAGGGTCCTTGCCTGGAACCCGCAGGGACAGCGAAAGAAGGGAGGCAGAGAAATACATGGAGACGAGATTTGGAGGCGGAGATCAACAATATAAAGAAGAGCTGGAGGGAGCTGCAGGAGATAGCTAGAGATAGGAAGACTTGGTATGAGTTGATTGAGGGCCTATGCCCCAATCCGGGGTAAAAGGCAAAGAGAGAGAGAGAGAGTGACACTGATGTTGGAGATGATGATGGTGGTGGTGGTGGTAGTGATACTAATGTTGGAGATGAGGATGATGGTGGTGGTAGTGAATACTGATGTTTGAGATGAGGATGATGGTTGTGGTAGTGATACTCATGATTGAGATGATGATGGTAGTGATACCGATGTTGGAGATGATGGTGATGGTAGTGACACTGATATTGGAGATGTGGAGGATGATGATAATGGTGGTATGAAAACATTAAATATTGTGAAAATTAACCTTTTCAAACAGCAGATGAAAAATGTGGATGCTGACATACACCTGTTGAAATTGTTGCAATTGTGTTGCAAAAGGTTGTATACTGGTGGTTAAACATTTACTAATATCCGATATGTCTTGATCCCTGATGACAGTGTTGCTATATGTGTTTGTGCTGTCTTGTCTGCCGGCACTGAATTTGGGTCGCGATGCAACATCAGTTTTTAGTCTCTGTACAGCCTCTAGAATTTCCGTAGCTTGACTCAAGAGTTCCTGTTAAGCAGTTGATAAAAGTCACATTAAATTCTGCGCTAAAAACTTAATCGGCGAAACTACTACTTCTTCTTCTGCATTCACGCGCTATGAATTCAGACGTAGCCATGGCATCGGGTGTGGCTCTTCTGACTGATTTTTGCGGAAAGTCTGTTTGCCATTTTATTGGTTTTCCTGCCATACAGACGGGTCTTCTCCAACTTCAGAGGTTATGGCCAAACTATTTTTGGGTCTAATTTTTTACTGGGTAGTAATAAATAATAACTATTCTTCTTCACACTTCACTCCTAGGAGGCGCCTGTGTGGTGCTGGGGCCCCAAGGAAGCAAAGAATAGTCACACTGCGACCTACAAGTCATGTCATAAGAGGCGACTGATGTAGGACCTAGGAAGCTACCCTAGTAAATAAAAAGCATCACAGAAATCAGATGTGCTGACTTACTTATTGGCGCATAACTGGCACAATGTACAATCGCTCTTAGGCTCAGATCACATACAGATCACAAAGTGTGGTTTAAAAAGTGGCAGATATGGAGCGTTTGAAGAAGTAAACTCCTAGGGAGACAAAGGTCCACAACCAAGGTTTTCTAAGCTATCTGATCCAAGACCATCTTTTCCCCTCCCTCCCCATTTGCCTGCATTCCACTTCCAACTCTCGCCTCCAGGTATTCCTGGGTCTTCCCTTATCTCTATTACTCTGTGGGTTCCATCGTATGGCCTATCTCATGATCCTGTTAGGAGGTCGTCACAGTGTGTGTCCTCTCCATTGCCACCTTCTGTCCCATATTTCTTGTTCCACCTGCCGTTGCCCCACTCTATCCCATCTTTCTTTGTTTATGATATTATCATACCATCGTAGATGGAGTATCCAGGCAGGCAGGTATAAAAAGGGTTGCTTTATTTTTATTATTTTTCCCAATACTTTTCACCATTATGGTTATTGGTTACTAAACTGACGTCATTGCACTCCTGGCAGACCCATAGGTGCTCAGTCTCCCCAACAGATATCGAAGAGTATGCATACTGATGGTTCCTGTGGCTCGCTGATTAAACACACTTCTCACTCTGCCTCTCAGGCATCCAGTTCGACTTGAACAACGGGTAACTCAAACTGCTTAAATCGCTTGATCGATTCAACATTGATTTTAGTGTCCTCATCCAACAGAGAGTTGCGAAGAGACCGAAACATTGTGGACATCTGTGGCAACCAGTAGGTGCTCATCTCCTCAAACATTGTGGACATCTGTGCAAAGTATTGCTATACCTGACAGGTACCATGTGGACATCCCGTTGGCAAACATAGTTCTCACTACCTGTCAGGCATTTCACGTCTGATTGAACGTACAGGTAACATCAAACTGGCTAAACATAGCTTAGTCGATTCGAACATCGAAATTGTGACATCTGTGCTAACAGTAGTTAGCTCTAATACGACAGGAAACATTGTGGACATCTGTGGCTAAACAGTAGTTAGCTCGACTACCTGTACAGGAAACATTGTGGACATCTGTGGCTAAGCAGTAGTTAGCTCTACTACCTGTACAGGAAACATTGTGGACATCTGTGGCTAAGCAGTAGTTAGCTCTACTACCTGTACAGGAAACATTGTGGACATCTGTGGCTAAACAGTAGTTAGCTCAACTACCTGTACAGGAAACATTGTGGACATCTGTGGCTAAGCAATAAGGAGCTCAACTACAACCCGAGTACGTGGTTCAAACTCTGCGGGAGGCAGTTTGGAAGCAAATTTTTTCCAGTTGATGTAACAGTAAATATTGATCTCACCATTCAGAAAGCAATGGTAAACTACTCAGCATTAAAGTAGAGCCTAGAAAATCAATGGTCCATGTGCTGTGTGACTCCTGTAAAGGATATGCCCCGATTTTCATTGCACTGAAAACATTACCAAACATTTATAACAATCGTTGCCCGTTCCTTGTTTATCCTACAGCTGTTACCATCGCTGGTGCTGTCATCTAGCACTAATGTGTTGCCCAGATATGGCAATGTATAATTGCTGGTATCACCATCTGGTGCTACTGTTCTCACCAGGTAAGCGAATGTGTCATGCTCAATAAATAATAATAATAATTCCTCTCGTACAGTTATGCGCTACAAAGGGCCTGTAAGCAATTTCTCCATTGCTCCAAGCTCTGTCAACAATCCTAGGGGTATCTGGAAAAAATGCACTCGTAAACAGAAAGACATGGTCTGGATTCGAACCCGGACAGAAAATAGATATTCAAGTTCTTACCTTGGCAGGGTCGTACAATGTGGTTGTGAAGTGAGCTCGATATAGCTCTGCTTGGCTTAAAGTTTTCCCCACTATTGGATGTTCCCGCAGCAAAGGGTGATAATACTCACAAATCTTACGTTCTATCTGTAAATGTAAATAACCAAGTATAATAAAATTCAATTATGTTACAAAATTAAATCATAGAAAAGTTAAACGCTCCATATCGACCACTTGTTAACCACTCTGTGTAATTTGTATGTGATCTGGGCCTAAGAGCGATTGTACGTTGTGCCAGTTATGTTCCTACAAGTAGGCCAGCACATTCAATTTCTGCTATGTTTTTTATTTACTAGGGTAGCTTCCCTAGGCTCCTATATCAGTCGCCTCTTACGACATGCCTTGTAGGTAGCAGTGCTACTATTCGTACTTCCTGAGGGTCCCGCACCACACGGCGAGAAGTTCGAATTTTGTATACCTGGGAAGTACAATATCGCAGGATGGTGATTTGTAAAAATAGATCATTTAAAAATTCAGGAAGCATTTCAAACTTTCACAAGCTCCAAAGTGGTTACCGGACCCAAATTTGGGATGTAAAAATAGAATCACTGTTACCTGCCACGATAGTCGAAGAGACGACTAAGGAGGTTTGGCTGAAATCGGATGCATGTGTCCTAAACGTAGAAGTCTATGCGTTTAGGGGCCTACCAAACCAATGTGCAACTTATACACGTTCTTGCAAAGATCAAACATATCACAAAGAGTGATTAAAATTGTCGAAAGAATGAACAAGAAGAAGAAGAAACTTACAATGCTCAACAAAATCTAGAAAGTCAAAGATTAAATCTAAACAAAATTTAAAGTATAAAAACTGTGTCCTGGAGTGTTATTGAGTGCTGAAAATGACCAAACATCATACTAATTTGGAGACATCGTATTAGCTGAACAAAAAACATTTTCTCTTAAACGTCCCATATCAACCACTTGTTAACCACTTTGTGTGATTTGTATGTGATCTGAGCCTATGAGCAATTGTACAGTGTGTCAGTTATGTGCCTACAAGTAGGCCAGCATATCTGATTTCTGCAACGCTTTTTATTTACTAAGGTAGCTTCCTAGGTCCTACATCAGTCGCCTCTTACGACATGCCTTATAGGTTGCATTGGTACTATTCTTAACTTCCCTTGCAAGCCTAGGCACCCCATGGGTGAGAAAATCATTCAATAATTGATACAAACCTCTTTAGCTCTTTCTCTATGTCGGTGAATCTGTATCAGAACAGTTAGTCTACTTTCCGTCACTCTCCAGGCCTCTTCCAGATCTTTGTTCAACTGGTCAAGCTCAGAGTATACCCCATGCAGGTAAGACCTTAATCCACTGATTAACATAGGATTTACAGCGGATAAGTGATTATCCGAGGATGGATTGTCCAGTAGAAACAGTGTTTGTTTACTCATTGTGAGGAACAATGGAAGAGAAGATTCTCTAGGGAAATAAAAATGAGAACAAACATGATAATCAAAGGTAATGAATTCAATGGCACAAATTCTCAAAATTCAGCTAAATTCACAACATTAAGTGAGTAACTTTTAGCTTCAAAATTTATTGATTGGACCGTAATCATTTCACTTTGGTGAATAACCATGTGTGCTTCAACCTCTTTTTTTACACAGTAAGATCTCAGTGGCAGTGCAGAAAACCTGTAGCTCCTGCAAGGGTCACGCATTGGCTTCAAAATTTATTGATTGACAGGACCATTATCATTGCACTTCGGTGAGTAACCATGTGCTCCAATCCGCTTTTTGCACAGGAAGATCTCAGCGGCAGTGCACAAACCCTGTAGCACCGGAGAAGGTCCCTGTTGGCTTCAAAATTTATTGATTGACAGGACCATTATCATTGCACTTCGGTGAGTAACCATGTGCTCAATCGCTTTTGCACAGGAAGATCTCAGCGGCAGTGCACAAACCCTGTAGCACCGGAGAAGGTCCCTGTTGGCTTCAAAATTTATTGATTGACAGGACCATTATCATTGCACTTTCGTGAGTAACCATGTGCTCCAATCGCTTTCTTGCACAGGAAGATCTCAGCGGCAGTGCACAAACCCTGTAGCCCCGACGATGGGTTCCCACTAGCTTCAAAATAATAGAGACAATAAAGAGGTGTATGATATTTTTGTTACAAAAGTTGAGAAGCAGACAAACAAATCGATGCTTGTGCTTTTAAAATAATGGATACAATATATATATATTCCTCTCGAACCGTTATATGTTGCAAGGGCCTGCAAGTAATTTGCACATAATGCTCTATCCTGGGCAACTTGCTAAATATCTTCCATGGAATTGACTCCGTTATTTCTTGCCTCTCTTAGTAAAGTTCATTTCTGGGTGTCCCTATAGTGCCCTTTCTGTCTAGAATCTTTTGCCTCTGATTTCAATGTCTGCTTTGACATTCTTTGATTTATTCTCATATATCTTCTCCTTCTTATAACAGTTGTTACTAGTGGATGATCAGACATTCCTCTGATTTAATCACTTCTCCTGAATTCATCCCATTTTATGTTCATATTTTTCCATAGCCATCTATTTCAAAAAGCATTCAACTTACTTTCAATATATATTTAGTCATTTTCCAACTTTCGCATATGTTAGGAATGATACAAAATTGGAAATGGAAATTTGTAATTTAGTTTTAAAACTATATAACTTGGGGTTCCATATTTAATTGACTTTAACATCTAATACTTTAATTAAAATTCTTTTTAATTAAATGTAAAGCTACCATTTATTTTCCAAACTTACGACAGAATTATGTGAAACTTTTCAATGAGGTCAGCCAAGAGTTGCTGTACTTGACTGGAAGTCTGCCCATCTGTTTCATATTCTTGCAAAAGGTCAACCTTGTCTCTCACACTAGATGACTTTGCCAACAGATCATGACATCCTTCGACGCACTTGATCACAACCTGAACAAATTCAAATAACAATGAACTGGGAATGCATATATAACATTTAAAATATAATCAAAAGTATAGATAATTATAAAATGGGCAGAGTTGCCCATGTGGGCTCAGAAGGAAGCAAAGAATAGTAACACTGCGACCTACAAGGCATGTTGTCAGAGGCAGCTTATGTAGGGACCTAGGAAACTACCTAGTAAATAAAAAGCGTCGCAGAAATCAAATGTGCTGGCCTACTTGTTGGCACATAACTGTCACAACATTGTCACTCTTAAGCTCAGATCACATACAAATCACAAAGAGTGGTTTAACAAGTGGTTGATATGGAGCGTTCGAAGAAGAAGACGGCTGCTGCATTGGAGAATGGAAAATGTATGTACTTGTCTTACAGGCAGGAATATCAATCAGGAGAACTGAATTGGAAAGAAAAACTGCATGGATCTCTGTGTGATCTACAGCAGAAAGGGAAATCTAAACAAGAGAGAGAGACGTAAGTAAAAAGTAAAGATACTCTTTTTTCTACCTCAAGGTATATTGGATAATTTGATGCAATGCCCATATTTGTCATTGACCGTCTGCACATGATGGGTAATGTGGTCAACATCATGCCGGCTGCCTTTACTTTCCAGTGCTTTTTCTGGTACTCAATTGAGGCTGGGTCGACCTGAGAGCCATAACGGTAGAAAAATATTCCACATCCGCTGTGGAATTGAACCCAAACAACTACTGCGGCACTACAAGAGAGAGAAGGAAGGAGAAATTAACTTATTTTCAACTGGGATACCAGATCTTCAGACAAAATCTGTTGTCTGTGTCAGTTTGTGTTTGGAATATTGTCATTGTACTCCGGACATGCCCATAGGTGGTTCTGATCTTCACAAAATCTCCAACAACTTACAGCGACTAACTGTACCAGTCCGATGTTGATTGATGAGTCCTACTCATTAACTGGTGGTTACAGGGCCCAAATTTGGGCGTAAAGAATATCGAAATAGGGGAAGACTGTTTCGTGTAAAGAATAGAACCACTGTTACCTGCCACGCATGTCGTAAAGGCGACTAAGGAGGTTTGGCTGAAATCGGATGCACATGTCCTAAACTTGTAGAAATCTATGCGTTTAGGGGCCTACAAACAATGTGCAACGTATACACGTTCTGGCAAAGATCAAACATATCACAAAGAGTGATTAAAATTGGTCAGAAAGAACGAACGCAAAGAAGAAGAAGAAGTCCTACTCATTTACCTGTTATACCATACTGTAGAAAGTGCAGTCATTCATGTGAGACAGTACAGCATATCTTGCTTGAATGCCCTGGACTAAATAAAGCTAGACAAGAACTCCTCCCAACACACCCATCTGTTCATAATACACTTTACACTAGTCTTCCACAATTACAGAACACATGCAGATTTTACAATTGTTGCACTGGCTGCCCAAGAGTGAAAAAATCGCAGCCCTGGTTAGAAGGAGAAGAATACCTGTTATGCTGTTCTTTTATGGCCACTTCAATCTTTAATCCTAGCTCTTGCAATCTAGCTGTTGACGGGGATACTGTCTAATAAAATTTCAATCTGGCTGTCATGGCTATGATATCAGAGGGAGCTGCAACTGACCGGAATAACATTCTTAACACATTGAGAGTCTTTCCAAACAGAGGAGTTTCAGGGTTGCGAATCCCAGTTAGTGACGATATTAAGAGAGATGGGTGTCAATATTGTTATCACCTGAGTGGCTACGGGCCCAAATTTGGGGTGTAAAGAATAGAACCACTGTTCCCTGCCACGCATGTCGTAAGAGGTGACTAAGGAAGTTTGGCTGAAATCGGATGCACATGTCCTAAATGTGTAGAAGTCTTTGCATTTAGGGGCCTCACCGCCCGAGTGGTTACCGGGCCCAAATTTGGGGTGTAAAGAATAGAACCACTGTTACCTGCCATGCATGTCGTAAGAGGCGACTAAGGAGGTTTGGCTGAAATCGGATGCACATGTCCCAAATGTGTAGAAGTCTTTGTGTTTAGGCCTACCAAACCAATGTGCAACATATACACGTTCTTGGCAAAGATCAAACATATCACAAGAGTGATTAAAATTGGCCGTAAAGAGCAACGAAAGAAGGAGGAGGGCCTACCAAACCAATATGCAACGTATACACTTTCTTGGCAAAGATCAAACATATTACAAAGAGTGATTAAGATTGGTCATAAGAACAACGCAAAGAAGAAAGAAGGAGAAGACAAAGAGTGATTAAAATTGGTCGTAAAGAATGAACGCACAGAAGAATATTATTACCGCCCGAAAAGAACATCATACCAATTATGCAAAAAGATTGATTAATCAACATCGAACCGGCGTGTCGGGCCATTGGACACTGCTGAATTTGTTGAGGCGCCTATAGGCGTGTCCGGAGTGCTATGATGATAGTCCTAATATTACTGATAACTGAAGATTGAAATACTCACATTGTACAAGTGCATCCATGATTGATGATTGTATCGTAGTATACCACAGAAATCTGCTGTCAGCTGTGACACATCTATGTTGGTATGCAGTTCTTGTACAGATTTCATCAGAATAACCTGGTCAGAGAGATACAACAGAAATATGTAAACACGCATATTGAGAAACAATGTCAATACAGATGGAGACTGCAGTAAAACTATGTAGAATGGCGAAACATGTAATAACAAAGTATTGTAGTTTTACAAAATACAAAAACAATGACAATACACAGCAATGTTGCTTGATAAAGGCCTTTTTGATCGAAACGTTGCTGTGTGTTGTCATTATTTTTGTATTTTGTAAAACTACAGTACTTGTTATTACGTGTTCGCTATTGAAACCAGGCAATACTACCACTTTTTTAGTCTTAATCGTCTTCATATGTCATTTGTGTTCATGTTTTTTCAATTATCTTGCTAAAGATCGTTGATACTGATACCTCTGAAGAGTAAAGTTAACTTGAATGTTGAGGAACACTGATTATTAAGAAAGCAAAACTTCATGCCAAAAATCACAAGTTCTTTATTAGTCGCCATGACTATGTCTAAATTTATAGCGGGCAAGTGAATAAAAAATCTAGAAAACAGAAATATAGATAAAAAATGTGTCTTCATATTTCAAGAACAAATGTACTGGAGTTCAAATCCCTGTAATATCGATCCTCCAGTTCACCAAGTTGAAAATGAAGAATCATTTTTTGAGTAAAGGAAATATTGACTATCAATTAGAGGCCTCATCTCCATCTTAATCTTATAATGATGGTCTCCAACAAAGAACAGTTTGTTTGTTTAAAAAGATATTCTTCCAGTGTGTTGCCAGGGCCCGCAAGGGGGAGCAAAGACGTAACACTGTAATCTACAAGGCATTTTATAAGAGGTGACAGGTAGTGGCCTAGGAAGCTACCCTAGTAAATAAAAAGCGTAGCATAAATTGAATGTGCTGTTGTTGGCGCATTATTGGTACAATGTACAATCGCTCTTATGCCAAGATCACATACAAATCACAAAGAGTGGTTTAACAAGTGGTTGATATGGAGCGTTCGAAGAAGATGAAGCTAGGGCTACAGAGTTCATGCTTTGGGTAACACTCTCCACATTTCTACAGACAGGGACTGAGCTATATGGGAAAACCTGGTATAATGAACTCAATTATTTGTTTGTTCGGTAGGGGATTAAGCCTATATATGGCCCGAGGCAGGCCCCTTCAACCTAAGACAGATGTCTTTTTTGGAATGAAGTGAATTCTTCGCCTTTATAACCTTTATGCCCTATAAGTCTCATAAGTCTCATTAAGCATCTCATCAAGGTCTGCAAGAGTTTATAAATTTCAAATAAAAGTTACATAAGAACAAAAGCCGTAACATCAAAAACATTCACAGTAAACTCAGGAGTTAGATATGAGTGGAGTCAGGGATGTGTGCTCTCCCACTGCTGTTTATAACATACATGGACAACATAAGTAGAGAAGCAGGAATAGAGAAAGGAAATAATATTTCAGAACTTTTATTTGCAGATGACCAAGTACTGATTGCAGAAAATGAAGAATCTCTCCAGAACCATTTGAGCTTAGTTAACATCAAGGGTGAGGAGTACAAAATGAAATAGCAATAAGTAGACAACCAGAAAACCTTACAATAAAACTCCAGAACGTAGACATAAAACAAACAATTGAGGCCAAATACTTAGGAGCAATTTTCACATTAGATGGAAGTATCGATAGCGAAATCAGCAATCATTGCACAAAAGCTAACCAAGTACTGGGACAGTTAACACCACTGTTGTCACACAAAGAGATACCGCTAACAACTAAAGCAAATCTCATAAGAACGATTTTCTGGCCAACACTATGTTACCAGTGTCAAATATGGCCAATAACAGCAGCTAATGAGCGGAAAATCATAACGACAGAGATGAGGTGTCTTAGAAGAGCTGTAGGTCTTCTTCTTCTTCTTTGCGTTCGTTCTTTACGACCAATTGTAATCACTCTTTGTGATATGTTTGATTTTTGCCAAGAACGTGTCTACGTTGCACATTGGTTTGGTAGGCCCCTAAACACATAGACTTCTACACGTTTAGGACACATGCATCCGATTTCAGCCAAACCTCCTTAGTCGCCTCTTACGACATGCATGGCAGGTAACAGTGGTTCTATTCTTTACACCCCAAATTTGGGCCCGGTAACCACTCGGGCATAGAGCTGTAGGTGTGACAATAAGAGACAAAATTAGAAATGAAGAAATCAGAAGAAGACTGAATGTGAAACCAGTCATGCGATTCATAAAAGAACAACAGATTAAATGGTTTGGACACCTGACCAGAATGCCCTGGTATCGCCTACCACAGAGAGCCACACAGAAAAAGTATAATGAGTACAAGGCAAGAGGAAGACCACGCAAAAGATGGAGCGACGGCATCAAGAACAGCCTTACGAACATGAATATCAGCTTACAAAGTGTCTTAAAAAAGCACACACAAGATCACTACATTTCACCCCCAACACTTCTATAAAGAAGTAAATGGTGGAAGAGAAGAAGAAGATACCCTATAAGTGACAAATTTATTGATAAAATTACCTTGAATAGAGGCACACGTGGTCGTTTCTTGCTTGGCATCACACCCAGCAGTTTCTTTAGGGTGCGAGATCTTTGTTTATTTCGAGGTTTGAGGAAGTAAACAGTACTGATGGTGCCTCTTTGTTGATGCTGGTCACATGACAAGAAGAAAGTAGAATCATAGAAAAATGAATATTAGGAAGTAGAACATTAGATATTAGAATACTACAAATTAGAATATTAGAGAGTAGAATATTAGAGAGTAGAATATTAGAAGGTAGAATACTAGAAGGTAGAATATTAGAAATTAGATTATTAGAAAGTAGAATATTAGAAATTAGAATATTAGAAAGTAGAATATTAGAAATTAGAATATAGAAAATAGAAATTATAATATTAGAAAATAGAATATTAGAAAATAGAATACCAGAAAGTAGAATATTAGAAATTATAATATTAGAAATTAGAATACCAGAAAGTAGAATATTAGAAGGTAGAATATTACAAATTAGAATACTAGAAAGTAGAATATTAGAAAGTAGAATATTAGAAAATAGAATATTAGAAAATAGAATATTATAAATTAGAATACTAGAAATTAGAATATTAGAAAATAGAATATTAGAAATATTACAAAGAAGAATATCGGTTATCAGTTCTTCTTCACTTTCAACTCCCAACAGAGCATAGGTCTTCAATAAACTTCTTCCAGCTCTTCCTCTCTCCTACCATCCCTTCCAATTCTTTCCATGTTTTACCTATCCTTTCAATATCAGCCTCCAGCTTCTTCCCCAGGTCTGTCTAGACCTTCCCCTACTACTCTTTCCCTGTGGGTTCCAAAACAGTGCCTGTCTTGCAATGTCTTATAGCTGTACTTTTCATGTCTGTTGGAGATGTTGGTTTAATTTTTCTACAGGGTGAGGTAGCCAGCCCCATGCACCACCACCTTAGTCATCTCTTATGACATGCCTGGCAGGTATACATTGTTGCATATTCTTTCCTCCCCTTACAGCACATGGGCGACCCCACCATAGTCACCTCTTATGACATGTCTTGTAGGGCACAGTGTTACAATTCTTTGCTTCCCGTGCAGGCCCCGGCAACACATGGGCGAGTTATCAGTTGTATGAAGACTATCATCATAGCACTCTGGACATATCCATAGGTGCTGTGATCTTCGTCTCAACAAACCCAGCAGCATCCAGCGGTAGAACTTGCAAGATAGTTCTTGGATGTAATTTTTACTTTATTTGTTTTGCTGTATAAACTGATTTTCACGATCGAATTAACCCTTGCAAAGGTAGCTCTGGTCTTACCTAAATAGGTTTTTAATATAAATGCATTAGTGGGACGGACAGATTAGTGTAATGTATAAATGCTCACCTGTCGACTCGGACACAAGAGGGTTGTGGGTTCTTCTTCCAACGTTTTCAGACATCGATTTGTATACTTCTAAAGTAGTTAGTGGTCAACCGCAACCCATGTACATCTCCAGATCTTCTTCTTGAACGCTCCACATCGACCACTTGTTAACCACTCTGTGTGATTCTTATGTGATCTGAGCCTAAGAGCAATTGTGCGTTATGCAAGTTATGTGTCTACAAGTAGGCCAGCACATCTGATTTCTACAACACTATCTATTTACTAGGTAGCTTCCTAGGCCCCTACCTCAGTCACCTTTTACAACATGCCTTGTAGGTCGCAATGTTACTATTCTTTGCTCCCATTGAGAGCCCAGACAACACACGGTGCAAAAACAAACAATTTTAACTGTTAAGTGTCTGCCTGTCTCACCTCTACTGATTCCAGACTCTCTGTCAACTGTTTGATTGCAAGAGTTGAAGCATGACGGAGGTCAGCAAGACAAGCCAATGGCAAATTCTGAGATGAAGCTGATATGTCATATTTCTGTGATTGCAGATATTTTGAAATTGCAACCAGGTGCAAAATCAGTGATGCCAATTTTGCTGTGCTCCATTCTGACAACTCTTCTAACTTATTTGTTGATATGCTCAAAATCAAATTCTTAGTCACACTGCGACCACCTAAAGAAACAAACATTAAAATGTGGAAGTACATCATATTAAATTTGAAACACAGTTTAAACAACACAGAGACAATTTTTCATGGACATGTTGGTTTTCAAAAATTTATATCATATTTCGCCCGTCTGTTGCCAGGAATCGCAAGGTGAGCAAAGAATAGTAACAATGTGACCTACAAGGAATGTCACGAGAGGTAACTGAGGTAGGGGCCTAGGGAAGTCACCCTAGTAAATAAAAAGCATCGCAGAAATCGGATGTGCTGGCGCACTTGTAGGTGTATAACTGGCACAACGTACAATCGCTCTTTGGCTCAAATCACATACAAATCACACAGGGTGATTAACAAGTGATCAATATAGTTCTTTGAAGAACATCAGCATTCAGAACCACCAAAAGGAAAGTATTCTTGAAAGTGAACCAGTGGTATGCACCTACCAATGACAAACAAGGAAATAGTTAAATAGGAATTTTACATGAAGTGTCACATAATCTTTGTTAGATGCACTCTAGCTACCTTTCATCTGCTTCATTCATCATGAGATGGGAGCTGTTATGTTGTGGTGCACATTTTACATGTCTGAGTCTGTGATATCTGTAGATTTGTAATGTGTTTCGTCTCCATGTTTCTCATGATCATTCATTCTCTTCTGCACTCAGTTCTGTGGTCATACTAAACTTTAAATCCTGTCACCAGGGTTAATTTCACTGTCGTTTCTAGGTCAGAGATGCTGCCTTATAGCTTCTTCCTTAGCTCTGTGCAGTGTGATAATGGATACTGTCCGTTGTTCCGAATCATTGTAGGCTGGAAAGGCCTGGTGAATGTGTTCGTGGATTAGATTCCGGTTCCACATAGACATCCGTTTCGGGCGTTTGTGAAGGGAGTCCTGAGTCAATATAATTGCCCCAATAGTCCGCAGTGGCTGACTCTTAGACGAAATAAGTTGGTCTATTGGTGAGGTCTTTGAAGTTGGGTGAATTGGATCAAATCTGTCATCTATACATGTTTTCTACCTTGAAGTGTATTGGTTGTAGATTATGGTTTTAGCTTCTCTGAGAAGCTAAAACGCAGGACAGTGGATGACTGAGTTGATTGATGTATTACTATTACTACTATTAAATTCCACAGTGGAATAGTCCGCGACCGACGGCACCAAATGATGTGTTTTAAAAAAAATCACAAGGCGGTAAACTACATTTTACATTATAAGAATTTAGAACTAAATACAAGTTCATTCTTAACACTTAACCAATTCCTCCTTAAAGTTCAATCCCTGGATCATCGAGAGCCGATGTAGACAAGTGGAGCGCAAACTTTACAATCAAAACGGTTTATTTTCTGCATTCAACGTGCGCCAGTTCACGCAGTTAAAAATATGGGCACAACGCCCGTATTCGGGAAGAGACACTTTTCTTCTCTTCCACCATTTATTTCTTTAAAGAAGTGTTGGGGGAATCGTAGTGATCGTGTGTGTGTGTGCTTGTTTTAAGGCATGTTGTAAGCTGATATTCATTTTCGTAATGCTATTCTTGATGCCGTCGCTCCATCTTTTGCGTGGTCTTCCTCTTGCTTTGTACTCATTATACTTTTTCTGTGTAGCTCTCTGTGGTAGGCGATACCAGGGCATTCTTGTCAGGTGTCCAAACCATTTAATAGGTTGTTCTTTTATGAATTGCATGACTGGTTTCACATCCAGTCTTCTTCTGATTTCGTCATTTCTAATTTTGTCTCTTATTGTCACACCTGCAACTCTTCTAAGACACCTCATCGGTGTCTTTATGATTTTCCGCTCATTAGCTGCTGTTATTGGAAGAGACACTGCGACAGAATAACATGTCTGAAAGTACATACAGGCTTGAAAGTTTGAGCCTTACATGGAACTGATGAGAGTCAAATCTTGTCTACTTTCCCCACGTTGACCATTTTTGTAAAAGACTTCAGAAGTTATGTTGTCAGTGCCACAGTTACACGATATCGCGATAGCATTGTGATTAGCGCTCTTTTTTTGTAGCTGCGTGGTCCCAGATCACGGCATTTAGGCCGACCTAGTCTCAGCTGGTAGCAAATAAACACTGGGAAGTATAGACGGCCGGCGTGATATTTACCCATCGTATATTCGTATTCTTCTCGCACCGTACCTCGTTACATAGTTAGTTTGTTCCTTTCGTGCCAAATGCGGCACATAGGGCAGAGTTTTAGATCTCCATGTGATACGGTTCTTGCTAGCAGTTGGAGATCTTGTATGGTTTTACATCCCAATAGTTACTTTCTTGTTGGATGGTTCTTCAAGAGTGGTCTTTGGTCTTCCACGTTTTCTTTTCCCAACTGGTGACCACATAAGGACTTGTCGATTTAGTCTCTGTTCGTCTGATCTAAGAACATGACCTAAATATTTCTACCGTCGTTTCTTATAATATTTGATACGGGTTGTTGGTGTGTTCTATCTCTCACTGTGTTGTCAATAGAAACGAAATCACTCCATTTTACTTTTAATAATTTTCAGAGACATTTATTCTCAAAGCTGTCCAGTTTCTTATCAATTCTCTTTGTTGATTTCCAACTTTCACAACCGTAGGTCAGTACAGGAATCACACATGACCTAAATAATTTAACTTTTGTGCATATACGTTACATAGTGCTTGCATGCAATTTTGATATACCGCTCTATCCTAGGCAACTCGTTCAAGTTATTCGATGGCAATGTATCCGATATTTCTTGCCTCTATCAGTAAAGTTCGGTTAGGGTTTCCCTAAGGCGTCCGTTCTTTCTTGAACTATTTGCTTCCCACTGCAGTGCCGTGAGTGCCTGTTTTACGCATCGCTGTTCAAATAAAAACATTATGGCGCAGTCTAACACTGTATTCCCCCCATGCCGAATATACCAAGTGTAATTAAAATCGGTTTTAAAAAAACTTGACTTACTCTGAAGCGTGGCTTCCTATAACATATGTTGCCGGGAGCTATGCTCTGAAGTAACACTTATCAAAAGTTATAATCGTTAGCTTGTTGATAAAATGGTAGTTCAGTCGTCTATGACTACGCATGAATTCATAGCCGGCGAATGAAAAACAAATTTTGAGCATATTCTGAGAACAAATAATCAAATAATTACAAAATATGCGTTGAAGTGAGGGGGAGGGAGAGATAAGGGTTAAAGAAAGAAAGGACGCCATATGAAAACCCTGAAACGAACTTTACTGGGAAAGATGAGAAATATAGGACTTAATTCCATAGAAGAAACTGAACGAGTTGCCTAGGATAGATCGGTATGGAGAAATTGCTTGAAGGAACTATGTACCAACTATATAATTTAATCTATCTGTCAGATTTACAGTTCCACTCTCCGACTTCACATGTGGACATAGATGTACTTCCCATATGAACATTAACACATAATAACAAAGTACTGTAGTTTTAAAAAAACAATGACAATACACGGCAACGTTTCGACCAAAAAGGCCTTTATCAAGCAAACGATACAACAAAAGTGACGAATGTCACAGAACTTTACTGTGTATTGTCATTGTTTTTTTTGTAAAACTACAGTACTTTGTTATTACTTGTTTCATCTTTGTACATGGTTTTACTGCAGTCTCCATCTATATCGACATAGTTATTTGCGATTTTATTTTAGCAAATTGTGCTAAAATCTGCAAAACATTCAGCAACTTATTTTTTTCCCACGCAGTTTCGACTTGTACTCGTAATAAGGGTTTCACTTCTGACATGAAAACTATTTTTAAAATGTTATTTCTTCATTTCTTCTTCTGCTGTTCTCACTAGATTGGGATTTCGGATTCTCTAATAAAGGCATCCATCTGTCTCAGATTATCAGCCACGCCATACAGTTTGTCTTGGACGCTAGTGTAAGTGGGCCACCTCTTTCTTCTCAAGTCTGCATACTGGGGGCAGTTCTGTAGGATATAATTCCTATGATTTCTGCTTCCCCGTTTGTGCATATCTCTTCCCGCAGTAAGTTTTGACCACCCTCATGATGGTAGGTCTGACATTCTTACTGTGTGGCTAAATCTCCGAGGCAGATTGGCGACCGTAGAATCTGTGATCCCATTCCTCAATGTGAGGGGTCGTTGCACCATGTTATGCGCCTTACGGCCTATTTCTTCATTTAAAAAAGATAAAACTTTTCTGGATTGTATAAATATGGATTTAGTATGAACAAAAACTGAGAAATTGCTTGCATGCCCTATGTAATGTATAAAGGTACGAGAGGAATTATTATTATTATTATTATTATTATTATTATTATAAGCACAGACTCGTTTTATGGCTTGCAGATGTAAAGGGTATATTTAAAATGAGCGTAAGTAATAATTTAATTCCCATTTTATAATTTTTTTTCTTCTTACTAAAACTCATTTATCATTTCGTTCTTCATATTAATAAATATTTCACCAATGTAAATAAACAGATAATTCAATTTTAAACATGATATACAGGGTGGGCCAAAAAAATGAGAACATCGCCTAACATACGTGTTATTTAGAAATGTTATTTTATTTAATTATATTGTTTCATGTAATTTTGTTTGCCAAGTATTTAGCTACCTAAGGAGACCCTGAAACGAACTTTGCTGAGAGAGGCAGGAAATATCGGTCTCAGTTCCATGGAGGAGATTGAGCGAGTTGCCCAGGATAGAGCGTTATGGAGAAATTACTTGCAGGTCCTATGTAACGTACAACGGTACGAGAGGAATTATTATTATTAAGTATTTAGCTAATCAGAAATCATGTTCAATTTTTCTAAGCATCGACGCCACTCTTTTAATCAGAATGCGGTCTTCCGCAGTAATTTTTGCCATTCTTGGTAACAGATTTAAACCTGCAGATGTAAATAATTGGCATATTAAGAATCAAAGATTGTGCCCGGAAATTATCGAAATAAAAACATCATATAGCTAAATAGGTAAGTAAGTAAATGAGTAAACAATTGATGCTATTATGGATACAGTTAAAACAATTTTGATATAATTATATTACTTTTTACGCGATGTTCTCATTTTCTTTGGCCCACCCTGTATAGTATATGTTCCATATTTAAAAAATAAGTTTTATGACAAAACTAATAACATGTTATCTGTTTACAAATGTATGGTAAAAATTGATTGTAAAACGTGCTTTTACCCTGGTCCACTTAGAGTTAGCCCTTTGAACCCTGGCCACCTGTACCTTAAAAACCTCTTCCCCGAAGCTCCTGGGCAAAAACAGTACACATCAGAGTTATATTAAAACACGATAATTTAGCATTCTTAAGTGCTCTATAATTTGTTATTGATTTACCCCATCATCTCAGTTTTTCCTGATTATTATATATTTGAAGAATACTAAACTTTAAAATTTATTTGATTTAATATGTGGCACGGCCGCGAATACTCCGCATATGAAGATTAAATACTTAATTAATTACCTTACCAGTACAATAAATTCACACAACAGCGTCCGCCATCTCGTAAAACAATGTAGAACACATGGATTGTGTTTTACGTCTCATTTGTACACAATTTATTTTCAAATACCAAAACATTGGGAAAAAATATGCTCAGACCAATATATCGGGAGCTCGGGTATGGTGCGCTTACATTCAATCCCGAAATATCGGGAGCCCGGGTTCTAAGGGTTAAGGGACGTCGAATTGAATATAGATGTTAATCGTAAGTTGTAGTAATTAGAAACACAAAGAAATGCGAAGAAAGAGAACACATTAAACGACACGTAACGGTAGGGGAAACATACAAGAATAAATGGTTAAAGCAACAAAACAATATGCTTATATACTTCAGACTACCTGTAAGAGTTATAATTCCACTCTCCAAGGCATGGACTTTGTCGTTGTCATCAAGCATAATCGATTAATCCGAATTATTGATCACACTTCTGGTAAGCAAAGAGAAGTATATTATAAATTATCTGAATAAAATATACAATTAGTTATTGGTTACTAATGTATACTCTTATAATTATTGGTTATTGGTTACTAAACTGACGTCATTGCACTCCGGGCAGACCCATAGGTGCTCAGTCTCCCCAACAGATATCGAAGAGTATGCAT
The DNA here is from genome assembly GCA_020796225.1 of Arion vulgaris. Taxonomy (NCBI): domain Eukaryota; kingdom Metazoa; phylum Mollusca; class Gastropoda; order Stylommatophora; family Arionidae; genus Arion; species Arion vulgaris. Next base: position 7,528,025 of record CM036761.1, read on the forward strand.
ACTGATAGTTCCTGTGGCTCGCTGATTAAACACACCTCTCACTCTGCCTGTCAGGCATTCAGTTCGACTGAACAACAGGTAACTCCAAACTGCTTAAATCGCTTGATCAATTCAACATCGATTTTAGTGTCCTCATCCAACAGACAGTCGCGAAGAGACCGAAGAATATCCCCTTATCCATCTTCAACTCCCAACAATCGATGCTGTTGATGCAAGCCTGTCCGCTCTCTCATTACCGTAAACACCCGCATGCCCAGGACAGTATAACCACGTAAGCCGCTGGAGGTTAGAAACTTCTATAGACGACATCCACTCATACCGAAACCTGCCCTTCTGGATCTTGTGAAGCATCGACTGAGAGTCAGATACAACAACTGCCCCAGTAAATAAAGTCCCAGAGATCCAATGGAGGGCAGCAGTAACGGCCTCAACCTCCATCCTCATACTAGAAGTAGTTGTCCTGTATGCCCCACTTCGCCCTGCAACAACCCTACCATGCGCATTAGCCAAGAAACTTCAGCCGGACTTCTCACCACATTGAACCGACCCATCGGTATATACAACAACAACAACATGAAAAATCTGGCCAACAATGGCGGAATGCGGGAGGGCCATTCAGAGTCAGAACTGTTTGATTCTGAATACGACTTTGCTAGCGCATTCCCGCCATGTTTGGTCAGGTATTTTCCGGTTTCGTTTGCCGAGCTACTGAGTTAGTGCTTGAGCAACGCTGTGACTGTTACATGGAATGCTTTGCTGTGTCAACCGTGCGTTTGTTGTGTGTATTCAGAAAATGGCAGGACAGCGGTTATGACGAACAAGCTCAATCTGCCGTATGCAGTTATATTGCGAGTGCAGAAAGCTGGATTTTGCCGTGATTGATGTCCCCTTCGACAAGTATTGTAATTCACCTGATGAACAGTTTTGTGTTGCTACATTCGCGACGGCCATATGCATTTTATGCGGTGCAGGTTGCTTTTTGTGGCGGTACGCGGCTGTTTCATTCTGGAATTAGTTCACACAGGAAACTTTTCACAGGTGTTAGCATTTCGTGTGATATTCATTGGCACAGGAACGGAGCAATTATGGGGTGACCCGTTGCAGTGAAGTTGGAACCGTACTTATGAACTATGAACAACAACATCATCAACTCTTATAATTAACGTATAATTAACCATTTCATTCTACTGAGCCGATATCCTGAATCAAATATTGTTTAAGAAAACGCAAAGTCAGTATACTCGCTAATTTAGTACACATTGCAAAGTAAATGCGCCCAGACGGGAAAAAAATACGAAGCAAAAGGGTTAACGAAGTTCAAAACTGAATGCTGGGAAAATATTAATAATAATAATAGCTGCCCATCGCAAGCAATAACGCTGACAGCCTCAGGTGTCTGTTGCACATCTCTGGTGTGTGCGGAGGTGTCTGTAGAGTTCAATCCTGGAACACAATCACATTCCACAGGTGGGGCATAGATGATCGAGGTTGGACATGCGGGGTTTGTGTCTTTTCACGCAGCTTTTTTTCTCTGTGCCTCCAACAGCACGACGATTTTTATCTATGCGAATTCCTCTTGTGTTGTTACACCGCCACATTTGGTGATCTTGCGCAAAAGATTCCCAGCGCATGTTGTTTATATCAAAGCATTTTATATACAATTTAAGAATGTTTTTAAATTAAAGGACTTTTTCTGTGCACCAACCAATCACTGATTTCCTTCAAGTTCACCATACATAAACTGTTTTGGGACAGAGCCAACTATAAAGGAATTTCAATAATGTGAATATATTTCACCAATAAATAACCATAGACTCATAGAATTGAGTAAAATTGCAAAAAAGCTTGCAGTGTTCTATCAAACATCTATATTTTCCAGCTCCTTCTCTGATCTAAGTCTGGGATTCCCAGTCAGTTGTCTGGCCTAGTTATCTAGAGTTGGCTGTGTTTGAGATTACTGCTTGGTTCGCGGCTACTTTTCCGTCTGTTATGAAACGGTCTTAAATTACTAATTTTAAATTACAATGTCCCATTTCCAATATATTAAACTAGCGAGAGTTGAAAAATGAGTAAAGGTGTAGAAAGTAAGTTGAATGCATTTGAAAATTTTATAATTCTATTGTGATATATAAACAGCCAAACATCAGAATGGGATGTTCACCCGAGTGGTTACCGGGGCCCAAATTTGGGGTGTAAAGAATAGAACCACTGTTACCTGCCATGCATGTCGTAAGAGGCGACTAAGGAGGTTTGGCTGAAATCGGATGCATGTGTCCTAAACATGTAGAAGTCTATGCGTTTAGGGGTCTACCAAACCAATGTGCAACGTATACACGTTCTTGGCAAAGATCAAACATATCACAAAGAGTGATTAAAATTGATCGTAAAGAACGAACGCAAAGAAGAAGAAGATTTGAAAATAGATGTCTTTCAAAAAATAATGAACATACAATGGTACAAACTCAGGAAGGGTGATGAAATCAAAGAAATGTTTGGTCAACCCCAGTAACAATGTAATAAGAAAGAAAAGATGAAGATATGTTTGGCATACTCTGAGAAGAAATGATCACAGAATAAAGCATGTCATGAAGGGAGGAAGCAAATGATTCACGAAAGAACGGACGTCTTAGGGAAACCATGAAACGAACTTTACTAAAAAATGTGAGAAATATCGGACTCAATCCCATAGAAGAGATTGAACTAGTTACCCAGGATAGAGCGATATGGATAAATTGCTTGCAGGCCCTATGTAACGAATAATATAATACAATGTACGAAAGGAATATAATACAATGACACTGTCTTGAATCATAACTGAGACTAGTTTATAGGTCGTTCAACTACCCACCACTAGTAAACGCTTCTGACTTGAGTAAATCACCATGTCTGTCATGATATAACCAAATAGTTATTTTTTAGTCATTCTCCATGTGTCTGACCCATACATCTTGACTCATTTTACACTGGAGTTAAATATTCTAATTTTGGCTCTAGCTTTGATTTTATAGACGACCACAAATTTCCAGTGCGATGAATCTTCTTCTTCTTTTGCCGCCACACTGTTACCGGGTTGTTTCCCAGTGTCGTGGTGTTCTATTTTTGTCTTACGCTGCTCTAGTGGCTTGGCTGATAGTTATTTTTGTTTTTTTGACAGGATTCTACTATGCCATCTAGCCATCTTTTTCGCAGTCTTTCTCTTGTCTTCTTTCCTGATGTTTAATTTTTTTAAAAAAAGCTCGGTATAAGTGTCCAAACCACTTCATTCTTTGTTTCTCAATGTAATTCAAGCAAGGTTCTGTCTCACCGTTCTTTCTTAATCTTCTTCTTCTTTGCGTTCGTTCTTTACAACCAATTTTAATCACTCTTTGTGATATGTTTGATCTTTGCCAAGAACATGTATACGTTGCACATTGGTTTGGTAGGCCCCTAAACACATAGACTTCTACACGTTTAGGACATGTTTATCCGATTTCAGCCAAACCTCCTTAGTCGCCTCGCCTCTTACGACATGCATGGCAGGTAACAGTGGTTCTATTCTTTACACCCCAAATTTGGGTCCCGGTAACCACTCGGGCGTTTCTTAATCTGACGTTGGGGGCTCTACTTTTCTTGTGTTGTTAGTAACTTTTCGTATCCATCGCATTCCACATTTAGTTATTTTTTACGATTGTGCTTTGCTCATTGCCCATTTTTAGCATTGGTAACACAAAGTAGGTATATTTACAATTTGCTAATCTGTAGGTAAAGTTGAAAATGCTGTTGATCATCTGTTGTTTAGCTATTATCTGTTGTTTAGCTGTCATCTTTAAATAAGACGATTGGTTATTGGTTACTAAACTGACGTCATTGCACTCCGGGCAGACCCATAGGTGCTCAGTCTCCCCAACAGATATCGAAGAGTATGCATACTGATTGTTCCTGTGGCTCGCTGATTAAACACACCTCTCACTCTGCCTCTCAGGCATCCAGTTCGACTTGAACAACGGGTAACTCCAAACTGCTTAAATCGCTTGATCGATTCAGTAATTTACTAATGGCGTGAGAAGAGAAACATCCAAACACTTGTAGCTAAGTCAATGTAAGACGATTGACAATACAGTAATGTCGCTCGACTTACCAAGATAATAAATAGCAAACGCACAGAAACCATTCACGAAAATGTTCACCTTTTGGCTACTTCGTTACAAACTACATAATTAGGAATTCAGTCACAAAATATTCATAAAAGTCCAATTAGAACGAAATATCTCCATAGAACAATATCTTGAACGTAGTATCCTCCTTGGTTACAACTCTACGTAACCAAACTACATACTAGTAAGTACATTATTTGTGTGTATTACTGCCCTAATGAACTTTAGGGACTAGTTGTGAGTAAGTGCGACAGATGTTTGTGTACCGCAGAGCATATTTTATTATATTGATTTTATCAATTTCTTTTCCTAATACGTCACGGGGAACACATAAGTGAGCGATTTTCATCATGGGCGTACCTGTGCTGTAAACAATATTTTCTATCGGTTTCACGAAAATCTTGAATACGATTGTTAATTCCGCCTATGTTTTCGTGAATTACTCAATTCGCCAAATAGGAATAATTTATAACTCTCTCTCTCTCTCTCTCTCTCCCTTTAGCCTGTTACGCCCTTGGCGTTTAGGGCAGCAACAAATGCACACCCTTCTTGTCTATTCATGACATTTCTCTGTATTGTGTTCCAGATATGATTCATTTCTTTCAGTTATTGCTCTATCGTTCTCCTCCAGGTTGTCTTGGGTCTTCCATATTTTCGTTTACCGTATGGAGTCCATCTCATTGCAGTTTTCGTGTCAGAGGCAGTTCCATTCGCTTCACATGCCCGGTCCATCTCCAGCGTCGTCTTCGGGGATGGTACTCATATTCTCATGTTGACAATTTATAACTAAGGTAATATTTAAGTTTCTTAATTTTTAATTCAGCCGTACGGGTAAAACATGGACAATAAATAGACAATAAGACAATTTATGGAAACTTTAGACAGTAAGATCGTTCTAGAAACAGTAAACAAACATCCATCAATCTTGTTCCGTCTCCACAGAAAGGTTGACTGTAATTTGGGTTTCTAATAGTCCGTCAACGTACACTCAGAATTTTGCCTATCTACTTCTGATGTTCTCCATATGTACCTATGTCTTCCTTTGCTCTGCCTTCCTTCTAAGATTGTTTTAGCAGAGCATCATGCTCTTACTGTCACCAAATATATACTTAGGGCTTTCGGTAGTTCTATTTCATTCCTAGATATCGAATAACTATTTACTGAATAAGAATTTTAAACATTCATTTTGCCTCTTCCTGAAAAAATGTATGTGGACGTCCATGCAAATGAGACTCAGGGAGAGAGAGAGCGCGAACGAGAGATATCAAAGGGGACAGTCAAAGGCTGACGGAGAGCGAACCCAGTAAACGCTGACTGAAATCGGACACATCGCCGAAGGATAGGCACCAGAGCTCCAAATGGCGCTGAAGATGTGACGAAAAACACGTTCTTGGTATAGGCTGTTTATATATCACAATAAGAATGCTCAAAATGGCCAAAAAGAACGATCGAGAAGAAGAGAAGAAAAACGGTATTACAAGCAGTAGCGACAGGTTTTTAAAAAAAAAGATTTTCTCTTGAAATATCTGGTCCCAATATATTCATTGTTTCATTTCCTTTTCTTTGTTAAAGTGTTATGTAAGATTAGTTCTGCGCTGATCGAAGTTCTGACTGTATTTCTTTATAATCAGTTCTCCACCCTCTCTCCACGTACGTTACGCCTCTGGTTTTCAAGGACAGTTCGCGGCGTGTTATAAATGCAGGCTTAATTGTGTTTTATCGGGTGCACCAAGCCATTATTCTTTATTACAAATTGAGAGATGTTTAATTTAACTAACGCCATATTTCTCACTCCCGTCTCCTGACTTAGCTACAAGTGTTTGGATGTTTTTCTTCTCACGCCATTAGTAAAAGAACATTGTGATAAGTAATAACATTATAGTAAGCCAACGATAACATGCAGCGGCGTATATATCAATTTCCCAGTTTAAATCACGTTTCATCTTTTTTGTTTTGTTTGTACAGTATCTAGTACAACTTTATTTATGTAAAATTCAATAGCAACCTGCTTCCTAAAGCCGTGGCCTACATGGCATATGTCTAGTTACACTATTGATTGTATATATAGGCTGCAACCCTTCACACAGTTTGTCAATACATTAGGTACATTGTGTTTGTTACTTGAGACATCTTATAATGATTTGCGGTTATTAATAGCACAACTTTGAAAACGTAATAGCAAATCTGCTAAATTAAAACCAAATCTGTTAAATTAATACCAAGTCTGCTAAATTAATATCAAGTCTGCTAAATTATACAAGTCTGCTAAACTAATACCAAGCCTGCTAAATTAATATCAAGTCTGCTAAATTAATACCAAGTCTGCTAAACTAATACAAAGTCTGCTAAATTAATATCAAGTCTGCTAAATTCATACCAAGTCTGATAAATTAAAACCAAATCTGCTAAATTAATACCAAGTCTGCTAAATTAATACAAAATCTGCTAAATTAATACCAAATCTGCTAAATTAGTATCAAGTCTGCTAAATTAATACCAGGTCTGTTAAATTTGATTTGTAAAAGATCTAAAGTTGAAAAAACCTAGCAATATTAGAAATAAAATGTTTTGCCATTTATTAACAATTGCCGCAAAATGATTCAAAACAAGTTACCAATGAAAGCTTTCTCTTCTCTTATCTCTCTCCTTCCCTTATTTCTTTCCTCTCCCAATTGAACACTTTCTGTATATATCACTGGCACATTGTTGAAGGTGATACTGGATGGGCCAGTTGATGACTCGAGAATGAGGATAAAACAAAAGGGAGAATTGGAAGGGATCATCAAGCTGTGGAGATGTGATGATCTGTCAGCGTGCACTATTAGGAAAATAAATATCATTTGTCGGATATTAATTGAGTATGATCCGAAAGGTGGAGACTGGTTCGTTGCACAGGCAATGGACTGAATCACTACAAGCGTCAACAATTTGCAGTATTACACTTATCTTCGTTAAGGGGCACATGGATGTCGTCGGCAATAAAAGAGCAGACAGGCTAGCTGGCTCTGCCAACCATATCAGGGGCGAACTAATGGATAGAGTTGACATCCTGAACGTTCTCAAAGAGTGTGGACGCAAAAAGGATTTTATTTAAACCATAGATTCCCAAACTTTTTCCGCCCACCGCCCACTTAGCACGACATAAACTTGCAACGACATAAACTAGCACGACATAAACTTAGCCGACATAAACTTACACGACATAAAATTAGCAGACATAACTAGCACGACATAAACTTAGTACGACATAAACTTAGCACGACATAAACTTAGAGACATAAACTTAGCAATCAATAAACTTAGCACGACATAAACTTAGCACGACATAAACTTTCACGAATAAACTTTGCACGACATAAACTTTGCACGACATAAACTTTGCATGACATAAACTTTGCACGACATAAACTTAGCACGACATAAACTTAGCACGACATAAACTTAGCACGACATAAACTTAGCACGACATAAACTTAGCACGACATAAACTTAGCACGACATAAACTTAGCACGACATAAACTTAGCACGACATAAACTTAGCACGACATAAACTTAGCACGACATAAACTTTGCAACGCCTCCCTCCCCATTATAACAGCTTGCCACCGCCCACTTAGCACGACATAAACTTTGCACGACATAAACTTAGCACGACATAAACTTAGCACGACATAAACTTAGCACGACATAAACTTAGCACGACATAAACTTAGCACGACATAAACTTAGCACGACATAAACTTAGCACGACATAAACTTAGCACGACATAAACTTAGCACGACATAAACTTAGCACGACATAAACTTAGCACGACATAAACTTTGCACGAATAAACTTAGCACGACATAAACTTAGCACGACATAAACTTTGCACGACATAAACTTAGCACGACATAAACTTAGCACGACATAAACTTAGCACGACATAAACTTAGCACGACATAAACTTAGCACGACATAAACTTAGCACGACATAAACTTAGCACGACATAAACTTAGCACGACATAAACTTTGCAACGCCTCCCTCCCCATTATAACAGCTTGCCACCGCCCACTTAGCACGACATAAACTTTGCACGACATAAACTTAGCACGACATAAACTTAGCACGACATAAACTTAGCACGACATAAACTTAGCACGACATAAACTTAGCACGACATAAACTTAGCACGACATAAACTTAGCACGACATAAACTTAGCACGACATAAACTTAGCACGACATAAACTTAGCACGACATAAACTTAGCACGACATAAACTTTGCACGACATAAACTTAGCACGACATAAACTTAGCACGACATAAACTTTGCACGACATAAACTTAGCACGACATAAACTTAGCACGACATAAACTTAGCACGACATAAACTTAGCACGACATAAACTTAGCACGACATAAACTTTGCACGACATAAACTTAGCACGACATAAACTTAGCACGACATAAACTTTGCAACGCCTCCCTCCCCATTATAACAGCTTGCCACCGCCCACTTAGCACGACATAAACTTAGCACGACATAAACTTTGCACGACATAAACTTAGCACGACATAAACTTAGCACGACATAAACTTTGCACGACATAAACTTAGCACGACATAAACTTAGCACGACATAAACTTAGCACGACATAAACTTAGCACGACATAAACTTAGCACGACATAAACTTTGCACGACATAAACTTAGCACGACATAAACTTAGCACGACATAAACTTTGCAACGCCTCCCTCCCCATTATAACAGCTTGCCACCGCCCACTTAGCACGACATAAAATTTGCAACGCCTCCCTCCCCATTATAACAGCTTGCCACCGCCCACTTAGCACGACATAAAATTTGCAACGCCTCCCTCCCCATTATAACAGCTTGCCACCGCCCACTTAGCACGACATAAACTTTGCAACGCCTCCCTCCCCATTATAACAGCTTGCCACCGCCCACTTAGCACGACATAAAATTTGCAACGCCTCCTCCCCATTATAACAGCTTGCCACCGCCCCCTAATATTCATTATATACATGTTCTATTTTCACTTTGACATAGAAAATTGATATATATTTCTCTCATGTATGGTCAGTTTTCAAATGGTTAAATACATGAAATAGAAAATTGATGAAAAATGGATCATGTAAGATGGGCATAAGATGAATTAAAATGCAAAATTCAAATTTTAAATGGTTATTCAATCGCAAAATCACGAAAAAACTCCTCCCAAGTACTTCTGTACCACTATCGCCCTCCTGGAAGGCTTCAAGCCCACTGGGGGCGGTACGACCCACTTTGGGAAACGCTGATTTAAACAATCCCGCTCGTGTGATGCCGGAGCCACAGGGAAGCAAAGAATAGTACCACTGCGACCTACAAGACATGTCGTAAAATGCGACTGATGTAGGACCTAGGGAAGCTACCATAGTAAATAAAAAGCGACGCAGAAATCGGTTGTGCTGGCCTACTTGCAGGTGCATAACTGGCAAACGTACAATCGCTCTTAGGCTCAGATCACATACAAATCACACAGAGTGATTGACAAGTGGTCGATACAGAGCGTTCGAAGAAGATTTAAACCAATCCACGTCAACTACTCGATTACAAGAGCTGGGATTGAAGATTGGAATGGCCAGAAAAGAACAGTACAACAAGTACATAAGTAGGCTCATCAATCAAAATCGAACTGGTACGGTCAGTCACTGGACGCTGTTGGAGATATTGTGAAGGCAATCGGAGCACATATGGCCATGTGCGGAGTGCAATGAAGATATTCCAAACTGAAACTGAATATCTTTGTCGGAAATCTAACCTATCGAACTACTTTCACAGTATAGCTGAAAGTATTGTTTAACTCTGTGGGATACTGTATATATATATATATATATATATATATATATATATATATATATATATATATATATATATATATATATATAGTATAAAACAAGAAATCGATGAAAACGAAATATGAAAGCAACAGGTGTTGAACTTATAAACTGTTGATTATGTCGCATTTGTAACATAGTAACAACAATGATGTAGACGTTTCCCTTGTTTTAGTTTATTTGTAATTTAATTACTTTTGGGGGAAAGGAAGGCGTAGTTATTGTGAGTGTTCGTGTGTTGTATGTGTGTGTGTATTTATACGAGTGTCGTCATTTCGTTTCCTATATATAAGGACTAAAGCCAATAGTATGTGCTTATGCCAACACTGTTAGAGCATGGCCTGATTTACAATGTTGTGCAGTTGACACTGTCAGAAAAAAGCCATGGCCACGGAGACACGACAGATGAACGTTCGTTTCTAGGAAACTGGTCGCTGTTTCTTCTTCTTCGTCTTCTTCTTCTTCTAATGCTCCATATTGACCACTTGTTAACCACTGTGTGATTTGTATGTGATCCGAGCCTAAGAGCAACTGTACATTGTGCCAGTTATGCGCCTACAAGTAAGCCAGCATATCCAATTTCTGCGATACTTTTAATTTACTAGTGTAGCTTCCTACATCGCCTCTTACGACATGCCTTGTAGGTCGCAGTGGTACTATTCTTTGCTTCTCTTGCGGGCTCCGGTACCACACGGGCTGTCGCTGTTTCTAAAAGCTCCTCGTCGCCGCTAGGCGATGAATGTCGAGATGTAGAAGGGTCTGGTTGGATTCTCATAAATTTTTTTACCTGACATTTACAAATATTTATTTTTAAAATTCTATAGCAAAGTACGGAACGTTAATAATTAAGAAAAAACATATTTAAATTAAAATAATACATTGGTATAAATAAACACATTAACTAAAATAAATTACAACTGAAAATAATAATACTGAAAATAATAATAATAATAAATCACAGGGAACATTCGTTATCAATTATATTCTTCTTGCGTTCGTCCGCTATAAATGCATGCGTAGTCAGGGCGCATGGTATGACGTTTCTGACTGATTTTCGCGGGAAGGCAGGCTTTCCATTTTTGTCAGTGTCCCAGCCATACAGGCGGGACTTCTTCGACTTCAGAGATGATCAATTATATGAGAACTATTATCATAACACTACAGACATGTTGATAGTCTCGACAAATCCATCAGCACCCAGCAGCCCAACACGCCAGTTCGATGTTGATTTTCTGCCAGAGATACATTAACGTTTTGTTCAAGCGGTTTTACGAATCTTTAATACTGATACTAGGGGTTATACAGTCTACGTATTGATATCTATATTTTTACTTCTAATCAAATAAGAACAATATGCCTGGTGACCAGAGCTAGGACCCTATCAAAAAGGAAAAATTGATTCTGAAAAGTGGGGACATGGTAAACTTCCACAACATTAACGTTGTGGTGTTATTCAGGTGGTGATGTGGATTCTGCGTCCATGTCCCGACTGTAGAAGTTTGAAACTAAACGTGGTATTGCTACATTTGGACAATGTAGACGCTGTTAAACTAACCAAAACACGACTCGAATTGTCAATTGTCCCGTGTTGATGGATATACTGAAAATGAGATCGGAGCACTTATTGATGTGTACAATAAGGATGATTTGAGTACTAGCTAACTAGCCAACCAACCAACCAACTAACTAACAGTAACTAGCTAACGTTAACGTTTGTACAATGAGGATGCTCTGAGTACTAGCCAACCAACCAATCAACCAACCAACTAACTAAAAGTAACTAGCTAACGTTATCGTTACTATGGGACGAATTGAAGCAATGGAAAAGCTGATTTCGAAATTAATTATCTGATATCAAGTAACCAGGAAATTAGGGTGTATTTATATGTACAAAAAGGATCAAGTACACCGAGGTGAGAAATTTGGTTATGGTTTTCTTATTTCTTATAAGAGTCCACGATAGGGTTATCGTCTAGCGGAACAAAGCATGCATGGGGACAACTGCTTTCAGTTTGAGTATGGACATTAAAACCGTTTCCGCCCACTCTCCTTTCCTCTCTCGCTATTCGCACTCGGAGACATCAATTACAAAAGTTAAAAATCGGTGAGGCACATTTGTGCACTTTGTCCAGGAACTGCATGCAGAATGCATCCTTAAATAATATAGGCTCTACAAGCGAGTAAAAAGTACTTGACCTACCGAAACTTCACTGCTTCTAAAACTTAAGGGCACTATAAGTAAGCTGAAAATAATGTTATTTTGAAACTTTGTATTGGTACTGTGGTCTGTTAGCTGACAAAAAACCCAAAGTATATTTACATTTTTTAAAAGTTTCCCGAAAGTATTTCGGCGATGTATGGAAATCTATAGATCCAAGGTGGTCATTTCAGATCTGGAGACAACCGTGGGTAGGCTGCAGTGATACTAAGTAAATTTTCGTCATGCCATGTACAACTGGTCTGTAACCGTTGCTATATCTTTGTTAAAGTCTATATGTAGTGTTCTGAGTTATCCGTCAGGTTTGTTGTATCGTTTTGCTTGATAAAGGCATTTTTGGTCGAAACGTTGTTGTGTATTGTCATTGTTTTTGTATTTTGTAAAACTACAGTACTTTTTTATTACGTGTTTCGCCATGTACAACTCGAGAACCGCTGGAATCAAACCGGATCTAGTAAAGCCTTGTCAACCAATAGAAACATCGAAACAGTCATGACCAATGAGATGTCTCTGTCTGCATTCCCGTACCAGAAATTTGAATTGGCGGACAGTGGGGGAAATCCAAATATCTGGACTGAATGTTTTTAGTTTATTCAAGCTTTTATTATGGCGAGTGTTAGTGCTAAAGATGATGTTCATGCAAAAGATACAATACCAGATATTTTGAATGACCCAACCACTGGAAAACGGTATATGAGAGGACGATTTCTCGGCAAGGTGATTTAAAGACATGTTCAGTCCTGTTATCGTGTTTCGCATAATCAATTGTCCAACTTGTATTGTCTGGATAGCCAAGTGACCCGGACCGAGTGTAACCCAATGATACCGTCCATATGGCTTGTTATGCTATCTGGGCTGTTATGCACCATTGATCATTAGCGACCTTTAATGTACTGTGGAAAAACGGTGTAGTCATGATGATAATAGTGTAGATGGAATAACAAATTACTCTACCCTCAGTTTTCACTGAATGAGTTTTCACTGAATGACAGATTCTCTCATAGATTGAGAATCAATATTATATTATTGTAATGATGAATTGATGATCATGAATGATGATCACATGATGCTTTTTGAACTCATTTGAGCCTGGTAGCATGAGTACTGGTATATGAGCCTGAGGTCATTATTAATTATGATAATTCAATAATTAATTATATTTAAAAAATACAATGTTGACAATGATAAATATACCCATTGGACTTTATAATTTATAGTGAATAGATCATATTTGTTGAAACTCCCAGTCTTTGTCACCATAGGAAGAATTTTTCTTTCCTTTTTCCATAACATGGGACACAGTAAAACTATCTGCTACATATAACAATACAGAAGAAAATCCTGAAGAGAAAGTAGCCAATAAATGGGATTGCTTAAAACAGAGTATGCAAACAAAAACCTGCCTGTAAAAGAATCCATGAAAAATCAAATGTGGATGACTGATGAAATCTTAGAAAAAATGACAGGACGAAAGAAAGCCAAGAACACCCCAAAGTATACAATTTTAGACAACGAATACCAACATGTGCAGAACCACAAAAGTAAACTGGTTAGAAACAAAATGCAAGGAAATAGAAGATATGGCAGAAAAACACAGGACTAGAGATATGCACAGAGAAATAAGACAAATGACAAGTAAGAAAAATACTGTAAAAGTGGAGGATGTATCAAAAACAACAACAACCAACTTTTGTTTGATAAAACAGAAATATTGACAAGATGGACAGAATATGTAACGGCTCTATTTGATGATCAAAGAAGCAGTAAACTCAGTATAAAGTGCAATGACAGCCCAAGAATATTAAAATCTGAAGTTGTAAGAGCAATCGAAACAATGAAGCGAGGAAGGCTGCAGGATTGGACAATATTACTGTGGAAATGTTAACCTCCTTAGAGGATTTTGGTATTTCAACCATTACAGATTTGTGCAATGATATATATAACACAGGATATATACCAAGAGACTTGAAGACATCAGTATTCATACCACTACCCAAAAGCCCAAAGCACAGGAGTGCACAGACTATAGGACAATTAGCCTGATGAGCCACATAACAAAAATACTACTCAAGATCATACATGAAAGAATTAAAAACAAGATAGACATAGAAGTAGGAGAAGAACAGTTTGGCTTTAGAAAGAACAGAGGAACAAGAGAGGCAATACTTTGTATAAGACTACTAGCTGACAAGTATATAGAAGTGCAAAAGTATCTACTTGTGTTTCATCGATTATAGCAAAGCTTTTGACAGAGTCCAACATGAAAAGCTAATCATATGTCTACAAGAAATAGGCCTAGATGGGGATGATATCAGACTAATAAGTAACATATACTGGAACAGACAGCAATAATAAAATATGAAAATAGCTACTCTCCATACATAGACATAAGAGAGGAGTGAGACAAGGATGCATACTGTCACCAAGCCTATTTAACATCTACACAGAGAAAATCTTCAAACAACTAGAGGAATGCCAGGACTCAAGATCAATGGAAAAATAATAAATAACTTAAGATATGCAGATGACACAGTATTGGTAGCAGAAAATGAACAAGATCTACAAGAATTAGTGGACCAATTGGACAGAACTAGCAAGGAATATGGATTAGACATTAACATACAGAAAACAAAAACTATGGTAATCAACAAGGAAATGGAAAAACCTAAAATGAATATAAAAATACATGGAGAATTACTACATCAAGTAAGCTACTCCTATCTCGGTCAGATGATAACAGATGATGGCAGATGTATAACTGAAATTAAAAAGAGAATAGGAATGGCCAAGGATAATTTCAATAGTATGAGAAAGTTACTGACATCCAAACAAATCACAAACAGGCTAAAAATTAGAATGATCAAATGCTATATATATCCTATATTAATGTATGGCTCGGAAACATGGACAATGAACAAGCAGTTAGAAGACAGAATTGATGCATTTGAGATGTGGATATATAGAAGAATAAGCAGAGTTTCATGGACAGAAAAACAGACAAATAAACAAGTTTTAGGAAAACTAGGCATGAAGAAACAATTATTAAGAGAAATAAAATTCAGACAAGTAAAGTATTTTGGGCACATAAAAGGCATGACACCATGATAAAACATTTACTAGAGAGGAAAGTTGAGGGGGAAGAGCAAGAGGAAGACCGAGAGATAAGTGGGAGGAAACTTTAAGAAATGGACAGGTTACAGTCTGGCAGAGTGCAACACAAGGCGAAAGACAGAGGATGCTGGAGATTCATTGCAGCCAACCTTCGATGTGGAGACGGCACCTGATGATGATGATCATGTACCAACTTCATGGTTACATATTTTGCCTTTGTCCTTCCATAACCATTTTTATTTAAAAAAAACTAGTATTGTTTTGTATATAATTTCTTTGCAGTATATTGTACACATAAACAAACTTAGTTTCAATATTTTGAGAAATAGATGGGTACTAGATTTAGAATCAATTTAGGTTTTATTATGTTTACATATGATATACATTTATGGGTTTTTTGTAATAAATTAAAATATTGAAGAAATATAAGGGAACAAAATATGTCACGGTTGTTATTCTTCTTCAGCGATCTCTGGTCATGCGCTTAAGCTTAATTTACTGTTGACCACAAACTGGGCAGTCAGCTTCAGGTCTGTCAGGTTTCCCAAAGCTTAGTTTTCAGGTCGACTGGGTGTGGCCACATGTTGCCTCTCAGCTCCTCCAGGAGAGGATAGTCTTGCAGGACATGCTCTTATGTCTGTTCTGCCTGCTGACATTGGCAGAGAGCTGTTTGATTTATTCTTAGTCTATATAAGTGTTTGTTGAGTCTGCAGTGTCCGGTGCATAGTCGAAATATAATGACCTGGTCTGTTCTGCTTAGGTTGTTGTGGTAAAGTGTCCACACAGAATGCTGGGAGTAACAGGAAAAGACCAGTTTAGAAATGAAGGCATCAGGAAAAAGAGGTACAGCATCAGTACTGAACTTCATCAAGAAACAAAAAATTAACTGGTTCGGCCGCATAAGCAGATTACCAAAAGACAGTGTACCACAAAGAGAATGACACTCTGATACAGTGGATACAAAGCAAAAGGCAGGCCACGCTAAAGGTAGACCTAAGAGATAACAGAGGCGCGAAGACAGTTTATGAAGCGCACACAAAAGCCAGTTCCATAAATATTTCTTACCCTGAAGCTGTGAGGCAAATCAGGACTGGAGAAAAGAAAGACAAGACGCATAGAGAGGCACGCTAAAGGTGTCTCCTTTTTTCGACCTGATGCTGAAAGACAAAACAGTATTAGAGAATAGTTAGAAATATGGAATCACTTTATCATGTAGACCACCAATTTAGAATTATAATCCATTTATTGTAAAATAAAAACCCATCTGTATATGTCTACAGGAATACTGAACTTTATAACACATTTCTTATATAGTATTATTAATATAAGTGATTATGTCATTGTTATATACTTCATATCAGATAATAAGAGTCTAAAGCCAAAGGATTGACTTCATCGCACCGGGTTTTCCATCGCATGGTGTGGTCCCTCTCCATAGAAATAGCACGCCACCTGCCGAGAGTATTGCTCAAACTCCGTAGCTCCAGCAACGATCCCAGTGGTATCTGGGAAAAATTATCAAACGACACGGTCCAGATTCAAACCGTGACCTTCGAATGCAAGGCAATGGCGTAGCCACCTGAGACCTCCTATATCAGAAGAAAATAAGAAATAAACACAGACTTGGAGCATTAGATAAAGCAGCAACCAATACGGCTGAACATTTGAATGTGAAAATGTATAAGATATGCTTTCTGGACATCTTTTAATATAGCCACAGTGGCAGAGTATAGTGGGAATTTCATAAAAGTTAAACCTGTAACGGAGGAGGAAGTAAAATTAAGTTTATCTAAAATCAAAGATTTACATGGTTAGGGCATCAGGTTAGAATGGAATCAAACTAGCTTGCAGTACTAGCACCATGAGAGTTGAGAAATTCAGGCTATAGGCAAGATGGAGAACCGAAAAAGATGGTTAGAGTCAAAGAAGACACTAAATAAAGTGAACATGACAGCAGCCTAGGCTACACACCTGGTAACTAAAAGGTTAGAATGGAACCAAACTAGCTTACGGCACAAGCACCATGAGAGTTTTGAGAAATTCTGGCTATTAGGCAAGACAGAGACACGAAAAGATGAATAGACTGTGTCAAATAGGCACTAAGTAAACTGAACATGACAACAGCCTAACTTGGTCACTAAAAGAACTATACTCCCTGCAGCAATTTTCAGTACTAGCAGTAGAATAAAAGAAGAAGAATTAACAAGTTTTTTGTGAGTGCTTTTTCTCCCTTATTTATCTGTGAATATCCTATACCCAATTTTATATACACAGATTTTGTTTGTGAGTGCTTATGTCAGTTGTTTTGTTTCATTCCTTGTTAGAGTAGCAAAGTTGACATAGTTTTCATATTCTGAAATCTTTCATTCCAGGGAGGATTTGCAAAATGTTACGAGTTGACAGACATGGACACCAAAGAAATTTGGGCTGGAAAAATTGTTGCCAAGGCTTTGCTGCAGAAACAACACCAGAAAGACAAAGTATGTTTCCTTCTTATAAAAAAAGTTATTCTGATTCCTTGGAAAGATTATGTTTGGGTAATGACAGCTGTCGAAGGAATGATTATTGTAATGCGTTTGCTAATCGACTAGGACACAATAGGGTTGTGGGTACAATCCCATACTTGACAATCCACATATGAGGAAAGGAATTGGCCTTCCTACCTCCGCACATTAGATGTCTAGAAATAGTAAGTGACTTCATACCCTAAGGTCAAACCTGCTGTCTTCTGAGTTTTGGCTCAAAAGGCTAACGGAGAGCGAACCCAGTAAACACTGGTTGAAACCGAACACACCACAAGGATAAGCACTTGAGCTCCAATTGGTACTGAAGGCTGTGCACGTACATCCCATTTTCTTTGTGTTCGTTCTTTAGACCAATTTTAATCACTCTGTGATATGTTTGATCTTTGCCAAGAACGTGTATACGTTTGCACATTGGTTTTGTAGGCCCTAAACGCATAGACTTCTACACGTTTAGGACATGTGCATCCGATTTCAGCCAAATCTCCTTAGTCGCCTCTACGACATGCGTGGCAGGTAACAGTGGTTCTATTCTTTACACCCCAAATTTGGGCCCGGTAACCACTCGGGTGAACATCCCATTCTGATGTTTGGCTGTTTATATATCACAATAGAATGATAAAATGGCTTAAGAACGATCGCAGAGATAGATACCCTAAGGTCTGAAATGGGTACGGAAGTAAAAAAACAAACCTGACAGCTGTATTTGATGCCAAGGAAATATTATGTACAGATAATGACGGCTGTGTTGCTGTTTTTTTTAAAATATAAACTGTACTATTTTCGTTTCAAATTCATAGATTTTAAAATTATTCTATGACAAATTCATACCCAGCAGGGTGGGGCAACAGGTGACAATCATGCTCCAAGGGAAAGACTCCATATAACCAGTGACTGGAACACAAGTGAGCAAGAGTTGCTATAAGCTCTGGTCATGGGAAAGGAAACCACAATCAACAAACAAACCTGCTGCTTTAGTCACCATCAGCAACCCAAATGAAAAACACAAACCACGCAAGCGTCTCAAAGGACTGGTGGCAGTCCTTGTTGGTAACATGTTCCCAGAAATAACAGCCCAGTACTTGAGGTAGTACTGTAGACCGCTTCTGAAAAAAACAACACAGGTGCTGCCAGTACTCATGTCAGTGTGAAGACAAGGATGTAAGATTTTGCAGCAAGGACATCCAAAGCTTGGAGTTTGCATAACTGTCATTCCTAGAAGCTGCTGTATTTATACACGTTAGACTCCTACAGTTGGTATAGGTGCCGCTCACTACTCCAAAGATGAACTTCGATGAGCTGCACTTGCGTGGCTTGCAACTGTTCTACAGCCCTGTCATGACGTATTTGTTCTTCATGTGTGTTGGACTAGTTTCTAAAATAATTACTCATGGAGAATGCCAAGATGTTCACAAGAGCCGCACTCACCAGCACTATAAATTATATAGTGCATAATGCTATAAACTTACTTTATATCTTCAAGTATGACACTCTGCTTGATGAGTACGTCCTTTATAGCTAAAGGCAATGGAAACATCTAATAACAGTATACCTGCATCATACACTTCCGCATCAAGCTTGGGCACTAAAACAGATATTCTTAACTGTGTAGGGCATATTGGACTCCTGCAAAAGATGATTACTGGTTGAGAATGATGGAAAGGTTTTGATGTTGCCCTGCAAGACATGTCAGTCAATGTGAAAGGTAGAAGTTGCCTTTCTATCCATGGTATCTTCTAGTTCAAATTGTTTAATTTTTCTTTCCACTGCCCTTCTCAATGTTTCCTTTGTTCTGTCCAACACTTCTTAATGATTGTTATAATTTTAGAGTAACATTTCTCATCAGTACCACCTGTTAATGGCTGTTATAATTTCCTTACTATTCAGATGGCACAAGAGATAGCCATCCATCGGAGTATATGTCACAAACATATAGTGCTGTTTCATTCCTTCTTTGAGGACAGTAACTATGTCTACATCTTACTTGAGCTATGCCGAAGGAGGGTATGTTTATTTTACTTTGTGTCTGTTGTCTGTCCTTTAGTAGATGTTTAATTCAGTTTTGAAATGAGGATCACTGCATGAGTAGTGCTTTACAAAAGAATATTAAGAATCCCTTCTATAGCTGAAAGGACAACATAAGGGATGCAGAGTAACCAGCGCACAAAGGAAATGTTGAAGGCAAGTCTGTCCCAAGAAGG
Organism: Arion vulgaris; assembly: GCA_020796225.1. Lineage (NCBI taxonomy): Eukaryota > Metazoa > Mollusca > Gastropoda > Stylommatophora > Arionidae > Arion > Arion vulgaris. The sequence continues at coordinate 7,548,097 of CM036761.1, forward strand.
CAACATAGAATACAGATTCAGAAGTGACAAAATCAGAGGAGTGGTCAACCACTAGTAACAACTGAAGAGGAAACATACTGAAGTCACTCAACGACTACCTGTTTGATGATAACACTGTAAGAGGCAGTTATTCTGTTTAATAACACTATATGAGTTAGTTATTTTGTTTGATAACACTATATGAGGTAGTTATTTTGTTTAATGATAACACTATATGAGGCAGTTATTATGTTTAATAACACTATATGAGGCAGTTATTCTGTTTGATAACACTATATGAGGTAGTTATTTTGTTTAATGATAACACTATATGAGGCAGTTATTTTGTTTAATGATAACATTATATGAGGCAGTTATTTTGTTTAATGATAACACAATATGAGGCAGTTATTTTGTTTAATGATAACACTATATGAGGCAGTTATTTTGTTTATGATAACACTATATGAGGAGTTATTTTGTTTATGATAACACTATATGAGGTAGTTATTTTGTTTAATAATAACACTATATGAGGCAGTTATTTTGTTTAATGATAACACTATATGAGGCAGTTATTTTGTTTAATGATAACACTATATGAGGCAGTTATTTTGTTTAATGATAACACAATATGAGTTATTTTGTTTAATGATAACACTATATGAGGCAGTTATTTTGTTTAATGATAACACTATATGAGGCAGTTATTTTGTTTAATGATAACACTATATGAGTTATTTTGTTTAATGATAGCACTATATGAAGCAGTTATTTTGTTTAATAAACACTATAGAGGCAGTTATTTGTTTGTAACATGATGAGTATATTTGTTTAATGATAACATTATATGAGGCAGTTATTTTGTTTAATGATAACACAATATGAGTTATTTTGATTTTGTTTAATGATAACACAATATGAGTTATTTTGTTTAATGATAGCACTATATGAGTTATTTTGTTTAATGATAACACAATATGAGTTATTTTGTTTAATGATATCACTATATGAGTTATTTTGTTTAATGATATCACTATATGAGTTATTTTGTTTAATGATATCACTATATGAGTTATTTTGTTTAATGATAGCACTATATGAAGCAGTTATTTTGTTTAATGATAGCACTATATGAAGCAGTTATTTTGTTTGATGATAACACTATAGGAGGCAGTTACTTTGTAGATGGAGAAATTTGAATGAAATATGATGCAAGGAGAGTGTCTCCAGAGAGACAACTGTGAAATATATACAGCCAGCAAAGCATAAGAAACTTCAGCAGACTTACCCTTCACGATTTGCTGAAAATAAATCAGTACCTATTGGGGCTGTGGAGTCAGTTCTGTTTGCTAATTTCTATTGTATTTGTTGGTGCAGTGAAGTCGGATCTCTTAACAAATTTCAATCTTATTTGTGCTTGCAGTGAAGTTGATTTTCTCAACTAATTTCAATATTTTTGGTTTAATGAATAACTTTCTTCCATTCTTTTAGTCGTTGATGGAACTACACAAGCGGAGAAAGGCTGTAACTGAGCCTGAGGCTCGATACTTTGTCAAACAAATTATTGAGTCATGCCAGTACTTGCACAATAATAGAATCATCCATAGGGACCTTAAGTTGGGAAACTTGTTCTTAAATGATGAAATGGAGATCAAGATTGGAGATTTTGGTCTAGCTACTAGGTTAGACTATGAAGGAGAAAGAAAGAAGTAAGTGACGATGAACTAAATATCTTTCATAGTTATTTCATATTTCTTCTTGAACGCTCCATATCGACCACTTGTTAAACCACTCTTTGTGATTTGTATAGGATCTGTGCCTAAGCCTCATCCTGGTCCTCTAGGTTACGGTTTGACTTGGAATTAACAATACCAACCTGTAAAAAATCTTTATTTCTACGGAAACAGCAGCGAAGACACTACCTATTCACAGGCATGAAGGAAGGGCTACAGAGTTAGAGGCGACTAAGGTAGGGACTATGCATGTCGTAAGAGGTGACTAAGAAGGTTGGAAATGGGGCTAGTTACCCACACTGCAAAAAACACTAGATAGCTACAGAAACCACAACGAAGAAAATTCATAGCTCACCTTGCAAGGAAGAAGAAGGACCCTGCAAGGAAGGAGATGGAATGCAAGAAAACAGGAAGAGATATGGAAAAGATGGCATTGGATGGGCGGGCTTGGAAGGCCTTTGTTGTGGATCTATACCTTCCTAGGGGTGAAGGGGGAAGAAAAATAAGGAGGTAGGGGCTGGCTACCCCATTTGGTAAAAAACTATAGTCACAAAACTGAACCACCCATGAAATCACATGGTCAGTTGAGGTCCTATTCCATCTGTGGTTAAAAAGACACAAAAGAGAGAGAGCTGTGTTCGTAGAACAGGAAGCACCTAATCAAATAATTGAACCACATGAGAAGATACAGCTTGCTTGGTTGCAAGCAAATTTAATTTGAATTAATGAGACATTTAACAACTCTTTCCATTTTGCAAACTAATTCCCAGTTTCTTTTATTTGTACTATCTATTACACAATGTTTATTTCCTCTGGTTATGGCAGAACACTATGTGGCACACCCAACTACATTGCACCAGAAGTACTAGGAAAGAAAGGACATAGTTATGAAGTCGATGTCTGGTCTCTTGGATGTATCCTGTAAGTTTTAAAAAATACTCTCTTTTTTCATTAGGCATTAATTATCATCTCTTCTCATCTTGTTGCTCTTCTATGCTTAAGATGAAGGTAGGGTGGGGTAGAAGGCCTATTGTGTCGAGATGAGCGATAGGGTTGAGTAGAGGACATTTTGTACCATCGTGTCGAGAAGAAAGATAGGGCGGAGTAGAGGGCCCTTTTGTACCCTTATGTTGTGAAGATGAAGTATATAGTGGAGTAGAGGGCCCTCTTATACCCTTTTGGTATAGAGATTGATAGGGTAGGGTAGAGGGCCGTCTTGTGGTGTCGAGATGTGAGATAGAGGGCCCTTATGTTGTCAAGATGAAGTATATGGTGGAGTAGAGGGCCCTCTTGTACCCTTGTGGTATAGAGATTGATAGGTAGGGTAGAGCGTCTTAGGTGTCGAGATGTGGATGAGGGCCCTTTGTACCCTTATGTTGTGAAGATGAAGTATAGGTGGAGTAGAGGGCCTCTTGCCTGTGGTATAGAGATTGATAGGGTAGGGTAGAGGGCCGTCTTATGGTGTCGAGATGTGGGATAGAGGGCCCTTTGTATGTTAGATGAAGTATATAGTGGAGTAGAGGGCCCTCTTGTACCCTTGTGGTATGAGATTGGATAGGGTAGGGTAGAGGGCCGTCTTGTGGTGTCGAGATAGAGAGGCCCTTATGTTGTCAAGATGAAGTATATGTGGAGTAGAGGGCCCTCTTGTACCCTTGTGGTATAGAGATTGATAGGGTAGGGTAGAGGGCCGTCTTGTGGTGTCGAGATAGAGGGCCCTTATGTTGTCAAGATGAAGTATATGGTGGAGTAGAGGGCCCTCTTGTACCCTTGTGGTGTCGAGATGGATAGGGTGGGGTAGAGGACCGTCTTGTAAGCCTGTGGTGTTGAGATGAAGGTGGGGTAAGGGACCAGTTTAAGCATTTCATTTATTCAGGTGTTTAGGAACTCTACTCCATCAGTCCAGCGCTTTACCTTTGAAGTCGAAGTAGGCACGCCTGTATGGCAGGGGAAAATGATGAAAAGGAAGCATGAGCCGTCACGCAAAAATCAGTCTGAAGTGCCATGTCAGGATAGATATAGATCTGTGAAATAATACATGAACTAGGTCAAGAGTGCAGATGAGATAGGATACTATCTGTTAGGATATAAGTGAATTTTCTATGAGGTACCTCTATACACCACTGATGATCTATTTACTCTTAAATATATATATCCTCTTGTACCGTTATATGTTACATAGGACCTGCAAGTAATTTCTCCATACCGCTCTTTCCTTGACAACTCGCTCAATCGCTTCCATGGAATTGAGTCCGATATTTCTTATCTCAGCAAATTTCATTTCAGGGTTTCCCTAGGGCACCATCTCTTTCTTGAACCTTTGCCTCCCACTTGAATGCCTGCTTTGGTATTCTTTGACCATTTCGTATGAAGGTATACCCAACATATCTCCATCTTCTCTTTCTTATAACAGTTATTACTAGTGGCTGACCAGACATTTCTCTGATTTCATCACTTCTGAATTAAATAGTGCCTGTTTTTCTGAAAATATAGACAATGTTAAAAAAGAAATTATGCTACGAAATTGTCAAAGCAACATCAGCTTTTAAAAGTCTAAATAAAATATGGAACTGCAAGTTATTTAGTATTAAAACTAAATTAAGAATTTTCAATTCAAATATTGTATCAATTCTAACCTATGCCAGCGAGAATTGGAAAATGACTCAAAGATATAGAAAGCAAGTTGAATCTATTTGAAAGAAAAAATAGATGTTTCTAGGGCAAGACACCTAGTAAATAAAATGCTGGCACTAAATCAGATGTGCTGGCCTAGTCACCATAGGTGCATAACTTGGCACAACGCAAAACCGTTCTTGGCAAAGACTGTTTATATATCACAACAAGAATGATCAAAATGACAGAAAAGAACGATCGAAGAAGAAGAAAATAGATGTCTGAAAAATAATGAACAGAAAATAGAACAAATTCAGGAGAAGTGAGAAATGTCTGGTCAATCACTAGTTACAACTGTTATAAGAAGGAGAAGATGGAGATATGTTGGGCACACTTTGAGAAGAGATGATCAAAGAATATCAAAGCAGGCATTGAAGTGGGATGCAGGGGTTCAAGAAAGAGGATGACCTAAGGAGACCCTGAAATGAACTTTGCTCAGAGAGGCAAGAAATATTGGTCTCAGTTTCATGGAGGAGATTGAGCGAGTTGCCTAGGATAGAGCGGTATGGAGAAACTACTTGTGGGCTCTATGTAACATATAACGGTACGAGAGGAATTATTTATTTATTTTATAGACAATGTGGGTTTCTCCTCTCCAGTTTTACTTTGCTGGTTGGCAAGCCTCCATTTGAGACCTCATGCCTGAAGGACACATATCAGAGAATCAAGAAGAATGAGTATATTGTTCCTGCCAAGGTGAGCACTGCTGCAAGAAACCTGATCAATCGATTGCTGAAGGCAAACCCAGCTGACAGGCCTAACATGGATCAGATTATAGAAGATCCTTTCTTCTTCTCAGGTATGAAGGTGCTGATGTTTGTGAGGTATGAAGATGTTGGAAGTAAGAAAAGATGTTTGTCAGGCATACACATGTTTTAAGTGACTTTGTTTGTCAGGCATGCAAATGTTTTAAGTGACTTTGTTTGTCAGGCATACAAATGTTTTAAGTGACTTTGATCCTTGTGAGGTATGAAGATGATAATGTGTGTGATCTCTGAAGTTTGAATCTTCTACACCAGTGGTTCCTAAACTTTGCATTACCAGGACGCCCTTTCTAATACATTTTGCTGTCTCGACCCAAAAGTTTCTATATATGAAAATCTTCTAGCGATGTAATTATTATTACACCACACCAACATTCAAGCTGGCTCCAATTTCTCAGACTGTGGGAAACTTCACATGATCTTTCATTTTGTCTTTGATGAGGCTCATGCTGATGATGTCGTCTCATTCACTGTCTTAAGCTCCGTTTAATGCATACACATTATCTATTACAAACTTGTTGCAATATGATTATATATTTCAGGCTACCTACCACCTCGGTTGCCAACTTCCTGTTTAACAATGGTACCAAGATTTGACACATTGATCAAGGAACCTGTCAGTTGTGCAGATGGAGATATAGGTACAGGAATCGGATCCAGGAAACCACTTTTTGATGTCAATGGTCAGTATTAGACATTTGCTTGTGTCTTCTTCTAATATGTCTGTGTTTTATCATGTCAGGTTTGATTGTATGCAGTTTTATGTTTTCCTACGGTCTACTGGTGTGGGCTTAACAGAAGGGCATTAGCATATCATTAGTGCATTGGGTATATCGGTAGTGACATTTGGCATAACATTAGTGGTATTGGGAATATCATTAGTACCATTGGACATATTGATAGTGACATTGGGCATATCAGTAGTGACAGCATACATCTGAAGTAGGAAAAGCACTCCTGGATGGCGTGGACACAATAATAAGGAAAGCATCCCTTCATGAAAAATCGGAACAGACTGCGTCTGAATTCATAGCGACAGCGCAAGAAGAAGAAGAAGTAGTAGTGGAGCGAGACTAGAATACCATTTTAAAAAAGGTGTCTGTTTGGATTCTGAAGATACTGGTCTGTGTTTTGCATGACAGGAGGGTTAGAGACTTAACAGTTGGGTATGTTTATATTATGTTATGCAATCAACGTCACAGCACATTGGGCATTCCCATGAGTGCTCCGTCCTCCGCTGCAGCAGCCATCCTAAAGTCCACTTGCTCACTGTACCCATGAAAAGTTTATTACTATATCTTCTCTCTCTACTGAAGACACACTATCTGGCATGTCCAAACTTAACTCCTAATTCTCTGACACATTCCAGCGTCTGAGACTCGCCCATATCACATAAATGAGAGGGTACCTCATTGATGACATCAGCTCTGTCCATAATTCTGCCAGCTTGAATCGGGACATTGTTTGCAATAAAGTCCGCACGTTTGTTGCCCTGCACTCCAGCATGTCCTGGTGTGTATTGACATTCTGTGCGCAGACTTCCAGACTTAATCATTTGAAGCATATTCGAGTCTGATATGACAATTATATTGTGTGTCTGTTGCTGGTCGCCATGAGAGAGCCTAAAAGCAGCGATGATCTCCTTAGTCATGCTCGATGTTGTTTAGATAGCACCACAGTCCTCATTAAGTGTGCTTCTGTTTCCTTGTGCTGAAGAAGCCCACGATGATCTGGTTCTGCATTTGACAGAGCCATCAGTGTAAATAATGATATCACCTGGATGGGAGTGCTGATCCACAAGTGCCATAATCTCTGCATACATTGAGCACGGGCCCTTTCCTACAGAAGCGTCAAGTGTACTGACAACCCTGGTGTAATTAATCATATCCTCTGCTGATACAGGTATCCATTCTTTCCCATCCTTCAGCTTGTCTAGGGTGCTTCCCTTGTTTGTTAAGTTCCTCTTCTATTATAGCTTTAGTAATAAATAACCTGCTGTTGAAGGTCGGCTGGGGACAGTCAAAGGCTACGAGAGCGAACCCAGTAACGCTGGTTGAATCGGACACGTGCGGGAAACAACACCAGAGCTCAAATGGTACTAAAGATGTGGCGTAAAACGTCTTGGCAAAGGTTGTTTATATATCACAATAAGAATGATCAAAATGGCAAAAAAACAGCTAGAAGAGAGAGCTTAGTAATAAATCAAGCTTAAAGAATTTTAACTGCACTTTGTGGACATATTGAAGATGGTTTTACTTCATCATAACAAACATAATATAATTAATGCCATACTTTTATTTGTCAGAAGCACAAACTCGACCAATGACAGCTGATTCGAAAGACGGAAATGAGCAGAAAACCAGACAGAGGAGCCGGTGATCCAGACTATGAATCTAGACCGGAGACAGGCAGAGAAAGTAAGCAGTCACTGTGAATATGTATTTTCTCATTGTCCATATATTTTTTGTAGTCACCACTCCAGGTCTCTGTTCATTTTCTTTAATGCTTTCTATAATAATTCAACATTCTTCAGTCTCTCAAGAAGATTCATTCCTCAGGTCTGTTTAGGGCGCCCCCCTTTTCCATTTCTCTTGCAAGTTCCCCTCAAGTGCTTGTCTAATGACACTCAGCTGTGTCTTCCACAGGGTATACCCAGCCCACTGCCATTTTCTCCTCTGACTTGGATCATCGATGGGTTCCATATCATATCCATAGCCAATTCTGTGTTTGCCGCTGTCATACCATCTCAGTCTGAGAATCTGCAGACATTTGTTGATAAAGGTCTGAATCTCATTTTCAATGCATGTTACCACTACCATATGTTCACTCCATACAGATTCCGTGCTGTGAAACCCGTTACTATTTGTTTCTTATAGTTAAGATTAGAATTTCAACTGTCATAAAGTGTCATTCTATCCTAGTGCTTTGGTTGTGTTAGGGTTAATTTGACAAATTTTATCCCCTATCCATCTGCTATGAATTCAGGCATAGTATTTGCACCTCTGACTGATTTTTGTGTGCAGACTTGCTTTCCTATACCTCAGTGCCCCATGCCTTTCAGGCGATCCTTACGCCAACTTCAGGCAGGTAGAACTGCACGATAGAACAGAAACGTCAAACTTGAAAGGCAGCAAAGTTCCCTACAAATGCAAGTAATCCTTGCCCACATTGTAAAAGAACATTTCAAGCCTGCATCGGGCTCACTAGTTATCTACGCACACAAGGCAGACATAACACAACTACTCTTCCTTGGATAAAAAAATGGTGATGAAAAATTGTCAGATTAATGTTAAGAAGCTTCTCCCGAAATTCCCTCGCTAACGGCAAGAGTGGACAGCCAACTACATCTTCCACCTGGGAATAGACAATAGACATTGTAATCTGCTAAATTTACCAGTGACATTCTGTTTGTTTACAGATGAAGAAGAGACAAGAGATTACTACCTCACTGAATTATGTGGTCAGCTGTCATCTGTAGTGTCAGCCAAACCAGGGGAAAGAGTGTGCATGCAAATGGGTAAGTTGTTAGTCTCATTTATATTTTATTTGAATAATAGTAACTCAAATGCCTTTACGGTTTCTTAATTTTTAATTTAAAAAAACTTCAAAAGGTTGCAGTGTTACTATTCTTTGCTCCCTTGTGGACCCTGACAACACAACTGTTTTTATCTTGTATTGGTGCAGTGGCTTGGCTGATAGTTACTCTTGCTTTTTGACAGGATTTTGCTATGCCATTTATCCATCTTTTTCTAGGTCTTCCTCTCGCCTTCATTCCTGATGTTCTGTTGTAGAAGACTCTGATTGAGGCGAAAACTTCTGTTTCGGATATGCATGTCCTACACTAGTAGGAGCCTAACAGGGGCGCAACATTCTAACCGTTCTTGTTCAAAGACTATTTATATATCACAATAAGAATGATCAAAATGGTAGAGACTCAAACAAATAACATAACAGTTTGGTTATTGGTTACTAAACTGACTTCATTGCACTCCGGGCAGACCCATAGATGCTCAGTCTCCCCAACAGATATAGAAGAGTATGCATACTGATTGTTCCCGTGGCTTGCTGATTAAACACACTCCTAACTCTGCCCCTAAGGCATCCAGCTCTACTTGTACACCGGGTAACTCTAAATCGCTGGATCGATTCAACATTTATTTTAGTGTCCTCATCCACCAGACAGTCGCGAAGAGACCGAAGTACATTCCCCTTATCCATCTTCAACTCCCCAACAATCGATGCTAGCATGTCCGCTCTCTTTACTGAAAACACCTTCATGCACACATCACGTAAACCACTGGAGGTTAGAACCTTTTATAGATAACATCCACCCATACGAAAAATAACAGAAACTGTATAATGTGAAAAGTTGTTAATCATAAATCAAATTGTGAAAATGGTTTTGTAAAACATTGCAGATGAATGTGAAGATCCTGCAGCCATTCCTATATACTGGATCAGTAAGTGGGTGGATTACTCTGACAAGTATGGACTTGATTACAATTGTGTGACAATAGTTTTGGAGTACTGTACAATGACTCGACCAGACTTATCCTACTCAGCAATGGAGAGTGAGTATCTATGATACATAGTGGTAAACTAGTGCCTGTGTGGTGCCGGGTCTGCAATTGGAAGCAAAGAAATAGTACCACTACGACCTACAAGACGTCGTGAGGTGACTGAGGTAGGGACCTAGGGAAGCTACCCTAGTAAATAAAAAGCGTCGCATAAATCTGATGGGCTGGCCTACTAGTAGGCGCATGACTTACACAGCGTACAATCACTCTTAGGCTCAGATCACATACAGATCACACAAGAGTGGTTCTTCTTCTTCAATGATCCAGCGGCACTTGAGCTTTTGCCCTTCGACCCAATGCTATGTAGTGGTATCTGCATGTGTCTGTAAGTTGTTCTTTTGTTCCGTATAGTGTGTTCCATTTATCTGGCCTTGGAGGAAGGAGGGTCTTTCTGATGTCTTCTAGTGCTTGACACTTGAAGAAGTGGTGGTGAACGGTTTCATGATGATGTGCACACAGTTGGCACTCTGGAGTGTGTTGTGGATGAATTCTGTTCAAGTGATTATTAAGTGTTATGTGTTGGGTTCGGAGTCTAAAAATGGTGCTCTGATCTCTTCTTGTAAGGTGGTTGATGTTGTCATTAAGGTTAGGGCTGGCCATGGGTGTACACATCTCCTGTTTTCCCCATGGCCCATCTTTAAACCAAATTTCCTTATTTGTTGTCATTAGGGTTTGCTTTGCTGTATGGAGAGTTGTTGCTGTGATTGGTTGTTCCTGTGTTGACCTTTCTTGGCTAGCCTATCTGCTTTGTCATTTCCAGGTGTGTTTGAATGCCCAGGGATCCACTGCATGGTTATTTTGATGTCATGTGATATAATAAGTCTGTCAATATCTAGGGCTATATTGGATAGTTCAGATTTACAATGTCCACCATCCTCTAGGGCTTGAAGGGCAGACATTGAATCTGTGAAATAATTATGTTTGTGCCTTTGAGGGAAAAGGCATCGAAGCAGTCTTCAGGTGGTAGCGCTGCTTCTATGCATGGATTTCAGCCTCATAATTGGGCATATCTCCCACATGCCCAAACAGCTCTTGGATGATCTGTCTGGGTATTGTATATATGTCCGTAACCTGTTTTGATGGTGGCTTTAAATGCAGATCCATCAGTATAGACATGTATCCATTCTTGGGGATAGGCATCAATGATTCTTTGGGGATGCTATCTGAGGCTGACTGGGTGGAGCATTTAGTTGCTTCATCTGCCCAATTTTGTTCTAATTTCAGGTGTATTCAAGAGTGTATGTGGTGAAGTTGCTATACTCTCTGCAGCTGCTGTCTTGTTTCGGAAGTGGTATTTTTGTCTTTGATTTCACTGACGTGGTGGAGGATTGACTTTTGTTTAATTCTGTTTCTCTGTTTCCACTTCTCAACAGTAGTTTATTGGGGTGATCTTGATTCATTCTTTTGCTCCTTTCTAGCTTCAACAGCAGCTTTGCCCCTCGCAACCCAAGAGGTTCCACATTTGTGTGTATTTCACATGCGGCGGTTGGTTTTGATCATTGCTCCACTGATTAGGCGTAAGGCATTGTTCTGTACTCTGTCCGGGGAATCAAGGTTTGTCTTGGAGCAAGTTGTTGAAAGAGCACTGTTGTACTCTATTGCAAAAGCGGATGTAACCAAGATATAAGCTCCCCAGAGTATCTTTGTCTGACCCCATGTTGTGCCAGTAAGCTTCTTCAATATGTAATCTTCTTAATGCTTTGTTCTTTACTTTCCCAACATGCTTCTTCAGGTTGAGCTGGCGATCAAGTGTTACTCCAAGATATGTGGGTGTTGTTCTCTTAGCAGTTGGTGATTGTCTAGATTTAATGTGATATTCTGTTTGCAACTTTGGGCTAATAGTGAAGATGGTATACTGTTTTGGCACAGTTTATCTTTTTTTCCATGCCTGGCAGTAGTCAGGGAGTTTTCTTAGGTCTCGTTAAGTTTAGTGCTCCACTTTCTACATCCTCATGACTTTGCCAAATAGCCAGGTATTCGTATCCCTTTTCAGCCGTAATCTGACTTCAGGTCATTGATGTATATGAGAAGGAGGTGCAACTTAGGGATGAGCCCTGTGGTAAACCCTCTTCTAAGACCCCCTTTAGATGAAATTGCATCATTGTTTTTTGTCTGGATCATACGGTCAATTAAGTATTAATCCAGTTGTACAATTTCCCATGTATTCAATGTCCATCATCTTCATAAGGAGGCCTTTTCCCATACTCGATGTAAGCCTGCAGGTCAAAGAAAATGGCTACTGTGTGTTTTTTGTTCTGGAAGCTGTCGTGTATTCTTTGAGTAAGTCAAAAGGGTTGGTCCTCTGTGCAGTTGCCAGATCTAAATCCCTCCTGTTCGTGGCATAGAGTGTTGGTACTTTCAAGAAACCAGTAGAGGCGAATTTACAATTTTCTCAGCTAATTTCCTAGACATGATGTTAGGGAGATTATGGTAGCTCTGGGTTCACCTGGGGGTTTGGTGTTTTCAGGATAGGGATAATATGGGCACTCCTCCAGGCTTTTGGGAGCATTCCATTTCTCCATGTCATATTAATTAGATGGAGAACTGCTCCCTTTCCCCTATTGGACCCAAGTTTAGAAGCATCTCGTTGTGGATCTTATTTGGTCAGGAGACTTTCTAAGTTTCAATTTCTTTAATGCCTGTTCTAATTCCTGTCTACTAATTTCTTTCTCAAAAATGGAAGCATTTACTGTTGAGCTTTTTCTTGTTGCTTCGTGGTTCAGACGCTTTCTGTCTATCTCGTGAGTTCCTGCTCTGTTCACTGATGCAAAGTAACGGTTGAAGTGCTCTGCTTTTTTTCTGGTCTTCAATGATTGTTTTCCTTCCATCTATCACTGGTTTGGGATTTGTCTTCCTACTATCCCCAGACAGATTGTTGACCAACGCCAGGCTTTATTTCCATTCGCCCTGAAGTCTAGTTTTGAGCATGTGTCTTCCATTTTCATTTTTAGCCTTCCTAACTGCAAGTTTTACTTTTGCACAAGCTTTATTGTACTGCACTTTTATGTCCAGTGATGGTGTGGACTCTAGTGTTTTCCTTAATGTGCTTCTTTCATAGATGGTGTCTTGTATGTCTTGGTTCCAAAATGGTTTTGTGTGATTTCGCTGCCTTGGGGTACATAATGATGAGGCTTTCAGAATTGCTTTTGTTACTTCTTCGTTGAAGTCCCCAACACTGCTGGGTTTTAACTTGTGAAAGCAGAGAGTCAGTTGTTTCTTGAAAAAGTCTCCAGTTAGCTTTTTTAAGTTCCCCCGTGTTTTGCTTTCAAGGCTCACTTACAGTTGTTATAGTAGTAGGGTGGTTTGTGATCACTTCGATATCATCAAGTGTTTTAGAATGGCAGGATTCTGTCAAGTCGGATGAGCAGATGGTCAGGTCAGGTCGAGGGAAAATGAGAGGTGAGCTCTGTGCAGCAGAGTTGGTGGAGATTCTGCATTCTGTAATACTGATAGATTTGTTGTATCCCTAGCTCTTCTATTAATTTTCCTGTCCTGTTGTTGTCTGGGGAGCCCAACGTGGAAATGTCCAGAAGTCACCGGCTAAAAATAGTTTGCGATACTGTGTTGTGCAGTTCTGGCAGTTTGAGTGTTTTCTGCGGGGGTTATAGATGTTGTTATGGTATATTTTCCTCCAGAGTGTCAGATAGTAATTTGTTGCACATCTGTGGGATGGGCTGTTGTAGCTGTGATGCATCTCCTGAATGTCTACGTATGTATGTGACTATGCCCCGGCAGTCAGTACACCTACAGGATAACTAGGTATCCAGTCAATGCAGGTCCCCTGTCTTTGTGTAGGGGTTTTTTGCAAAAAGGGGCCCCATGTACCTTGTGGTCATGTAATAATTTTAGATTCAATCTTTTTTTTTCTTAGGCCATGTTTATGCAGGATATTAAGTGAATGTTTGTTCTTTTGGTCATCTGACATCTGTAGGTCCTTCTTCCTCCAAGGGTTTGTGTATTCTATGTTTGCATTTGTTTGTTTGTTTTTCCCGTAGTCATTTTGCACAGAACAGCCCGGTTACCTCTGTCTGGCGCGGACCCTTTATATTGAGTCGCGTCCGATCTCGGCAATTTCTATTATTGTTGTACATAGCATTGAAAGCTGGGGAGTCTGTGGTTTCCTACCCACCCCAGACAGGAGCCGGAATATCTGCCATGCACTAGTGGATGAGGGGTTCTGTGGCCAATGATACTCAGCCAAAGGGAGGGTTCGCTGTTCTCATTTCCCAAACCCGATTGCCTGCTGGTCACGCCGAGCTCAGTTATACTCTAGGCTTGTGTCCAAATGTTCAAGGCAAAAAGGATCATACGTCCTGAGTCACTGCGCCTGTCGATGGATGTCAGCCAGTCAAGCAGCCCCATTGTTCTCTATCCTCAGATCTAGTTAGTACCCTTCTGACTTCTTTCCAACCACAGAGGTTGCATGTACATTTCCCAAAAATTATACAAATGTTTACCACATCTACTCAGTTATGCTGTAGTGCTGTGCCCGATCTGAATGGTCATATGAGAGGCCATTAGAGCCCCTCACTTGGTTAAAGTATTGGAGGAAAAAGGGGCGTGGGTAGGGAAAGAAAGGGGGGAAGTGGGAGGGTTAAGCTGGATTCTCCGCCACTCATGTTGTTAGCCAGTCGCAGGGCTGTTGCCCCGGGGGTGCACGTGGAGCCAAACATGAGCTAGGTAGAAGTAGGGCCAAATAGGATCATGACTATCCATGGACATACCCAGGATCGGCTGTCATTGTCCGTGAAGTACTAACCCCCACCTTCTCCCAACACCCACAAGAGTGGTTAACAAGTGATCGATATGCAGCGTTCGAATAAGGTAAACTAGTTTGTTTTGAATATCTTCATTGCACTCTGAATATGTCCATAGGTGCTCAGATCTCCTTGCAATATCCCAACAGTGTCCAGCGACTAGCCTTACCAGTTCACTGTTGATTTATGAGTCTACTCATATACCTGTTATGCTGTTATTTTTTGGTCACTTCAATACAAGCTCTTGAAATCTAGCAGTTGACATAAATTGGTTTAAATAAAATCCTCTTTGCGTCCACACTCTAGAGGGCTTTCAGCATTCAGCTCTATCCCTTGGCTGGCCCCCTGGTGGTGGTATGGTGGCCGAGCCAGGCAACCTGTCTTCTCTCTCATTGCCATAGACACATATGTGACATTAAAGCAGAGACAATAAAATGGGGTGCTGTAAATGTATGACACTGGCACCGTGGTGCTCGTGATACCACGTTGGACGGTGCTGGTTACCTTTTTTATTCTTCCATATTACATGGGTTCTCTGTAGCGTGGAGGTAGGATATTCTCTTCCTGCTTCATAGATTCTCAGTTCTTCTTCTTCTGCGATCGTTCTTCACGGCCAATTTTGGTAATTCTTATTGTGATGTATAATTGGTCCACTGGCAAAGCGGAGTGATTCGTCGGACGATTGTGCGCCATGGTGACTAGACCCGCCCGTCCGGTTTCAGCCAGCTTTTGATTTACTAGGGTGAACTTTCCTAGGTCGATCCTTCGGATCTACGCCTTTACGATCAACTTTGCCGTATATTTGGGCTTTCTGATCTACGCCAGGACAGTGAGTTACGCTGCTTTACCCGTTCTGACTGAGAAATATTTCTCGGGGCTTGTCCTCGGACGGCGTCTTACTCGTATAAAACACCGTGTAAAGTATCGGCCTTCGCCAATGTTCAGGAACCGGACTTTCTGTCTGATCCGTACATTGTCGGCCTTGCTTTACCGTACATTTTTAGTTTGATCCGGAGAAGGAACATTCTCAGCCTTTTCTGGGCAGCGCGTTGTGCGTGACAATTTACAATTAACCTCGAAAGGCACCGGCATGGGGCCTAGTACAAACAATGTAGAAGGTCGTTTCAGTCGGCGCTATCAACGCAACTGAGGATTTTGCGCCGCCACCATCACCCGCTCCAGTTATTCCGGGATGTTAGTTACGACTGCAATCGAACCTTGCCCGGTTGCCCCAAGGCTGGCAGTTCCTTTAGGTATCACCAACCTCAGTTCTTCCGGGGATGTTAATTTTTAATGCACAGTACCTTGCGGTTTTCCCAGGCGGGTAGTTTCGTTATGTACTAAAACGCAACTTGTTCTTTGCTCGCAAACCTTGCCCAGTACATGTATCTGCACTAGGCCACCGATGCGGAGTCAGCTGCAATCTTCTCTCGTACCGACACGAGGGTAGACTTTTATTTGTTACGGTCCTGTCTTATTTATTCTTGCCGACGGGCTGGCAATGTTGCCCCCTCCTCAGGGCTTCGAGCTTCGCCCTTTGTGGGCACACGTTTCGTCACTGGATGCACCTCTCATCCATGTCAGAGACTTTCGTTGCTGTTTCGTTATGTTTAGGAACTTGGGCAATATCTTGTTGGACATCGGTCAGGAGATTTGTCCATTTTGTTAGTATGGATCTGTTTTGCATTTCCGTCCCTTGCTGCTACCACTACCAGTAGTTCTCCCCGATCCCTGCCCTCTTAGCCAGACCGGAACCAGAGTCTGTTTCCAGGGTCACCGCGTGGAGGTTGGGGGCAGGGTCTTGGTTAGCGCGCCCCTCGCTAACCCTGGCTCATGTTACCACCATAACCTCATGAGCCTTTGACCCCAGATTCTCAGTTCATTTCACAATTTGACCGATCAGAATATTTTTCCAGAGATTGCTTGATCTCATTGTGAATGGAATAGAATTCATAGTCCTATTGTAGACTGACGTTAAAACATATTTCCAGTGTTCTAGTTGAAAATCGACAAGAGTAAGCTGCAAAGTCTCTGCCATGGCAAAATTAATTTTTAAAAATTAATTAAAATAAAATTCATAACATTTTTTTTTTGCTATCTTCAAAATTACACTGAAAACCCTCGCTGTTGCTAGGGAGTTCTGTGCGCTATCGCTGAGATCTTCACATGTAAGAAAGATACCGGTACACACATTGTGTAAGACGCTCACCGAAGTGCAGCGATGATGGCTCTATCAATCAATCAACCAACATTTTATTTTGAATGTCCACAGCAACATTCACTACATTGAAAGAGATGGCAGAGAGCACTACCACACCATCAGACTGTTCCCAGAGTCCCTTGCTAAGAAGGTCACTCTCTTAAAGTACTTCAGGAACTATATGAATGAACATTTACTAAAGGTTGGTAAGACACTCCACTTTGACATAATAAAATTTATATTTACTTGATAATATTGGCCCCCAGTATGCAGACCTGAGAAGAAAGAGGTGGCCCAATTAGACCAGCGCCCAAGACAAACTGTATGGTGTGGCTGACAATGTGGGACAGACTGCGGCCTTTATTAGAGAATCCAAATCCAAATCTAGTCAGACGAGAAGAAGATAATAATGTTTGTGCAATCTTTTCATTCAGTGTCTTCTTTTGTTTTAGATTAACCACATTACTTGTTTTGATGATTTGAGATAATTGTATCATTCCATCAATCATTTTGTCTTTATCTCAGTCATTGTATCAGTCCATTCTATCATTCTCTGTCATTTTGTCTTTATCTCAGTCATTGTATCAGTCCATTCTATCATTCCATCAATCATTTTGTCCTTATCTCAGTCATTGTATCAGTCCATTCTATCATTCCATCAATCATTCTGTCCTTATCTCAGTCATTGTATCAGTCCATCTATCATTCTCTGTCATTCTGTCCTTATCTCAGTCATTGTATCAGTCCATTATATCATTCTCTGTCATTCTGTTTTTATCTCAGTCATTGTATCAGTCCATTCTATCATTCTCTGTCATTCTGTCCTTATCTCAGTCATTGTATCAGTCCATCTATCATTCTCTGTCATTCTGTCCTTATCTCAGTCATTGTATCAGTCCATTCTATCATTCTCTGTCATTCTGTCCTTATCTCAGTCATTGTATCAGTCCATTCTATCATTCCATCAATCATTTTATCTTTATCTCAGTCATAGTATCAGTCCATTCTATCATTCCATCAATCATTCTGTCCTTATCTCAGTCATTGTATCAGTCCATTCTATCATTCTCTGTCATTCTGTCCTTATCTCAGTCATTGTATCAGTCCATTCTATCATTCTCTGTCATTCTGTCCATATCTCAGTCATTGTATCAGTCCATCTATCATTTTCTGTCCTTATCTCAGTCATTGTATCAGTCCTTCTATCATTCTTTTGTCATTGTGTCGATATCTAATCATCGTGTCCATATCTAATCATCGTGTCCATATCTAATCATCGTATCCATATCTAATCATCGTGTCCATATCTAATCATGTGTCCATATCTAATCATTGTCCATATCTAATCATCAGGTCCATATCTAATCATCGTTCCATATCTAATCATTGTCCATATCTATCATCGTTCCATATCTAATCATCGTGTCCATATCTAATCATCGTGTCCATATCTAATCATCGTGTCCATATCTAATCATCGTGTCCATATCTAATCATCGTGTCCATACCTAATCATCGTGTCCATATCTAATCATCGTGTCCATATCTAATCATCGTGTCCATATCTAATCATTTATATCCTGACTTCAGTCTTTGTGCCGTGTGGTGCCGGGGCCCGCAATAGAAGCAAAGAATAGTACCACTGCAACCTACAATGCATGTCGTGAGAGCGACTAATGTAGGCCCTAGGGATGCCACCCTAGTAAATAAAAAGCAGCCAGAAATTTGATGTGTTGGCTACTTGTAGGCATGTAGCACAATGTTCAATCGTTCTTAGGCTCAGATCACATATAAATCACACAGAGTGGTTGACAGGTAGTCAATGTGGGCTGAAAAGTGTCCATCCCTCAATCATTACATCATTCTCTAATTCCCTCGGTCTTTGTCATACTTTTATGTTTAACATTAATAAAAATAATTTTGTGCCCTTTTAGGCTGGAGCTAACATGACACCCAGAGACTCGGATGAGATGATCAGATTACCATTTCTCAGAACCTGGTTCAGAACTCGAAATGCTATAGTTTTGCACCTCAGTAATGGTACTATTCAGGTGAGTGATGTGTAGTTTGATATGCTGCTTAGAACAGATATTGTCGTATTGTGTCTTAACTAGCAAAACTCAACAATCCATGCTTTAGGTACAAGCTAGTATGTTGCCGGGGTTCACAAGGGAGCAAAGAATAGTAACACTCTGACCTACAAGGCATGTCATAAGTCAACTGAGGTAGGGTCTAGGGAAACTACTCTAATAAATAAAAAGCTCAGCAGAAATTGGATGTGATGACCTACTTGTAGGTGCATAACTGGCACAACGTACAATCGCTCTTCGACTCAGATCACATACACATCACAGAGAGTGGTTTAACATGTGGTTGATATGGAGCGTAAGAAGAAGCAAAAGTAGGGTTTCTTCCCTTTCTAAAATCTTAGTTACCCATCTGTACAAATTTGTATCCTGTTGGATAATATGCATAAATTTGGCTGAAATTCGGATGTGCCTGTGACATGCCATAAAAACCTAACAGGGCTGCAAGGTACTCACGTTCTCGGTATAAACCACACAAATCACAAAGAGTGGCTAACTTGGTTGAAAACAATGATAGAATGCCAACAAAGAACATAAAATGAATGTACGTTTATTCATTAATGAACAATTTTAGTTTTGTGATCGAGCGGCCAAGTGTTGTGTCTAATTACGGCGCCCGTAAAATTTGTGAAATCTGTTCTGATTCTGTACCGTGGATACAAAAATATTTGCACAGAGTGCACATATTCTATAGTTAAAACAGGATTACTGTGTTTTTTTAATTAATTTTTCTTTTCCATTCTGAGCAGTACGCAGATTGGATAGAATTCATGCCTATCACACGCATCACTCGCCTGAGTGGTTACTGGGACCCAAATTTGAGGTGTAAAGAATAGAACCACTGTTACCTGCCACGCATGTCGTAAGAGGCGACTAAGGAGGTTTGGCTGAAATCAGATGCACATGTCCTAAACATGTAGAAGTCTATGTGTTTAGGGCCTACCAAACCAATGTGCAACGTATACACGTTCTTGGCAAAGATTAAACATATCACAAAGAGTGATTAAAATTGGTTGTAAAAACGAACGCAAAGAAGAAGAAGACACGCATCACTGCCACTGTGTTTTGAAAACATCAACCTTCTGCCTTGCAGGATGGTTGTGTAGCAATCAAAGGCTTTGAGAAACCGGATGCACCAGGCCATAAGGCGTATAACATGGTGCAATGACCCTGACAATGAGGAATAGGATAATGAATTCTACGGTTGCCGCTCTACCGGACACATCAGGATAAACCAGATGCACCAGGTCATAAGGCATATAACATTGTGCAACAACCCGTGACAATAAGGAATAGTATAATGGATTCTATGTTTGCTGCTCTACCTTCGTAGACGTAGCCACTAAGGATAAACTGTATGGCGGGCTGACAATTTGAGACAGACGGCAGTCTTTATTAAAAGTAATGTAATGAAAATTCTAAAGGACATAGCCATCAACCACAGTAAACAAGTTGTTGATTTTCTAGGCACCACTTATACATTCAGTAGTTTGTTATTGCTTTCTGAACGGTGAGGTCTATTTTTACCTTTTGTAAAAATCCCACGGAAACTAATTAGCTTCCAAACTTGCCCAGCGTGTGGTTTGAACCAGGTACGTTTGGGTTTGGGATCGAGCTCGCTACCGCTTGAGCTTCACATTAAAAGTAAAGGAACCCTTTTTATATACACAATGTGGTACATAGGGTAATACAGTGTTAGGCCTGTATTTTTCATTGGCCATCGGCACACAATGGTTGTGATCAACATCATGCTGTCGCTTTACTTCCCAGTACTTTTCCTGGTACCATTTTGATGCTGGATCTACCTGAGAGCTGTCACGTTTGGAAATAATTATACGAAAGAAATTTCACTTGTGTAATTGAACTCGTACCACTAACCTAAGAATCATACCTGCCTGCCCAGCTTGTTCGTAGCGCGTTGGACTGCGGGTGACAAGTCCTCTGTGAGTGCGGGTTCAACTCCGCGGACTGGCAGAAAAGTCCCAGGTTCCCCAGATTTACGGTGTTCGTGGCACCGAACCGAAGGGTTACAATGTCCATGACACCGAGCCGAAGAGCTTTCAGCTCAAGTGCTTCTGGATGGAAAAAAAAAACCAACCTAAGAAGCAAGTTGACTAACAACCACACTACTGTGGCTCTCCAGCCTTTATTAGAGAAACCAAGCACTGCTAGAGTATTGTAGTGCTTGGCCTTGTAATGTGAGTTTCATCTCCGGATCGAACTTTCCAGGACATTTGTTTGTATCCCCTGGTGCCTTACTACAGTGATGAAAAGTGAGTTCACTCTAAACTGTTGAGAAAATCTGCCTGTATGGCGAGGGAATGCTAATTCGATAAAATTGGAGCACTGCTGCCAGTCTAAGTACGTGCACGCTGCTGCCATTGTAAGAAATTGGAAAAACAGTTTTCACGCAAAATCAGTTTCAGAGATGAAACCGTCTGAGTTGAAAGCACGGACAAAAAAAAAAACGAAAGAGAAACGAAATCCCAATCTAGTGAGAACATAGAAGTTTTTGATCTATGCGCAATTGATAATTATTTTTGTTTCATCTCCAGATCAACTTTTTCCAGGATCATACTAAAGTTATTGTATGCCCTCTAATGGCAGCTGTAACATACATAGATGAAAAACGGGAATTCCGTACGTTTAAACTAAACCTGATTGAGAAATATGGCTGCTCTCGGGACTTGGCTGGCGGTTGCGTTACGCTCGAACAATGGTGGAGCGACTGCTAAACTCTAAGTCAGCTGGATCAAACAGAGCCAAATCTGCAGCTTCATAATATCCCATGTGTTATTTCAGCGTCTTGTTTTCCCTTTATGTCTTGTGTAGTGTTGTGTTTTTAATTTTCATTGTTTTGTTTTTCATTTGTGTGTTGTTCATTTGTGTGTTGTTCATTTGTGTGTTGTTCATTTGTGTGTTGTTCATTTGTGTGTTGTTCTGTGTGTAAACTGCATTCATATTTGTGTTATTTCATTTGTTTTTTATTCTTTGTGTGTTGTTTTTTAATTTTCATTGTTTTGTTTTTCATTTGTGTGTTGTTCATTTGTAGTATTGTTTTAAGACCATGTCTTGATTTCTTTCCTTGTTTCTGTGTTGTTTTGTCACATTTTCTTTTGGCTTGATGATTTTTAGTGTGCATTTTTGCATGTAACAATTTTGTCTCCCAACGTAGAACCCCAAAAACTGACTTAGGGCAGCGGTTCCCAAACTTTGCATTACTGCAGACCCCCCTTTTAAATACATTTTGCTGCTGTGGATCCCAAAGAGTTTCCATATATGAAAGTCTTCTAGCGATGGAGTTAGTATTACACCACACCAACAGTCAAGCTAACTCCAATTTCTCAGACTGTGGGAAACTTCAAATGATCTTGGTTTAATAATTGGTGGCAGCGAGTGTTAAAGGCAGGCTGGTGTGATCTATACCCATAGCGGCAGCTGTTACTAGCAATTTTTTTCCCTGATATCCATTTGACGATGATTTGGTATGAGAACTGCTGTGACTACAAAACCATCCCAGTAGAATTGGATCTCAGTGCCACAAGCATACTTCTTCTTCGAACGCTCTATATCGACCATTTGTTAAACCACTCTTTGTGATCTAAGCCTAAGAGCGATTGTACGTTATGTCAGTTATGCACCTACAAGTAGGCCAGCACATCCGATTTCTGCAATGCTTTTTATTTAGAGTAGCTTCCCGAGGCCCCTACATCAGTCATGTCTTACAACATGCCTTGTAGGTCGCAGTGTTACCATTCTATGCTCCCCTTGTGAGCCCATCAACACACTTGCGATACTACAATCATATAATGGATGGGCACTAACCACAACACTATTTCTATTGTTCTGTAAATTCTATAGTAAACATGGCTTATATTGAGACAATCTCAGGATATATTACAATTTACTAGCCAATGTTTTGCTCCTGTCTAAAAAAAAATGTGTTCATTTTTGTGTATGTGTTTTGCTTATATATCTCACATTAATTGCATTCTTCATAATCACTGCATCTCAAAAGCTTGAATGTTCATTATATTGTTTTTTTTTAAAAGTTCATATTTCCGAACCCTGCAGACATCTTATCTTTACATCCTGTGTTACTGCTATTTAGAGCAGGGGGGGGGGACATGAGTCTGAGGTATTTAATGGTTGTATTTGCTATTGCAGTCACCGCAAGACTGTTCAGGTTCTGATGTTTTCTTTATGCCTCGAGAGAAAAAACCCCCGTCCTTGGCCTTACTGGTGATTGAGCCTGTCTCTCTCGAATGGGATTCAGCGCTCTAATCTACTCGGCTGTACGTTCCTTTTTAGTACTGACCATAAGTTCGGATGTTGACACTCACCAAGCCTGCTGTCCAAAATTGTTTCTGTCGTTCTCTATCTTGTCTTACACTGGTTTTGTCTTGTGCTACTATGTGTTCCAAACCTTCCTTTCTCATTCTTCTTCTTCATCCTTAGGAAGGCATAGGTATGCAACCAAAGTCTTCCAAGCCGTCCTATCCAAGACCATCTTTTCCAGATCTCTCCACTCTTTCCCAATTTTTATTGCATTCCTTCAACTCCGGCCTCCAGATGTTCCTGGGTCTTCCTTACCTCTATTACCCTGGGCATTTAATTGGAGGCCCTGTCTCGCGATGCTGTCAGGAGGATCCCCTCAGTGTGTGTCCTATCCTTCGCCACCTTCTGCCCCTTATTTCTTGTTCCACCTGCCATTGTCCCACTCTATCCCACAGTTACCTGTTTGTGGTCCAGTCATGCCATCGCAGATGAAGTTTCTTGCTCAGGCATCCATTGTTGAATCTCTGCTACTTTTCCCTTTCTCATTACATGCCAGAAAATTATGATTGCTGTATAGAAGAATGTCTAATATAAATGTTAGTTATAGATGTCAAGCTTATGCTTCCTCTAGGAACGTATAGAAATGTGTGAGAGATTTATGGTGTGTACTGATGACTGACATAGGGGAGGCTCTGTCTGAATGGATTAGAGCGCAGGCTCCCATTTGAGAGACCCAGGTTCCATCCACGATAAGGCCAAAGAATGTTTTTCTATCGACGACATGAAGAAAAATTCCTAACCTGGACAGTTTTGCAGCGACTGCTCTAGTCATGCTGCCATTAAATTCCACAGGCCCATGATCTACATCATCATCAATTGCCGGCTGGCGTAGGCAATCATGGATCTCTACAAGTCTCAGTGTTGGTTACCCTCTCAGATGTTGACACTCTTCCGTGCTATAAGTCAAGATATAAAAATTCTCTGTCTTGTCTCCCTCGATTTTACCACTTCTTAAAATGTGTTCTAAACCTTCCTGTCATACACCGCCCTAAAATGCGGTATTACAGACAGTTAAGATAGGTTTTCTAACTTTATTATATTACTGAATGACAGAAGAACGAAAAAGAATTATCACCGTCTAGTGCCTTATCATCTAACATAATTTCTCATTGTCATATTGTTCAACGTCAAATTGAAATAAATTTGCCTCATTTCTAAATAGCCATAGGTATTTCTGCATGAACTGATTTTTGTAGAGTATGTGTCTACTTCCTCTTCTACCACTTGTCAACCACTCTGTTGATGCTATGTGATCTAAGACTTATGTTGTCTAATATGCCGTAACGTTGCTCGGATGCCTGATAAACGCACCCAAAACAGCTGATCTATGGCGAGCTTGAAGATCGAATACAATCAGTTGATGGTCAGAAAGAACGCTCTAAAGACAACTCTAAAATGTTTCGATATAGACCCCACATACTGGGAATCACTTGCGCAAGATCGCTCTGTAACAACACAAGAGGAACTCACATAGCTGAAATCACCGTAGTGTCCACCCGTCTCATTCTCTCTTCTCTCTTTCCCCCAGGATGGGTCATTGTCAAAGTCCCTCTTCTAGGTGGGACATTGCCCTATTAATTGTCTTTGACATCACTGTCAAAGTCCCCTCTTCTAGGTGGGATATTGCCCTGTTAGCCTTTGATATAACTGTCAAAGTTTCCAGGTCATACACAACTGGGAGGTGGTGTTGGCCTGTATGATCTACTCATCTGCAGTATACTACAATTTTTTACTTTTGCTCTTCCTAAGAAATATTAGCTGACCCCAACTCTACTGAATGCAGAGCCAGATGCAGAAAGCACCTTGTAGACCAGAGTATGTACCTATTGGTTTGAGTCTATGTTTGTAAGAAGTGTATAGCATCACCCATACTTAAGAAAGTCTGACTCTGTGTAATGACTCTAATTGTGTCCCATCTTGTAGTCTAGATCAGCGGTTCTCAAACTTTGCATTACTGCGGACCCCTTTTTAAATACAATTTGCTGCCTCGGGCCCAAAAGTTTTATATATGAAAATTTTCTAGTGATGAAGTTATTATTACACCACACCAACAGTCAAGCTGGCTCCAATTTCTCAGACTGTGGAAACTTCAAATGATCTTTCATTTTATCCTGTCAGACATTTAGATTCGTCTGGTTGGGGTACTTTGATTTCCTGTTTTATACGTTTTTAAAATTTATTTTTCTGTTTGAAGTTCTTCTTGAACGCTTCATATTGACCACTTATCAACCACTCTATGTGATCTGAGACTAAGAGCGGTTGTGCCAGTTATGCTCCTACAAGTAGGTCAGCACATCTGATATCTATGCTGCTTTTTATTTACTAGGGTAGCATCCCTAGAGCCTACATCAGTCACCTCTTACGACATGCATTGTAGGTCGCAGTGGTACCATTCTTTGCTTCCTTACGGACCCTAGCTCCATATAGGTGAATTTGAAGTGTCAAAGATCATATTTCTTCAAGCACTTTTTTTTTTTCTCGTCCGCTTTCAACTCAAAGTTCCCATCTCTGAAACTGATTTTTGCGTGAAAATCTGTTTTTCCAATTTCTTACAATGGCAGCAACGCTGCACATTGTAAATTACTTTACACTGGCAGCCGTGTGCTCAATGTACTCGTAATTAGTATTCCCTCGCCATATAGGCAGATTTTCTCCGACTTCAGAGGTAATTCAAGCACTTGAGGACACTAGTTTGGGAAACACTGATCTAGATATTTCTATGTTCATTTCTCGTATGTATGTATCTTTGTTGTTGTGTTTCTGATATTTCTTCGTAGGATATTCTACTAAAAGGCATTTTGAAAAATTGGAGCATTAGTTTCTGCTTGTTTTGTGAATATGAGAATAAAAATAGTCATTAGACAATATTTGACAAACATTTTTGTTTGTGTGTGTTTCTTCATGTTGATTGATTGATTAATTAATAGGGTCATCATCATATTGTACTTTGGTGAGTAACCATGTGTGTTTCCCAAACTCTTTCTTACACAGGAAGATATTAGCTGTAGTGCATGAACTCCATAGCATCGGTGAGGATGCCCGATGTAATTTTGAAGATATTTTTAGGAATTTTATTAAAAATCTTTTTCTAATGAATTTTGCCCGGGCAGTGGCTGTCCAGCCTGATCTTTTTGATTTTGAAGTGCCAAAGGTTCTTTTATGTGCTGAAATTGAACCTACGTTTTATCGTCCGTCTCTGATAGGACTAGGAACTCTTTTCTCACCTACACTGAGATCAGCGATCTCTGGAAAAATATCACGAGGAGCGAACCGGGTACTTTGGTACGCGAGGTGAGCACCTAACTTCTACGCCACTGAGACTTTCATGTAGCATGTCCTTTGTAGAACATCGCTCACATCCTGTAGGGTAGGAGTTAGCGAAGTTGACAACATCCGGAGCTGGTGATCCACGTCATGGAATCTCTAGGGTTTGTGGTCAGCTTGATCCCCAAAAGTATACTTTTTAATGGACAACTGACTAGGGAAAAACTTCCTGACCTAGATCACAAAGAATGGAAATTACAGATGTTTGATAGAACACTGCACACTTTTTGCAATTTTACTCAATTCTGTGAGTCTGGTTATTTATTGGTGAAAAATATTCATTATATTGATATTCATTATTGTTAAACTTAACTTGTTGGATAATATAATTTCGATTGAGCATTTTGTGTTGATTTTAAAATGAATTCGTCTATATACACCAATACTGGAATGCGAAGTCACATGGTGTAGTTGTGGTCTGATTTTCCATAATTCTTACCTCAGTCCGAAGGCCCATAAGTTTATAGTTGGCTTGTCTAAACCATGAGATGGGTTCCTTCTATGAATCTGCATTTCGGTTGGAGTTCCCCATAGGAAACATGGCCTCTGTAAGCTTTGTTCATGAGGTCATGTTTCGTTGGTGTATGATGGACATGACTGCAGGATGTGCACTGGGTTTTACCTCATATGCGCGGCCATTTCTGACACCTCAACGGCATGCCACCTGCTGAGAGTATTGCACGAACTCATTAGCTTCGGCAACAATCCTAGAAGTCTCTGGAAAAAAGCACTCGTGAATGTACGGCAAAGGCTTAGACACAGAGACCCCTAAACTAAACCATCTGTTGTGAAGTCTTGTTCTAAACTAAACCATCTGTTGTGAAGTCTTGTTCTAAACTAAACCATCGTTGTAAGACTTGTCCCAGTGGTTACGGGGCCCAAGTTTGGGTGTAAGAATAGAACCACTGTACCTGCCACGTGTCGAGGCGACTAAGGAGTTTGGCTGAAATCGGATGCACATGTCTGGTGAGTGGTTAGGCCCAAGTTTGGGGTTAAGAATGAACCACTGTTACCTGCCACGCATGTCGTAAGCGACTAGGAGGTTGCAATCGGTGCAATGTCTAAACGTGAAATATATGCGTTGGCTCAAACAATGTGCAACGTATACACGTTCTTGGCAAAGATCAAACATATCACTAAGTGTGATTAAAATTGGTCTAAGAACGAAGAAGAAAGACTTGTCCAAGCTGAAACATCTGTTGTGAAGGCTTGTCCCAAACTAAACCATCTGTTGAGAATACTCAGTGTGCACACCAAACGCTTTTGGACTATAGGAGACCCTGATCCATTATTTGGGGATCTAAATTACACGTACATATGAAGTTGGAGTAAAACTTTCCTGAATGGCTATTGACACTGGTGATAGGAAAGCAAGCCTTCACATAAAAATGTCACAGACGCCGTATTCAGCACCTTGACTATGCTTGAATACATACCAGACAAACAAGATAGAAAAAACCTAGAGG
Source organism: Arion vulgaris (assembly GCA_020796225.1). Classification (NCBI taxonomy): domain Eukaryota; kingdom Metazoa; phylum Mollusca; class Gastropoda; order Stylommatophora; family Arionidae; genus Arion; species Arion vulgaris. The sequence goes on from CM036761.1 coordinate 7,575,995, forward strand.
AATGGAAGAATAACACAGGACGATCATTTTATCAAGAGACATGATGAGGGCAGATACATTCGGAAATGTGTAACTTTATATAACCCTTTCACCGTTTGTTGCAGAGCTCGCAAGGAGCAAAGAATGGTAACACTGCGACCTACAAGGCATGTCGTAAGAGGTGACTAAGGTAGGGGCCTAGGTAAGCTACCCTAGTAAATAAAGAGCATTACAGAAATCGGATGTGCTGGCTTACTTGCGTGATTGATGTTCACTTCGACAGGAATTGCAATTCAAGTGATAGAACAGTTTTGTGTTGACACTTTAGCTACGACCATATGCATTTATGCGGTGCAGGTTGCTTTTCTGGGGTACAGCTGTTTCATTGTGAATTAGTTCACACAGGAGACAGTTGTTAGCATTTCGTGTGACTTTCGTTGGCACAGGAACGGAGCAATTATGGGGTGACCCGTTGCAGTGAAGTTGGAACCGTACATAAGAACTATGAATTTGCAAGTGCATAACTAGGACAACGTACAATCGCTCTTGGGCTAGATCACATACAAATCACAGAGTGGTTTAACAAGTGACAGTTATGGAGCGTTCAAAGAAGATGTAACCTTTTGATGGTGTCATGTTATGCAGTGAGAGCCGCTACAGCGTAGTGAATAGTGCACTTGCTTTGTGGGCGCGTTATCCAGAGTTCATTTCCAAGCACCACTACTGCCTTGTAGTTCGATTGGGGACAATCAAAGGCTAGTGGAGCAAACCGTACACAAAACTGGACGGCAGGCAAACCAAGTAGTTTTTAAAAAAAGACTGGTAACCTGGGCAGATGACGCTCAACATCCAGGGAGGTAAGGTTGTCTAAGGGTACCTACTTTAAAAGAAAATAGCAACCTGCTGCCTTGCAGGTCGACAGGACAGCCAAAGGCTAACAGAGAGCGAACCCAGTAAACGCTGGCTAAAACCGGACACATCGCCGAAGGATAAGCACCAGAGCTCCAAATGGCGTTGAAAATGGGACGAAACACACACATGCAAAAGGAAGCTGCATGAATCAGATTTCCACATGAATGAGATTCATGGGGAAGTCTGGTACATCGTTCAAAGCTGTGATCACGAGGGAGAGAGAGAGAGAGAATTCCATGCAGATTATGATGGAATTACGTTCCAAACGGAACGACTCTCAGGTAGACTCAGGTTTCAATTGGTTACCAAAAAAGAACTGGGAAATAAAGACGGCCGGCGTGATGTTGACCATCTTATGCTGATGGTCACAAAAATACTGTAATGGCACTATATACCAATTTTGTTTCTTCTTCTATTATCAATTCAGGCGTCTAATATGCACATCCGACAGATTTTGCATGAAGCTTTGCTTTCTTTATCATCAGTGTCCGATGTCTTCTTCTTTGCGTTCGTTCTTTACGACCAATTTTAATCACTCTTTGTGATATGTTTGATCTTTGCCAAGAACGTGTATACGTTGCACATTGGTTTTGGTAGGCCCCTAAACACATAGACTTCTACATGTTTAGGACATGTGCATCCGATTTCAGCCAAACCTCCTTAGTCGCCTCTTACGACATGCGTGGGAGGTAACAGTGGTTCTATTCTTTACACCCCAAATTTGGATCCCGGTAACCACTCTGGCGAAGTGTCCGATGTCATTCAGGCGAATCTTACTTCGATTTCGAAATCAAGATTGATACCTGGGAAAAAGCTGCACGGGACCGAACATCCTGGCGTTCACTCCTACGAAAGTGTGCAAAATCCTGTGAGGCAGCACGTCAAGCAGCATTAGTACTGCGTAGACAAAGAGAAAGGCCAGTGCACACGAGTCCCAGACTGTAGCAACAATCTCATGCCCACACTGTCCACGACTCTTCAAGGCACGCATCGGACTGACAAGTCACCTACGTGTCCATTGACTGATACTACATTTTGTGTGTTGGATGAAGTAACTATGTGGTTATAATCATATTTGATTGACGAACATTATTATTATTATTACTTCGATTTCTGACGTACTTGTAACTTAGATCCCCAAGTAAAGGATCTAGAAGGGTCTTTTTATGGAACCCACAGGGACAGCGAAAGAAAGGGAGACTTAGAAATACATGGATACGAGATTTAAAGGCAGAGATCAACAATATAAAGAAGAGCTGCAGGAGATAGCTAGAGATAGGAAGATTTGGCATGAGTTGGTTGAGGGTTATTGGTTTCTAAACTGACATCATTGCACTCCGGGCAGACCCATAGGGGTTTATTCTTCACCAATAGATACAGAAGAGCATGCATAGTGATGGTTCCCGTGGCTAGCGGATTAAACACACTCCTCACTCTGCCCCTCAGGCATCCAGTTCTACTTGTGCAACGGATAACTCCAAACTGCTTAAATCGCTTGATCGATTCAACATCGATTTTAGTGTCTTCCTTCAACAGACAGTCGCGAAGAGACCTAAGAACATCCATTTTATTCATCTTGAACTACCTAACAACCGATGTTGTTGATGCAAACATGCCCGCTCACCCAGGCATAGCCAACTGTAGGATTTGGCCGCATAACTGATTGGGAAAAAACTGACCTAGTTATAGTTGGGGGGGCTGGATTTTATATATGTTTGATAGAACACTGCACGTTTTTTGCAATTTTACTCAATTCTATGAGTCTATGGTTATTTATTGATGAAAATATTCATAATATTGATATTCCTTATTGTTAAACCTAACTTGTTGCATAATATATTTTCGATTTAGCATTTTGTGTTGTTTTTAAAAATGAATTCGTCTATTTTTTTTTTCCGATCCAGAAGCACTTGAGCTTTTTCAGCTCTTCGGCTCAGTGCCATGGACATCGTAACCTTCGGTTCGGTGCCACGAACACCGTGAATCTGGAGAATCTGTGGCTTTTCTGCCAGCCCACGGAATTGAACCGTACACACAGAGGGCTAGTCACCCACAGTCCAACGCGCTACGAACACGCTGGGCACGCGGGCGAATTCGTCATATACACCAATACTGGAATGCGAGGTCACGTGGTGTAGTTGGGTTCTGATTTCCCTTAATTCTCACCTGAGTCCGAAGGCCCTTCTTACCTGAGTCCGAGGGCCCATACGTTTATAGTTGGCTCTGGTTATCTCATGGTTTTCCCGTCTTACCGTACCTATCGGTATGTACGCGTTTTTGGTTGTAACATAAGAAACACGGGGGTGTAGGATATCGTAGTTAATTAAACCCAAACAACTCGTTTGACATGTACATCTATCTACGTAACCAGTAGATTACTCAAGACAAAGCAGTATTATCTGTACATTGAATGTTCTAACTGCGCAGTGACAATATAAAACAGGTTCGAACAATGTGACATGCTATAAACACATTCTGTTTCATTTAAATACAAACGTCAGTACGCCTTTATCAGTCAACACACTATTGCGGAAGGCTCAAGTGAAATGGGCCGGTTACGTTGTTCGGATGTCAGATAAACGCAACCCAAAACAGTTGATGTATGACGAGCTTGAAGGTGGCAGATGTTCGGCTGGTGGATAGAAAAAAAAACTCGAAAGTATCTCCGAAATGCTTGGATATAGACACCACGTGCTGGGAATCCCTGACGCAAGATCGCCAAATGTGGCGCTGTAACAGTACAGGAGGAACTTGCATAACTGAGAATCGTCGTGCCATTGAGACACAGAGAAAATGAGCTGCGCGTAAAGACAGAACACACAACGCCCATATGTCTAACCTTGATCATGTATGCCCCACGTGTGGTAGGGGATTGTGTTCTAGGATTTGACTCCAGCTACCTCCGCACACACCAAAGAGGTGCAGCAGCACACGTCTGAGACTCTTGTCATTATCCCTTGCGATGGACGACTATTATTATTATTATCAGCGGCGGCTCGTGATCATTTTTGTTGGTGGGGCCAGACATTTTTTCGGATAAATCATGCTTTTTGGTTGCTATTTTTTAATTTATAAAATAATAAATACACATTATACGTTATTTCTGGTGGGGCCCCACTGGCCCTTAATGACGAGCCGCCACTGATTATTATTATCAGTAGAATTAGTCTCTTTCCCGAACAGTTAGATAATAACAGCAGTCTATCTCAAGCGATTGAGACATCATAATGATATTGCTGGTGTTTCGTCATCTTCATGTGTGTATTTATTACTCTCGCACCGTCATACGTTACATAGGTCATGCAAGTCATTTCTCTATATCGCTCTGCCCTGGACAAATCGCTCAATCTCTTCCATGGAATTGTGTTCGATATTGCTTGCCTCTTTCTGCAAAGTTCGTTTCTAGGTTTCCCTAGGGTGTCTCTCTTTCTTGATCTCTTTTCCTCCCACTTCAATATCTGCTTTGGTATTCTTTGATCATTTCTTCTCAAATTATGCCCAACATATCTTCATCTTCTCCTTATAACAGTTGTTACTAATGTGTATGTGTGTATGTATATATATATGGAGCGTTGGAAGAAGAAATTTATGATATAATTTTAATCGATGTTCGTACCTTGTGGTACATCCATGTTTTTCTCGATGTTTTCGTGCCCTTGTGGTACATCCATGTTTTTCTCGATGTTCGTGCCTTGTGGTACATCCATGTTTTTCTCGATGTTCGTGCCTTGTGGTACATCCATGTTTTTCTCGATGTTCGTGCCTTGTGGTACATCCATGTTTTTCTCGATGTTCGTGCCTTGTGGTACATCCATGTTTTTCTCGATGTTCGTGCGGCTCTGGTCGTGCGTACATCCATGTTTTTCTCGATGTTCGTGCCTTGTGGTACATCCATGTTTTTCTCGATGTTCGTGCCTTGTGGTACATCCATGTTTTTCTCGATGTTCGTGCCTTGTGGTACATCCATGTTTTTCTCGATGCTCGTGCCTTGTGGTACATCTATGTTTTTCAACTCATCTTTCTTTGTTCTGGATGTTCTAAGAATATTCCTGTATCGCTTTGTTTTAAAAGATTTCTCTCTCTCGCGATTGTTTTAAAAGATTTGAGTCATTTAGCTTTACTATTGTCTTTCCCCAAGCATAAGAAAGAAAATTGGGACAGAATCTTGCTTTAATTACATAGAGAAACAAAGAATGAAGTGGTTTGTCCACTTAATAAGAATGCATCCAAACTCCACAGTATACAGAGTCTTCTACAACAGAACATCAGGAAAGAAGGTGGGAACAAGACTATGAAAACATGGTTAGATGGCATAGCAGAATCCTGTCAAAGAGCAAAATAACAATCATCCAAGCCACCAGAATAACTCTAGACAAAAACAGAAAACCACGACACTGGGCAACAACCCGGTAGCTGTGTGACGACAAAAGAAGAAGAAGATTGTCTTTCCCCAGGTGGATGATGGAGTTGGTTGTCCCTTCTTGCCGTTAAGCGTAGGGGTGGGAGCTTTAATTTAAGTTCCAGGGTCAGATGAGTCACCCATATTGTGTTAAATCCGTGTTTATTTAGTGTAGTCTGGATATTGTCTATCCATCTTTTTCTCGGTCTTCCCTTGGCTCTATTACCTGTTCTCATATTTTTGTTTGCAGTTACTGGAAGTTGGTTGCGTTCCATTCTCATTAAATGTTCAAAGCATTGTACGAGTATTTGTTGTCTTTCAATGTATTCGGTGCATGAAGTTATGCCCACTTTGCTTCTGATGTTCTCGTTTCGTAGTCTATCTTTTCCTGCCCTCTTGAATTCTTGTGTAGTTATATACGATAGCAGTGAGAGTGTTGTGAAATATTGGAATTGAGTTTGGTTATTAGTGTTACTAAACTGACGTCGCACTCCGGGCAGACCCATAGGAGCTCAGTCTCCCCAACAGATATCGAAGAGAATGCATACTGATGGTTCCGTGGCTCGCTGATTAAACACACCTCTCACTCTGCCCTTCAGGCATCCAGTTCGACTTGAACAACGGGTAACTCCAAACTGCTTAAATCGCTTGATCGATTCAACATCTATTTAGTGTCCTCATCCAACATTTGAAATTGAGTTTGAAATGTTATACAATAGACTTAAAAACCCTTACCATAATCTAACTACTACATTCAGTGCATTCCTTCAACACTTCATCTTCTACACCGTTCACCTCTAGGGATGGGATAGGTACCGCAACAAGGATTTTCAAGCATTCGTTACAAGCCATCTTTTCCAGATCTCTCCACACTCTCTCTCAATTTTCTTGCATTCCGTTTCCAACTCCGTCTTTCCTTCGGGTTTCTTCTTCTTCGGATGGCGAGCTTTGAAATTCCTTGGTTATGGTTTTCTGTAGCTATCTAGTGTTTTTTTTTACGAGGTGGGGTAGCTAGCCCCACGTCCAACCTCATTAATTGCCTCTTACGACATGCGTGGCAGGTAACAGTTGATCTATTCTTTACACCCCTGATTTGGGCCCCAGTAACCACTCAGGCGTACAACACTTCACCCGTTGTTAAGAAGAACACTTATCTAGACTGTTATCGTGTTCGTTCTTGCCTAAGATAATTTACGTATGATCGCAATACTTTAAAAAAAAAATTATTTAGACGCAGGCAAGTATGGAATCTCGTTCAAATTCTTGTATACCAAAAGTATTCATGCTTGAACGATAGCTTCTTACAAGACACAAAACAAATGCCCCACTTTGTGCTGTGCATAACTAAAACCTTTAAGCGTGCAGTTCTTTGATGTCGTGTGCTGTATGTTACGTAAACATATTGAGCGACAGATAAGAATGTACATCATTTCTGAACCAGTTATCAAACCAACGCTGTCAGAGTTTGTTGACATAGGCAAAAAAGGGACATAACTGCATAAAATATTATTGGATAGTTTCAAGCGCCCCCTGGACAGTATCAACACTCTAAAATCTGATTATTCTGTGTCTAGTATTATAACGAAGGTTTGAGAAAGACACTCCTTCAGTGAGCCATTTTTTTAGAATGGGTGTCGTAAGAAATGAGGGTAAGTGGTTCGAATCCTTTTTGTCTATTTGTTTTTCGGAAGCTCTTAATACTTGTCTTATTTGTTGATCATATTCTTTGCTTCCGTTGCTTCCTCTGAATTTCTTGCAAAAAAAACTCCTTGTTCTCATCAAAACCTTTAAAACCGGTGTCGCCAAAGCGCAGAGTCTTCATCGCGGGAATTTACAGCAGTGTTCGATGCGTCTCTGTATGAAAATAATCTTGAGAAAGATCAGGTGACTAGTTTGTATGTTCTCATACATATAGTATTTTTATTGTGTATACCTATGTTGCAACTAGACCGTGCTTGAAACTCATATAGTCTAAACAGAATGAAAGTGGTTTGGCCACTTAGTCAAGAATGCGAACAGACCAAATTGCTTAGTGAAGCTTTTCACAAAAGAATATCAGTAAGGAAGGCAAGGAAGACTGAGGAAAAGGTGATAGATAACGTAGTTGAATTCTGCTAAGGACTAAGAAACCATTACATAAGTCACCAGAGAAACGCAAGACAAATACCATAACCATGACATGTAACAACTGTAACAGTTTGCTGACAAAAGTTGAATTCTGCCAGGACTAAGAAAACCAGCACAAAGTCACCAGAGAAACGCAACATAATACATAAGCCATACAGGTACTAGGGGTTGACAAAAGAAGAAGAAGATTCATTATTCTTAGGTATTTATGTTTTGTATGGTACTTCACGGATTAACGTAATGCATAGCTTTCATCTATCCACTCATAACTGAGGGTTGATTCAACGATACTGATGTTCTATACTGAGAAAGGAATTCACACCTCCTGTCTACTAGATTCTAGAAATGTGAGTGACTTCATACTCTGATTTCTGAAGAAAAAAATATATCCATCTTCTGTACTGTTAATTTACAAAGGGCATGCTAAGTAATTTTTTCATACGCTTGTCCTGACAACTCTGCTTAACCTCTTCTATGGAATTGAGTCCAATGTCTTCTGTACTTCTCTCAGCAAAGCTGTTCATGGTTTCTAGACTCTCTTTCTTGAACACTTTGCCTCCAATTTCAATGCCTGCTTTGGGATTCTTTGATCATTTCTTCTCAGAGTATGCCCAACATATCTCCATCTTCTTCTTATAACAGTTGTCACTAGTGGTTGACTAGACATTTCTTCTCAGAGTATGCCCAACATATCTCCATCTTCTCTTCTTATAACAGTTGTCACTAGTGGTTGACCAGACATTTCTTCTCAGAGTATACCCAACATATCTCCATCTTCTCTTTCTTATAACAGTTGCTACTAGAAGTTGACCAAATATTTCTCTGATTTCATCACTTCTCCTAAATTCGTCAAATTTTATGTTCATTACATTTTTACCGACATCTATTTTCAAATGTATTCAACTTGCTTTTTATCTCTTTAATAATTTTCTAACTCTCACTGGCATATGTTAGGATTGATACAACATTTGAATTAAAAATTCGTAATTTTTGTTGGAAAACTATATAAATTGAGGTTCCATATTTTATTTATATTCAAAGCATGTCGTAAGAGACAACTGAGGTAGGGGCCTAGGAAGCTACCCTAGTAAATAAAAAAGCGTCGCAGAAATCGGATATGTTGGTCTACTTGTAGGCGCAGAACTGATACAACGTACAATCGCTCTTAGGCTTGGACCACATATAAATCACCAAAAGTGGTTAAGAAGTGATCGATATGGAGCGTTTGAAGAAGAAGAAGAATATATTCTGCATTACTTGTCTTAAGTGTCTTCATTCTAACTATAGTGAATGGCTGATACTATATTCATATCTCAAAGGGTCGTTCTTCTCATAATTTTGAGAAACACTGACATTGGGGGCCAGGTTTGCACAAGTTTGATATCTATAACACGTACGTACCGGTAACCTACTTTCAGTTTATTGAGGTGCCAGTTTGACGTTGTGTAATATTTAAAGACCTGCACATTAGTTTACACTTCTTGAATATTAGATGATAAGTTGTTAGTCTTTATATAACAGTCAGAGGCGTAGACTCTTGTCCTTGCAGAAGCAATTACACGGATAATGATGGCAGAAGTAAATGAGGTCTAGAACAAGCAAATAAAGCTGTGAGTATGTAAATATATATAACCATAGGTGCACATGTGTTTTCTTCTTTCTTTCTTTCTTTCTTTCTTTCTTTCTTCCTGTTATGTCTCACTGGGTTAGTATAAGAAGAGATTTATAGAACGTGTTTTTGTGTGCGCTTCATAAATAGTGTTTTTCATGACCTCTGTTATTTCTGAGTTTATATCTTTTGCGTGGACGTCCTTTTGATTTATATTCAATGGAGTAGCATTGCTCTTTGAGACGCACTGTCTGTTGGTACGGGACCCATCAGTATGCATACTTTTCGATATCTGTTGGGGAGACTGAGCACCTATGGGTCTGCCCGGAGTGCAATGACGTCAGTTTAGTAACCAATAACCAATCTGCTTATATGGCCGGACCATTAATTTGTTGTTTCTTGATGAAGTTTAGTAATGATGTTGTAAGACTTTTCCTTGTCTGATGTCTTCATTTTTAAACCGGTCTCTTCTTGATGCTCCTAGCATTCTGCGTAGACACTTTATCTCGATCGTGACAAGCTTGCTTCTATCATTTGATGTCAGCGTCCAGGTTTGGCACTTATAGCATAATGTTGGAAGAAATATTGTGTTTTTTTCCCCCCTGATCCAGAAACACTTGAGCTTTCAGCTCTTCGGCTCGGTGCCATGGCCATCGTATAACCCTTCGGTTCGGTGCCACGAACACCGTAAATCTGGAGAACCTGTGGCTTTTCTGCCAGCCCGTGGAATTGAACCCACCTCACAGGAGCTTGTCACCCGTCGTCCAACGCGCTACGAACACACTGGGCAGGCGGGCAAAAAAATATTGTGTTAATAAGGAATGCTCTTTTTGTGTTCATGGTCCCATTATTTCAACCGACCTCTAACTGAAGTCCTTTTTTTCAGTATTTTCAACGACTCAACGAAATCCAGTCTGTAGGAATTTATATATTCTAGTCTGAATATGATAAACTAGTGCACAGTGTGATCCATCTAGGGGATTCTGAAGTCAATGGGACAGGCCTAGCAAACCGACATCTAATTTATGCTCATAGAATTATAAAGAGGTTTTTGTTTTTTTCGATCAGAAGCACTTGAGCTTTTCAGCTCTTTGGCTCGGTGCCATGGACATCGTAACCCTTCGGTTCGGTGCCACGAACACCGTAAATCTGGGGAATCTGTGACTTTTCTGCCATCCCGCGGAATTGAACCCGCACACACAAAGGGATAGTCATCCGTTGTCCAACGATCTACGAACACGCTGGGCAGACGGGCATAAAGAGGTTTCAAGAACCGGTAAACATGGCCAAAGGGAGGAACCAGGAAATAATGTTAAGATTTGCACAATTAATATCTGTGGATTAAAGGGGTTTTAAAACAGAAGGATTTACTTCATTGCACCGGGTTTTACCTCATATGCTCGGTCCCTCTCCTCATAAATGGCACGCCACCTGCCGAGAGTATTGCACAATCACGAACTCCGTAGCTCCGGCACCTATCGATCTCTTGAAAAAATTTCACACACGTCTCCGGATTCGAACCCACCACCTTCAGTACCACAGGCCAACGGCTTACCCACTTCACTATTGAGTCCATCTTGAAGATTTCTACATCAGAGGAAGCAGGTCTGTAGCAGAACCTTGAAAGATTTGAAGATCTAGCTTGACTACATGCATGCACCCGAAGAAAAAAGCAACAGATCGGAACGATATATTTGACCAGGGCCGTACCGTGCTATGATACAGAGAGGCAACCGCATCATGCGGAGCTGTAAGGGTGCGTCATAAGCAACGAAATCAAAATATAATTTTAACCATTCAATAATTAAAAATCTTTACGCAACACTTTTCTATATTAGTCTATGTTATTCCGATATTGATGTATACAATTTAGTATTCTTATATTTTGTGCTGTTTTAAGAAAAATCACAATGGAAGGTTATTTTAAAGAAAAACATTTAAGGGGCGGCATTTCGAAGATTTGCATCATACTGAGAAAATATACCGCACGGCTCTGTATATAACAAGGGCAGTAAGAATAAGTTACGCCCGAGTGGTTACCGAGGCCCAAATTTGGGGTGTAAAGAATAGACCCACTGTTACCTGCCACGAATGTCGTAAGAGGCGATTAAGGAGGTTTGGAAGAAATCGGATGCACGTGTCCTAAATGTGTAGAAATCAACCTGCTGCCTTGCAGGACGGCTGGGGACAGTCAAAGGCTAACGGAGAGCGGGCCCAGTAAACGCTGGCTGAATCCGGACACATCGCCGAAGGATAAGCACCAGAGCTCCAAATGACGCTGAAGATGTGACGAAACCCGCCCATGCTAAGGCTGCATGGATCGGATTTCCACATGAATGAATTTATGGGGGATCTGGTACATTTGACTTTTAGGTGGTCGCGAGAGAGAGAGGAGAGAGAGAAATAAGTTAGATACCAAACTTTAATAAAACAATTCAGAAAACAACATCACAAGGTTACCACCACCACTGAAGTTAATAAGATTTCAAGAGACCTACAGAGCTTCACGTATGAAGCTGTTTTTCAATACGATATTGACCCCACGTAGAAGGAGATTAGTATTCGAGCGTATCGAATACTTGAAAATATCAATCAAACTCTCAGCTTTGATTAGACTTCATTCTGTAGCAGTCATATTTGAGATCGCATGCGCAGTAACAGCTGTGGATGTACGTCTTAAAAAATATCGGAACTTCTACGAAAGAATAAATGTCAATTTGAAAGTCCATGTATGTGACGTAAAGGTTAGGTACTCGTCTCCCGTTCTAAACGTTCGCTCCCTCCTGGATCCATCGGAATATTTCGACAGAGATCACTGATTTCAGTGTAGGTGAGATTGAGTTTCTAGTCCTATCGGAGACGGACAATAAAACGTAGGTCCTGTGTTAAAATTGAGCATGTAAAAGAACCCCTGGAAGTTCAAAATTGAGAAGACTATGCTGGAAAGCCTCTTCTCGGACAAAATTCATTTAAAATATTTTAAAAATAAAATTCCTATAAAATATTTTTACCATCTTCAGAATTACATCGGTGCCCTCGCCGGTGCTACAGAGTTCGTACACTGCACCTAAGGTAGACCTATGTAAGAAATATATCGGAGCACACATGGTTACTCACCGAAGTCCACTAATAATGTTCATATCAGTTAATCAATGAACAGATGGCAAATCTGGCAGACGCGGAAATGGTCTTCTGTATTTAACTCTTTTCATACCACGAACGTAACCGAGTTCTGACCAAAATTGTTTCATGGTATCAACACTTTTATCACGCAAAGATGTTATGTTCACGTTGTTTGCAGTAGGTATCACACTAATTACCCCGACAGGGTAACGTAGAGCCATGTAAGAAGGCGGCGGAGGAGCACAGGCGCCCCCGATATAGTATCAATGGTTATGGTCTCAAATCTCTCGACCATAGTTCCGTGGGAGTGACCAAGTTATATGAGTAAATCCTGTACCTCTGAAGCCGAAGTAAGTCTCGCCTGAATGTGAGTAGATTGCTGATAAGAAAAGCAAGATGACGTCACTGCAGGAAACAAGGAGGAAAGATGATGTTAATGAAGGGAAAAAAGAGGGAGAGATGATTATAATGAAGAAAAATGAGAAAAATGATGCTAATGAAAGAAAATTGAGAGAAAGATGATGTCAATGAAAGAAAATTGATAGAAAGATGATGCTAGTGAAAGAAAATTGATAGAAAGATGATGCTAGTGAAAGAAAATTGAGAGAAAGATGATGCTAATGAAAGAAAATTAATAGAAAGATGATGCTAGTGAAAGAAAATTGATAGAAAGATGATGTTAGTGAAAGAAAATTGAGAGAAAGATGATGTTAGTGAAAGAAAATTGAGAGAAAGATGATAATATAGGAAAAAGAATGAAAATATGATTATAATGAAGGAACACGAGAAAGATGATGTTAATGAAGGAAAATGAAGAAAAAAGGAAGGAAAGATGAATAAAATAATGCATATACAGACACACACACACACATGCTCGCACACACACATACTGCACACACACACACACTCACACACATGTATACACATATCCTAATATTCCACGTAAGTTAACCCACATCTTCTATTTACTTAATTTTTTTACTTTTTGTGTTCGAAATGTCATGGAGACTTCATTGAATTTGATTTCCCATACCTAACGTCCGTAGATATTTCTATGACTCTCATGATGACTAAGTTATTTAAACTGTTGTTCTGCTGTCCACTTTATCGTAAAAACGAACCGGCCGATATGGACAAAGACATGTATACTAGAGTGCGCAACGTGAAAACGGGACTCCGTTTTATCACCAGTCTCTGACATGACTAGGAACTCGATCTCATCTACACTGAAAACAGGGATCTGCGGAAAAATATATTGTTTGTTCCACGCGAGAAACGAACCGAGAAGCTTTGAAACGAGGGGCACGCACCTTACCCCTACGCCACATAGACCCTCATTGTGATATTTAGTGTGACCAAAATATTTCGTTTAGATATTCTTCTTCAGTCATCTCTGGTCATGCGCTTAATTTATCGTGAACCACAAACTGAACAGTCAGCTTCAGGTCTGTTAGGTTTCACCAAAGGTTAGTTTTCAGGTCGACTGGGGGTGGCCACATGTTTCTTTTCAGCTCACACAGGAGAGGACAGTCTTTCAGGATATGCTCCGATGTCTGTTCCGCCTGCCGACACTGACAGAGAGCTATTTGACGTATTACTATTCTATATAAGTGTATATGTGTATGTATGTATATATATATTGAGATATGATATATTGAGATAATAGCCGTCCATCGCAAGCGATGATGACAACAATCTCAGACGTGTACTGTTGCACCTCTCTGGTGTGTGCGGAGGTGACTGTAGAGTCCAATCCTAGAACAGAATCCCCGACCACAGGTGGGGCATACATGATCAAGGTTAGACATGTGCGTGTTGTGTGCTCTGTCTTTTCGCGCTGCTCGTTTTCTCTGTGACTCAACAATACGATGATTCTCAGCTATTCGGGTTCCTCTTTTGTTGGTACAGCGCCACATTTGGCGATCTTGCGCAAGGGATTCCCAGCACGTATTGTCTATATCGAAGCATTTCAGAGACACTTTAAGAGTGTCTTTAAAGCGTTTTTCTGTCCACCTGCTAAACGTCTGCCCCCTTCAAGCTCGCCATACATCAACTGTTTTGGGATGCGTTTATCAGGCATTCGAGCAACGTGACCGATATATTGAGATATGATATTGAACACTAATAGCTAACAGCCAATATTCCTCGATGTTAAGATCTTGTCTATATGTTTCATTTTCTTTGTCCAGTGCGTACTAAAAATGTTTCTGAAGCACTTTTTCACCAAAAGATTCCACTTTATTTTTGGATGTATTGACGTAACAGGAATCAATCACGTTAGCGATCAGAAGCATGGCAGAAAAATCGATATCAAAACTATTGAAACTGTCAAAAATCTATGACAATCACAAATAAAAAGTGTACAAAGAGGACGATATATTCGTTAATTGAATAGTGTCATCCATGGGCGTTCATGCTTTAATGAAAAGGGGGAGAGAGGTTGGGGCAAGTGCCTCCCCTGGAAAACGACTTTCTGATATAATAATTTTATGCGAAACTGGTCTTCTCCATTTCCGTGTAGTAAGCTAAACAAAATATTTTTTACTCATTTTGATTCCAACCCTCCCCGGGACAAATTTATGTGGACGCCCATGGTGTCTTCTTAAATAATTGCACATTTTATTATTTTCTCGTGGTATTCTTGTACAGTCAGTTACGCAATGAAATGATGTTAGAAGCTTCAGTTAACATTGTTGTGGCCAAGTGTAAAGCAGAGATTAGTCTGAGCACATCCTTCTCTAAATAGTCTAAGCTTTTGTCACGGTCTGTGTCGATTTTATGTGAGTATTTCTTTGATGTTGTCTACTCATCGTGTTACAGAAAAGTTCTTAGAACATCCTGGACAGATAAGAGAAAAAAACGAAGACATATTGCAAGACTTGCATATCGAGAAGAATTGGCTCATAAATAACACCATGTCCCGGAAGATGAAATATTTTGACCAGGTTAGACGTCACAGTGGTTTGGAGAGAACGGTGGTGGAAAGCATGGTTTCTGGAGTACGATGTAGGGGACGACCAAGACAAAGGTGGCAACGGAGACAAAAGAAACATTGAACGTAACGATAGAGGAGGCGTGAGAACTTACAAGAGACAGATAATTTTTCAAGCAGGCTGTGATGAAAACGACGTTCTGTAAGGGACATGCTGCTTCATAAGTGTCTAATCATTTGTTTCTTGGCATTTCTCGCATTTTCAGACCAGATTTTCTACTGTTGTAGGTTCAAAATAATAAATGAACGAGTTTCATTCTTGAAATATGACCGAACCATTTTATTTTACGTCTCTATTTTCTTACAAATATTTTCCCCAATAAATCTGGCATGTCTGGTTTTTCTAATCCAGTCTGACCTGGGAACGACGTTAGCTCACCCAGAGCCAACTATAAACTACTGGGCCTTCGGGCTCAGGTAAGAATTGTGGGAAATCAGACCCCAACTATACCACGTGACCTCGCATTCCAGTATTGGTGTATATAGACGAATTCATTTTAAAATCAACACAAAATGCTAACTCGAAGTTATATTATGCAACAAGTTAAGTTTAACAATAAGGAATACCAATATTATAAATATTTTCCCCACTAAATAACCATAGATTCACCAAATTGAGTAAAATTGCAAAAAGCTTGCAGTGTTCTATCAAACATCTGTAATTTCCAGATCACTTTTCTTATCTAGGTCGGGGAATACCCGGCCAGTTGTCTGGCCTGTGCTAGAGCCTGGCTGTGGCTCACCCATGGCCTCCGATAACAGACGGCCGGCAGGTTCAGGTATAAATTCTAGGAAATAAGAACACAACCGTCGCTTGACCTCGTATTCCAGTGTTGTTGCTTAAAGACAAATTCTTTTTAAATAAAACAACACAACATGCTAAATCAAGGTTATATTATGTTACAAATTAAATTTAACAATAAGGAATAGGAGTATCATCCGAAGACGACGCTGGAGGTGGATTGGACATGTGATGCGCATGGAGACTGGCTCCGACACGAAAACTGCACTGAGATGGACTCCAGAGGGTAGGCGAAAGCGTGGAAGACCCAAGACGACCTGGAGGAGAACGATAGAGCAAGAGCTGAAGGAAATGAATCATAGCTGGAACACAATACAGAGGAAGGCCATTAACAGGGAAGAATGGTGTACGTTTGTTGCTCCTAAACGCCACAGGCTAAAGAAAAGAGAGAGGGGAGAGAGAATATCAGTATTATTAATATTTTTCATCAAAAAACTATGGACTCATAGAATTGAGTAAAATTACAAAAAGTGTACAGTGTTCTTACAAACATATATAAAAACTAGCCCCCATTAAACTGGAATTTTGGTTTTGCCGTCTTAGCAATTCGGCCTTATGTTACTGGAGGCCATGGCTTATCTCAAGTACTTTATCTCATACATTGTGATATTTATCTTCTGCATATTAGTTATATATAAATATGGAACTTCAAGTTATCTAGGTTTAAAACTAAATTACGAATTTTAACTAAAGAGATACCGCTAACAACTAAAGCAAATCTCATAAGAACGATTTTCTGGCCAACACTACGTTACCAGTGTCAAACATGGCCAATAACAGCAGCTAATGAGCTAAAAATCATAACGACAGAGATGAGGTGTCTTAGAAGAGCTGCAGGTGTGACAATAAGAGACAGAATTAGAAATGAAGAAATCAGAAGGAGACTGGATGTGAAACCAGTCATGCGATTCATAAAATAATAACAGAATAAATGGTTTGGACACCTGACCAGAATGCCCTGGTATCGCCTACCACAGAAGTCACAAGAAAAATATGAATACAAAGCAAGAGGAAGACCACGCAAAAGATGGAGCGACAGCATCAAGAAAAGCCTTACGAACATGAATATCAGCTTACAAAGTGCCTTAAAACAAGCACATACAAGATCACTAAGTTTCACCCCCAACACTTTTATAAAGAAGTAAATGGTAGAAGAGAAGAAGAAGAACCATAATCTTATATTAATCTTATATGATTTAACAAGGCAGGGGAAAAACGTATAAGTGTTTTTGAATATAAGTGTTACAGAAGAGTTCTCAGTATATCATGGACAGAGAAGAGAACAAATATATATATCTATCCAGAAAGAACTCAAAATCAAAGAAAACTGGCTGATGCTACCAAAAAGAATAAGAAAATTAAAGTATTTTGGACATATAAAGAGACATGAAGGGTTGGAGAAGACCATCATGGAAAGAGGCATCCCGGCAAAGAGAAGAATAAGAAAACAATGGAGAAAATGGATTCAGGATGTAACTGATGGTTTGAACATGGTGGCTGCAGAGGCGGGAAATCGGACCTATGAGAGAGAGAGAGAGGGAAATTCCGAACGACTGTTGGGGTGGCAAAGTTCTGCTCAGGACAAGCTATTTGATGATAATCAATCCTAACATATACCAGCGAGAGTTGGAAAATGAATAAAGATATAGAAAATAAATTGAATGCATTTGAAAATAGATGTCTGAGAAAAAAATAAGGAACATAAAATGGGACGAATTCAGAAGTGATGAAATAAGAGAAATGTCTGGTTAACCACAAATAACAGCTGTTATAAATAAAGAGAAGATGGGGATATGTTAGGCATACCATGAGAAGAAATGGTCAAAGAATAACAAAGTAGGTATTGTAGTGAGAAACGCATGGTTCAAGAAAGAAATGACTATAGGTAAGCTCAAACCTAACTTTACTGAGAGAGGCAAGAAATATCCGACTCTATTCCATAGACTAGATTGAACGAGTTGCCCAGGACAGAGCGGTGTGGAGAAACTACTTGAAGGTCTTAATGTAACGTATATCAGTACAAGAGGGATATAGTAATATTATATAGGATGTTTACGTCTCATTCTGTCTCATCTGATAACATTGATAACTTTATTTAAAGTACATTATATGGCATACATTGTGATTTTTATTTCTTACAATTTAGATCAGAGTTTTCCAAAGTGGGCGGTACAGCCCCACCAGTGGGCGCTGAAGCGTTCTAGGGGGGCGATAGTGGGTTCGGAAGAATTTGGGGCGTGTTCATCAGACGATTATGGGTCGGTGACTCCTTAAAGAAGAAATTAATAATAAATATTTTAAAATAAATTATTTTCGTGATTTTGTGATTGAATAATCATTTAAAATTTGAATTCTAAATTTTAATTCATCTTATGCACGTCTTACACGATCCATTTTTCATCAATTTTCTATTTCATGCGTATAATCATTTGAAAATTGACCATGTATGACAGAACTATATATCAATTTTCTATGTCAAAGAGAAAATAAAGCAGGTATATATGGGGGTGCGTTGGCAAACTGTTATAGTGTGGAGGGGCGGGGCGTTACAAAGTTTATGTTGTGCAAAATGGGCGGTGGGCCGAAAAAATTTGGGAATCTATGATTTAGATCGTTTCAATTCTTCTAAATCTTTGTCACCTGGTGCCATTGAAGATTTTTCTATAGCTCTTATTTCACATACTGTGATCTGTCTTAATAATAATAATAATAATTCCTCTGTACCGTTATACGTTACATAGGGCCTGCAAGCAATTTCTCCATACTGCTGTGATCTGTCTTACACCTTATATATGGTCAGTGTTTCTTGTTCTGTCTCTTCTAGTAACGGGGGGAGGGGTGACTTTTCTAAAGTCCCTCATCTCACACAAGGATTGTCATCTTGAATGAAGAATCTAAACACAAAGGACTCACTTCACTGCAGCGGGTTTTATCCCCTATGGCTCGGTCCCTTTCAGCAGAAATGACACGTTACATGCCGAGAGTATTGCACACAGCACGAACTCCGTAGCTCCGACAGCAATCATAGGAATGTATTTTTTAAATCCACCCATGAACAGAAAAGCGCGGTCTGGATTCGAACCCACGACCTTCAGAACGCAAGACACGGCTCAAGCACTTAGCCACAGAGACCCCTCTCTTGCACATTAGGGTCTGTCGTTCTCATTCGGTTTCCTCTGGTACCTATTATGACTTTTCCCAGGCATCTTATTTACAATTTAAAAACTATACAACATCAGATTCAATTATAACGTTACCTTTTCGTTCTCAAAACTCTCACGTTTTCCCCGTTTCTATGAAGTTACGAATGTTGCGTCTCTCTTTAACCTATTCAAACTTAATCTTTGCACAGCACGCGCGAGTTTAGCAGCGTTTGCTTCCCTCTGACCTGTCAAACATTACTGTATTTGAATAGACACAGCTGTTTTGTGTTAGAGATATTTTTGAGATACGGAACATCACCAAAACACGTGATACATTGTCTTGAATGTTTGCCTCATACAACGATCGTTAGTTACGTGTCAATAGCAGAAAAAGATCTGTTAAAACGCAACAAGCACTGAGCCATTGCGATCTTAAACGATGTTCATTAGTACGGAAGTGGTTTTATTCATTACAGTTTCAACTATTCATACGTTAATTTAATCAATTCGGAAATTAATGAAGTGGTATTTTATGCGACATCATTGTACCATCTCAACTGTGTAAATCTAAGGCATGGTAGGTTTGAAAAACTCTAAGCCATGGTAGGTTTGAAAAACTCTAAGCCATGGTAGGTTTGAAAAACTCTAAGCCATGGTAGGTTTGAAAAACAGTTCTGTACTACTCAGAGTCTTTTAAAAAATTTAAATAAAATCACTATGTAATTTTTAATCAGTGCTAAACCTGGATTCTGACATCAAATGATAGAAGAAAACTAGTCACGACAGAGATGAAATGTCTGCACAGAATGTTAGAAGTATCAAGAAGAGACCGGTTGAGAAATGAAGACATCAGGAAATAAGTGGGTACAACATCAGTACTAAACTTCATCAAGAAACAACAAATTAAACGGTTCGATCATATAAGCAGATTACCAATAGGCAGTGCACATCAAAGGGCAATGTTGCTCTGATACAATGGATACAAAGCAAAAAAGCCCTCCACGCAAAAGTGGACCTCAGAGATAACAGAGGCGATGAAAGACACTGTTTATGAAGCGCACACAAGGGCTCATTCTAGAAATCTCTTCTTATCCTGACGCTGTGAGACAAAACAGGATTGGAGAAAAGAAAGTAATTTTAAATGTTGATTTGATATTTATTTAATCTTTTCACTTCACAACTTTTGTTATTTCCGGCCTCATTTACTTTGCAATGTATACTACATTAGCCAGTGTACTAGCTTTGTGACATCTAACACAAAATACTGCAAGCGTATATATCGACTCAAAAGGTTGAAGGGGTTAATATATGTTTTAATAATGATTTGGGAGTATTATTCATTGTTTATTTGAGAACCATCCTAACCGCATATCAGACATGTCCACAACTGCTTCGATCTTCTCCCAAGCATGTATGTCAGTCTGCTTAGACTAACAACGAAGCAGATACCAGCGGAGAAAGAGTTAAGGAAGAGACGCTGGCGATGGATTTTTTTGTTTGTTCTGATCCAGAAGCACTAGATCGAGCTTTCAGCTTTCAGCCATGGACATCGTAACCCTTCGGTTCGGTACCACGAACACCGTAAATCTGGAGAACCTGTGGCTTTTCTGCAAGCCCGTGTAATTGAACTACATTCACAGGGGCTTGTCACCCGTCGTCCAACGCGCTACGAACACGCAGGGCAGGCGGGCGTTGGCGATGGATAGAACACACATTGAGAAGACCGACCGGAAGCATTGCAAGACAGGCACTGTTTTGGAACACACAGGGAAAGAGGAGTAGGGGAAGGACTAGACATACATGAAGAAGAGAGCTAGAGGTTAATATGAAAAGATAGGTAAAACATGGATAGAAATGGAAGGGATGGCAGGAGAGAGGAAGAGCTGAAAGAAGTTTGTTGATGACCTGTGCTCCGTTGGGAGTAGAAAAGTGAAGAAGAAGAAACTAAAAACTCTCTTTCTGTGTTGGTTGATGTATCTGCTGGAGTTTCTTGCATGGTTTTCCCACCATGCTGCACCTATCGGTATACATAACTTGCGTAACCGAGATAGAGAATACCCTTTATCTTCTTCATTGAAATCTTCAGAGTGTATGTTTTTGTCCCCGTAAAACATTGATGAAATCGCTTTTGTCCCATATAAGACCAATCCTCGATCGTAGCATTGTTTGTCCAGTGCATCCGCTCTCTTATTGCCCTTCACCTCAGAATGACCTGGGACAAAGATGCTGACTTTTGATCAGTGCTATTCAAAGCTTATTTGTATTAGGGCACATCAGACTCATGACTGTAGGGGTGAGGGGGCAGCGTGCCAGTTGCAATAATGCTACTACTACTACTACTACTACTACTACTACTACTACTACTACTACTACTACTACTACTACTAATAATAATAATAATAATAATAACAATATAAAATTAACAGTTACATTGATTTTTAAAATAATAAAAGATGAAAACTTAACCTAACTTAACGTTTAGTTTCAACAAAAATATTTTGCTTATGAAAAAACAAATTAAAACATAATGTTATTTCTCGAGGCACATACCACTTAACCGCGTATATGTTGAAGATTTCTATATACGTACAATAAAATAACATACCACTTAACCGCGTATATGTTGAAGATTTCTACATACGTACAATAAAATAACATACCACTTAACCGCGTATATGTTGAAGATTTCTACATACGTACAATAAAATAACATACCACTTAACCGCGTATATGTTGAAGATTTCTACATACGTACAATAAAATAACATACCACTTAACCGCGTATATGTTGAAGATTTCTACATACGTACAATAAAATAACATACCACTTAACCGCGTATATGTTGAAGATTTCTATATACGTACAATAAAATAACATACCACTTAACCGCATCTATGTTGAAGATTTCTATATACGTACAATAAAATAACATACCACTTAACCGCATCTATGTCGAAGATTTCTACATACGTACAATAAAATAACATACCACTTAACCGCGTATATGTTGAAGATTTCTACATACGTACAATAAAATAACATACCACTTAACCGCGTATATGTTGAAGATTTCTACATACGTACAATAAAATAACATACCACTTAACCGCGTATATGTTGAAGATTTCTACATACGTACAATAAAATAACATACCACTTAACCGCGTATATGTTGAAGATTTCTACATACGTACAATAAAATAACATACCACTTAACCGCGTATATGTTGAAGATTTCTACATACGTACAATAACATAACAATGAACGTTTCGGTTTAAAATATCCTTAAAATTCAATCAATCAAGTGTCATGCCTGCCGGCGTGGCGATCATGTCTCTCCACAACTCTCTTTGCTTGGTGCATGTAATCAGTTCTGACGTCGATATTTTGTCGAACCATGATGTCAGGCCATCTAACATCTTCTCCCTCTGTCTTCCACGATCTCTCCTTCCCTGAATGTTACCTGTAGTCACCAAATGTTCTAAACCTTCTCTTCGCATTATATGCCCGAAGAACCTTGATTGTCGGATTCTTATTCTTTTGATAAGGTTTCTTTGTGTGCAGACCTGATTTAAAACCTCAACGTTTGTTTTCTTTGCTGTCCATGGAATTCTCAACATTCTTCTGTAAAACCACATCTCTGTGGCTTCCAATGATCGTATTGATTGTTTGTTCAGTGTCCATGATTCGCTGCCATACATAAGATTACACTTTGAAAAATTACTTTATTTTTGCTTTACTTTTCCTCTTTTTTTCTTCTAACTTTTCTATTATTTTTTCTTTAAAACAAATTTTTTAAATGTTACAAACTTACTTTATTTTTTCTGCAATTTTACTGTTATATTACTGTAATTTTACTGTAATGTTACTGTTTTTAAAATGTAATATTACTGTTATTTTGCTGCTATTTTACTGTTATTTTAATTTTGTTATACTTTCACATTTTAGTCTGAGTAAGATGTGGCCTAGGGGTTAGTGACTCGGTCTATTAACCCCGACGTTCTAAGTTCGAATCACACTGCGGACAGTTTGCTTGCAAATTGTTTCCGTTGTCCTTAACAAAAGGACGATGGCGTCACCCGTTCAGAAAGCAATGACAAATTACTGAACGTATAAGTGGTGACTAGAAAATCAACGACTCGTTTACTGTGGTTGATGGCTACGTCCTTTAGGATATGCCACGATTTTCATTTTTCAGATTAGAGAAAATCTGAAAATTTGATCGTTCCGAGAATTGAACCCCTGTTGTTTAAGTATTGACACTAGTACACTAACCACTGGTTGATGAACCCACTCTTAGATAAATCAAAATTCAATACCACCCACCATCATGATCACAAGTGAATAATAGATTTGTATGACTTTATTTGAAATTGTTATCTTATCATTGCAAACTTGTCAAAGCTGTTATCTTCACCCAGAGTCTCGTGAAGAATTTATCAGTGAGAAATCGAAACAGAAACGACATGATTAGATATCATTCGTGGAATATGTCTTTTGTTTTACTCTGCTTTTTTTTGCAGTTAGGCGTCGCAATGTCTGATTAGCAACTTAATTTATAAACGGGTTGTGACTGAATGAAAATGAGGTCATATGTAATTAGTAACAGATTTTTATGAGTAATATACCATTTTGTAGGTAAATGCGCCCGAGTGGTTACCGGGCCCAAATTTGGGGTGTAAAGAATGGAACCACTGTTACCTGCCACCTATGTCGTAAGAGGCGACTGAGGAGGTTTGGCTGAAATCGGATGCATGTGTCCTAAGCGTGTAGAAGTCTATGCGTTTAGGGGCCTATCAAACCAATATGCAACGTATACACGTTCTTGGCAAAGATCAAACATATCACAAAGCGTGATTAAAATTGGTCGTAAAGAACGAACGCAAAGAAGAAGAAGAAGGAGTAGGTAAATGAATTTTCTATAAGATCGTTTTAAAACAAATAAATAGTGGCGCTCCCAGCGACTTATATGAGCTAATCAGTTAACTGATGATCGGTTTCCGAGATAGTGCACCCTTGGTCACTTGATATGCTGTGATATTGCGAAACATGTAAAAACAAAGTACTGTATTTTTACAAAGTACAAAAGCAATGTACATCGATGTTTTGATCAAAAGGTCTTTATCAAGCAAAAGATGCCCGCCTGCTCAGCGCGTTCGTAGCGCGTTGGACGATGGGTGACAAGCTTCCGGTGAGTGCTCGTTCAATTCCGCGGGCTGGCAGAAAAGCCACAGGTTCTCCAGATTTACGGTGTTCGTGGCACCGAACCGAAGAGCTGAAAGCTAAAGTGCTTCTGGGTAAGGAAAAAATAAATAAAAATAAAATAAAGCAAAGGGTACAAAAAAGTGAAGAAATTCAGAATTCTTATACCGCCCGAGTGGTTACCGGGGCCCAAATTTGGGACTTAAAGAATAGAACCACTGTTACCTGCCACGCATATCGTGAGAGGTGACTAAGGAGGTTTGGTTGAAATCGGATGCATGTGTCCGCTAGGAATGCTAACCCGAAACAAATGCTTGCAGAAAACGGATGCACCTGGCCGTAAGGCGCATAACATGGTGCTACGACACCCCACACAATGAGGAATGGGATAACGGATTCTACAGTCGTCAATCTGCCTCTGAGATTTAGCCACGCTGTAAGAATGTCAGACCCACCATCACGAGGGTGGCCAAAACTTACTGCAGGAAGAGGTCGGCACAAACGGGAAGCAGAAATCATAGGAATTATATCCTATAGAACTGCCCCAGTATGCAGACTTGAGAAGAAAGAGGTGGACCACTTACACTAGTGTCCAAGACAAAATGTATGGCGTGGTTGATAATCTGAGACAGACGACTGTCTTAATTAGAGAATCCGTAATCCCAATCTAGTGAGAACACAGAAGACAAACTGTATGGCAGGGCTGATAATGTGAGACAGACGGCTGCCTTTATTAGAGAATCGAAATCCCAATCTAGTGAGAACGCAGAAGACAAACTGTATGACGTGGCTGATAATGTGAGACAGACGACTGCCTTTATTAAAGAATCCGAAATCCCAATCTAGTGAGAACGCAGAAGACAAACTGTATGCGTGGCTGATAATCTGAAGCAGACGGCTGCCTTTATTAGAGAATCGAAATCCCAATCTAGTGAGAACGCAGAAGACAAACTGTATGGCGTGGCTGATAATCTGAGACAGACGGCTGCCTTTATTAGAGAATCCGAAATCCCAATCTAGTGAGAACGCAGAAGACAAACTGTATGGCGTGGCTGATAATCTGAGACAGACGGTTGCCTTTATTAGAGAATCGAAATCCCAATCTAGTGAGAACACACAGAAGACAAATGTATGGCAGGGTTGATAATCTGAGACAGACGCTGCTTATTAGAGAATCGAATTCCAATCTAGTAGAACACAGAAGACAAACTGTATGGCAGGGCTGATAATCTGAGACAGACGGCTGCCTTTATTAGAGAATCGAAATCCCAATCTAGTGAGAACGCAGAAGACAAACTGTATGCGTGGCTGATAATCTGAGACAGACGTTGCCTTTATTAAGTATCCGAAATCCCAATCTAGTGAGAACGCAGAAGACAAACTGTATGACGTGGCTGATAATCTGAGACAGACGCTGCCTTTATTAGAGAATCCGAAATCCCAATCTAGTGAGAACTCAGAAGACAAACTGTATGGAGTGGCTGATAATCTGAGACAGACAGCTGCCTTTATTAGAGAATTCGAAATCCCAATCTAGTGAGACACGCAAGAAGACAAACTGTATGGCTCGATAATCAGCAGACGACACTTTATTGAGATCAGCAGACCCAATCTATAACAGCAGACAGAATGATTAGAAGAATAACTTTTATACAGCGACATAACATTTATTATCAGATAATGAGTTCATCACGGGCCTAAAATGAAAATATGTGATGTTGTGAAGTTTTAAGATGTCTGTAACTCCATCAATCCATCTTTTCTTGGTCTGTCTCTACCTCTTGATGGTTCAATATTCACGTTGTACGCTCTTGCAACTGGTGTATTCTGATTTATTCTCACCAAGTCGCCAAACTATTTGAGTCTCTGTTATCAGTAACCAGTTATATGAGGACTATCATCATAGCACTCCGGACATGTCCATAGGTGCTCCGATCTCCGCCTCAGCAAATCCAGCAGCGTCCAGCGACCCAACACGCCAGTTCGATGTTGATTAATCAATCTTTGTTTGAGTCTCTGTTTTTCAATGAATCTAATAGCTGGTGTTGTTCCGTTTTTCTGATTCCCTCATTTCTTACATTGTCTCTTCTTGTTTTATTGACCGCTTTCCTAAAGCATCTCATTTCAGAGTGGTAATTTTCCTTTCTTGTTCTTTTATCTTTCTTTTTCTTTTATCCAATCCTGTTTTACCTCACAGCGCCAGGTCAGGTTCTTTTATCCAATCCTGTTTTACCTCACAGCGCTAGGTCAGGTTCTTTTATCCAATCCTGTTTTACCTCACGCGACAGGCGGTTCTTATCCAATCTGTTTTCCTAAAGGCAGATCAGGCTCTTTATCCAATCCTGTTTTACCTCACAGAGCCAGATCAGGCTCTTTTATCAGGGATTTAAATAGAATTATTACAATTCATAGAATAAATACCAGTCATTTAAAAATGTTACCAAGGCCCAAATTGGGGCGTAAAGATTAGAACCACTGTAATCTGTCACGCATGTCGTAAGAGGCGACTAAGAAGGTATGGTGTGGGGCTAGCTACCCCACCCGTAAAAAAACACTAGATGACTACAGAAACCGCAACCAGGATAATTTATAGCTCACCACCCGAGGAAGAAGAAGGACCATGCAAGAAGGAGATCTGGAAAATATGGGCTTGGATAGATGGGCGTGGAAGGCCTTGGCTGCGGACCTATGCCTCCCTGGGGGCGAAGTGTGAAGAAGAATATAAAAATGTATGGTCAACCACTTCTTCTTCTTCTGCGTTCGCCCGCTACAAATTCAGTCGTAGACAGGGCGCATGGTATCGTATGGTATCCTATCCATCGTCACATCATTTCCCATTATTTCCTGTTCCATTGACACATTAAGAAATTGAATTATATCATCATGTATACCATCAGGTCCTGTCGTCAGCGGTAGAGCACTGACACAGAAGCACCGAAAACAATTCCAAACTATACTCCAATTCAATAAGTCCTTGTATCCATTATTCAGTCCCAGTAACTGGAGAATCAACTGTACCGGTAATTGAACACCTTGCAAACTATCACTAAGAAGAGAATATGTAGTATTAATTAAGAACATCAGGGAAGCAACGGAGACAATGATCATGATCAGTAAATAGACAACAAACAAGTATTAACAGTGAACGAACAGGTTAAACACAGACGCTGGCGCTGGATAGGACCCACTTTGCGAAAACCAGAGGGGAATATAACAAGAAGGGTCCTAGCCTGGAACCCGCAGGGACAGCGAAAGAAGGGAGGCCGAGAAATACATGGAGACGAGATTTGGAGGCGGAGATCAACAATATAAAGAAGAGTTGGAGGGAGCTGCAGGAGATAGCTAGAGATATGAAGACTTGGTATGAGTTGGTTGAGGGCCTATGCCCCAATCCGGGGTAAAAAGGCAAAGAGAGAGAGAGAGAGAGAGAGAAAAAGAGAGACAGAAAAACAAGTATTAAGGGCTTGCTAAAAAAAACAATTTACCAAATGCAGAATTCGAATCAGAAACCTTTATTTCTTACTACACGCTTTGCCTATTCCTACAGACAAGCGTTTTTAAGAACACACCCACCTAGCTCTCCAGAAAAAGAGCTTCACTAAGTCGCGTCTTTTATAAACAGCGTCGACTAAAGAACACAGAATAACCAGGTCAAATGTAAAATTTATAAATATAGGACGAACTTTTTATTATCTTGTAATCACGTGACAAGACACGTGATATTTCTACTATATTCGATTAGAGCATAGTATCGATCTGCATAACGAATGGATTTAAGAAAATGGTTGCATGTGAGCAGACGTCATGCCAGTTAATACCTGGATTAAGTTTGGTCACGTCAATAACTAATCTATTAATAGATGGTATATATACAAACACACATGTGTGTATATATATATTATATAGTGTTGAGTAACTGCAGTAGGGATGTTGAAGCGATGAGTTTGTAGATGATATTTATACATTTTGTGTGGATTATTTCTGTAAATCGTTTCCGTAGATGGAATGTGTAGATAGTACGTGTAGATGATACGTGTAGATGGTACGTGTGTAGATGGTATATGTAGATGATATGTGTGTAGATGATGTGTGTGTAGATAGTATGTGTAGATGGTATGTGTACATGGTATGTGTACATGATATGTGTGCAGATGGTATGTGTGTAGATGGTATGTGTACATGGTATGTGTGTACATGGTATGTGTGTAGATAGTATGTGTGTACATGATATGTGTACATGGTATGTGCACATGGTATGTGTACATGGTATATGTGTAGATGATATATGTGTGGATGGTATATGTGTAGATGGTATGTGTGTAGATGGTGTGTGTACATGGTATGCGTGTAGAGGATATATGTAGATGATATATGTGTGGATGGTATGTGTACATGGTATGTGTGTACATGGTATGTGTACATGGTATGTGTGTAGATGGTGTGTGTACATGGTATGTGTGTAGAGGATATATGTAGATGATATGTGTAGATGGTATGTGTAGATGGTATGTGTGTACATGGTATGTGTACATGGTATGTGTGTAGAGGATATATGTAGATGATATATGTGTGGATGGTATGTATGCGATGGTATGTGTTGTATATCAGATGGTAAAAATATGTTGATATATTTGGTAGACGATACGGCATGTTACAGTAAGAATACAATATTTGCTGAGCATGATCTGTTATCTAGATACATACATTTTCATATATCTTATATATAAAATGAGATATCCCTTGTGCACAATTATGACATAATCATAGGGGACTGCCTAGAGTAGTTGATAGTAGCTCGGCCTGCTAGCTGTGAGACGCCTCATAGCTCGGGTTCGAACTTACTGTCCGGCATTTGTTCGAGTTTCCTGGTCTTACTCAGGACGATAACGTGAGTACCTCTGAAGTCGGAGAAAATCTGCCTGTATGGCGAGGGAATACTAATTACGAGTACATTGAGCACACGGCTGCCAGTGTAAAGTAATTTACAATGGGCACGCTGCTGCCATTGTAAGAAATTGGAAAAAACGGATTTTCACGCAAAATCAGTTTCAGAGATGAAACTTCGTCTGAGTTGAAAGCGGACGAAAGAAAAAAAAAAAACAACATAATCATCTTCCAACTGTTTGTCCTAAGCAGAACTTTGTTACAGTAACAGTCAGTGGTGGCTCGTCATTAAGGGCCAATGGGGTAGGGCCCACCAAAATAATATCTAACGTGTATTTATTATTTAATAAATTAAAATATAACCTTATCAAAACATCATGGTTTCCTGAAAATATGTGTCTGGCCCACCAACAAAAATGATCACGAGCCGCCACTGGTAACAGTCATTCTGAATTTTTCTCTCATAGGTTAGATGTCCTACCTCTGCAGCGGTCATGCTCAAATCATCAGTTACACATTGGATACATCTTCTCCACGGTCTTCCTCTTCTCCTCTTTGCCATGATTCCTCCTTCTCAGGGTGTTCAAGATAAGGTAGCCGATTGACGCATCAAAGCTTGCCAATCAGGCTACTTTTATCTTGAACACCCTGTATAATGGTCTTCTCCAACACTTTGTGTCTTTTTATATGTCCAACATACTTCAATCTTATAATTCTTATTTATAGCATCAGCCAGTTCTCTTTGATTTTAAGTTCTTTCTGGATAGATTTATGTTGTCTATGTCCATGATATACTGATGACTTGTAACACTTATATCATCATCATCATCATCATTCATCATCATCATCATCATCATCATCATCATCAAGGTGCGTATCCTCTTTAGGACGTTGCTCTCTTTGCAGCGCATCTGAAATTCACTCTGTCTCTTGCCAGTTCACCCACTTCGTCGATGGTCATATTCATGGTTTCTTTAATATCTTGTAGTTATCTTCTTCTTGGTCTGCCTCTGCGTCCTGGGACCCTGCCCTCTAATATTGTTCTTTCCAGGCCATCTTATATTCAAAAGCAAATATGAGATTTTCCACTGCCTTATTCTTCTTTTTCTTACGTTTTCAGTCATATACCTGTTTACTTATAACGTAGTTAGCTGTCAACTGAAGTGTTTCAGTCATATACCTGTTTACTTCTAAGCGTAGTTATTTCGGTCAACTGAAGTGTTTCAGTCATATACCTGTTTACTTATAACGTAGTTACGGTCAACTGAAGTGTTTCAGTCATATACCTGTTTACTTATAACGTAGTTAGCGGTCAACTGGAGTCTGTTAACATCTCCATATCTTGGACTAACAAGGGAGTTGGCCATGTGTTTTTCATTGTATGTTGGACACAGGATGTGTGCCTCTGTCGTCTTGCTGGTGTCACATGTGCATATGTCAGTAGGGAATATATTGTATTTGTTACGTGTGTTCAGCGAGTCACAGGATCCATCAGTATGCATATCCTTCGAATTCTGTTGGGGGAGACTGAGCACCTCTGGGTCTACCCGGAGTACTGTGATGACAGTTCAGTAACAAATGTACTTGTTAACCAGATGGTACCTCAGCCTATTGCTCACTACATTGTTAAATGTCCGTGTTTCACACCCATACGTTGCCTGTCACTTGGAACATGCATGCTTTTAGTATTCTGATCTTTGTTTTCTATCAGTTCCATTCTATACTGTTGTTTTAGTTAAATTACATAACATGTAAGTAAGAAACTATGTTTTAGTTAAATTACATAACATATAAGTAAGAAACTATGTTTTAGTTAAATTACATAACA
Source organism: Arion vulgaris (assembly GCA_020796225.1). Classification (NCBI taxonomy): domain Eukaryota; kingdom Metazoa; phylum Mollusca; class Gastropoda; order Stylommatophora; family Arionidae; genus Arion; species Arion vulgaris. The sequence continues at coordinate 7,606,997 of CM036761.1, forward strand.
TATAAGTAAGAAACTATGGTTTAGTTAAATTACATAACATGTAAGTAAGAAACTATGTTTCAGTTAAATTACATAACATATAAGTAAGAAACTATGTGAATACAAACAATATCTGAATATGTTGGTTACAAATATGTCAAATATCTGGACGTTGTCTATAGGAGTTTCTAACCTTCAGAGGCGTACGTGGATCTACTGTCCCGATCATGCGGGTGTTTGCTTTTCATGCAATGAGAGAGCGGACAGGCTTGAATCAACAACATCGATTGTTGGGTAGTTGAAGATGGACAAGGTGTGTTCTTCCGTCACTTTGCGACTGTCTGTTGGATGAGGACACTGAAATAAATGTTGAATCTATCCAGTGATTTCAGAAGTTTGGAGTTACCCGTTGTATAGGTAGAACTGGATGCCTGGGGCAGATGAGGTGTGTATTTAACCAGCGAGCCACGTGAACCATCGGTATGCATACTTTTCGATATCTATTGGGAGATTGAACAGCTATGGTCTGCCGGAGTTTAACGACGTCACTTTTAGTAACTACATAACCAATAAAAACATTAAATATCGAGTTGAAATAGTTTTTGAAGCAGTTGGGGAGAACAGACACTTATAGATTTGTAACAGCTTGACGTTTGTATAATTTTGTAAATTTAAAAAATGAACAGTATTAGTCACACGTGGGTGAAGCTGAATTCTTGTTTTCTGTTGTTCGCTTGAAATGTTATCCTTATAATCAATGTTGTTTAAAAACGTCACCGCGTTTTGTAGCTCACACAGATGTCCCTAGACTAGTGAGTGCTTTAATATACCTCCTGGTTATACCTACCGTCGGGGTTAATAGACCGAGTCACTATTCCCTAAGCCATAGATACCACCTAAGTGGTAATACTGAAAGTACATTTGAACTGTTCTTTCCTAAACAACTTATCTTTCCTATTAGTTTATCTCTCTCGCGATCCCGGCTTAGACTGATGAACCAATTTTTATCATGAACTTTTACCGTGCTTTTAAGGGACTACGTTCCTCCGTACAGCTTTTCGCGAAGCTCTGTGTTTTGCGGCCATGTCTCGTTTCTTAAACCTGCTATCCGTTGACAATCCTGCAGAACGTGTTCTGCCGTCATGTCCGCCTTTTTGCATTTGGCACATGCTAGTTGTGCCTATTTTAAATTTGATGTACATGTGGCCGCGTAGCTTGTTGTGGCCGGTACGGAGGCGACGTATGGCAACTTGTTCGCTACGAGACAGACCATAGTATCCGTCGCTGTTGGAATGCTGGGGATGGTCTTTTGTCCATTTGTTTCTGTAGTGCAAACCGATGGTTGTTCGGGCTTTCTCATAACTGATCTCGTGATCAGTCTGAGGTAGTCTCCCGCCTTCTTTAGCTAGTTTGTCGGCACATTCGTTTCCCCTTATATTACAGTGTGATGGAATCCACTAAATGACGGTGCGTTTGAGTGAGCACGTTAGTTCATCGAGGATCGCTTTGAGCTCATTCAGCTCTGTTTTGCCTACACTTTGAGTGCCGTGATGACCGATAGAGCATCGGTGAATATCACGACCTTGTTGCGAGAGGTGTCTCTTTGCTCTAGGATCATTTCGGCCGCTGTCCTTATTGCCTCCGCTTCTGCTCGGTAGTTATTGGAGTATTTGCCTGTGGCAATCGATTTTGTAACCGTCACTTTCTTTGATAGTTTAATCACTATTCCTCCTCCACCATCGCTGATTGCGTTCTTGGCCGATCCGTCAGATCGCCAATGACATCGTTCATCCATCGTCTTCTAGGTTTTCCTTTCATTCTTCTTCCAGGCACCATTCCCTCCAAAATTATCTTCTTTAGTCACTGAGGTCGTTTTATGTGTCCGAAATATTTAATTTCCTTTGATTTTGTGCTCGTTAATAGCAACTCTCTTTAATGTCAAGCTGTTGTAAACAGAAGAGTTTGTCCTTATAGAATCTGCCATACAGTTTGTATAACCTGTGCAATCGAAGCAACACGATCTTGTGAAATGGTTGTCAGTACGTGGTATGAGCTTGCTTTCAGTTGTTGTTAGATTATGATTTAGGCCTTTACCACTTTTATGGTAAGTGTGGTAGTAGTAGTAGAAGTAGAATTAATACTAGTATAAGTAGTATTAGTAATGGTAGTAGTGGTATTAGTATGGTAGTAGTGATTAGTAATGGCATAGTAGTTTAGTAATAGTAGTAGTATTAGTAGTAGTAGTATGAGTAGTGTATTGTAGAAGTAGTGTAGTAGTAGTAGTAGATTAGTAGTAGTAGTATTAGTAGTAGGTAGAGTAGTTTAGTAGTAGTTAGTAGTAGAGTAGGTATTAGTAGTAGTAGTAGGTAGTAGTAGAGTAGTATTAGTAATTAGTAGTAGAGTAGATAGATTAGTATATGTAGTAGTAGTAGTAGTAGTTAGTAGTAGTAGTATGTAGTAGTAGTTAGTAGTGGTATAGTTTAGTAAGTAGTAGTGTTGAGACAGTGACATAAGTGACAGCATGTTACAATATAGACAGCATGAAGTACAGCAGTAGCACAGCAGTCGATACACATACACACTCGCACAGCTACATTGACACTAGACCACACACATAACACACAATCAACACACACATCACAGCACACACACATAATCAACACACATAACCAGCAACATATTAATCCACATCACATACATATCACACAAATAATCAACACACATCAACTCACACACATCAACCACACACATCACCACACACAGTCAACCACACACACATATCAACCACACACACATCAACCACACACATCAACCACACACACACATCAACCACACACACACAAATCAACCACACACACATATCAACCACACACACATCAACCACACACATCAACCACACACACATCAACCACACACACATCAACCACACACACACATCAACCACACACACATTCAACCACACACACATCAACTCACACACACACATCAACCACACACAAAATCAACCACACACACATCAACCACACACACAATCAACCACACACACATCAACCACACACACATCAACCACACACACACATCAACCACACATCACACACAACATCAACCACACACACATATCAACACACACAATCAACCACACACACATCAACCACACACACATCAACCACACATCAACCACACACACACATCAACCACACACACATATCAACCACACACACATATCAACCACACACACACATCAACCACACACATATCAACCACACACACATATCAACCACACACATCACAATCAACCACACACACATCAACCACACACACATACAACCACACACACTATCAACCATACACACACATCAACCACACACACACATATCAACCACACACATATCAACCACACACAATCAACCACACACATATCAACCAACACACACATCAACCACACACACATCAACCACACACACACCATCAACCACACATACACACACACATCAACCACACACACATCAACCACACACACAAATCAACCACACACACATCAACCACACACACATATCAACCACACACACATTCAACCACACACATATCAACCACACACAATCAACACACACACACATCAACCACACATATCAACCACACACACATCAACCACACACACATATCAACCACACACAATCAACCACACACACATCAACCACACACACATCAACCACACACACATCAACCACACACACATCAACCACACACACATCAACCACACACACATCAACCACACACACATCAACCACACACATATCAACCACACACGTCAACCATAAACAATGTTTATTATTTTAAATTTGAATATCTTTCTTCTGTTTCAGATTGATTGGTCCTCATTCATTCAACATGGTCGACCAGCATCATCTTCTTCCTTCAGACGTGTTTAACCTTAGTCTAACATTATAGATCTTGTAGACAGGAACAAGTTCACATTTCAAGTATACTGTTGTTATTATTATTATTTCCTTACAATGGACAAGGCGTCTCCGTCGACGGTTCATCAGCGTTTGTTTCCAAGGAAGAAAACAAGCGCACCTCAACCTCCATCTATGATCTCGTCTGCTGGCAGGAATTCTGTTCCCAAATCTCCAACATATATCGTAGCCGAGAACAAAGTTATTACAAATGGAGAACATGAGATGAGAGCAGCTAGGAAGCTCTTACGACCTGTTTCGCAGGAGCTTACAAAAATACACCCCGATTATGCGGATATCTTTCAATCTACACATTTTAGTTCAACTGATAATTTATTTAGGGATGGGAGTTCAGACCCTAGCGTTGCTGATAAAGAGAATGTTAGTGCGAGTATCAAAACGCCCAGTACGACTACAAAGCAGTCCAGGATGTTTAAGGATGGAATAAATCATTCCCGTCATGCTTCTGTTTCAAATGACATAATTCCGAATTCATACACGACCCCCCCACAAGTAATAGGTAAATCTAACTCTGTCAAATCTGGGTTTTCTGATATGAGCATCCCAGACGAATATACACATCTTCCATCTGCAGCTAACCTCGTGAGATCACATTCTGTGAATACAAGCTCAGCCCAACCAGCAAAAATTCGCAATCATAGGCGGCAATCATCTGTAACGAGTAGAGGTAGTATACAAGAACATGTGATTTTTGAAGATCCACGAGAGCATTTATACAACGTGGATAGAAATACGCCTTTTTCTAACTACCAACCTACAACTGCTTCTTTGCCCCTGCAGAGCACTTTTGAGATGGATTACTCTATGAATTTAACTTACGCCCAGCTTGCAGAGTACAGACGTAACCATCGATTAGCAGAGCTGAAACAGAAAACTGGTAACAAACTGAAACAACTTGAAGCAGAAATAAGCGCAAGCAGTACTGTACCCAAGTCGCCTTTCGATCGTCAAAATCTTGGCAGCAAGAGCAGCAACACTAACAGCGTTAGCTCAGGCAGCTCTGACACAGGGGTCAGCACATCCAAGAAGAAGAAAGCGCCTGCTCCACCTACACCACAGACAACAACCAATCATCTTATTACAGAAGTATATGCAATGCCGGAACCTCTAGTCGATTACGACATGACAGACAGTCCTGCTGTCAATCTTCAACTTTCAGAGAAGCTCTTGCCAAGAAGAAGCTCATCTGCTTCCACTAGTTATAAACTTCCAGCTCCTCAACCACTTCCTAAAAGTATGTCTTCTACCAGTCTGCAGGAATCAGCATCATCCATTCCTGATCTACAGCCAAATAATCTGTCCACATCGTCGGCAACACTACCCAAACAAACCTCACGCAAAAATCAAAGCTTAGATTTGACCACAACTAAAAGCACACTATCGTCTAATAATACTTCAGTAAAGACAAGCATAGACCTGGCCAGAGAGCAGTTAGATGCACTTAAGAAACTCCAGGAGCTCCTGAAGCAACCACAACAAACAGAAGTGATTAAATCGAGCAGCATCATCAGTAATATGCCCTCTGAACATGTTTCATATGACAGAGCTAAGACAGGCTATAGCACAGATACTGAAGCCGACCATGATGAACCTAAGACAGGCAATGATACAAATATTGAAGATACTCGTCATACAGATAATGTAGCCAATGATACAAATATTGAAGATACTCGTCATACAGATAAGATAGCCAATGATACAAATATTGAAGATACTCATGAAAGAGCTAAGACAGGCAATGATACACATATTGAAGCTACCCATGAAAGAGCTAAGATAGACAAAGATACACATATTAAAGATACTCAAGGAAATCATAGTAATACTTTACGCAAAGACAGTTCCTTAGGTACAACGACTCTTCCAAAGTTGGATCGAGTAGTAATTGATCAGAGTGATGTTATTAAAACAAAATTAAATCAAGCAAAACCATTCATGGCTGCTGTACATCAATCAGAAATACATCAGACAGGGTTACATACATCAGAAGTACATCAGAAAGAACTACATCAGCTAGAAACACATCAGACATTTACAACTGCTACCGATTTCAAGAGAACTATCGAGAAAGACAACGAAAATGTCATCACATCAGTCACCAATAAAGAGACACAAAAGAAAGTGAGCGATTTGATGCCGCACGATGTCGTTCATGCTGTTAAACCCACTAAACCCACGATTGATGTAGCTGGAACATCTTCTTCTACAAGTAATTCTAAAAGTCTAAATAGGATTGAAGATGGAATGTCTGGGTCTGTAAGAGAATACAAACAGACAGACGCCTGTATCAGTAGCGAAACAAGAACAGATGGAAGCAACCAAACTTTAACTGCATCTCATCAAAATGAGAAGAATAATATGAAGACAGATAGTACAGCATTCGCAGGTTCAGTTTGGAGATATGATGATAAACTGTCACAGTTAGGAGACTTCTTGGATCAAGAGGACAGGTCAAGCATAACAAGTATGGACATGTCGAAGCGGTCATCAACACAATCTGAAGACATGAGCGTTGGTAGTTCGAATACAAGCCAGAGAGTTTTCTCCCCTGACTGGGCACCCGAGTATGACCTAGATTCTGACGACGACATCATGGACGAGGAAAGCGCGAGTATTGAAAAGAAATTTTCTAACGAGGGTTTTAAACCTTCCATAATTCCTGCTAAAATTAGTGACATGAAAGAAGGTCGAACAAATACAAACAGCAAGAAGAATGAGAATCGAAACGAAAGAACAGAAGCAGTATATCCTTTTACAGATGAGAATATCAAATTTGGAAACATAAGGAATTTCAAAAATAGTATGCGCCAAGGAATGAAAAATATCTTCGGTTCCATCAGTAAAGCTTCAGGTGGGCTTTTACCAAAAGAAAAATCGCAGGATTTCCTCGATAGCGGGGAAGGAACATCGCAGGGTTCTGCATATTCTGAAGATGACGCATCCAAATCGGGCGTTAGTTCTAACTGGACGTTATCCAGAAGTAACAGTGGTCATTTGCGTCGAGTTTTAAGTGATAGTATTGTCTCTCAAACATACCTCCAGAAGACTGAAAGTTCAAAGTTGAAAGATAATTCGGAGAACGAGATTCGCGATATTAATTTCGCTATCGGTGTAAATAATAACACAGAAGTAGGTTTGAACTCGAACCATTCAATATCAAGCGGGCAGGAACAAAAATTACTAAAACGAGCTGGGGTGGCTTATATGAACAGCAATGGGCAGATAATTGTGTTTCCAGATGAGCAAATAGTTCAACTCGAAGATAACGATCGCGTTGTCAATGCTAATTTAGAGAATGGAGGACATATCCCGGTAATACAGAAGAAACATGAGAGAAGACACACATCAGAGGTAACTGTGGGAGTGAGTGATAAATCTGGATTAGAAGAGGCTCTAGAGCGGCTGATTTATGAGAAGGAGTTGCAGTATAAAGCAGAGAGATTGAATCAACAAGAAATCGAGAATAAATTCAGGCGATTAAAAGATATTGAAGATCAGGAACACAGAAGGCTTCTACAGAGGAATAGCAACACACAGGAATCAAGGGCTCAGTTACAGAATGAACTTGCTGGTATTTATATAAGCAATGAATTAAATAATAATAACAATGTCAATTTGTTACCATTGAATAACTTAACAACGGGGACTAACGGACTTGGAAGAAACTCTGTTTACGTCAGCACTGACTCAATGAAAGGGTCTCCTTATATGATGAATAATAACGGTAGCAAACTACAATCTGGGTACCTTGATAGTCAAATCAATATTGGACACGCCTTGCCTCTGGGAACGCCTATTGGATCTCAGCTTCAATACAGTGCGCCATCTTTCCCAACGTCAACATTTGGGCATCAAATTGGGTTTCCAAATATCCTTTCTGATCCTCTAAAGTTTCCATCTCATCCTACTTCGTTTGTAGATGGAAGATTCATTAGAGAAGTACCCAGCAAGCAGACCATCTTTAACTTAACTCAACAAGAACGTGCCTATCTCAGCAGTTATATGCATATGATTGGTGTAGCTCCTCCAACCAATGAGCAGCAATGGGCAACGTTATTGGGTAGTTTTCCACACAATTCACCAGACGGCTCGATTTTTAACCAATTAACTGGTCTGAGAACATTTCCTGCTACGGGATATAGTCCCGATCTGTCCTCTATATTTAAAAACTTGAAAACATTGGACAGCCTAACACCCAACCAGAAAATGTCGGGCAACATTCCAATTAAACAATCCACACATCCCTGGGAATTGTCACCAGTTCAGAATGTAGATGCTACTTACCAACCATTGCCCATTCATAACTCAAATATTGATCAGCCACTTTACCAACACCAATCTCAACTGCCAGCTACACACACAAATATTGATCAGCAACTTTACCAACACCAATCTCAACTACCAGCTACACACACCAATATTAACGGATATGATATCCTCAACTCTACTCAACCAAACACACCAACATCTCAAGAAAGTTTTACCGCCTGCAACAAAGCCAACCATCAACAGCAATAACAGCCGCAGTTTGAATATTGAGCCGGATCATCACATCTCGAGAGCAGAAATAAACAAGCGACATACATTTCGAACTTTGACCCCAAAGGTGATGGTCAAACGGTGAATATTAAGAATATAACCATTCAGGAAAATATCCCTACACAGAACTCGACCAGGACTACTTTCTTACCATCCAAGTTGTATGGTACTGTTGGCTACCGACCGGTATCTTTCAGCCGGCTCTACAAGATGATTGTGTTATCGGTAAGGCAAATGTTGTGAAAGATCTAACGGCCGAGGTTGTGTGTGAATGTTTAATTTCTTTATACTATCATCATCATCCTCATAAAGAAATTGTGTTGTACCGAATGATGTAGACGATCATAAAGAAATTGTGTTGTACCGAATGATGTAGGCAAACATAAAGAAATTGTGATTTTACCGAATGATGTAGACAATCATAAACAAATTGTGATGTACCGAATGATGTAGGCAATCATAAACAAATTGTGATGTACCGAATGATGTAGGCAATCATGACACACTCACACATGTCTATTCATCATCATCATCTAAAAACTTGTACTCAACAAAACGTTGTCACTCTAACAATCCTTCTGAATTTCTCTCTCTCTCTCTCTCGTAGGTAAGATGGTCTCATCAGTGGCGGCTCGTGATCATTTGATCATTTTTGTTGGTGGGGCCAGACATTTTTTCCGGATAAATCATGGTTTTTGGTAGCTTTATTTTAATTTATAAAATAATAAATACACGTTATACATTATTTTTGGTGGGGCCTGGCCCCACTGGCCCTTAATGACGAGCCGCCACTGGGTCTCATGCTCCAATAATCGGTCACATCCTGAATCTATCTTCTCTGTGCTCTTTTAGGGCTGTTAGGAACTAGTTGTTTGATTCTAAAGTGTTGTGTGTTGTGTTGTGTGTTGTGTGTTGTGTTGTGTGTTGTGCGAGAAGTGAAATTCTTCACCTTTCTTGTATCCTTTGCTTGATAAAGACCTTCATTTGGAGGGTCTCTGTGGCTGAGTGGTTAAGCCCTTTGCCTTGCGAGCAACAGACAGACTCCGAGTCCACATGTTTAACAAGTTTAAAATCGGTATAACTAACCTGTGCCACTGTGAAAAGGCGGGCATGACGGCAGAGCACATACTGCAAGACTGCAAGGTCGTGTGTTCGAATCCGGACCGCGGCCTTCTGTTCACGAGTGCAGTTTTTCCAGAGACCCCTAGGATTCTTGCCGGAGCTACGGAGTTCGTGCTTTGTGCAATACTCTCGGCAGGTGGCGTGCCATTTCTGCGGAGAGGACCGAGCCATATGGGGTAAAACCCGGTGCAATGAAGTCAATACTTCGGCTTAAAAACCCTTTAAAACCCTTAAAAAGACCTTTTGGTCGAAATGTTGCTGTGTATTGTTTTTTTATTTTGTAAAACTACAGTACTTTGTTTTTATGTGTTTCGCCATTGTTACATAGTTACATAGTTACATAGTTACATAGTTACATTGTTACATAGTTACATAGTTACATTGTTACATAGTTACATTGTTACATTGTTACATAGTTACATTGTTACATTGTTACATAGTTACATTGTTACATAGTTACATTGTTACATAGTTACATAGTTACATTGTTACATTGTTACATAGTTACATAGTTACATTGTTACATAGTTACATTGTTACATTGTTACATAGTTACATTGTTACATAGTTACATTGTTACATAGTTTTACTGCAGTCTTTCCTTGTATCAATTATAACATAAAACAGACACACATACACACACATATTACACACACACTCTCAATTATGTGACATGGGCAAGTCTCAGACACTGGAACGAGTTCGAGAATTAGGCGTTAAGTTTGGACATGCCAGACAGTGTCGTCTTCTTGGTAGAGAGAGAAGATATAGTAATCAACTTCTCATGGGTACGGTGAGCAAATGGACTTTGGCATGGAGAGAGCATGAATGGGAATGCCCAATGTGCCATGACGTCGATCGCATAACATAACATCACATACACACACACGCACACACAACAGAAGAGTTTCTGGACATAGGCACGTACTCTAATTAATCAAATCAAATTTTTTCACAGGAAACAAGAGAAAGGAAGCAAGAACACCAAATATAATTAAGAAGAGACTCAACAAGAACGTGCCTATCTCAGCAGTTATATGCATATGATTGGTGTGGCTCCTCCAACCAATGAGCAGCAATGGGCGACGTTATTGAGTAGTTTTACACACAATTCACCAGACGGATACAGTTCTAGGCGCCACTCATTCAGCAGTACTTATCATATTCGGTCATTTCAAAATATCTGTGTTGCGAAACGAGAAACTAAAGGAAAATTCACCAAGACTAAGCTGGCAGAATTTTTTTCCAAAAATAAACATCCTTATTAGCATCCCCACGTTAAATCTGAAATCGTCGAAGGCTCGCCTTCGAGGCGGGGGACACCAGTTAAATGGTAGAAGCAGGTCTTCACGCAAAAATCAGTCAGATGCGCAATACCAGGCGTCATGCCTAACGCCTGAATTCACAGCGGGCGAACGCAGAATAAGAAGAAGAAGAAGAAGCATCCCCACGAAATCCGTGATTAAAACAAAACATTCCACAACAGACAACTCTGACCCATAATACACACGAATATCCACTTCCTTAGTGGAAACCCTCTCCTCCCCCTCCTGCACCCACGATACTTATGTTAAAGATCGAAGAAGACACCGACGATAGAGCATGTTCTCAACTGTTTGACATAATCCGTAAGTCATGTAATTATGCAAACATTATACAACAAGGTCTACATCATAGATTCTCAAACTTTTTCGGCCCATCGCCCACTTTGCACGACATAAACTTTGCAACGCCCCCCCTCCCCAGTATAACAGTTTGCCAACGCCCCCTCCCACACACACACATATATATATATATATACATACACATGCTCTATTTTCACTTTGACATGAGAAATTGATATATATTTCTGTCATACATGGTCAATTTTAAAATGATTATATACTTGAAATAGAAAATTGATTAAAAATATATCGTGTAAGATGGGCATAAGATGAATTAAAATGCAGAATTCCATTTTTTATGATTATTCAATCGCAAAATCACGAAAAATAACTCCCCCCAAATGCTTCTGAACCCACCATCGCCCCCTGGAAGGCTTCAGCGCCCACAGGGGCGTTGCCTCACTTTGGGAAACGCTGGTCTACATGGTCTTGCTATATCTAAACTCAACCTTTCCCAGGTCATACTGGGGTGAAGGGCATTAAGAGACTCAACCTTTCCCAGGTCATACTGGGGTGAAGGGCATTAAGAGACTCAACCTTTCCCAGGTCATACTGGGGTGAAGGGCATTAAGAGACTCAACCTTTCCCAGGTCATACTGGGGTGAAGGGCATTAAGAGACTCACCCTTTCCCAGGTCATACTGGGGTGAAGGGCATTAAGAGAGCGGATGGACTAGCGAGCAATGCTGCAATCGAAAATAGGCCTTCTGTGGACAAAAAGCGACTTCATCAATGCCCTAAGAGAGAACATACGCTCTGAAGATGTCAACAAAGAAGATAAAGGGTATTCTCTATCTCGGTTGCGCAAGTTATACTTACCGATAAGCGTCGCAAGAGAGAAAACCATGAGAGAAACCCCAGTAGATACATCAGTCAACAAAGAACGGGAGTTGTTAGTCTAAGCACACTGAGATACATGCTTGGGAGGAGACACTAGCAATTATAGACATGTTCGATGTATTATTAAAATGATCCTCAAATGAACAAACTCTGTGGTTAAAACTGTCGTTTCTGACTGTAGTACCGCTTATTAGGGCGGTACAGAACAGGTGGGACGTGAGCTTGAGGAATGTAATGGCTGCATGGCTAGTGTAGTCGCCTCGAATATTTAGATTAGGATGAAAACCCTTGGCCTTACCGTGATTTGAACACGGGTCACTTGCATGGAAGCCGAGCTCTAATCCATGTGGCTAGACGCTCCTCGAAGAAACTCAAGCTTTGAAAAGTTTGTGTTTATAATTCAACTCCATCATTGATTTCATCACACCAACAAATGGCTGTCAGCTTTCCTAATGTAATTATTGTTGTATAATATACAACAATATTCGTGAAATATTTATTTTATTATTATGTATACATTTGTATATTTCTCAAGATTTCTACTGTTTCTCTCTCTTTCTCTCTTTCTCTCTTGTGTCTTGTAAGCCCCAGTTAGGGCACATGCCCGTAATTATGCCAAATCTTCTTCTTCTTCCCTTTCAACTTCCAACGGATCCCAGGCGTTTTCTTCCAGCCATCTCTCATCTCTTATACCATCCCTTCCAATCTGTTCCACGTCTTGTCTATCCTTTTAACATTAGTCCCCAGCTCTCTTCTACAGATATGTCTAGGTTTTCCCCTACTCTTCTTTCCTTGCGTGTTCCAAAACAATGCTTGTCTTGCAATGCTTCCAGTCGGTCTTCTCAATGTGTTCCTAGCCATCGCCAGCGTCTCTTCCTTATGTATTTTTCCACTGGTATCTGTTTAGTTCTTTCTCTGAGTTCCTCGTTCGTAATCTTATCATTTAATCTCAGTCTATTCTACGTAAACATCAATTTATGAAGGTCTGTAGTTTTCTGGTGCCAAGTCTTCCTATCTTTAGCTATCTCTTGTAGCTCTTTCCAGCTTTTCAGTATATCATTAATCTTTGCATTCAAATGCCTTTTCCATATATTTCTAGACTTCCCTCTCTTTTGTTTTCTCTGCGGGTTCCAGGAAATGTCTCTTCTCGTTAAATTCTCCTGGTTTTCTCAGTGTGTCCTATCCAGCGCCATCCTCTTTTCTGTACATCTTTCTTCACTGTAATCTACCTTCTCTCTCCATCACTTGTTTGAGAACTATCATCATAGCATTCCGGACATGTCCTTAGGTGCTCCTATCCACGCCTTAACAAATCCAGCAACGTCCAGCGTACCTACAGACCGTAAGATCCTCATTTGTGAAACAATGCCAATACTTATCCATTCAGCGTTATTTTATTCAATCATTATGCAACATGTACCTTTGGCAACTTCGCTCCATATGTATATATATATATCTACCATATTAGTTTTATCAGTTGGTATAATCATATATATCTTAAAATGGCTACAATATAAGAAGCAAGTTGAATGCATTTGAAAATAGATGTCTCGAAAAATAATGAATATAAAATGGAACGATTCAGGAGAAGTGATGAAATCAGAGACATGTCTGGTCAACCACTAGTGACAACTTTATAAGAATGAGAAGATGGATATGTTGACACACCTTGATGAGAAATGATCAACGAATATCAAAGCAGGCATTGAAGGGATGCAAGGGTTCAAGAAAGAGAGTCGACCTAAAGAGACCTGAAACGAACTTTGCTGAAGAGGCAGAAATATCGGTCTAAGTTCCATGGAGGAGATTGAGCGGTTGCCAGATAGAGCGGTATGGAGAAATTACTTGCAGGCCTTGTAAGTATACGGTACGAGAGAATTATTATTATTATTATTTATAATCATATCTATTATACAATATAAAATGTACATCAACTTAAATACATCGGAGTCCTGGTAACATCAGATTGCAGATGTACAACCATCGTTGCAGTACAATAAAATGGTCGAAAGACCACCACAGCACAATATGCAGTGTTGGTACTATGCAGTGATGGGTACTATGGTATGTTCCGTAGTGAACAAGTTACCATATTCCGCCTCCGTACCGGCCATAACAGACTCCAAGTCCACATGTTTAACAAATTTAAAATCGGCATAACTAGCTTGTGCCACTGTGAAAAGGCGGACATGATGGCAGAGCATATACTGCAAGACTGCCAGCGGTTAGCAGCCCTGAGAAAAGAAACTTGGCCCGATAACAGAGAGCTTCACGAGAAGTTGTGCGGAAGCGACAGAGTCTCTAAAAGCAACAGTAAAATTCTGATAAAATTTGGTTCATCTAGGCGGGATCGCGGCGCAGAGAGAGAGAGATGGCAGATCAGAAACAAATAGAAGAATAGAGCAGGCCAAAGCAATGTTCCAGAAAATGAAAAGCATTATATGCAACATGTCATTGTCAATTGAGGTCAGAATGAAAGTTATTCAATGCTATATATAACCAATACTGACATATGGATGCGAGTCATGGACAATAAACATACAGATCGAAAAATCTCTGGAGGCCAAATAGATGTGGTTTAATAGAAGAATTATTAGAATCCGATGGACTGCTAAAATGTCGAACGTGAAAGTGCCAAAATACAGAGAAAACTTATCTTCAATATAAGAAAGAGGCAGTCATCATTTATCGAACATGTGATGAGGAGAGGAAGTTTAGAACACATTGTAACAACCAATAAAATCGAAGGAAGACGAGACAGAGGAAGACAGAGAGAACATTTTAGACAGCGTGATTTCATGGCACGGAAGACCGTCAACATCTGAGATGACAGCAAATCATCATATTACACAGTTTACCTCGAGGTATGAAAAAGGGATCCTTTACTTTAAAAAAAAATGTAACACTAGATTAATCTGACTAAAGTGTGGGCAATATACAGCCCGAGGGTTACTTACGGCCCGAATATGGTTACATGCGGCCCGAGTATATTCACATATTTGACGAAACTGGATCTAATTCCGATTTATTAACGTTCTATTATGTTAATACTTTGTTCTATTTCCGTTTTAAGTTGCGCATCTTTAAGAGTTCAATCTTGACTAGTTTCAAAGTCTACCTGTAACTATTTCTTTCATGAACACATAATATCCTTCTTTTCTTCTCATTCTTCGAACGCTCCATATCGGTCACTTGTTAAACCACTGTTTGTGAGTTGTATATGATCTGAGCCTAAGAGTGATTGTACGTTGTGCCAGTTATGCGTCTACAAGTAGGCCAGCACGTCTGATTTCTGCTACGCTTTTTATTTATTAGGGTAGCTTCCCTAGGTCCCTACCTCAGTTTCCTCTTACGACATGCCTTGTAGGTCACAGTGTTACTATTCTTTGCTCCCCTTGCGAGCTCCTGCAAAACAGGGGCGGACACATAATATAATTTTATACATTTGTATATATTTCTCATCAAAGGCTGTGAACTTTTTACCAATAATAAAACTGGTTATCAAACATTATTTTGAGTGTAATTATTTATATGACTATTTTTGACATTTATATTACAACTGTACAAACCTAGGAAGCATTTTTTCCACAAGAGGAAGATTAACTGACGAAATCCAACATAGTTACAATTGCAGTGGACAGTCAGTTCCCTCACCCAGGTTGCAGCTAAAGAAGCAGACTGTTAACTTTAGTGTAGTATGCAATTATATATTTAATAGAAGAGACTATGTGTTGCACTCTATAAGCAAAGTGCAACAATAACAACAGACATGTTGACGTAATAAAAGTAGGATACGTAGTTTGAGTTAGAACTCCTGTTGTGTCGTTTGTTGATAAAGGCCTTTTGGTCGAAACGTTGCTGTTTATTGTCACTGTTTCTGTATTTTGTAAACTATAGTACTTTGTTTGTACGTGTTTAGCTAGTTTGAGTTAGCAACAGAGTGACAACAGAGAACATATGAACAACGGACAGAATCAGACGTATTTAGGGTTTGTCCATGATTATACATCAGAAATAAATGAAGATGAAACTATAACTGTTCGTACTTGATATCATTGTTCGAGTTACCATGAATTATCACATAATTACTATAAAGCTACCATCATAACTCAACGATTCATCAAAGAGTGTCCTGATAGTGCCATGAAGTAAGGTCCACCCAATCAATTTATCATCATCAAACCAAAGATTGGGCTCCTACAATACAATAAAGCAAATCAAATCATAGAGCACAAGGCACACATTTTGAAATACAATCATGTCACCATGAACACTAAAAGAGCATTGCTTAAAACAATATTTATCACAATATTATGCTATCAGTGCCAAATCTGGGCACTGACATTAAATGATAGAAGAAAACTAGTCACGAAAGAGATGAAGTGTCTCTGCAGAATGCTGGGGTATCAAGAGGAGACTGGTTTAGAAATTAAGACATCGGAAAAAGTGGTACAACATCAATACTGAATTTCATCAAGAAACAACACAATTAAATGGTTCGGCCACATAAGCAGATTACCAACAGACAGTGCGCCTCAAAGAGCAATGTTACTACGCTATAGTCCGTCCATGCAAAAGATGTACCTCGGAAATAACCGAAGCGGTGCAAAAATACCATTTATGAAGCGCACACAAAAGTCCGTTCTAGAAATCTCTTCTTATCCTGAAGCTGTGAGGCAAAACAGGATTGGAGAAAACTGAACTATTTTTATAAGTTTTTTCCCGATCCAGAAACACTTGAGCTTTCAGCTCTTCGGCTCAGTGCCATGGACATCGTAACCCTCCGGTTCGGTGCCACGAACACCGTAACTCTGGAGAACCTGTGGCTTTTCTGACAGCCGCGAATTTAACCCCACTTACAGGGGGCTTGTCACCTGTCGTCTAACACGATACGAACACGCTGGGCAGGCGGGCTAGACAAGATTAAAATCTTCTACTGCTTCTTTTCTTATTCGTTTGTTAACTTTTCTACTACTTTTTTTTATTATTTCTTTTGTTAACTTTTCTACTACTTTTTTTTATTTCTTTTGTTAACTTTTCTACTACTTTTTTTATTTTTCTTTTGTTAACTTTTCTACTACTTTTTTAAATTTCTTTTGTTAACTTTTCTACTACTTTTTTTTATTTTTTGTTAACTTTTCTACTTTGTTTTGGGTTATTTCTTCTGTTAACTTTTCTACTTTTTGTTATTTCTTTTGTTAACTTTTCTACTTTTTGTTATTTCTTCTGTTAACTTTTCTACTTTTTGTTATTTCTTTGTTAACTTTCTACTACTTTTTGTTATTTCTTTTGTTAACTTTTCTACTTTGTTTTGGGTTATTTCTTCTGTTAACTTTTCTACTTTTTGTTATTTCTTTTGTTAACTTTTCTACTTTTTTTTGTTATTTCTTCTGTTAACTTTTCTACTTTTTGTTATTTCTTCTGTTAACTTTTCTACTTTTTTGTTATTTCTTTTATTAACTTTTCTACTTTTGTTATTTCTTCTGTTAACTTTTCTATTTTTGTTATTTCTTCTGTTAACTTTTCTATTTTTTTCTGTTATTTCTTTGTTAACTTTTCTACTTTTTGTTATTTCTTCTGTTAACTTTTCTACTTTTTTTTGTTATTTCTTCTGTTAACTTTTCTACTTTTTGTTATTTCTTCTGTTAACTTTTCTACTTTTTTCTGTTATTTCTTTATTAACTTTTCTACTTTTTGTTATTTCTTTGTTAACTTTTCTACTTTTTTGTTATTTCTTCTGTTAACTTTTCTACTTTTGTTATTTCTTCTGTTAACTTTTCTACTTTTTTTCTGTTATTTCTTTGTTAACTTTTCTACTTTTTTTGTTATTTCTTCTTTCTTCATGATTTTGAACAAATTAACAAGTTTAAATCGACGTTCTGAATTCAAGACACTTACATAGGTCTCAGTTCTTTGAGATGAGAACAAGGAGTTTTTTTGCAAGAACTCAGAGGAGCAACGGAAGCAAAGAATATTATCAATAAATAAACTGTGTACAACTATTAAGAGCTTCCGAAAAAACAAATAGACAAACACAGGATTCGAGAACAGGATAGAATGGCTCACTGGTTGTGTTTGTAAAAACGCTCGTATTGCTAGGCTAGGCGATGGGTGTCGTAAGAAATGAGGTAAGTGGTTCGAATCCTGTGTTTGTCTATTTGTTTTTTCGGAAACTCTTAATACTTGTACATTGTTTAATTTGTTGATCAGTTCTTTTGAGGAAACTTAAAGTTTTAGGGACAGAGCACTTACTACGTAGCTCTCGCATCAATGTCGGTCTCCATCACATTCTTGCACATCAATGTATCATTTAAAGAAAATAATGTACAGAAGGGGTAGTTTAGAATATTTGGTTACAACAGGCAAATACAGGAGAAGACAGATAGAGGGAGACAAAGGACACAATTCGGGCGGCTTGAAATCGTGGTTCGGCAATGGTTCGGTGACGGAGTTGATGGATTAGACCAGAGACAGACAGATATGGAGAGGCATGATCGCATACGACAACCGGCACGGCACTTGATTGATTGAAAGTACATAAAAGAAGAACAAACATAGTCTTTAAAAAAACTTTAGCAGCTAAAAACAGCATGGAATGAAACTGATAGGAAAACAAAGATCGTAATACTAAGAGCAGGCATATTCATTGGCAACATATGGGACCTTCATCATTGCACTCGGTGAGTAACCATGTGTGCTCCGATCTCTTTCTTATACAGGAAGATCTCAGTCACAGTGCACGAACTCGTAGCACCGACGAGGTCCCCGTGTAATTTTGAAGATGGTAAAGATATTTTTGTAAAATTTTATATTTAATCTCTTCTATTGAATTCTGCCCGGGCATTGCCTATCAACTCAGTCATAAGAGGGCTCAATACCATACTTAATGTTCCGCACAGGAGAAAAGGAATAAGCCCTCCTACTTCTGCACACTAGGGCATAGAAATGTGAAGTTACTTCATAACCCTAACGTCTGAAAAGGCTACAGAAATTGTAGTATTATACAGGGTGCTCAGAGCCGGGGTATCGTAGTTGTTAGTGAACTGTTTCTCAAGACTGGTGGTCTGGGTTCAACTCCAGCAGTGCACGTGGAATTTTTCCCGACCGCGACGGTTTCAGGTCGACCCAGCCTCAACTGGGTACCAGACATGCTCTGGGAAAGTAAAGGCGGCCGGCGTGATGCTGACCACATCACCCATCGTGTGCCGACGGTCAATGAAAAATACAGGCCTAACACTGTATCGACCTAAATACCACGAGGTATGAAAGGGTTCCTTTACTTACTTTTTTACAGGGTGCTCAAGCATGGACAGTGAAAATAAGGCAGTGAAAAAATATATATTTGCTTATGAATATAAATGTTATTATCGATATAAAGGAAGACTACAGTAAAACTATGAAACAATGGCGAAACATGTACAAACAAAGTACTGTTGCTTAAAAAAATATATATATATATACAGGGTGTTCAACTTAAAAGCAGCCCAAGTGATAAATAGAAATTTGCCAGGTAAGCATTGCATCTCGTATATTTACTATTTAAACCGGTTCTGACTAGCTTGTCCTACGTCACATTTGTTCATCCCCCTTCCCGCACTACAATTACACCATCACACAACCTTGACCTATATTACGTCATTACTGAACCTTCTCATTTCCATACATATATGCCAGATTAGCTCCATTCACAGGCTGCTTTTAAGTTGAACACCCTGTATAAATCGTGGCATATCCTTGACATGACGTCACCATCAACTACAGTAAACAAGTCGTTGATTTTGTAGGCACCACTTATACATTCAGTAGATTGCCATTGCTTTCTAAACGGTAAGGTCTCTCTCTGGTCTCTCTCGTAGTGAACAAGTTGCCATACTTCGCCTCCGTACCGGACACAACAAGCTCCGAGCCCACATGTTCCACAAATTTAAGATTGGCACAACTAGCCTGTGCCCCTGCAAAAGGCGGACATGACGGCAGAACACGTTCTGCAAGACTGTCAACAGGTTAGCAGGTATAGAAGAAAAAACATGGCCCTAAAACACAGAGCTTCGTGAGAAGCTGCGGAGGAACAGAGTCCCTTAAAACCACGGTAAAATTCATGATAAAAATGTGTCCATCAGTCTAGGCCGGGAACGCAAGAAAGAGAAAGAAACGATAAGGTCTATTTTTACCGTTTTTATAAACGCATGGTCATTAGCCAAACATGGACATTGAGCAAAGCGCAGTCACAAAAATAACTACATGTGAAATGCGTTGCCTGCGAAAAGTTACCAACAACACAAGAAAAGACAGAATCACCAACATCAGCGTAAGAAAGAAAGTTGGCACACAACCGTGCTTGAATTACATAGATAAACAAAGAATGAAGTGGTTTGGCCATTTAATAAGAATACATCAAAACTCCACAGTATACAGTCTTCTACAACAGAACATCAGGAAAGAAAGCAAAAAGAAAGACCAGGAAAAGATGGTTAGATGGCGTAGCAGAATCCTGTGAAAGAGCAAAGATAACAATCACACAAGCCACCAGAACAGCGCAAGACAAAAACAGAAACCACGACACTGGGCAACAACCCGGTAGCAGTGTGACGACAAAAGAGGAAGAAGATAAACGCATGGGAACAAATTTGCTTTAAAAACTGACCGCTACGGAACCAGGTGCTCTTCGGTTGTGATCGAGTTGACTACCTTTACGCCACAGATGCCCACTTATAGTATACATATATCTGCAAGTAATTTCTCCTTATTGTTCTATTCTGGGCAACTCGATCAAACACTTCTATGGAATTGATCTCCCATATTTCTCGTTTCTCTCAGTAGTGTTCCTTTAAGGGTTTCCATATAACGTTCTTTTATCAAATCATAATGTTGTATAACTGAAATTAAAAAGAGAATAGAAATGGCCAAGGATAATTTCAATAGTATGAGAAAGTTACTGACATCCAAACAAATCACAAACAGGCTAAAAATGAGAATGATCAAATGCTATATATATCCTATATTAATGTATGGCTCGAAACATGGACAATGAACAAGCAGTTAGAAGACAGAATTGATGCATTTGAGATGTGGATATATAGAAGAATAGGCAGAGTTTCATGGACAGAAAAACAGACAAATAAACACGTTTTAGGAAAACTAGGCATGAAGAAACAATTATGAAGAGAAATAAAATTAAGACAAGTAAAGTATTTTGGGCACATAAAAGACATGACACCATGATAAAACATTTACTAGAGGGAAAGTTGAGGGGGAAGAGCAAGAGGAAGACTGAGAGATAAGTGGAGGAAACTTTAAGAAATGGACAGGTTACAGTCTGGCAGTGTGCAACACCAAGGTGAAAGACAGAGGATGCTGAGATTCATTGCAGCCAACCTTCGATGTGGAGACGGCACCTGATGATGGTGATGAATGTTAGACCATACAACATCTTCTCTCTCTGCTTCCCACGATCTCTCCTTCCCTGAATTTTACGTGTTGTCACCAAACGTTGGAAGGAATGTCTGGCAGAATAGGTCAGCTCCCATGTAACAGACCCGTGTTCAATTCACGGTAAGGCCAAGGATTTTTTTCTGTCATGGGCATAAATGAAAAATCCTAACATGAACAGCTTCGCGGCACCTGCACTAGCCATTACATTCCTCAGGCTCTAGTTGCACATGTCCTACGCCGTCCTAAAAAGCAGTACTACATGCAGTAACGTAGCGACTAAACGTTCTAAGTCATCTCTACGTACTATGTGTCCGAAGAACATTAATTGTCTTATTCTTATTCTTTTGATAAGATTTCTTTTGTTTTGCTTGCCTCTTTAAACACATCATTATTTGTTGTCTTCGTTTTTCAAGAGATTGTCATCATTATAATGTAAAACCACATATCTGTAGCTTTCATCGATCTTAATGTTTTGTCCATGATTCGATGCCATACATAAGCATTGGTTAAATATATCATTGGAGTACTCTTTTTCGCATTTTCGTTGCTACTGAATTTACACAGAATATTATTTTCGGTTTTCTTAAAAGTTGCTTTCTCTTGAGCTAATCTGTTCTTATCTGTGTTGTATATTTCAACTTTCTTCCTTTCTTTCTTTTCTTTAATCCTTTTTTGTCTGACAACGTTGGGATAAGAAAAGTTTTATATCGACAGGCTATACTTCTTCTTCTTCGCATTTCAACTCCCAACGGAGCACGGGTCTTCAACAAACTTCTTCCAATTCTTCCTCTCTCTCTCTCGCCATCACTTCCAATTCTTGTACTCCACTGTTCGTTGAAGTTTTCTTTCGCTTTTATTTTCTACGTGGTGAGATAGCATGCTCCACGATCTACCCTCCTTAGACCCTCTTATCGCTTGTGTGTTGCCGGGCTCCCAATGAGAGCAAAGAATAGTATCCCTGTGACCTACAAGGCTTGCCGTAGAGACGACTGAGTAGGGCCTAATGAAGCCACAATAGTAAATAAAAAGCATCGCAGAAATCGGATGTGCAGGTCTACTTGTAGGTGCATAACTGGCACAACGTTCAATCGTTCTTAGGTTCAGATCACATACAAATCCCAAATAGTGATTAACAAGTGGTCCATTGAGCGTTCAAAGAAGAAGAAGACAACTCCCAATGGAGCACAGGTCTTCAACAAACTTCTTCCAGCCCTTCTTCTCTCTCGCCATCTCTTCTAATTCTATTGTACTTTCCAGTGTTCGTTGAAGTATTCATTCGCTTTTCTTTTTCTACGTGGTGAGATAGCTTGTCCGTCTTGTCAACCCTCCTAGATAGGCACTTCGACATACTTGGCAGGTACACATTGCTGCACATTCTTTCTTCCTCTATCGAGCACCGGCAGTATATGGGCGAAGCTATATTTTAATCATGAAAAAACAAATTTGGAATGTTTGATGTACAATTGAAGATAGATCGCAACAAGATTTTAGATTTAACGCCATGAATATCATTTTAATATCGTTTTTCCTGGTTGATAGAAATTTTTAAAACTGGCTTTATTATCAGTAAGCCCTACCCCTTGCCCAGTCAACACAACCCTACATATTATCTTATCTATATTTTCAAGAGTCCTCAATAATATAAATACTAATATTCAAAACCCAATCTGATCATACGTTTATTTTGGGATAGCCAAAGATCATAAAAGTAAAACTGAATGCATTTTGTCGTCGATTGAAAAAAAAAAAAACACGGGGGTGTATTTTTAACTTAAAATATGGTGGGGAAAATGTTTTTTAAATCTTAAGAAAAAGGGACTTACGGTCCCCCAGGAAAAATTTAAAACGTTCTTTTTTATTCCAATGGGTTATTAAGTTTTTTTTTTTTCTTTTTTTGTCGTCAATGTTCCCGATTGTTGACAGTGTCGGGTTTCTTTTTTGTCTTGACTGTTCTAGTGGTTTGGGTGATTATGATTTCGATTTTGACAGGATTCGCTTTCCCTCTACATCTTTTCTGGATTTTTTTACCTTCTTCCTGATATTCGTGTAGAAGACTCTGTAATGTGGAGTTTTGATGCACTTTTTAATGGCCTCATGTCAGGAAAAAAGAGATAGAAGGGTTTTTTGTGCATTTATAAACAGGTTTTTTTTTTTCGTCCCTTTTTTCCCGGGGGTCCATCTTTGTTTGATCCACTATGAAATACCCTTGTTTTTGAGGTGCACTGTCTGTTGAATCGTTTTTGTGGGAACCATTTAACTTGTTTTGATGGTTCAGTACTGATTCAAACCCCCTTTTTCCGATGTCTTTATTCAAACCGGTTTTCTTGAACTAAAGAATTGTACCCCTTCCTTCCGCGTTACTTCTTTGATTCAGGGCCGGAAATTACACAGAGTACCCCAAAAAATTTCAGGGGGTTAACTTAAAATATGAGATAATGTTTCAATTTTTTATAAACAGCACACCTGTGTCCTCTCAGGGGGGGTCCAAGAGGTCCCCAGGGGGTGTTCTCTCAGGAGGCTCTTAGGGGTGTCCTCTAAAAGGCCCCCAGGAGGCCCCTCGGGGGGTGTTCTCTCAGGGAAAGTTGTCTCAGGAATGTCCTCAAAGTAATTTTTCAGAGATGAACATTTTATTCAAACCTTCTTCTTCACCCTTCGCCCAGGGGATAGGGCCCCCAACCCGGCCCCCCAAACCCAAAATTTTAAAGGTTTTTTCCGATTTTCCACCCCCTTTTCCCCTTTTCTTATTTGTCCCAACCCCGTCTCCAAGTGTTTTGGCTTTCCCCCTTATTGCCCTTCGGGGTTCCATGAAGAGCCTGTCTCGTGATGCTGTTAGGGGTTTCCTCAGCGTGTGTCATATCACAGCCAGGTCTAGCACAGGCCAGACAACTGGCCGGGTATTCCCTGACCTAGATAAGAAAAGGGATCTGGAAATTACAGATGTTTGATAGAACGCTGTAAGCTTTTTTGCAATTTTCTCAATTCTGTGAGTCTATGGTTATTTATTGGTGAAAAATATTTATAATATTGATATTCCTTATTGTTAAACTTAACTTGTTGCATAATATAACTTCGAGTTAGCATTTTGTGTTGATTTTAAAATGAATTCGTCTCTATACACCAATACTGGAATGCGAGGTCACGTGGTGTAGTTGGGGTCTGATTTCCATAATTCTTACCTGAGCCCGAAGGCCCAGTAGTTTATAGTTGGCTCTGGTCATATCCATCACAACCTTCTGCTCCTTATCTCTTGTTCCACCTACGTTGTCCGTTCTATCCCACCTTTCTCTGTTTGTGATCCTATTCCAAACTGGATGTTGTAAATTCAGTTTCAGTTTGGAATATCTTCATTGCACACAAGACATGTCTATAGTTGCTCCGATCTACTTTGCAACATCTCGAAGAGTGTCCATCTACTAACAGTACCAGTTGGATGTTGATTGATGAGCATAATCATATAGTTGTAAATTATTTACGTTTAGTGTTTATTTAGAAAGTAAATCATCTGAAACTTGTTTTGGTCGTTCCTCTCCTCGCTATTCTTCTTCTTCTTCTTCTTATGTTTCATATCGACCACTTATTAACCGTTCTGTGTGATTTATATGTGATCTGAGCCTAATAGCGATTGTACATTGTGCCAGTTATGCGCCTACAAGTAAGCCAGCACATACGATTTCTGCGATGTTTTTATTTACTATGGTAGCTTCCCTAGGTCCTACATCAGTCGCCTCTTACGATGTGCCTTGTAGGTCGCAGTGGTACTATTCTTTGCTTCCCTTGGCCCGGCCCACACGGGAGTTCCTCTCCTTGCTAGGAATTCAGGTGTAGTTATGGCATATAATATGGCGCCTCATTGATTTTTGAGGGGATGTTTGCTTTACTTTCTTATCATCTGTTTCTACCGACATTCAGGCGAGACTTATTTTATACTCCGATTTCATGTGTAGTTGTAATTTAGATTCCGAAGTACAGGTCCCGGGTCTAGTTTAGTCGTCGTATCATTATCACTGCGCATCGAACCAATTAGTTCATAAGTACTCCGATCTTCTCCTCAGTATGTCTCAGCTTGTGACAACTAACAACACCGGTTCTTTGTTGGTTTACTATTCTTCTTTAGCTACCAGTATGGTGTTGTTGTCTAGATAAACCACATTTGTCTGGGTATTCTTGTAGTCTGGTTAGTGTTGTAGATTCACCACTATTACTTGAATCATTCACACATCCTCTCTCCCTCGTGGACCAAACGTTACACTACATGGTTTTGGGTTGGACGTCATTTTTACCAGGAGCCACGCTGAAGTGCGTTTTTTTATTTTTAAAACAAATGGCTTGTAAAAACATGGCTTTTGTCCTGGTTCACTAAGAGTTAGAATTCAGAATATCAGCCTGGTCAATTGCTTGCCCGATTTTACGGTACCCAAACCTGCAAGCCTATCGGCGTTCATTCCACCCTCCCCCTTTTTGTTTTACCAATCTAGAAACACTTCAGCTCGGTGCCATGGACATTGTAACCCTTCGGTTTGGTGCCACGAACACTTAAATCTGGAGAACTTGTGGCCTTTCTGCCAGCCCGCGGAATTGAACCGCACTCAAAGGGAGCTTGTCACCAGTCGTCCAACGTGCTACGAATACGCTGGACAGGCGGGCATCATTTCCCTTTACACCTGCATGTACTGGCACACAAAAAATAAAACTGATTTTTGTCAGACTAGATCTCCTCAGCGACTCCAACCAATATCTCCAAGCCCAGCCTGTTTTAATCTTCATAAGCATACTCATTGAGAGCCGCTGTAGCGTAGTTGTTAGTGAACTCGCTTCGCAAGGCTGGTGGTCTGGGTTCAGCTCCGCAATGCGCGTGGAATTTTCCCGACCGCGACGGCTCTCAGGTCGACCCAGCCTCAACTGGGTACCAGACATGCTCTGGGAAGTAAAGGCGGCGGCGTGATGTGACCACATCACCCATCGTGTGCCGACGGTCAATAAAAATACAGGCCTAACACTGTATTGACCTATATACCACGAGGTATGAAAGGGTTCCTTTACTTACTTTACTAAGCATACTCAGAGAGTCTCATGTAGCTCAATCGTGCAACTATCATTTTAGATTGAAATGGCCTCGAACACAGGAATTTACAATGCACATAGTCACAAGCGCAGAGTGTTTATCAGCTTTGATATCGGTGACGCCCGTCGTCGTAACTATCAACAAGGAAGTTGTAAGTTGTTTATATTTATTTATTACTAAAGTCGTCGTTGCTTTCTTCCGTCTTGATAAACTACATGATAGCTGACCCCAGCAGATCCCAGGTGGTCTCATTAGCGAAGTCGTTTGCCTGTCCACAGCCAACTATTTTTATTTCCCGATCCAGAAGCACCTGAGCTTTCAGCTCTTCGGATCGGTGCCATGGACATCGTAACCCTTCGGTTCGGTGCCAAGAACACCGTAAATCTGGGGAATTGTGGCTTTTTCTGCCATCCCGCGGAATTGAACCCGCACACACAGAGGGATAGTCACCCGTAGTCCAACGCGCTACGAACACGTTGGGCAGACGGGCACACAGCCAACTATAAACTCATACGGCCAGCGGACTCAGGTAAAAATTCTAGGAAATAAGACCACAAACGTCAAGTGACTTCGTATTCCAGTATTGGTGTATATAAACGAATTCATGTTAAAATCAACACAAAATACTAAATCAAAGTTATATTATGCAACAAGTTAAGTTTAACAATAAGGAATATCAATATTATGAATATTTTTCACCAATAAATAACCACAGACTCATAGAATTGAGTAAAATTGCAAAAAACTTGCAGTGTTCTATCAAACACATATAAAACCCAGCCCTCCCAAATCAAACTAGGTCAGGTTTCCCCTGCGGTTGTGTGGCCCAATATTAGAGTTGGCTGTGGCCTGTCGTACTGAAGGTGGTAGGTTCAAGTCCAAACAGAGACACATTTGTAATTTTGTTCATGAGATTCCTAGTATTGTCACCGGAGTTTGTGCAACAATCTCGGTAGCTGGCATACCATCTCTGCCGACAGGGACGGAGCCATATGTTGAAACCCGGTGCAATGCAGACAATCCTCCCTTTAGACACTTTTAATCCCCAGAAGGAGACACCTTTAATCCCCAGAAGGAGACACTTTTAATCCCAGAACCTTAATCAGAAGGAGACACTTTAATCCCCAAAGGAGACACTTTAATCCCCAGAAGGAGACACTTTTAATCCCCAAAAGGAGACACTTTTAATCCCCAGAAGAACTTAATCCAGGAGACACTTTTAATCCCCAGAAGGAATGATCAATGTGTATCTCTCGTCTGTATTTATTTCAATGTTTCCTTTCTTTCGCTTGAAAATATTCTCGATATATTAACTCTTAGTGGACCAGGCAAAGCCATGTTTTCACAAGCCATTTGTTTTTAGAATAAAAAAATGCCTTTTAATGTGGCTCCTGGTAAAAAGGCGTTCAACTCAAAGCCACGTAAGGTGGTGTTTGGTCCTAGTTAAGATTAATATATATTAATGATTTATTACTCTTGTAAACAATTTAGCGTTAGCGTTAATGCTGTACAGTGATGCCTGTAGCAATTGTGAGCGTATGTAGCAATTGTGAGCGTCTGTAGCAATTGTGAGCGTCTTAGCAATTGTGACGTATGTAGCAATTGTGAGTGATGTAGCAATTGTGAGGCATGTGCAATTGTGAGCATCTGTAGCAATTGTGAGCGCCTGTAGCTTAACCCGTTCATCCTTCAGAGCTGAAATACTGGTTCGTGGTATTGTTTAAGATGCAACAACGCCAGTCTTATCTTATCTTAACCACATTTGCCGTGAAGCGTCGTGGGAAGATTTAGTGTTTTATCTTGTGCCAGGTGTGTTGCGCTTGACGTTGTCAGTCCATGCTTTGCAGGGACTCTGAGATGTTATCTATCCATCGTGTTCTTTGGCCTGCCTCGCGCTCTGAGTGTCAATTATTGTAGGCACGTGATGGTAGTAAATGTGGTTCCATTCTCATTAGATGGCCGAACCACTTGATTCTTTGCTTCTCGATGTACTGTATGCATGGTATAGTACCAACGATGCTTCTGACGTTCTCGTTCTCACTCTATCTCTCCTTGTAACGTTGACAGCTTTTCGTAGACATCTCATTTCACATTTTGTAATCTTTCTTTCTTGTGTCTTAGTCAGGGGCCATGTTTGACACTGATAGCAGAGAGGTGGAATAAATATGCAGTTTGCTAGGATGTTTTAATAGTGGGGACGGTATGTCAGAGCCAAGACAGAGCCAGTATACATTACAATATAAATATGTCTTGAGGACAGAGTCAGTATACATTACAATATAAATGCGTCTTGAGGTAAAAATAAATTACGTAATGAAAGAGTTAAGCGGTAGTGAGCTCAAATCACAATCAAAGAGTACCTGGTTCAAACCTCAAGGCGGGCAGTTTTGAAGCAAATTTGTCACCGTAGATTTTTCCGAATGGTAAAATAGACCTCACCGTTCAGAAAGCAATGGCAAACTACTGAACGTATAAGTGGTGCCTAGGATATCGGTGACTCGTTTACTGTTGTTGATAGCTACGTCCTGTAAAGGATATGCCACGATTTTCAAACAGAATAAAATTAAGAGGAAAGAAAGATCAGAATCATCATCATCATCAGGTGCCGTCTCCACATCGAAGGTTGGCTGCAATGAATCTCCAGCATCCTCTGTCTTTCGCCTTGGTGTTGCACACTGCCAGACTGTAACCTGTCCATTTCTTAAAGTTTCCTCCCACTTATCTCTCGGTCTTCCTCTTGCTCTTCTCCCCTCAACTTTCCCTCTAGTAAATGTTTTATCATGGTGTCATGTCTTTTATGTGCCCAAAATACTTTTCTTGTCTGAATACTAAGAGCATGCATATCCTCAGTGACACCAGATGGCTGTGAAACATGGACATATTACAAGGCAATTGAAAAGCAGATATGTGCTTTTTGGTTACAAGACAAATGCAAACGTAGACAACTACACACAAAGACAATTGCACACAATAACAATGACAATTATACACAAAGACAATTGCACACATATAGAGAAGTGAACACAGAAAAATATTATGTGTGTTTTAATCTGAAATGAAACAGTGTAAACAGGCAAGTGATATTACTAATCTTTAATTTCCATAAACACAAATTATTGTAAATTAGCCATCCACCTCCAAAACCAGAACGAATCTTGCTCTTCTTGATAAACTAAAATATGACGTTCAATATTATTATATAAGAGAGGTCGACCTAAGAAGACCCTGAAACGAACTTTGCTGAGGGAGGCAGGAAATATCGGTCTCAATTCCATGGAGGAGATTGAGCGAGTTGCCCAGGATAGAGTGGTATGGTGAAGTTACTTGCAGGCCCTATGTAACGTATAACGGTACAAGAGGAATTATTATTATTAATATTATTATACAAGATATTGTCGTTACTAAAAATAATGCTGCAGCTTTGATCATTTTACCGTCTATCGTGAACAAATATCCACACAATAAAGTTGTACATAAGAAGAAAATGTATGCAAACAAACACTAAAAGTCACACTCACTAAAAATATATCCACACAATAAAGTTGTACATAAGAAGAAAATGTACGCAAACAACACTAAAAGTCACACTCACTAAAAAAATATCCACACAATAAAGTTGTACATAAGAAGAAAATGTCTGCAAACAAACACTAAAAGTCACACTCACTAAAAAAATATCCACACAATAAAGTTGTACATAAGAAGAAAATGTATGCAAACAAACACTAAAAGTCACACTCACTAAAAAAATATCCACACAATAAAGTTGTACATAAGAAGAAAATGTCTGCAAACAACACTAAAAGTCACACTCACTAAAAATATATCCACACAATAAAGTTGTACATAAGAAGAAAATGTCTGCAAACAACACTAAAAGTCACACTCACTAAAAATATATCCACACAATAAAGTTGTACATAAGAAGAAAATGTATGCAAACAAACACTAAAAGTCACACTCACTAAAAATATATCCACACAATAAAGTTGTACATAAGAAGAAAATGTACGCAAACAACATTAAAAGTCACACTCACTAAAAATATATCCACACAATAAAGTTGTACATAAGAAGAAAATGTCTGCAAACAACATTAAAAGTCAACTCACTAAAAAAAGTCAAAGAAGTCAAGAAGCAATCACTTTCTTCTATTGTATCATAAACAAACTATAGTAACCTAATGTAGATAGTACATCATGTGGCAATTGTCTTGTGTGCAATTGTCTTGTGACTATTAATTGTCTTGTGTGCAATTGTCATTTGGGAGACCTGGGTTCAACCCCAGTAAGGTCAAGTAGTTTTTTCTGTTGGGGCTAAAGATAAAACCCTAACCTGAACAGTGTCGTGGCTACTGCACTAGCCACTGCTGCCATAAAATTCCACAGGCTCCAGTCCCCTGTCTCTTCTTCTTCTTCTCTCAACTCCTCTGATCTGTCTTGAGCATGAGAGCTTAGTTCATTTACAGCCAACTCTAGATAACTAGGCCAGACAACTGACTGGTGGTTCCCTGACCTAGATCAGAAAAAGGGGCAGGAAAATATAAATGTTTGATAGAACACTGCAAGCTTTTTTACAATTTTACTCAATTCTGTGAGTCTATAGTTATTTATTGGTGAAAATATTCATAATATTGATATTCCTTATTGTTAAGCTTTAACATTGTTGCATAATAATAACTTTGATTTAGCATTTTGTAGTTGATTTCTAAATGAATTCGTCCTCATATACACCAATACTGAGAATCCCAGGAGTCACATGGTGTAGTTGGGGCGATTTCCAAATCTTTATCAGAGTCCGAAAGGTCTTTAGCGTTTTTATAGTTGGTTGTCTGGTTCATTCCAGGTCTTTCTCGCTTCTTTCCTTTCTCTTTCTTCAGTTGCTCCATGTCTCTCTAGGTCACCCCTTATCTCTATAAAGCTGTATCGCAGGTAGTAAAGAGAGACATTCATGGAGTCACTGAGTATGAAAACACTAGAGTAGTTAATACACAATAATATTTGTAAAGCGAGCAAACCTTCCAAATTTTACCTCTTCTTCTTTTTTGAATGCTCCACTCTTTAAAGGCCAATGGATAGAGCTGATATTTTGAACGCCCTCATAGAGCGTGACCACAAAGAAGATTTTCATTTAAACCAATCCACGTCAACTACTAGATTGCAAGAGCTGGGTTTGAAGATTGGAGTAGCAAGAAAAGAACGGCATAACAGGTTCATCAATCAAAATCCAACTGGTATGTTCAGTCACTGACGCTGTTGGAGATATTGCGAAGGAGATCGGAGCACCTATGGACATGTCCGGAGTGCAATGAAGATATTCCAAACTGAAACTGAATGCTCCTTATTGACCACTCTGTGTGATCTGAGCCTAAGAGCGATTGTTCGTTGTGCCAGTTATGCGTCTACAAGTAGACCAGCACATCCTATTTCTGCGACGCCTTTTATTTACTATGATAGCTCCCCTAGGACCCTACCTCAGTCGCCTCTTACGACATGCTTTATAGGTCGCAGTATTACTATTATTTGTTCCCCTTAGGACCCCGCAACACAAAGGCAAATTTTACCTCTAAAACAAGCTTGTAAAACTCTGATTTTTGATCACGTTGACAAAAAGTGAACTTCTAAAAAATAGAATTCTAGAGTTTTAGAAATAATCTGACACCAGACACTAGGAAAAAATAGAATTATAGAAATGTATAGAAATAGAATTATGGCAACATACAAAAATATAATTATAGTAATGTATAAAAATATAATTATTGCAACGTAAAAAAATATACTTATAGCAATGTACAAAAATAGAATTATAGCAACATATAAAAATATAATTATAGCAATGTATAAAAATCTGATTACAGAATCTGACAAAAAATATCAGAATATAGCAATTTCTACACAATTTGAATTTGTATGATAACCATAATATATTAAACAGAAAAGCACAGACCACAGTCTTCAGACTTTGAACGGGACACTGCAGTCTCAAAGTAGACCTCCATAGAATGGGTCTCAGGGACTCGGCTGCCTACACCTGTGGAGCACTGAAGCAATCTCAAAGCACATCTTGCAAGACTGCCCCAGCCTGAGCAACGTGAGAATGGAAATT
The DNA here is from genome assembly GCA_020796225.1 of Arion vulgaris. Taxonomy (NCBI): domain Eukaryota; kingdom Metazoa; phylum Mollusca; class Gastropoda; order Stylommatophora; family Arionidae; genus Arion; species Arion vulgaris. The sequence continues at coordinate 7,639,716 of CM036761.1, forward strand.
TGGCCAACAGAAACAACCCTTGAGAACAAACTATGGTGAGACCGGTGAAGATCTCAAGTGCACCACTCTCTTTATGACACATATCGGAGTAGTCACATAGCAGAAGTTGATTGCAGATGAAGAAGAAATCATATATAAACCATGACATGAAAATCAATAACACTAAAACCAAAATAATGAATATAGGAAGAAAACAATAAATTAAACATCCATGTCAATGACACTACAATCAACCAAGTGCAAGAATTCAAATACTTAGGAAGCATATTCACAGAAGATGGAAGACTAGACAGAGAGATAAAGGCTAGAGTTCAAAAAGACTAGTCATCTATCCAGTCATCCGGATCTATCTATCCATCTATCCATTCAACCATCTTGATGTTTCCTTTTCACTTACAACATTGTCTTCCTCTTGCCTGTCAATCTTCAACATTTATTTCCGTATGTAGTTGTCGACAATGTCACATGATAAAAATAAAAGCACCAAGGCAGACCACTGGTCAGATATAAGTATGTCTGCAAGGCCTCAATGAACAACTTTTCTATCGGTTCCAACAAATAGGAAAAACTATCTCATGGTCAAGGTATGTAGCAAACAAAATTACTCAAAAGTGCAGAATCTTTTGAAAAGAGACTTAGTGATGAGCTGAAAGACAAGGTCAAACTCAGAAGTTGTCACACAAAACACTTGTCAATTGACCGTCTGTAAAGATGAAAAAGGCCATTTATATATATATACATGATAAAGACACAAATTTGTGCAGACAAAAAAAAACCCAACCTTTTCAGCAGTTTAAAAACAAAAATCGCAACCTTTACAGCAGTTTAAAACAACCAAAACACGCAACCTTTTCAGCAGTTTAAAAATAAAAACCCAACCTTTCAGCAGTTTAAAAACGCAACCTTTTCAGCAGTTTTAAAAAACCAAAAACACCACAACCTTTTCAGAAGTTTAAAAAAAAAAGTTGAAAGAGAATAAATAATTCCTCAACTTTCTTCAGCAGGTCAAAGTTCAACATAACAAAACAGCAGAAAATTCTTGCATAATAAATTCAACAACAATAATGAAAATAACATGTATCATCATCGTTGTTGCCATCATCAATCCTCATCATCACCACCTTTATCATCATCATCATCTTACTCAATGCAATAAAGTTCCCCTTGCTTTTGTATCCTTATCTTGACATCTTTGCTTGTCCCCCTCTTGTCTGTGTTGTTATGTAACATGCTGTTACGTTAACTAAATAACATTCTTAATTTAGCCAATGAAATCCCCACTTGACCATGCCCCCTATTAACCACCCCACACACTTTTAATCACACCTCAATCTTAACTACCTCCCACTCTTAACCACCCCTCAATTTTAACCACACACACACTTTTAACCACCCCACACAATCTTAACCTTCCCACTCATTCTTAGCCACCCCACACACTCTTAACCACCCCACACACTCTTACTTGAACTAACATTCTTATCATACCAACACCACACATACTTTTATCTGCACCGCTCCATCCATCCGTATCTACAGGACTATCTGTTTCTAATGTGCTCATTTTGCTAAATCAAATTCATCAAATGTATGTGTAAATAGCAAATAAATGTCATAAACTACAAAGCTGATGAAGAAATCATTGCAGGAGTATCAAGAAAAGTATCTTTCCCAACATCATCATCATCATCATGGTCATACAACACAGCAACGACATCTCCACTGACATTGATAAGGCACTGGCCCTGGACAAAGCAAATAAATATTTGAATACATGCTGTCTATAAACTGTAATCATATGTAACCATAACATAGAAATATACTACCAGCAGAAGAACTATGGAAATCACGAAGTGAAAAAAATCCCTGGAGTGGCTAAAGACGCAAATATTCACTCATGCATGCATGCTCATCTTCTTCTGCATTCGCCTGCTTTAAATTCAGGCATTAGGGAATGCTAACCCGAAACAAATGGTTGTAGAAAATGGATGCACCGGGCTGTAAGGCGCATACCATGGTGCAACAACCCCTCACAATGAGGAACGGGATAACGGATTCTACGGTTGCCAATCTGCCTTGGAGATTTAGCCACGCAATAAGAATGTCAGACCTACCATCATGAGGGTGGCCAAAACTTACTGCGGGAAGAGGTCAGCGCAAAAGGGAAGCAGAAATCATAGGAATTATATCTTACAGAACTGCCCCCAGTATGCAGACTTCAGAAGAGGTAACCCACTTACACCAGCATTCACGACAAATTGTATGGCGTGGTTGATAATCTGAGGCAGACGGATGCCTTTATTAGAGAATCTGAAGTCCCAATCTAGTGAGAATGCAGAAGAAGAAGAAATTCAGGCATTAGCCATGATGCCTGGTATGACGCTTCTGAGTGATTTTTGTGTGAAGGTCTGCTTCTACTATTTCTTCTCCTTCTTCTTTGCGTCGTTCTTTACAACCAATTTTAATCACTCTTTGTGATATGTTTGATCTTTGCCAAGAATGTGTATACGTTGCACATTGGTTTGGTAGGCCCCTAAATGCATAGACTTCTATACGTTTAGGACATGTGCATCCGATTTCAGCCAACGCTTCTACTATTTGACTGGTGTCCCCCGCCATGAAGGCGAGCCTTCACCAACTTCAGAGGTACTTGAAGATTAGATCCTTCAAGTGTGATCTTTACAGGAAACCTGTAGTTCGAACCACTTACCATGAGTCCTCGTACCCTCAGAACTTTTACAGCCAGTGACAATTAGTGAAGTGCGACTTCTCTATCAGATTTCCAGCATTTTTTCTGCATGTTCAACAACTCTATGAGCATGATACAGAAGATGAAGAAAGGTTATGTATGAAGGATGTGGGTGCAATTAATATAAAATGTGACAACTACCAGCAGCATGACTACGGAGGTCATGGCGGTGACAAAATCTGTAGAGTGGCTAATGATGCAAACATTCACCCACGCATGCATGCTCCGCGGCTCTATGAGCATGATACGGAAGATGAAGACCGGTTATCGAAAGGATCCAAAGGTGAAGGGATTGACTTCATTGCACCGGGATGATTCATATGGCTCCATCCCTGTCGGCAGAGATGACATGCAATCTGCAGAGTGCATTGCACAAAGCACGAACTCCGTAGCTCCGGCAACAATCCTAAGGGTCTCATTAGAAATTGCACATGTGTCACATTCCGGATTTGAACCACAACCTTCAGTATGACAGGTAACTGGCTTAACCACTTCGCGATTGAGACCCCCCTAGGACCGGTTATGTACGAAGGCAGTGGATGCAATTGATATAAAACATCGCCCGAGTGGTAACCGCGGCCCAAATTTGGGGTGTAAAGAATAGAACCACTGTAACCTGCCATGCATGCCGTAAGAGACGACTAAGGAGGTTTGGCTGAAGTTGGATGCACATGTTCTAAACGTGTAGAAGTCTATGCGTTTAGGGGCCTACCAAACCAATGTGCAACGTATACACGTTTTGGCAAAGATCAAACATATCACAAAATTGGTTGTAAAGAACAAACGCAAAGAAGAAGAAGAAGAAGATATAAAACATGACAATCCAGGCATTTACCTTCATCTTTGTTCCAGATCATTCTGGGGTGAAGGGCAATGAGAGAGCGGTGGAACTGGCGAGAAATGTCGTAATCGAGAATGGTCCTTCTATGGAGAAAAGCGACATCATCAATGCTCTAAGAGAAAACATACGCTCTGAAGATTTCAACAAAGAAGATAAAGGGTATTCTCTATCTCGGTTGCGCAAGTTATGCATACCGATAGATGCAGCAAGACAGGAATACCATAAGAGAAACTCTAGTAGATACATCAGCCAACACAGAATGGGAGTTGTTAGCCTAAACACACTGAAATATATGCTTGGGAGGAGATCGAAGCAATTATGAACATGTCTGATGTGCGAAGATGATCCTCAAATGAACAATTCATAACACTGACCTGATTTTTATTTTGATTGTATTCCAGAATATACTGAGACATATCATAAGCCACAAGAGCATTGCCTCCAAGGGCCGCTACATGAGCTCGAACTATTGCCATTACCTCTACAAGAAAGTTCTGCATGAAACCTCCGACACCATCATACTGAAAAATAAATACAAAATAAAACATTAAAAGATAGCATCTGACTTTGTTCTGGGGGTCTCTATGGCGAAGACGTTTGCCTGTCGTTCGAAGGTTGCGGATTTATATGTCATCATCATTATCAAGTAGCTTGTCCCTTCTGGAACTAGGCTCCCATGACAGCAGTCCTGAAAACTCTCTGTTCTGTGCAAGTTGATCGGCATCAGCAGCAGTCATTCTCAGATCATCAATGACATCTTGCACCCATTGTCTTCTAGGTCTTCCTCTCATTCTTCTTCTAGACACCATTCCCTCCAATATGTATATATATAAATGTTTATATGTGGCTTTATATGTACATATATATGTTTACATGTGGCTTTATATGTACATATACATATATATATTCCACTTGTACCGTATTCTTCTTCTTCTTAACCTTTCACCCCTAGGGAGGCATAGGTCCACAACCAAGCCCTCTTACCCAAGTTCTTCTTTTCCCGATCTCTCAACTCTTTTCCCATTCATTGCATTTTATCTCCAACTCTTTTCCCATTCTTGCATTTTATCTCCAACATCCGCCTCCAGGTGAATTTGTTCCCGTGAAATTTTACGAAAATGGTAAATATAGACCTCATCATTCAGAAAGCAAAGGCAAACTACTGAACATATTAGTGGTGCCTAGAAAATCGATGACTCGTTTAATGTGGTTGATGGAGGCGTCCTGTAAAAGTTATGTCATGATTTTCCTTTCATTGTACGAGTCGTGTCGCTGACTGACGCAAAGAGGAGTGTCAAACATGTACAATGAATAAAGCACAGAAACAAACTACATGTGATGCCCATGAAAGGTCACAAACAACAATAGAAGACACAGTCATAAATAACAGCAAAAGAAGGAAGATTGAAACAAGACTTGAATTACATCACAAACACAGAGAATGAAATGGTTTGCCCCCAGTAGGAATGCAGCCAGACCACTATAAATTCTTCTACAAAATGTCTATAAAGCTTTCTACAGCAGAATATCAGGGTGGGTGAAAGGTGAGAGGAAGACCAAGGAAAAGATGGATATATAAGAGTGTCTATATCATGCCAATAGATTCAAAAATCTATCACTCGTCATCCAAATCAAACACTGAAAATCATGACACTAAGCTACAATCCGGCAGGAGTGTGATGACACTAGGCTACAGCCTGGTAGCAATGTGACGACACTAGGCTACAGACCAGTAGCAATGTGATGACACTAGGCTACAGCCTGGTAGCAATGTGATGACACTAGGCTACAGCCTGGTAGCAATGTGATGACACTAGGCTACAGCCCAGTAGCAATGTGACGACACTAGGCTACAGACCAGTAGCAATGTGATGACACTAGGCTACAGCCCAGTAGCAGTGTGATGACACTAGGCTACAGCCCAGTAGCAGTGTGATGACACTAGGCTACAGCCCGGTAGCAATGTAATGACACTAGGCTACAGACCAGTAGCAATGTGACAATACTAAGCTACAAACCAGTTACAGTGTGATGATAATAAGCTACAACCCGGTAGCAGTGTGACGACAAAATAAGAAAGAATATTTAAAAAGGACATAAACAGACCCCATAAAAATGTATTTAGAAAATGTTTTTAAAAATCTGATCTACTGATGATTTCTCATCATCAAATAACTTGTCCTGAGTAGAACTTTGCCACCTTAACAGCCTTCGGAATCTCTCTTTTTTTTTCCCCCGATCCAGAAGCACTTGAGCTGAAAGTTCTTCGGCTTGTTGTCATGGACATCGTAACCCTTCAGCTCGGTGCCACGAACATCGTAAATCTGGGGAACCTGTAGCTTTTCTGCCAGTCCGCGGAGTTGAACCCGCACTTACAGAGGACTAGTCACCCGTAGTCCAACGCGCTACGAACACGCGGGCCGGAATCTCTCTTAAAGGTCAGATGTCCCTCTTATGCAGCAGTCAAGCTCAAATAAGTCATATCCTGAATACGTCTACTTATAATTCCCCATCATCAAATAGCTTGTTCTGAGGAGAACTTTGCCATCCCAACAGTCCTTTGGAATTTCTCTCGCATAGGCCAAATATCCTGCCTCTGCAGTCTTCATGTTCAAACTATCAGTTATATCCTGAATCCATCTTTTCCATGGTCTTCCTCTTCTTCTCTTTACCGGTATGCCTCCTTTCCTTCCATGATGGTCTTCTCTAACCCTTCATGTCTTTTTATATGTCCAAAATATGTCAATTTTCTCTTTCTCATTTGTAGCATCAGCCAGTTTTCTTTGATTTTGAGTTCTTTCTGGATAGATACAGGGTGTTCAACTTAAAAGCAGCCTGTGAATGGAGCTAATCTGGCATATATGTATGGAAATGGGAAGGTTCAGTTATGACGTAGTATAGGTCAAGGTTGTGTGACGGTGTGTAATTGTAGTGCGGGAAGGGGCGATGAACAAATGTGACGTAGGACGAGCTAGTCAGAACCGGTTTAAATAGTAAATAAACACAACTCAATGCTGTACCTGGAAACTTTCGAATTGTCAATGGGGCTGTAATTAGCTTGAACACCCTGTATATTTGTGACAGAAAGTAACAACAAAGGACTAAGTTTGAATATTAAAAAGACAGAAGTTGATCATATAAAAAAAGCAGACTTTGCCAAAATGCACCATAAAAGTAAATGGGACTGATCTAAGACAAGTGCAGCAATTTAAATATCTATGAGTTCTGGTAACATCAGATGGCAATCAGAAATAAAGAGCAGAATAGGTCAAGCGAAAACATCGTTCCTGAAAATGAGAAGCATTATCTGCAACAAGTCCTTGTCAATCCCGATCAGAATGCGAGTTATTCAGTGCTACATAGAACCAATACTGACATACAGATGTGAGACATGGACAATGAATACACAGATCAAAAAATCTCCGAGGGCCACAGAGATGTGGTTTCACAGAAGAATGATGAGAATCCCATAGACTGCTAAAATAACTAATGTTGAGGTGTTGAATGAGATCAAGACACAGAAAGCTTATCATCAATATAAGAAAGAGGCAGTCATCATTTTTCGGGCATGTGATGAGGAAGGGGGGTTTAGAACACATTGTGACAACGGTAAAATCGAGGAGGAAGATAGAGGAAGACAGAAAGAGAAAATTTTGGATGGCCGAACTGTGGCACGGTAGAGCGTCAACATCTGAGTTGATAGCAAACACTAAAGATAGAGACTTGTGAAGATCCATGATTGCCTACGCCAACCGGCACGGCACCTGATGATAATGAGATCTATTTGTTGTCTTCTCTGTCCATGATATACATGACTTATAATTACATTTCAGAATACAAAGATACTGACCTCTTTCATTGCTGTACTCTCTCGAATGAAGAAGAAGTTGTAGTAGCCGAGGTATTTATCAATCCGTCCATTGAATATCTTATTTAATGGAGTCAACTGAATGCCAAGTGCAGGCTATAATACAGAGAAGATACAAATAAACATATACATTAATGTTTATTATACAGTAATTGTTTCTCTTCTCCACTACTAGTTTTGTGTTGCACTTATTTCGTTATTCGTTTTATTCCCGGATTTTCATTAGATACGTTTGAATGTTTCTGTAATCGTCCATTTGCAAGTGTTCTTTGAAATTCGTCACTCCTGTTGCATTGTTTGCTTGATAAAGGCCTTTTGGTCGAAACGTTGCTGTTTATCGTCACTGTTTCTGTATTTTGTAAAACTATAGTACTCTGTTTGTATGAGTTTCGCTACATTAATGTACTGACATTCTGGTTATTTATTGACAGAACTGACTTTTTTTCCCTTTAATCAGGCCCATAAGTACGGGATCCCTTGTGACAGATATGGGGACTGTTGGTAATTATCTGGTTATACTTCGGAAGGTACTTCTTCTTCGAATGATCCGCATCGACCACGTGTTAAACCACTCTTTGTGATCTGAGCCTAAAAGCGATTGTACATTGTGCTAGTTATGCGCCTACAAGTAGGCCAGCACATTCGATTTCTGCGATGCTCTTTATTTACTAGGGCAGCTTCTCCTAGGGCACGGAAGGTCCAAACTGGCCGGTTGCGGTATGAGTTGATGGCATCTGTAGAGGTTTCCAACCACCACAGACTTTAGTGAATCTACTGTGATGGGTATGTGGGTATTCGTAGCAATGATGCGGGTGGTAGTGGCAATGAAAGAACGGAAAGGCTTGCATCAATAGAATTGATTGTCAGGGTGTTGAAGACGGATAAGGGGGATGCTCTTTGCTCTCTTCACAACTGTTAGATGAGACACTAAAATTCATGTTGAATCCACCCTATAGGATTTACTATATTTCACTGGGTTTGGTTGGAAGCAGTCAGTCACCATGCCCAGTCAACAATATAATTCATGACATTACTACAAAGAGATATTTTGAACACAAGCACTGATTAAGATTGACTTACAAAGACTCGTTGGTTTCCAATATCCTTCATTGGCTTTGCAGCTGAAAAACAAAAAAATCAAGAATATTTGAGAAAGAACTCTCCCGACACCCTTTCACTGTTATTTCATTCATTTCTATTTTTGTTTACTGAATCAAACTTGCATTATTGATTACTGAGTCAGACTGTGTGGCACTGAGGCCCACTTATATTTTTTTAATAGTACATATTTCCACTTACATGTTTCACTTGAAGATCAGATACATTCTTCTTTCCTTTGCAGAAACTTCTCTGTGACTGGATTGTAAAATGTATCCTTCATTCTAATCATGCTAAAAAGTTCCTATTCAATAGACAAAAAACTTGCCAGTGTATTGTTGGGTCTCTCATGGGAAGCACAAATGAGTACTACTGTGACATACAAGGCATGTTGTAAGAGGTAACTGATGTAGATACTAGGAAGCTACACTAGTAAATAAAAGCATCGCAGAAATCGGATGTGCTGGCCTACTTGTAGGCGCTACTTGCGCAACATATAATCACTCTTTGGATCGGATCACATATAGATCACAAATAGTGGTTAACAAGTGGTCGATATGGACAACAAAAGATCTTACGCATGTTCTGCCCAAATACTGCAACATTTTGCTCTCCATACAACTTGTCTGCAAAAGATCTTACGCATGTTCTGCCCAAATACTATCTGTTTCAGTTTCAATTTGGAATATCTTCATTGCACTCCGGACATGTCCATAGGTGCTCCGATCTCCTTCGCAATATCTCCAACAGCGTCCAGCGACTAATCGTACCAGTTCGATTTTGATTGATCCATGAGGCCAGTGGTGCATTTCATATGACAACAAGCAGCATGACAATGGAGGTACTGGCGGTGACTAATCCTTTACGTTGGCTGGAGTCACAAAACTACACTCATGCATGCATTCTGAGCGATTCATTGAGTATGATCCGCAAGGTAGAGGCTGGTTCGGTGCGCAGGCAATGGACTGAATCACTACAAGCGTCAACAATTTGCAGAATCACACTTATCTTCATTCCGGGGCACATGGGTGTCGTTGGCAATGAGAGAGCAGTCAGGCTGGCTGGTTCTGCCACCATATCAGAGGGCCAACCAATGGATAGAGTTGATATTTTGAACGCCCTCATAGAGTGTGGTCCCAAAGAAGATTTTCATTTAAACCAATCCACGTCAACTACTAGATTGCAGGAGCTGGGTTTGAAGATTGGAGTAGCAAGAAAAGAACAGCATAACCAGTACGTGAGTAGGCTCATCAATCAAATACTATCTTTAACCAAGAAATGCATGCACATTATCAACAAGAGAATATGAAAACCATCACCAAAAAAAGATGCTGGAGATCAGACATGTGATACGCTTGGAGACTAACGTTGTTACAAATACTGTACTAAGATGGACACCAGAAAGTAAACAAAAACATGGAAGACTCAAAACCAGAGGGACTAACTATTTACATCTGCTTAACTGACTAGCTCCACTGCTCAACCTGCTCCTGCCAAGTTGTGTATGATCTGTCAACTCCTCCAGAGGGAACATCATATCTTCTGTTTGATTGATGAAAGCAGTAGAAGATGTGTCTGCAACAGCTGAAAAGAAAAAAACACAATATAAAACATCATCATCAGTCCTTATTCCTACAACTGCACATAGCGGGGTCTATGGCTAAGCCACTGCCGTGTGTCCCAAAGGCAGTGGGTTTGAATCCGGAGCTCTCCGTTCTATTCACAAGTGCATTTTTTCCATTGATCCCTAGAATTGCTGCAGGAGCTATGGAGTTTGTAATTTGTGCAATACTCTCGGTAGGTGGCGTGCCATTTCTGCAGAGAGGGACTGAGCCATATGGGGTAAAACTGGTGCAATGAAATCAATCCTTCAGCTTTAGACTGCACGTAAGACAGAGACATAAAATTGTTGTGCAAACAATTTGATCTTATGGCTATCTCTCTATCTCACACTTAAGTTTCAGTTTGGAATATCTTCATTGCACTCCGGACATGTCCGTAGGTGCTCCGATCTCCTTCCCAATATCTCCAACAGCGTCCAGCGACTGACCGTACCAGTTCGATTTTGATTGATGAGCCTAACCTGTTATGCTGTTCTTTTCTTGCTACTCCAATCTTCAAACCCAGCTCCTGCAATCTAGTAGTTGACGTGGATTGGTTTGAATGAAAATCTTTGTGGCCACACTCTATGAGGGCGTTCAAAATATCAGCTCTACCCATTGGCTGGCCCTCTGATATGGTGACAGAGCCAGCCTGCCTGTCTGCTCTCTCATTGCCAACGACATCCATGTGCCCGGAAAGAAGATAAGTGTGATTCTGCAAATTGTTGACGCTTGTAGTGATAGTACTTAAGCATCAGGATCTTCTTCTTTGCGTTCGTTCTTTCGACCAATTTTAATCACTCTTTGTGATATGTTTGATCTTTGCCAAGAACGTGTTGCACATTGGTTCGGTAGGCCCCTAAACGCATAGACTTCTACATGTTTAGGACACATGCATCCGATTTCAGCCAAACCTCCTTAGTCGCCTCTTACGACATTGTGGCAGGTAACAGTGGTTCTATTCTTTACACCCCAAATTTGGGCCCGGTAACCACTTGGGTGTTCAGGATCTTCATGAGCAATTTATATTTTTTCTGTCTCTGTTTCTGCAGCTTTCTCTCTTTTTTTTTTAAGTGTGAGGTCCCGACCCCAAGACCCCTTAAGTGTGAGCTACCCCTTCTAGTTTTTACAACATGCGCTGAAAGAATACAAGTGAATTTAGTCTTGGCTCTCCTGGAAACCACATAGAGGGAAATTGTCTTAGTCTGGGAGCCTGTCTCCAATCAGATCTGTTCCTGGAGAGATCCTCCCAATTGTGTGTATTCATGTCAAGTGCATTCTCTCTCTCTCGCACGTTCACCGCCCAGACCAATGTACCAGATTTCCCCATAAATTCTATTCATGTGGAAATCTGATTCATTGGTGTGTTTTACGTCACATCTTCAGTACCATTTGGAGCTCTGGTGCTTATCCTTCGGCGATGTGTCCGGTTCCAGCCAGCGTTTACTCAGTTTGCTCTCCGTTCTGTAGCCATCTAGTGTTTTTTATGGTGTGCGGTAGCTAGCCCCACGCTCAACCTCCTTAGTCGCCTCTTACGACATGCGTGGCAGGTAACAGTGGTTCTATTCTTTACACCCCAATTTGGGCCCCTGTAACCAAGTGAGCAAGTGGAATTTGGGATGGCTGCTACAGCGGAGGATGGGGCACACATGGGAATGCCTGATGTATCATGACACTGATCGAATAACATAAGACAAAATAACATATATTATAGAAACAAATATTCAATTGAGATAGAATTTCTGAGAAACCATGCATACATGTGCAGACTTACTAGGCTTGGCAGTGTCAGCAGTTTGAGATATAAGTCTCACAACATTACTTGGTGCAGAGCTAGCTGGCTGGGGTACATCCTTGAAGCCCAGACAACAACCAGTCACAGCAATCTGTGAAGTCCAAGAAATGAAGAAAAACATGTGTTAGACAAGAGTTAGACTAGAAGTTATCAGTTACTGAACCCACTTCATAGCACTCTGGGTAGACTCATAGGTGCTCAGTCTCTTTCAGCAGACATATAAAGGTATGAATGCTGATGGTTCCTGTGGCTTACTTATTAAACACATTCCTAATTTTGTTAATTGGGTGTCCAATCTTGACTGTGCAAAGTATGACTTCACACTCCTTAAAATGCTAAGCAGACTGCATAGTTTCAACATCGACTGCTCAGTCCTCATCCAACAGGCAGTGTCCTCATCCAACAGGCAGTCGTCCTCATCCAAACAGGTAGTTGTCCTCATCCAAACAGGCAGTTGTCCTCATCGGTTGTCCTAAACAGGTAGTTGTCCTCTTCCAAACAGGTAGTTGTCCTCATCAAACAGGTAGTTGTCCTCTCCAACAGGTAGTGTCCTCCCAAACAGTAGTGTCCCATCCAAACAGGTAGTGTCCTCATCCAACAAGGTAGTTGTCCTCATCACAACAGGTAGGTCCTCTCCAAACAGGTAGTTGTCCTCATCCAAACAGGTAGTTGTCCTCATCCAAACAGGTAGTTGTCCTCTTCCAAACAGGTAGTTGTCCTCTTCCAAACAGGTAGTTGTCCTCTTTCAAACAGGTAGTTGTCCTCTTCCAAACAGGTAGTTGTCCTCTTCCAAACAGGTAGTTGTCCTCTTCCAAACAGGTAGTTGTCCTCTTCCAAACAGGTAGTTGTCCTCATCCAAACAGGTAGTTGTCCTCTTCCAAACAGGTAGTTGTCCTCATCCAAACAGGTAGTTGTCCTCTTCCAAACAGTAGTTGTCCTCATCAAACAGTAGTTGTCCTCTTCCAAACAGGTAGTTGTCCTCATCCAAACAGGTAGTTGTCCTCTTCCAAACAGGTAGTTGTCCTCTCAAACAGGTAGTTGTCCTCATCAAACAGGTAGTTGTCCTCTTCCAAACAGGTAGTTGTCCTCTTCCAAACAGGTAGTTGTCCTCTTCCAAACAGGTAGTTGTCCTCTTCCAAACAGGTAGTTGTCCTCTTCCAAACAGGTAGTTGTCCTCATCCAAACAGGTAGTTGTCCTCTTCCAAACAGGTAGTTGTCCTCATCCAAACAGGTAGTTGTCCTCTTCCAAACAGGTAGTTGTCCTCATCCAAACAGGTAGTTGTCCTCTTCCAAACAGGTAGTTGTCCTCTTCCAAACAGGTAGTTGTCCTCTTCCAAACAGGTAGTTGTCCTCATCCAAACAGGTAGTTGTCCTCTCCAAACAGGTAGTTGTCCTCTTCCAAACAGGTAGTTGTCCTCATCCAAACAGGTAGTTGTCCTCTTCCAAACAGGTAGTTGTCCTCATCCAAACAGGTAGTTGTCCTCTTCCAAACAGGTAGTTGTCCTCATCCAAACAGGTAGTTGTCCTCTTCCAAACAGATAGTTGTCCTCTTCCAAACAGGTAGTTGTCCTCTCCAAACAGGTAGTTGTCCTCTTCCAAACAGGTAGTTGTCCTCTCCAAACAGGTAGTTGTCCTCTTCCAAACAGGTAGTTGTCCTCATCCAAACAGGTAGTTGTCCTCTTCCAAACAGGTAGTTGTCCTCATCCAAACAGATAGTTGTCCTCTTCCAAACAGGTAGTTGTCCTCATCCAAACAGGTAGTTGTCCTCATCCAAACAGGTAGTTGTCCTCTTCCAAACAGGTAGTTGTCCTCTTTCAAACAGGTAGTTGTCCTCTTCCAAACAGGTAGTTGTCCTCATCCAAACAGGTAGTTGTCCTCTTCCAAACAGGTAGTTGTCCTCTTCCAAACAGGTAGTTGTCCTCTTCCAAACAGGTAGTTGTCCTCATCCAAACAGATAGTTGTCCTCATCCAAACAGGTAGTTGTCCTCATCCAAACAGGTAGTTGTCCTCATCCAAACAGGTAGTTGTCCTCTCAAACAGAGTTGTCTCATCACAGGTATTGTCCTCATCCAACAGGTAGTTGTCTCTTCAACTCTTGTCATCTTTCAAACAGTGTTGTCCTCTTCTACAGTGTGATCTTTTCAAACGGGTTTTCCTACTTCAAACGGGTGTGTACTCATCAACAGGTAGTTGTCACCTCATTAAAGCGTAGTTGTCTCATCCAAACAGGTAGTTGTCCTCATCCAAACAGGTAGTTGTCCTCATCCAAACAGGTAGTTGTCCTCATCCAAACAGGTAGTTGTCCTCATCCAAACAGGTAGTTGTCATCTTCCAAACAGGTAGTTGTCCTCATCCAAACAGGTAGTTGTCCTCTTCCAAACAGGTAGTTGTCCTCTTCCAAACAGGTAGTTGTCCTCTTCCAAACAGGTAGTTGTCCTCTTCCAAACAGGCAGTCGCTAAGAAACTGAAGAATGTTCCACATTATTCATCTTCAAATCCCAGATGTTCTTCTTCTTCTTCGATCGTTCTAGGCCTGTTTTAATCATTCTCATTGTGATATATAAACAGCCAAACATCAGAACGTGATGTCGTGCACCAGCCTTAGCACCTATTTGAGCTCAGTTGCTTATCCTTCGGTGGGGTGTTCGTTTCAGCCAGCTTTTGATTTACTAGGGTGAGCTTTCCCTAGGGTTCGATCAGCTTTGCCGTATTTTTGGGCTTTGTGATCTACGCCGGGACAGTGAGTTACGCTGTTATTCGTTCTGACTGAGAAATATTTCTCGGGGCTTGTAAGCTTATCCTCGGACGGCGTCTTACTCGTATAAACACCGTGTAAAGTATCGGCCTTTGCCAATGTTCAGACCCGAACTTCCTGTCTGATCCGTACATTGTCGGCCTTGCTTTACCGTACATTTTGAGTTTGATCCGGAGAAGGAACATTCTCGGCCTTTTTACGCGCGTTAATGCGTGGCAATTTGCAATTAACCTCGAAAGGCACCGGCATGGGGCAGAGTACAAACAATGTAGTGGGTCGTTTCAGTCTGCGCTATCAGCGTAACTGAGGATTTTGCGCTCGCGCCATCACCCGCCCCAGTTATTCCGGGGATGTTATTACGACTGCATCGAACCTTGCCCGGTTGCCCCAAGGCTGGCAGTTCCGTTTGGCATCACCAACCTCAGTTCTTCCGGGGATGTTAATTTTTAATCGCACAGTACCTTGCACGGTTTTCCCAGGGCGGGTAGTTTCGTCATGCACTAAACGCAACTTGTTCTTTTGCGCTCTGCAAACCTTGCCCAGTACATGTATCTGCACCCCGCTACTGATGCGGGGTCAGCTGCAATCTTCTCTCGCACCAACACGAGGGTAGACTTTTATTCGTTACGGTCCTGTCTTATTTATTCTTGCCGACGGCTGGCAATGTTTGCCCCCTCAGGGCCACTGTCGCCCTACATGGGCATACGTTTGGTCACTGGATGCACCTCTCATCCATGTCTGAGTAGTTTCGTTGCTGTTTCTTTGCGTTCAGGGACTTGGGCAATATCTTGTTGGACATCGGTCAGGAGATTTGTGCATTTTGTTTGTATGTATCTTTATTGTATTTCCGTAATTGCACTGCTACCACTACCAGTAGTTTTATCTCCCCGATCCCTGCCCCTCTTAGGCAGACCGGAACCAGAGTCTGTTTCCAGGGTCACCGCGTGGAGGTTGGGGCAGGGTCTTGGTTAGCGCCCCTCTGCTAACCCTGGCTCATGTTACCACCATGACCTCATGAGCCTTTTGACCCCTCCCAGATGTTCTAATTGCCCCGAATACGCACATGCCCAGGATAAAATACTCAGCAAGTCCTAAAAAAGGTTGGAAGTCTTGACAGATAACATCCACTTATAACACAGAGAGCCATGTTGGACCGACTTCTTCCAACACTCCATATTGATCATGTGTTAACCAATCTGTGTGATTTGTATGTGATCTGAACCTAAGAGCGATTGTATGTTGTGCCAGTTATGCGCCTACAAGTAGGCCAGCACATCCGATTTCTGCAATGTTTTTATTTACTAGGGTAGCTTCCTAGGCCCTACCTCAGTCGCCTCTTACGACATGCCTTGTAGGTCGCAGTGGTACTATTCCTTGCTTCCCTTGTGGGCCCCGTCACCACACAGACGAGATGTAGGACCTTCTAAGACATCAGCAGAGAGTCGGACACAATAATGGCTCCAGTAAATGGAGTCTATAAGGTTGGACAATCAAACACATATAGAAATGCAATCATAGCTAACACAACTAACATAGCCTAGCTACCACATTTAAGTTGGAGTAGCTAACACAAAGCCTTTGCTATCCTACAAAGTGTGGAAATCCATTGCCATCTCCATGAAAACAAAGCTCAGGATATTCAGCTCAAATGTGAAATCTGTGTTGTTGTATGACTCGGAAACGTGGCGAGTCACCAAGTTAAATACAAGTAAGATTCAGACCTTTGTCAACAGATGTCTTCAGCGAATTCTCAGACTGAGATAGTATGATAGAGTTGCAAACAGAGATCTGTGGATAAGAAACAGACAGGAACCCATGATGACCAAGGTTAAGAGGTGAACATTGCGATGGGTCGGGCATACCCTATGGAAGACACAGTCGAGTGTCATTACAAGCACTTGAGTGGAACCCGCAAGGAAATCGAAAAAAATTATGCCCTAAACAGACCTGGAGTCAAAGTCTTCTTGAGGAACTGAAGAGTGCTTGACTATCCTGGAAGACCATAAAGAAAACAGCCTGAGACCGGGAACAGTGGCAAACAACTGTTGTGGTCCTATGCTCCACGAGAAGCAGAGAGAAATAAGTAAGTAAGTAAGCTAACACATGCATAGCTTAAATCTAGCTAACACAAGTACAGCTTACATAGACATTAAGCTAACACAGCTTACATAGACATTAAGCTAACATAGTTTAAGTCTAGCTAACACAAGTACAGCTTACATTGACTTCATCCTCCCCAGGCAGATCTACATTGAAGCAAACATTCATGAGAGAGCATGGCGCCAGGTCTCGTAACTTGAAGAATAGTCTCTGTAATACAGATAGGTAAAAAGAAGAATATATGAAGAAAATAACACAAAAAAAACCAATATAAACTAATTTATATATATATATATATATATATATATACATATATATGTGAACATTCATCAACTGGTGTCTGCGCAGAATAGTGGGAATAAGATGGTATGATAGGGTCACAAATGAGGAACTTATGGAGAGAACAAGACAGATTCCAGTGAACGAACAGGTTAAAAAAGACGCTGGCGCTGGATAGGACACACTTTGCGAAAACCGAAGAGGAATATAACAAGAAGGGTCCTTGCCTGGAACCCGCAGGGACAGCGAAAGAAGGGAGACCGAGAAATACATGGAGACGAGATTTGGAGGCGGAGATCAACATTATAAAGAAGAGTTGGAGGGAGCTGCACCTGCTCTTCCGAATGGGAGGAGCGCTCTAATCAATTTGTCTAGAAGCTCCATGCGCTTAGTAACTAATTAATATTTCTATCTATTCTCTAATCCTGTTTTGCCTGTCAGCGTCCAGGTCGAAAAGGAGTCACCTGGAGCAAGCCTCTCTATGCGCCTTGTCTTTCTTTTCTCCAGTCCTGATTTACCTCACAGCTTCAGAAGATATTTATAGAAAAGGCTTTTGAGTGCGCTTCATAAACAGTGTCTTTCGTCGCCTCTGTTATCTCTGAGGTCCACCTTTTGCGCGCCGCCTTATGCTTTGTATCCACTGTATCGGAGTAAAATTGCTCTTTGTGGTGCACTGTCTGTTGCTAATCTGCTTATGTGATCAAACCATTTAATTTGTAGTTTTTGAATTAATATATAAGTTAGCTAATTTATGCTCATAGAGTTATGAAAAGATTTCTTCATCCTTCGCTCTATATCAACCATTTGTTTAACCATTCTTTGTGATCTGTATGTGATTTGTGTCTTAGAGTATGAGTTTGTTGTGCCTGTTAGGCCCCTACAGAACTGTAGACAAGTGCATCTAGTTTCTGCATGCTTTTTAATTGGGTTTGTCTTCCTAAGTTTGTGGCTTGAGAACACACACATGCAAAATTGACGTAGAAAAATATATCCCCCGAGGCGAGCCAGGGTCCCGTTTACCTTGGTCCCGTTAGCCTTGTCAAAGTTTCCAAGGCTTACACACCTGAGAGATGGGGTTGGCTTGTGTGTTCTTCTTCTTCTGCATTCTCACTAGATTGGGATTTCGGATTCTCTAATAAAAGCAGCAGTCTGCCTCAGATTGTCAGCAACGCCATAAGTTGGTCTTGGATGCTGGTGTAAGTGGGCCACCTCTTTCTTCTCAAGTCTGCATACTGGGGGCAGTTCTGTAGGATATAATTCCCATGATTCCTGCTTTCCCGTTTGTGCCGACCTCTTCCCGCAGTCTAAGTTTTGGCCACCCTCATAATGGTAGGTCTGACATTCTTACTGCCTGACTAAATCTCCGAGGCAGATTGGTGACTGTAGAATCAGTTATCCCATTACTCATTGTGAGGGGTCGTTGCACCATGTTATGCGCCTTACGGCCTGGTGCATCCGTTTTCTGCAAGCATTTGTTTCGGTTAGCATTCCCTAGTGGACAGCTTGTGTGTTCTAGGAGTCATCAGCAGGTTACTAATTTTCACTTTTCACCATTTTTTAAGAGAAACTAGCGGCCCCCCCAACTCTGCTAGATCCAGAGCCAAGCACAGATACACCTTGTAGACTACACATTGCAGAATTGAGTTCAACTGTTTCAGCTTGGAATATCATCATTGCACTCTGAACATATCATAGGTGCACGGATCACTTTTGCAATATCTCCCAAAGCGTTCAGCGACTAACCGTACCAGTTCGATGTTGATTGATGAGCATACTCATATACCTGTTGTGCTGTTCTTTTCATTGAGTTCAACAATGTAGAATCACATACTGCTTTAAAGGTGTTTAAATCCAAAGGATTAACTTCATTGCACCAGGTTTGACCCCAGATGGCTCAATCCCTCTCCGCAGAAATGGCACGCCATATGTCAAGAGTATTGCACAAAGCACGAACTCGTAACTCCGGCACCCAAACCTAGGTGTCTCTAGGTGGAAAAAATGCACTCATAAACATATTGCTTACTCTCACGCCTGTGTGTTGTCTGGGTTCTCAAAGGGAGCAAAGAATAGCAACACTGTGACCTATAAGGCATGTCATAAGAGGCGACTCAGGTAGGGGCCTAGTGCAGCTCCCCTAGTAAATAAAAAACGTCACAGAAATCGGATGTGCTGACCTGCTAGTAGGCGCATAACTGGCACAACATACAATTGCTCTTAGGTTCGAATCACATACAAATCAACAAAGTGGTTTAATAAGTGAGTCGATATAGAGCTGATTCTGCTAATAGAAGAAGAAATTGATTACTCTGTATGACAAGTTAAACACAGATCAGAGAAATCCAGATGAAGATTAAAGTAAGGGCTGATGTCTGGCTGCAACTACTGTAAAACATCTGAAACTGAAACAAGATAACACAATGAAATAAACAACATGAATAAACATGAGTAAACATAAACAAACAGGGAAGAACATAATCAAACGTAAATGTAACTATGGACATTTAACATGAGAAAACTAGATAAAACATTAGCACACATGTGAAGGCTGACATGATAAGACATTAAAATCATAGCAAAATGAACAAATTTGAGAACAGTGCAACAAACCGGTAGCAGTGTGACGACAAAAGAAAGAAAGAAAGACAGAGAGCATGAACAGACAAATCACAGGTAAACAGATAATATAAACAAATATAGGAAAACATAAACAAATATAAAGGAAAACATAAAAAATAGAAAAATATAAACAAATATAGGAAAACATAAACAAATATAGGAAACCCTCAACAAATATAGGAAAACAAACAAAATAATCATTATCATCATGTGATGTGCCGGCTGGCATAGGCGATCATGGATTTCCACAAATCTATTGAGATCTATTTTTACAGTTTGTAAAATTTCATGCAAACACATTTGCTTCCAAACTGCCCACCGCAGAGTTTGAACCAGGTCAGATTGAGCTCACTACCGCTTAAGCTACATACGCCCATTATATGTTACTATTTGTTGCTGTTTATTAGGTTTATGTGCAACATAAACAGTCTTCCCAACTATCCTTTGGTGGCTTACAGATGGGACAGAAGTCTTAAGGATATGTTGGTACACAGCCCTTAAATCCAATGTCCAGAGTAATTTTGGCACCGTCAGTGTGGCGTTGCGTTGCAATATGTGTGCTTATGTGATACAGACATGTACTGTATCTTTTCCTAAAGCCACGTTTGTTATTGAAGATGGCCTCACATGCGAGTCCCGTAATATAATCTACGCCATTACTTGCAAGCGGTGTGACAAGGCATATATTAAAAAATTCGGCCAACACTTGTGCGATATACGGCAATGCTCTGTGACCTCTGTAGTCACTCATTTCAATAAAACTGACCATTTGGGAGCTTGTGACGTCCAAATCACAACCATCCGATTATGTTCCTCTGATGACCGCAGTTGATTTGCTCCAGAGAATCATGTTATTTTGTTATATGGTACCTTGCGACCTTAGGGACTCAACGCACTACATTCCTATGCTTCTTAGTACTTTCTCTTCTCATGCTCCATATTCTATATGTGTATATGTTAAATATATATAAGTTATATATTTACTTGATTTTTTTAATTGTTTCTCTATCCACTTCTATTTTTTTTTTTGGCATTAATTTAATTATTCGTTTTTAGTCCCAGTTTTTAATTTTTTAGGACTGTTGGAATGTCTCTGTCGTAGTCTATATGTAGTGTGCTGTGAAATTCGTCACTCTTGTTGTATCGTTTGCTTGATAAAGACCTTTTGGTCGAAACGCTGTGTATTGTCATTATTTTTGTAAAACTACAGTACTTTGTTATTACGTGTTTCACCATTTTACATATTTTTATTACAGTCTCCCCCTATATCAATAATGCTGTTTATTAATAACATACTAGGATAAACAGTCTTCTGTCACATACACGAAATCAGATGCAGGATAAGCTCAACACATTGAATCAAAGGTCCCAGCAACTAGGGCTGAACATTCATAAGGGAAAGACAAAGATATTGAGAATTAACCAAGCAAACGACAACTCAATCTCCCTGGTGGAAATCCCACTTCAAGAGGTAGAATCATACACATATTTGGGCAGCAACGTAGACAAAGAGGGTGGAACAGATAGAGATGTTAAAATAAGAATACAGAAGGCAAGAGGAGCTTTCATTGCACGGGAAACATTTGGAAGTCAAAGAAATCAAATCTAGAACAAAAATTCGGATATTTAACTCTAATGTTAAAGCAGTTCTACTGTATGGGTCAGAAACATGGAGAACAACTAAAACAATAGCGCATAAATTGCAAACATTCATCAACTGGTGTCTGCGCAGAATAGAGGAATAAGATGGTATGATAGGGTCACAAATGAGGAACTTATGGAGAGAACAAGACAGATTCCAGTGAACGAACACGTTAAAAAACGCTGGCGCTGGATAGGACACACTTTGCGAAAACCGGAGGGAATATAACAAGAAGGGTCCTTGCCTGGAACCCAGAGGACAGCGAAAGAAGGAGGCCGAGAAATACATGGAGACGAGATTTGGAGGCGGAGATCAACAATATAAAGAAGAGCTGGAGGGAGCTGTAGGAGATAGCTAGAGATAGGAAGACTTGGCATGAGTTGGTTGAGGCCTATGCCCCAACCCGGGTAAAAGGCAAAGAGAGAGAGGATAAACAGTAACATATAGCAACAAACAGTAACAAATAAATCAGTGTTGTTTACTTGCAAGTTGTTTGCGATGTGCTCAGTCATCAAGCCGCCAGGTGGGATCTGTGTGTTACAAATCTCAAATCCTTCAGGTGGGATAATATCATTGAGAATCATAGCTACTGTATCATCCTTAAGGTCATCTACCTAGAAACAAGGAAATGTGCTCCAATTATATTTGATCATTATCATTAGGGCAGTTATTGTGTGAGTGGCCAAATGGAGTGGAGTGATGGCTTCCATTCAAGAGACCCTGGTTCGATCCCCGGTAAGGTAAAATCGTTTTTTCTGTCTGGGGCATAAATAAAAAATCATAGAATTAACAGTTTTGCGGTGACTGCACTAGCCATGCGACTATTACATTCCTTAGGCTCATGTCCCCCTGTCCTACACCGCCCTCACAAGTGGGCAGTAAAACCCTTTTTTTAAATTGTGCGACTATAAGAATCTACGGGTTAACATTGTGTGGCTTTATGACTTACTCCTCTCCGCTCCTTGTGGAGCATAGGGTTTAAACAGTTGTTCAACACTCTGAGTATGCTCAGGAAGATTGAAACAGGATGGGCTAGGAGACATTGGATGGAGTCGCTGGGGAGGTCTAAGCTGAGAAAGATCAGTTTTATTTTTGTGCCAGGGCATGCAGGTGTAAGGGGAATGAACGTGCGGATAGGCTTGCAGGTATGGCTGCTGTACAAAGCGGGCGAGCAATGGACCAGGCTGATATAAATTCCTTAAAGGAGAGAGGACGTGTACATGATTCACGTAATTGCGGTGAATCTACAACACTAACCAGACTACAAGAACTCAAAGTTAAGTGTGGTGTAGCTCGACAAGAACACTATGCTGGCAGACAAAGAAGAATTGTAAACCAAGAAAGAACCGGTGTCGTTAGTCGCCACACGCTGATGGACATACTGAGGGAGAGATCGGAGCACTTATGACTAATTTGTTCGACGTGCAGTGATGGTGATCCGACGACTAAACTAAACTCAACACTCTTCTCGGTCTCTTGCTGTTCTCTTTATGGTCTCCCAGGATAGTCGAGCATTCAAGAAGACTTCGTCTCCAGGTCTGTTTAGGCGTCTCTTTTTGTTTTCCTTGCGGGTTCCACTCAAATGCTTGTTTAGTGACACTTGACTGTGTCTTCTGGAGGGTATGCCCGACCCATCTCCATTTTCTCCTCTTAAAGCTCGGTCATCATGGGTTCCTGTCCGGTTCTTATCCACATGTCTGTGTTTGCAACTCTATCATACCATCTCAGTTTGAGAATCCGCTGAAGACATCTGTTGACAAAGATATGAATCTTATTTGTATTTAACTTTGTGACTTGCTATGTTTGCGAGCCATACAGCAACACAGATTTCAAATTTGAGCTGAATATCTTGAGCTTTGTTTTTGGTGTGGCTTTATGATGAAATTAAAAAATCTTACACGTAGAATAAACGAACAAACACAAGTTGTGGAAGTCATGAAAGTTGATAATTGTCTTCATTGATGGATCTACTCTCCTCCTTCTTCTTTGTGTTCGTTCTTTAGATCAATTTTAATCACTCTTTATGGGGACTGCCTAGAGTAGTTGATAGTAGCTCGGCCTGCTAGCTGTGAGATGCCTCATAGCTCGGGTTCGAACCTACTGTCCGGCATCTGTTCGAGTCCCCTGGTCTTACTCAGGACGATAACGAGTACCTCTGAAGTCGGAGAAAATCTGCCTGTATGGCGAGGAATACTAATTACGAGTACATTGAGCACACGGCTGCCAGTGTAAAGTAATTTACAATGTGCACGCTGCTGCCATTGTAAGAAATTGGAAAAACAGATTTTCACGCAAAAATCAGTTTCAGAGATGAAACTTCGTCTGAGTTGAAAGCGGACGAAAAAAAAAAAAAAATATCACTCTTTATGATATGTTTAATCTTTGCCAAGAACGTGTATACGTTGCACATTGGTTTGGTAGGCCCCTAAACACATAGACTTCTACAATTTTAGGACACGTGCATCCGATTTCAGCCAAACCTCCTTAGTCGACTCTTACGACATGTGTGGCAGGTAACAGTGGTTCTATTCTTCACACCCCAAATTTGGGCCCCGGTAACCGCTCAGTCTGATAGATCTACTATATAATGTTGGTATGTATGAATAAAATAACAACTACCAGAAGACTATGCTAAGTGTCTCTCTTACATCCGTCCGTGTGGTGCCGGGGCCTGCAAGGAAGCAAAGAATAGTACCACTGCGACCTACAATGCATGTCGTAAGAGACAACTAATGTAGGCACTGGGGATGCTACCCTAGTAAATAAAAAGCAGCACAGAAATCGGATGTGTTTGTCTACTTGTAGGCGCATAACTGGCAAACATACAATCGCTCTTAGGCTCAGATCACATACAAATCACACCTAGTGGTTGATAGGTGGTCGATTTGAAGCGTTCGAAGAAGAAGAAGAGGAATCTTACAACAATGGCAAAACAAGTAAAAACAAAGTACTATCATCATCATGTGCCGTGCCATAGACGATCATGGATCTCCACAAATCTATGTCTCTGGTGTTTGCTAATATCTCAGATGCTGACGCTCTATCATACCATAAAGTCAGGCTATCGACAATTTTCTCTCCTCTTCCTCTGTCTTGTCTACCCTTGATTTTACTGGTTGTCACAATGTGTTCTAAACCTCCCTTCCTCATTACCTGTTTGAAAAATGAAGACTGCCTCTTTCTTATATTGATGATAAGGTTTTTCTGTGTCTTGACCTCATTCAACACCACATATCATTAGCCATTTTAGCTGTAGTTTTAAAAAAAAGAACAATACCTTTCAAACTATTGTTACTTTTTTTTTTAAAACTATAGTACTTCGTTTTTACTTGTATCGCCATTGCTAGATAGTTCTTACTGCTGTCTTCCTTTATATGGATAATCTTACAACAGAACAGCAGTGCTCGCGTGCCCAGCGTGTTCGTAGCGCGTTGGACAATGGGTGACTAGTCCTCTGTAAGTGCGGGTTCAACTCAGCGGACTGGCAGAAAAGCTACAGGTTCCCCAGATTTACGGTGTTCGTGGCACCGAGCCGAATGGTTACTATGTCCATGACACCGAGCCGAAGAGCTTTCAGCTTAATTACTTCTGGATCGAAAAAACCCCAAAAAACCCAACAGAACAGCAGATGTATAAGTATTAGCATTGCTGACTTACCACTAGAACAAAAGTGTTCTTATCTGTGACGGACTCTAGCAAAATGTTTTCATCTGTATCTTCATCAGTATAGACACATCTTGTGTTGTTTTCTTTTTGGTAATCCTATAAATGAACATAAATGGGCATGCCATGTATATATAGAACAATATAAACAGGTAGATCATAAAGATGAACATAAACAGACAGGTCGTATAGAACAACACAAAGAGACAGATTATATAGAACATGAAAAAAAAGTCAATTGCATATCCTTTACAGGACTTTGAGAATCAATCCCAGCTTTTTAATGCTGTTTGTGATTTTCTAGGCATTATTACGTTCAGTAGTTTGCCATTGCTTTCTGAACGGGTGGTGCCATCGTCCTTTAGAATATAAACAGATGTGTAATATAGAACAACATAAATATACATGTAATATAGAAAAATAAACAGACATGTAATATAGACTGAAAAGCAACATAAACATACATGTAATATAGAACAACATAAACAGACATGTAATAAAGAACAACATAAACAGACAGGTCATATAAAACAATAAAAACAGAAAGTCATATAGAACAACATAAACAGACATGTGATATAGAATAACATAAACAGACAGATCATATAGAACAACATAGACAGACTGACCGTATAAAACAACATTAACAGACAAGTCATATAGAACAACGTAAATAGATCATATCATATAGAACAACATAAACTGACAGGTCATATAGAACAACATAAATAGATCATATCATATCGAACAATATAAACAGAAAGGTCAGATAGAACAACATAAACAGACCGGTCATATGAGCGACATAAACAGAAAGGTCATATAGAACAACATAGACAGACATGTAAAATAGAACAACATAAATAGATCATATCATATCGAACAATATAAACAGAAAGGTCAGATAGAACCAACATAAACAGACCGGTCATATAGAATGACATAAACAGAAAGGTCATATAGAACAACATAGACAGACTGACCGTATAAAACAACATAAACATACAAGTCATAAAGAACAACATAAACAGATCATATCATATAGAACAACATATACAACATAAATCATATAGACAACATAAACAGACAGGTCATATAGAACAACATAAACAGACAAGTCATTGCATTTGTCTCTGCCTTTTGTACCCTTGGGTAAGATAAGAGCTGATGATGATGATGTGGGAATAATGTTGAAGACATACACAGATCTCATAAACTGACTTGAATGTCCCGATCCAGCTTTTCTCTGTGCAACTGTGCAGCTTTAGTCATTCTTATTTGTAAACTGATCAAATCTTGGCTTTCCTCAGCCGTGGCTACCTAGAAGAAAAAATATGAGAAATAATATTGTCACTACTTAGAAGAGTCCTTGTTATTGGTTACTAAACTGACGTCATTGCACTCCAGGCAGACCTATAGGTGCTCAGTCTCCCCCAACAGATATAGAAGAGAATGCATACTGATGATTTTGTGGCTTGCTGGTTAAACACACTCCTCACTCTGCCCTTTAGACATCCAGTTCTACTTGCATAACGGGTAACTTGAAACTGCTTAAATCGCTGGATCAATTCAACATCTATTTTAGTGTCTTCATCCAACAGGCAGTTGCGAGGAGACCAAAGAACATCACCCTTATCCATCTTCAACTCCCCAACAATCGATGCTGTTGATGCAAGCCAGTCCGCTCTCGCATTATTACAAACACCCGCAAGCCCAGGACAGTAGATTCACGTAAGCCTCTGGAGGTTAGAAACTTCTACAGAAGACATCCAATCATACCGAAACCTGCCCTTTTGAATCTTGTGAAGCATTGACTGATAGCAGAACCCTCACCCACCCTCATACTGGAATTAGTTATCTTGCATGCTCATTTTGCAGTGCACCAACCCTACCACGCATGATAACCAAGAAACCACAGCCTGTCTTCTCACAACTATGCACAGATCCATCAGTATAAACAAAACTGAACCCTACCCTCATCATCAGGTGCCATGATGGCTGGTGTAGGCGATCATGGATCACTACAAATCTCTGTCCCTGATATTTGCTATCAACTGAAATGTTGACGCTCTTTCGTGCCATGCAGTCAGGCTGTCAAAATTTTCCTGTCTTCCTCTGCCTCTTCCCTAAATTTTCACAATGTGTTATACGCCTCCCCTTTTCATTACATATCCGAAAAATGATGATTGCCTCTTTCTTATTCTGATAATAAGCTTTCTTTGTGACTTGACATCATTCAACACCTCCACATTAGTTATTTTAGCAGTACTGCTGATATTGTAGTAGTCGCCTCTAGCTGTAGAACCACATCTCTGGGCTCGAACCTACTGTCTGAGCTATTTGTTTAGTCCTGTCTTCCGATGTACGTATGTTCTGATCGGAGAAAATCTGCTCTGTATGGCGAGGAATACTAATTACACTCATCTGAGCACCTGCTTTGGCTTGCCTAGTGCTATAATTTACAATTCACTCTGCCCAATTATAAGAAATCGTGTAAAAACAGGATTTATACAAACAAAATCAGTTTCAGAGAATGTAAATGGCGTTTGAGTCATAACAGGGGCTGAAGATAAAAAAAAAAAAAAAAAAAAAGATTATATTTAGCAGTATGATGGAATTCTTATCCTTCTTCTGTAAAACCACATCTCTGTGGCCCTCAGAAATGTTTCTAGCTGTTTGTTTGTTTATTGTCCATGACTCGCATTCGTATGTCAGTATTGGTTCTATGCAGCACTGAATAACTCGCATTCTGACAATGACTTGTTGCATATAATACCTCTCATTTTCTCTAACGCTGCTTTGGCCTGTCCTATTCTGCTCTTTATTTCTAACCTACATCTGCCACCTGAAGTTATCAGGACCCTACCATACTGTGTTATTATAAAAGGCTGACGTAATATAACAAACAAAATAAGAGATATACCTCAGTGGATATTGTGGTAGTGGCGTATTGAAGTGCACCCACATACACCCCAGTTGCTGTCTGAAGAGATAAAAGCAGTCAAAATTAATGCAATAAACTTCTATCATATATAGGAGTATGTCAACTACATTTTCGCCATGTTTGGTCGGGTATTTTCCGGTTTCGTTTGCCGAGCTACTGAGTTAGTGCTGAGCAACGCTGTGAGCTATGACTGTTACATGGAATGCTTTTGCGTGTCAATCGTGCGTTTGTTGTGTGTATTCAGAAAATGGCGGACAGCTGTTATGACGAACAAGCTCAATCTGCTGTATGCAGTTATATTGCGAGTGCAGAAAGCTGGATTTTGTCATGATTGATGTCCCTTCGACAAGAATTGCAATTCAAGTGATGAACAGTTTTGTGTTGCTACATTAGCGACGGTCATATGCATTTTATGCGGTGCAGGTTGATTTTTGTGGCGGTACGAGGCTGTTTCATTCTGGAATTAGTACACATAGGAAACATTTCACAGTTGTTAGCATTTCGTGTGATTTTCATTGGCACAGGACGAAGCAATTATGGGGTGACCCGTGCAGTGAAGTGGAACCCTGATTTAAGAACTATGAACTATGTCAACTACAATAGAAGTAAGATAAATCTTTTCTTCTTCGAACGCTCCATATCGACCACTTGTTAAACCACTCTGTGTGATTTGAATGTGATCTTGGCCGTGTGGTGCCAGGGCCCGCAAGGGAAGCAAAGAATAGTACCACTGTGACCTACAATCCATGGCACTAGGAATGCTACCTAGTAAATAAATGCAGCGCAGAAATCGGATGTGCTGGCTTACTTGTAGGCGCATAACTGGCACAATGTACAATCGCTCTTAGGCTCAGATCACATAAAAATCACACAAAGTAGTTGACAGGTGGTCGATATGGAGCGCTCAAGAAGAATGTGATCTAAGTCTAAGAGCGATTGTACGTTGTGTTAGTTATGCACCTACAGGTAGGCCTGCACATCCAATTTCTGTGAGGCTTTATTTACTAGGGTAGCTTGTGTATTGCGGGCCGGAAGGGAAGCAAAGAATAGTAACACTGCAACCCACAAGGCATATTGTAAGAGGTGACTGAGGTGGTGGACTAGGGAAGCTACCCTAGTAAATAACAAGTGTTCACAATGCAAACTTAAGCTTCACAAGACACTTCATGACATAAGTATCTAGACAAGATAGCATCCAACAATCAACACAAACTTCAAATACTCATCATCATCAGGTGCCATCTCCACATCGAAGGTTGGCAGCAATGAATCTCCAGCATCCTCTGTCTTTCGCCTTGGTGTTGCACACTGCCAGACTGTAACCTTTCCATTTCTTAAAGTTTCCTCCCACTTATATCTCGGTCTTCCTCTTGCTCTTCCTCACCTTTCCCTCTAGTAAATATTTGATCACGGTGTCATGTCTTTTTATGTGCCCTAAATACTTTACTTGTCTGAATTTTATTTTTCTTAATAATTGTTTCTTCATGCCTAGTTTTCCTAAAACTTGTTTATTTATCTATTTTTCTGTCCATGAAACTCTGCTTATTCTTCTATATATCCACATCTCAAATGCATCAATTCTGTCTTCTAACTGTTTGTTCATTGTCCATGTTTCCAAGCCATACATTAATATAGGATAAATATAGCATTTGATCATTCTAATTTTTAGCCTGTTTGTAATTTGTTTGGATGTCAGTAACTTCAAATACTTCTTCTTCTTCTTCTTTTGTCGTCACACTGCTACCGGTTGTTGCCCAGTGTCGTGGTTTTCTGTTTTTGTCTTGCGCTGTTCTGGTGGCTTGTTTGATTGTTATCTTTGCTCTTTCACAGGATGCTGCCACGCCATCTAACCATCTTTCCGTGGTCTTCCTCTTGCCCCTTTCCCGATGTTCTGTTGTAGAAGACTCTGTATACTGTGGAGTTTGGATGCATTCTTATTAAGTGGCCAAACCACTTCATTCTTTGTTTATCTATATAATTCAAGCACGTTTTGTGCCAACTTTCTTTCTTATGCTGATGTTGGTGATTCTGTCTTTTCTTGTGTTGTTGGTAACTTTTCTCAGGCAACGCATTTCACATGTAGTTATTTTTGTGACTGCGCTTTGCTCAATGTCCATGTTTGGCTCTGGTAACACAAAGTAGGTATAAAAATGCTGTTGATCATTTGTTTCTTAGCTGCCTGTGAAATTTTTGGGTGCCTTAACAATGGGGCTAGCTGGTAGGTTACAGCATTTGCTTTTGTACTCTAGCCTCTATCTCTCTATCTAGTTTTCCGTCTTCCGTGAATATGCTTCCTAAGTATTTGAATTCTTTCACTTGGTTTATTTTAGTGCCATTGACATGGATGTCTAGATTATTATGTTTTCTTCCATATTCATTATTTCTGTTTTAGTGTTGTTGATTTTCATGCATGTTTCATACATTATTGTTCAAAGTTCAAAATGATGATTGATCTTTTCTTATTCTGATGATAAGCTTTTGTACTGCATCTTCAAACCATTATTATTTATTACTGATTACATTGATTCTTTATCCTATTTTCTGATAAAATACTCTGTGAGCCCTCGAATGTTAACACTGTGTTTGAGAACCATGACTCATTCCTTCTGTAGTTCTTCACTGAATACTCTCATTCTTGATATAAGTGACTGTTGCATTTACCTCATTTTCCTGGACGCTGCTTTAGGCTTTCCATTCTGCTCTTTATTTCTAACTCAATGCCCTAGTCTATAAATAATAAGTGTTATTTATTAAAGTCGACTTAATATACAAACAATGAGATCTCCTCAGTGAATATTGGTTTAGTGGCGGTTTATCCCCTCTAAACCCAGTTGCTGTCTGAAGAGATAAGGCTCAAATATGTAACTTCTAGCAATATTTGAAAATTTTCCTATTTGCAAGCCATGTTTGCATTCTTTGTCTCCTTTGTTTTCCATACTGGGACTTATCTAGCCTCTGCAGTCATCTGGGAACTCTGTGCTCCCAGGCTGATTGTTGTGTTGTCAGCCAATGGTGGAGCGGTTGTTTTACAGCAAGCAATCTGTGTATCATTATCTGCTGCCTATTTTGCTTGGATTTGTGCCAATTTACATTCAAGTATATTCATTTTGTTTTGCCATGTTTCAATGAAATTTTCTGTAGTTGTTTTTCGTCAGCTTTCATCAGTTCCATAGAAAATTTCCTTTTGCATTCGTTGTTCTTAAGACTTTGTGACTTGGTAGAGTTTAAACGACTTATGACTATTTATAATGAAGTAGATTAAATTTTCTTCTCTTGAACTCTCATATTGCCCTTTAAATCTTCTGTATAATTATTCTGTGGTGCCTAGCTGCAAGTTAGCTAAAATAGTCCCTCACTATTGCTTTCTGATGTGGATGGAGCTACTATTAATTTTAATACATTCGGATGTCTGTACTTGGTAGCGCTTCATCTAATTTGACTTTTGCCATCCATCAGAAAAATTTTCTTCGATATGGACATTCTTACTGCTGCATTCCTGACCATGCTAGTTGTTCTGTGTATATTGCTTTAAGTCCAATTTTCTTTCTTCTTCCAGATCGTCTTGGCAAATGGTTTGCATAGTTTAGTAGTCTGTCTTCTAGGGTGTTGAAGGTGATGTAACTTCTTCAATTTGATTCTATACATTATTATTTACTTCATATCATTATTCAATTTGTGAGTACCATGACTTAGCTTCTCAATGCTTCTAGAAATGGGTAACAATCACAAATCATATCACATCATCAAGTAGTTGCATTTGGGATTGGCTTAGTGGTTTACTGTATTCTCCATCTTTCATTCTTTTTCAAGCAGTATCAAAGTGATCTGAGGGCTGAATTAAACATTATTCCTTCAGCATCCAGTTAACTCAATTACTCAATGCTTCCCTATGCTGCTAAAAGTATGTATAACGATCACTTCTAGAGCTACACATCTGTTAATTTTCTCCTCTGTGCTGCTGTCAATCGTCTTGTTGCTGTCACTGAATGGTCTTCAGATGTGACCACAATGGTATTTTTAGCTCGCCTTCAGTAAATATGGCCATAAGGTTAAATGCTGTCGATTACTGTTGAGTGTCTTCATCCAATGTTTTCACTAATGACAAAAATGTGCTTCTCTTCATCAACAATGAGTCATTGCATGGTCTAAACTCTGTTTGTAAGTTGACTGCATAGATTATTTGCGATCGTCTGACATCTTGATGATCTCTTCTGTTTCTCTCTATTCTCTCATAACATTTTCCTCAATTACTCCTCTAGACCGACTATGTTTGATGTTTCCTAAATATTTAATTTCCTTGATTTTATGTATCTTAATAGCCCTTCTCTATGTCGAGCTTTCATGAATGTGATTTTTTTTGATCACTTCTACTTCTCTGCTCTTCATCCTCTAATCCACCACTTTCACCGCCTATCCAAGTCATCTTTTTAGATCTCTGCTCTCTCATTTTGCATTCATTCCAACTTCTGTTAGTGCGTTTTGGGCTTCCTTGCTTACGCCTGAGTTACTCAAGACATGTCCTGAGCAGGGGTTTCACAATCTCCTCTACCCGGCTTCTGACCTATCTGATTCATCCTGTTTGAACACTGATCGTTAAGGATAACACTATAGACATCTAGTATGAATGTCTGCAACTTTTAGCATTTCTTATTGCTTCAAATACTACAGCACCAAAATACAGTTTTGCTTATTTACAATAAGTCACAGACTGTAAACATTTTTAGAAACTTACTGCTACCACCACAAGCATGTTTTCTCCTATACAAATCTGGATCCTTAATCCAAACAGGCAATTCAGTCCTCGCATCTGTATAAAAATTGAAGTACATTTTAAAAGTCAGTTTTAAGATTTCTTCTTTTGTTTTTCATTCAGTGGTGTTCAACTTGTGGAATAAAAGTGCTCAGTATAAATAAAGTCACAACAATAAGCATATAGCATGTCAACTAAACATTTATGTCAATACATGTCAGCTAAACATTTATGTCAATGCATGTCAACTAAACATTTATGCCAACATATCAGCCTGAAACTAAATCTATCAGCAAACATTTATGAATACATGTCAGAAAAGAAAACATTCAATGTCCTAAAGAACCATTTTCAAGAATTGACATGATAGAAGCATATTACAGAAGATGGAAAAGCTAGATGCTGATAGAAATACAGGGGCAGGGTCCCAGTAAAGTGTAACCACAGATGGAAGATGGCACGATTAAAAACTCATGGAACATGACAACAAGATGGAATCAAAGATTCATGACTCTCAGCATGTGCTCAAAGACAACGCTCTGATCGACTCAGATGATACAAATCAACAAGTGTTAACAAAATGTCAATAGACATTAGAAATGACCACAATAACATCATTTTCAGTTTAGCATTTACTTTAAACGACTTGGGAAGTATTGATAGAAGATGGAGCTGTAGAGAGCATCAAGGCAGGTCAACATAGTCGCATTTAATCGAGTCCCCATTGTTTATCAGGCGATCTAAACATCTCTGAAGTCAAAAATTGTGATGCGGAATAGCATTTCATGTACTTGGCACAGGCATGCCGTGTAAGTAATTTACATGAACTGCACCAATGTTAAAAGTGGTAAGGAGCATTCAAGAAGAAAATCAGTTCAGAATGAAGATTTCGTTTTGACATTGAAACCAAGAATTTGAGTTGATGCCAAGCAAAAACAGAGTTCAAGAAGATTAGTAAGTTTTTATCAACTTTGCTTGGTTCTGGTGCGTACTGTTTTAGGATATCTGATCTATCTGATTCGAGGTAGAATCATTCGTCTCACATTTGGAAATTGTTCAGGGCCATGTTACAAAGGGATAGAACATCGTTCGCCAGCATGTCAAACGAGCGAATAAGTTGCCTAGAAAAATCACAAAACAGTGTTAAAAGATGAGTGATTACAGAAGCGAAAGGAAGCATAATGCAAGCTAAGCTCAAAGACCCCATGAAGTCACTAGTACAGTTTGTATCAACTGTGTAATGGACGTGATTATTCCACCAATGCTAAGCTCATGTCAGTTTACATGTTTATAAGATTCTGTGTGAGGTTAAATGTCTCTGGCAGTGAAGAACAGTCAACACATTTATAAGATGGATGTCTCTGTCTTTTGGCAACCTACTGTTGAATACAGGACACTATAATGCGTTACTCTCTTTGCAGCTCTGAAACCACGCTGAGCAGTTCAAACCCAACTGGTCGATGGTCAAGCATGAGCTCTCAATATCTATGTGGCCACCCCATGCTGAGTCTCCCTGAATAGATTTGAATAAGATATAAATTGTCAGCATGAGAATGTCAATCCAAGCGATTTAGAGTTTGGAATTACACATTGTATAAGTGGCTGGATGCTTGAGGGACAGAAGAGAGAAGTGTGTTTTACCAGTGAGCAACAGGAACTATCAGTATGCATACCTTGACATTTGTTGGAGGAGACTAAGCTCCTAGGGTCCCAAGTATGTCGTCGTTTTTTTCTTTCGTCCGTCACACAACACGGTTGATCCCTCTGTCGTCACACAGCTCGGTGTTGCCAGTGTCAACAGCTACCGGTGTTGCCGGTGTCGTTCTGTAAATCTGCGGTTCTGTGGCTTTATTTTTGCCATGACAAGATTTGAACTGCCACCAGGCATCTGTCTTCCCTATTCCTTATGTCTGCTAGAAGACCTGGCATACTGGGCAGACGTCAGTTCAATTAAGTGCCATAACCATCTTGTTCTTTTTCTTTTGCGATCACTGCCTGACCTTGTGCCCAGATTTTTCAATTTTTCTGGCTGATTCTATGGCTTGGATATTGTATTTTGTTTTACATTCTCTAGCATCTCATTTATTCTTGCTTCCTCCATTCTGTACTTGATGTTTTTGTAGGCTGCTGTATCCTTAGTTTAGATGCATCTTATTAAGGTAACAGACTCATTCATTCTTTTGGTCTGAACCACTGACAATGAGTAGCAACATGAAACAATTCATGAGCACTGTACCTTCAATTTATTGATGAGCTGGTTATGAATCTCATACTCAAGAAACGGCAAACTCTGAAAACAAAAATATTCACATCAATCAATTTACAATATCATATTTATTTTAGTTTATCTCATCTATATCTTCTTCGTGTCCCGTTTGACTTACAGCTTCCGAAAAGATTTTAATTGTTGCAGTTCTATCACCTGTCTATCATTGGTTCCCATGTCAGGCCACAATTTTTCAACTCTTTCCACAGCTCTTCTCCATGTTTTCTTAGGAATTTCAGGCCTTCTTTCTCATCCACTGTCCATCGAAAAGAGCTATCTTACCAGTGGTGGCTCATGATATTTTGTTGGTGGGCCAGAACAAATTTTCGAAAAATCATGGTTTGGGGTTGTTATGTTTTAACTTATAAAATAATAAATACACGTAACACATTATTTTTGGTGGGGCCTGGCCCCAGTGGCCCTTAATGACGAGCCACCACTGATCTTAGCCAATGTCTCTACTTTGTATATGACCAATTCCCCTCCATCTTTTAATGATGCACAGTTTGTTTTAAAATTTAGTTTAAAACTATCTTGTAGTGGTGGGGAGCTTGAGTACCTCTATGATCTGGAAAATATACTGACAAAAGTTTTGATCTAATTAGGGACATCCATGTCAGACAGGTTAAAGGATAGAGAGCAGACAAAATGTGGCCTCCTGGTCCTTTAGGTTGGGCAAGTTACTGACAACCCATTCCTGTAAAAAATATTGTGTTTGGAAATAGATATAGTTACTTCTCTCTGCGCGATCACGCAGACCGATGTACCAGATCTTCCCATAAATTCTATTCATGTGGAAATCTGATTCATGCAGCCTTAGCATTGGTGTGTTTCGTCACATCTTCAGCACCATTTGGAGCTCTGGTGTTTGTCCTTCGGCGATGTGTCCGGTTTCAGACTGTTTTTTACAGTGTGGGGTAGCTAACCCCACCCCCAACCTCCTTAGTCGCCTTTTACGACACGCATGGCAGGTAACAGTGGTTCTATTCTTTACACCTCAATTTGGGCTCCAACTTGGTGCTAACGACCACTCAGGCGGATTTTAGTTACAATTATCTTGAGGGTTTGTGTGTCTTGATGATCCTTCAGTCTATTTTCATGGGAGTCAACTCCTGGTAGGTCTATCCAAACCGAACAGACTGAAAGTGAAAGGTCAAAGGACAGGGAGCAGTATGCCGCCCTATAATTTGACAGCGCAGAATCCACTGGCGGTGGTAAATGCTCAAGCTGCAACCAATCCAGCTATGGGAGAAATAGCAGTCATCCTCTCTCTCTCTTGAGGATGGCATCCTTTTCTTGTCTTGTCTTCTACTTCTAAACTTTCCCCAAGTTAATAGGGATTAAACTATAGTGTCCAGGGAACACACCTTGCACAAAAGCCTAGGTTGGTGAGCCTGTCGGCAGCAGGCTGAAGTCACTTAGAGTAAGATAAACCCAGGAAGACATATCTCATCAGCAGGGAATGTAACTGTGTAGAGAGCAACTCAAAAAATAAAAAGATGTCACCAGAAACAGAATGTGTCAGCCATTATTGGTGGAAAGAAATCGACACATACGAATCAATCATCTCAAAAAGGCAGACTTCATTACAATACACCCTCAAAGTAAATGGAACCAAGCAAAGACAAGATCATCAATTTAAATAACTTAGAACCCTGATAACACTAGATTGTAGATGCAGATCAGAAGTAATGAGTAGAATAGATCAGGCAAAAACAGCATTCCAGAAAATGAAAGGCAGTATATGCAACAAGTCATTGCTTTTTGAAGTCAGAAAGAAAGTTCTTCAGTGTTACATACACACTTAGTGGCGGTTGTATCTTAATATTGCATCAATGACTGATTTTTGCATGAAGGTTTACTTTCCTTATCAAAAGTATCTATCGCAAATCAGGTGAGTCTTACTCTGACTTCAGAGGTGCTTGTAATTTAGATACCCAAGAAAAGGATCAGGGTTTTCTGTAATCCAACTGCATACGTGTGAACACCGAGAATTTTGGCCCAATCTGGCCTCAGTACCCATAATTTCATGACATGTGGTCAATGAAAATTGTGGCATATCCTTTACCGGGCTTAGCCATCAACAAGAGGAAACAAGTCGCCAATTTTCTAGGCACCACTTATACATTCAGTAGTTTGCCATTGATTTTCAAACCATGAGGTATATTTTTAACTCTTTCCACGCTTTAAGCAGCACACTGCGCAAGTCCGTTGCACGCTTTAAGCCGCACACTGCGCCATAGAGTTGCTTTCCTTGTAAGAAGTCTTTCTAGTTTTACTTCTACTATTTTACTTATAGTACTTTTTAACCTTGTTATTTTATTGGGTTGTCCAGTTTTCTTCAATTTAGTATATAATAAGATATATATGTTTATTTATTGACGAGTAGTTGGGATCGTAATTAAAAATTTTTTTCTTCTTTACTTCCTTGAATTAACTGCTTAAAAATTGAGGGAATAAATGGGCCTGGAAAGAGTTAACATTCATAAAAGTCCAAGGGAATTAATTTGTTTCTAAACTTGCCCGCCGCAGAGTTTGAACCAGGGACACTTGGGTTTTGATCGATCTCACTACCACTTAAGCTACAGATGCTTACAGTGGTCACTAGTTCAGTGTATGATCAAATTCACTAGTTAAGTGTATGATCAAATTCACTATCATGACCCTCTCATTATTATGTCTATTCTGTCTTGTAGATCTTGTTCATTTCTTCCTCTTCGAACGCTCCATATCGACCACTCTCTTTGTGACTTGTATGTGATCTGAGCCTAAGAGCGATTGTATGTTGTGCCAGTTACGCACCTACAAGTAGGCCAACACATCTGATTTCTGCAACGCTTTTATTTAGTAGGATAGCTTCCTAGGCCCCTACCTCAGTCGCTTCTTACGACATGCCTTGTAAGTCGCAGTGTTACTATTCCTTGCTCCCTTGGTGGTTCCGACATCAACGGCGTCCTTGTTGATTTGACACAATCAGACAAAGTCAACTCAACAAAGTTAAAAAACAAAAACACCATAATTACCTTTTGCCAAAATCTTAAAGAAAAGCACACTATTATTAATTATACTCACATCACTAATTTTCTGGCAGATTGTTCCGAGTTTTTAATCTTACTTTTTATCCTACATATCCTGTAAGATAGAAGATTTATATCACCAGATATCATGCAATTGTGTCTTACCTTCTTCTTCTTTTCTACTTAGCTCCCTCTGAAGCATGAGTAAAAAGTAAAGGAACCCTTTCATACCTTGTGGTTATATAGGTCAATACAGTGTTAGGCCTGTATTTTTCATTGACCGTCGGCACATGATGGGTGCTGTGGTGTCACGCCGGGCCGCCTTTACTTTCCCAGAGCATGTCTGGTACCCAGTTGAGGCTGGGTCGACCTGAGAGCCGTCGCGGCCGGGAAAAATTCCACGTGCATTATGGGAGCTGAACCCAGACCACCAGCCTTGAGAAGCGAGTGAAGCATGAGGCATCAACAAATTTCTTCCAACCCGATATGTCTTGAGAAAGTCATTCTAGGTCATTCCCATCTCCTCTCTTCTTCTGTTAACTTTTCTTCTCTAGATCTTCCCCTATCTATCTTGCCTTCTGTATTCCTTTAAGAGCCAGATGTAGGTATCCAGTCTTTTACATTCTCAACCATTTCTATTTCCTCTTTTTGATTTCCTCTGTGATATTATTGAAGCCTGCGCATCAGATGATTGATAGGACCATCATCATTGCACTTCAGTGAGTAACCATGTGCACTTCAGTAAGTAACCATGTGCACTTCAGTGAGTAACCATGTGCACTTCAGTGAGTAACCATGTGCACTCCGATCTCTTTAGCACCGGCGAAGATCCACGATGTAATTTAGAGGATGGTGAAAACATTTTGTACAAATGTTATTTAAAAAATCTTTCTAATGAATAAAGCCTGGGCAGCAGTTTTCCAGCCTGCTCACATTTGAGTTTGATATGAGAATGAAGACATCAGGAAATAAGTAGGTACAACATCAGTACTGAACTTTATCAAGAAGCACCAAATTAAATAGTTCGGCCACATAAGCAGATTACCAACAGGCAGTGCACCACAGAGAGCAATGTTTCTACGATACAGTGGATACAAAGCAAAAGGCCGGCCACGCAAAAGATGGACATCAGAGATAACAGAGGCAACAAAAGACACTATTTATGAAGCACACACAAAAGTGCTAGAAAACTCTTCTTACCCTGAAACTGTGAGGCAAACTAGATTGGAGAAAAGAAGGAAAGACAAGGTGCATAGAGAGGCTTGCTCCAGGTGTCTCCTTTTTTGACGTGATGCTGAAAGGCATAACAGGATTAGAGAATAGATGATAGATAGATGATAGATAGATTTTCTTCTTCTTTTATATCCAGAAGCACTTGAGCTGAAAGCTCTTCGGCTCGGTGTCATGGACATCGGAACCCTTCGGCTCGGTGCCACGAACACCGTAAATCTGGGGAACCTGTAGCTTTTCTGCCAGTCCGCGGAGTTGAACCCGCACTTACAGAGGACTAGTCACCCGTAGTCCAACGCGCTACGAACACGCTGGGCACGTGGGCAGATAGATAGATAGATAGCTTAAACAATGTTAGGGATACAATCAAAGCACCAACAGGGAAATCCTGTCATAACGATGACTCAGAAATCCAGGTAATTAAGGTAACAACTAAGATACTAGAGAACACCAATCATAATCTATTGGGTCTCTGGGGCTAAGTGGTTAAACCATTGCCTTGCATTCCGAAGGTTGTAAGTTCAATTCCGGGCTATGCCGTTCTGTTCACAAGTGAATTTTTTACAGAGACCACTAGGATTGTTGTCGGAGTTACGGAGTTCGTGCTTTGTGCAATACTTTTGGCAGGTGGCATGCCATTTATGTGTAGAGGACCGAGCCATATGAGGTAAAACCCGGTGCAATGAAGTTAATCTTTCGGTTTTAGACCCTTTAATCCCAATCCGCAACCGGTGGTATTATTGAAAGATGTAAGATCAGCTCTCCAAGAACTTCAGTCCAGAAAATTGCCAGGTCTAGAGGCTCTACTTTCTGAAATATGTCGCAATTATAAGGTCATCTTGCAGTGGAAACCGTATCATTGTGGAATACCAGGAAATGAGACAGCAGACCAACTGGCCAAGAAAGGTGTTGCAGGGAAGCAACAGGATGTACCAGTGATCTATCTCAAAAAGAAAAGGATGATTAAATCAACCAGGAAACTACCAATACTAAACAGATGATGACTACCTCTGATGTTAGAGAAGGCCCGCCCATATTGCAGGGAAACTGATAAAAAGGAAAGCATGCCTTCATGCAAAAATCGGTCAGAAGCGCCACACATGGCACCCTGACTATGAGTGAATTCATAGTGGGTGACTGCAAGAAGAAGAAGACAAATGACAACTACCTCTGAAGTCGAAGAAGCCATGCCTGTATGGCGGATGACACTGATAAAAAGGAAAACAGGCCTTCACGCAAAAATCAGTCAGAAATGCCATACTAAGCGCCCTGAGTATGCCAGAAACCACAGAGGGCAAACACAAGAAGAAGAAAAAGTCAAATGATGACTACCAGAATATGAACAAGATTAGAACAAGTTTTTTCCTGTTTAAGATACTGTAATACACAAGTTGAAAATCATCTTGGAAGAGAAGATAGAAAACAGGAAAGCAAGTGGAAGACACAGAGATACAATTGGGAAAGGACTGGCACCTCAAAATCTAGACCTGACCATTAACTTTACAAGTGTTTACCAGATCAGAGAGGAGCATCTGGTTGAATGGATTAGAATGCAGGATCCCATTGGAGATCGGTTGATTCTCGGTAAGGTCAAGGAGTTTTTATGTCGGGCATAAAGAAAAATCCTAACCTGAACTGTTTCACGGAGGCTGCACTAGCCATGCGGTTATTAAATTCCTCAGGTTCATGTTCCCCCTGTCCTATACCACACTAAAAAGCAGAATTACAGGCAGTAAAAGCAATTTATTAAAACCAGATCACTTATAAGTTGTATGAGGATTATCATCATAGCGCTCCAGACTTGTCCATATGTTCTCAGATTCCCACCTCAACAAATCCAGCAGCTTCCAGCAACCCAACACGTCAGCTCAATATGCAAGTTTACTAGATGTCTGTTGCAAGATCATTCTATATCGCCCGAATGGTTACCGTGGACCAAATTGGGGTGTAAAGAATAGAACCACAGTTACCTGCCATGCATGTCGTAAGAGCGACTAAGGAGGTTGGGCGTGGGGCTAGCTACCCCACACTGTAAAAACACTAGATGACTACAGAACGGAGAGCGAACCGAGTAAACGCTGGCTGAAACCGGACACATCGCCGAAGGATAAGCATCAGAGCTACAAACGGTTCTGAAGATGTGACGTAAAACACACGAATGCTAAGGCTGCATGAATCAGATTTCCACATGAATAGAATTTATGGGGTGGTCTGGTACATCGGTCTGGGCGGTGATCGCAAGAGAGAGAGAGATTACTATATAGATCTTTAATGATGAGTATCAGTTATCAGTTATATGAGGACTATCATGACTCCGGACATGTCCATAGGTGCTCCGATCTCCGTCTCAGCAAATCCAGCAGCGTCCAGCGACCCAACACGCCAGTTCAATGTTGATTAATCAATCTCTTTCCATATTTAGTATGTCGTTCTTTTCGGCTGCACCAATATTGACACCCATCTCTTTCAATCTGGTCAGCGAGTGGATTCACAGCCCTGAAACTCCTCTGTTCGGAAAGACTCTCTCAATGCATGAAGAATGTCACTCGATCCATTGCAGCTCCCTCTGATATTGTAGCTAAGCCATCCAATCTATCAGCTGTTCATTACCCCTAACTCCTGCGTGCCCAGGGACAAAAATAAAGGTGATTTCTCTGATCATTGTCTGTACCAGTACCTCCACCCAGTTGCGTCTCACCATACCTGATTCGACTTTACGAATCATGCTCATGGAGTCACTAAGTATGAAAACACGAGAGTAATTGTGAGATGATGAGTATATGTGTGTGTAACGGGACGAATTCAGGAGAAGTGATGAAATCAGAGAAATGACTGGTCAACCACTAGTAACAACTGCTATAAGAAGGAGAAGATGGAGATATGTGTGGCATACCTTAAGCAGAAATGATCAAAGAATACCAAATTAGGCATTGAAGTGGGAGGAAAAGGGTTCAAGAAGAAAGGATGCCCCAGGGAAAATCTGAAATAAACTTTCCTGAGAGAGGCAAAAAATATCGGACTCAATTTCATAAAAGAGATTGAGCGAGGTGCCCAGTATAGAGAAGTTACTTGCAGGCCCTATGCAACGTATAACGTTACGAGAGGATTATATATAAATATAGGTGTGTGTGGTAATGAGCATAAATATTGTGCTTTGTTTCATCATCAGCTTCGACTGTTAAAGTGGATGAAGATGGTACAGTAGGAGATATATTGTGTGACTTTAAACAGTCTTAGACTTTTGATGATGACACTTCAATGCTTGAATAGAGACTCTGCTCAAATTAGGCATGTCTTGGGAGTAGCTGTTGTAACAATCTCGGAACACCTTTCCTGTTTAAAGTAGAGCATGAGTGGGGAATTGGAGTGAGGATGAGTGCGAGCATTAGGAATAAGTGATGGATGAGTTTTGAGATAGTGAATGAATAAGAATAATTTGAATGTTGAGATGAAGGATGTCAATTAAGTAAAATCATAAATTTATGAGCAGTGGCAAACACGTAAAACAAAGTACTGTAGTTGGAAAAAAGTGAAATGAAAATCGTGGCATATCCTTTACAGGACATAACCATCAACAACAGTAAACGAGCCGCAATTTTCTAGGCACATTATAATGTTCAGTAGTTTGTCATTGCTTTCTGAATGGTGGGGTCTATTTTTACTGTTCGTACAAATCCACGGTAAACAAATTTGCTTCCAAACTGTCTGCCACGAGTTTGAACCAGGTAGCTGTTGTGATCGAGCTCACTACCGCTAAAGCTACAGGTGTACACAGACTATAGTTTTACAAAGTATAAAAACAATATACATAAAACTTATAAAATGTTATGGTTGTTAGGGATTTACTGTCTGACTATATGTTATGTCTGCAGTATAAGAAGTTTAAATATCTTTGCTTCTTTTGTATCCTTTGCTTGATAAAGGTTGTTTGGTCGAAACATCGCTGTGTATTGTTTTGGTACTTTGTAAAAAAATTACAGTACTTTTTATGTTTTGCTAATCAGTGATGT
The DNA here is from genome assembly GCA_020796225.1 of Arion vulgaris. NCBI lineage: Eukaryota > Metazoa > Mollusca > Gastropoda > Stylommatophora > Arionidae > Arion > Arion vulgaris. Next base: position 7,682,940 of record CM036761.1, read on the forward strand.
GGGAGATAACTGATTCACTACCGGGTTCGCCCGAGTGGTTACCGGGCCCAAATTTGGGGTGTAAAGAATAGAACCACTGCTACCTGCCACGCATGTCGTAAGAGGCGACTAAGGAGGTTTGGCTGAAATCGGATGCATATGTCCTAAACATGTAGAAGTCTTATGTGTTTAGGGGCCTACCAAACCAATGTGCAACGTATACACGTTCTTGGCAAAGATCAAACATATCACAAAGAGTGATTATAATTGGTCGTAAAGAACGAACGCAAAGAAGAAGAAGACTACCGGGTTTTTTTTCGCCTCTGGACGGAATTATTTTGTTAGTTTCCAAAATATTGCACACATACTTTAGCTAAACTAAAATATTGTTTCTAAATATGATTTAAAATTTAACTTATTATATATCAAATTAAAGATACATGAATGTACTTTCATAAAATATTTATTGTGTCCAAAAAAATAATGTTGTGTTGACTATGCTTGAAAAATATTAGCATTAATTAAAAAAACTAATTGAAATTGTGAGAACGAAAATCCAACTTTTCAAGGGCCTTGATGAACAATATGTTGAATAAATCAGTCTGCTATCTTTATATATGTAATCCATTTATGAATACACAAACATTAAGAAAATAGTGAAGGAGTGTTTGGTTTATTAACTGTTCACAAAGTAGCATCATAAACATTCATAAAAATCGCTAGTTTTTTATGGTCACAGGGTATTCTAAAATGATTGATAAACTCTGTTTCAATTCGAATTCTAGCATAAGCCATGCTGCTATGTATCCGTTATCGTTTACACATCACTTCTAAGTAGTTTCTGGTTAATATAAATCTTCAATCGAACAACAAATAATAAAAACTCAACAAAATAGTAATCGCTTTTGAGCGACGCGTGGTCCAGGCAGATAAGAAATAGTTACACTTGAGTGTTCCACAATACGGAATCAGTTAAAGAATACGAAAGAGGAGGGATGGATCGACAAAGAAAAAAATGAATACATAAACACACTCACACAGTGTGAGAGGTAGAAAGAGAATTGAATGGAAAGATGCACATACACAATTGTATTCCCCCATCCAGAAGCACTTGAGCTTTCAGCTCTTCTGCTCGGTGCCATGGACATTGTAACCCTTTGGTTCGGTGCCAAGAACACCGTAAATCTGGAGAACCTGTGGCTTTTCTGCCAGTCCGCAGAATTGAACCCGCATTCAGAGAGGACTTGTCACCCATCGTCCAACACGCTACGAACACGCTGAGCAGGCAGGCACACAATTGTATAAACAAGCACACAGTGATAGAGAGAGAAAAAAATCAGTCTTCTTTCTGTCTTTTCTTTAACCATGTTTTGCCTCAGAAAATCAGGATAAGAAGAGATTTCTAGAACAAGATTTTTTGTGCACTTCATAAATAGTATTTTCCTGAGGTCCATCTTTTGTATTGATGGCCTTTTGCTTTGTATCCACTGTACCGTAGTAACATTGCTCTTTGAGGTGCACTGTCTTTATGTGACAGAATGATTTAATTTGTTGTTTCTTGATAAAGTTCATTACTGATGTTGTACCCACTTTTTCCTGATGTCTTCATTTCTAAACTGGTCTCTTCTTGTTATTCCCAGCATTTTGTGTAGACACTTCCTCTCTGTCATGACAAGTTTTCTTCTATCATTTGATGGCAGGGTCCAGGTTTGGCAATGATAGCATAATGTTAGGAGAAAGATTGTGTGTTGAGCAATGCTCTTTTAGTGTTCAAGGTGAAATGTTGGCATTTCAAAATTGGTGTCATTTGTTCTATTTCTTGATGAAGTTCAGTACTGATGTTGTCCCCACTTTTAGAATGATCTCTTCATTACTAAATCGTTCTCTTCTCGATACTCCCAGCATTCTGCACAGACATTGCATCGCACTACAAGTTACTGTTACTGTCTTATTAGGTTCTTATTTTTGTACCCATCACTCAGTTTAGCATGCGTTTCTAGATCCCTGATAACCTGCTGCCTTGCAGGTCGGCTGGGGACAGCCAAAGGCTGACAGAGAGCGAACCCAGTAAACGCTGGCTGAAACCGAACACATCGCCGGAGGGTAAGCACCAGAGCTCAAAACGGTGCTGAAGATGTGACGACAAACCACACCAATGCATGAATCAGATTTCCACATGAATGAGATTTATGGGGAAATCTGGTACACCAGTCTAAGTGGTGATCGCAAAGTAGATGAAAATCCCTGATACAGTCTGCTGTCTGATTTAAGATTTCAGTCAATTTTACTATACAATTTCCTTTCAAAGATTGTAGGTATGGGGTACATTGTTTTATATAATTTCTATAACAATTTCCCTATGTTCTAACACAGCTGACCTGCAGATAGCACACTTAGACAACTGTATCTTAAATGGCATACTAGTGATGCTGTAGGGAATGTGACAAAGGGAACATCTTCTTGTCTGGTAGTCATCATGGCTACAGGAAGAAGAAACAAAAAACAAATTAATTCAACAGCACAATATATATAAATGAGTCGTCATCATAAACAGATATCACCAATATCTCCATCAACAAACATCAATTAAAACAAGTCAAAGACTTTACATACCTTGGCGGAGCTTTTTTTCCAGCAAATTGATTGCTGGGGAGTATGGCTATGATATCAAGGGAACTGCAATGGACCGAAATGACATTCTTAACGTATGGAATCTTTCCGTAAAGAGGAATCTCAGTTGCTGATCAGATTGAGAAAGATGTGTGTAGATATTGGTACAACCGAAAAAGACATACTAAATATGCAAAGAGATTGATTAATCAACATCAAACTGGAGTGTTGGGCCGCAGGACGTTGCCGGATTTGTTGAGGTGTAGGTCAGAGCACTTACGGACATGTCCGGAGCGATATGATGATAGTTCTCATATAACTGATAACTAAATGTTTTATAGTGTGAGCAAATAATGGAAAACATGGTTTATGGAACATGACGCAGATGATGATCAAGATGATGGTGGCAAAAATACATTAAGGAAATAATGAACATGATGATGGAGGCATGGGAAATGGCTGGAGATTGAGTCTTTCAGACAAGCAGTGATGGGAGCTATGGGACAAGCTACATAGAGTATTCTTATTTTCAATCATTCATCTAAACCATGAGATGGATTGCCTCTATGAAGCATGTCAGTTGGAGTTCCTCATTGCATGCTCTGGAGGCTGCGTTCATCTTCTTCGACTGCTCCATATCGACCACTTGTCAACCGCTCTGTGTGATTTGTAAGTGATCTGAGCCTAAGAGCGATTATACGTTGTGCCAGTTATGCGCCTACAAGTAGGCCAGCCAGCACATCCGATTTCTGTGACGCTTTTTATTTACTAGGGTAGCATCCCTAAGGCCTACATCAGTCGCCTCTTACGACATGCATTGTAGGTTGCAGTGGCACTATTCTTTGCTTCCCTTGCGGGCCCGGCACCACACGGGTGGGAGGCTGCGTTCGTGAGGCCATGTTTTTTTTCGTTGGTGTATGTATGATAGACAGGATTTCAGGATATGCTCTGGAGTCTGTGTTTCAGTCTGATCAGGTTCTATTCTGTGAATGTGATGGTTGAGCCTGAAATGTCATGTTTCTGAGGTGAAAGATTATTGTGTGCTGTTAACTGTTTAGTCTGCTGGTAGGATCTTGTGGGTGTTTGCTGTGGGTTTGTTGCCTCCACAACTCTTTGTATTTTCGTTTGATATGTGTTTTGATTTATCAAAAAGATTCAATTTATAAGCACATATCCTACCTCTGTACAGGCACAAGTGATTTCATCTGCGCTTGGTTTGCCAAATTGATGTCAACAAAAGACGTTTTCTTTGGTGCCCTCTTTTTTATCTTCTCTTCGCACATGTTTCTCTAGAGGTTCCATAACATGAAATGGGGGAGACGAGATCAAATGAGCATTCATGAGGTCAAAGTTCAGGTTGATTTTTGCAGCAGTTCCTATTGCAGACAGTATGATTACTTCATCGCTGTAAATACAAAAATAGCTTGAGGTTCAATGTTCATTATCACAACTAATTTCTCATAAATATTAAGTCATTAACTGGTCTACTGATAAATTAAGAAATGAGAGCATTCGAAATGTCGTTGGAATCGCAATATGCATCCTTCTTTTTCAAACGCTCCATATCGATCACTTGTTAACCACACTTTGTGATTTGTATGTGATCCGTCTAAAAGCGATTGTACATTGTGCCAGTTATGCGCCTACAAGTAGGCCAGCACATCCGATTTCTGCGATGTTTTTATTTACTAGTGTTATTTCCATAGACGCCTCTAATGACATGCCTTGTAGGTCGCAGTGTTACTATTCTTTGCTCCTCGATGGGCTCCGGCAACACACAGGCGATCATGCATCCAACATAGTAGAAGACAACAAATAAAATGGTTCAGTCACCTAATGAGAATTAAACCAGATCTAATACAATCTCATGCTAAGAACAACCAGCAACCCGGACACAGAGCCTGAGGAAGACCAAGAACCAGATAATATCACAGATATCCTGTGACATCAAAGACTGCAGAAGAAACACACCTGGCACAGGATAGAAAACTGAAACTCCCCAAGGCCCTTCACGGCACATGTGGACAAGACAAGACTGATCTACAAAGTGTGTTCCCATCCCCCCGTCCTGATTCTGCCTCCAGCAGAGTTTGGGTCAGTTACTTTTTCTTAGGAAGGATTAAAAAGTGAAAATTAGTAGTGTGCTGATGACTTGCCTAAAAAGGGGTCTAAGGACGGAGGATTGACTTCCGTGTACAGCCTTTTTGCTCATATCGCTCAATCCTTCACCGCAGAAATGGCATGCCACCTGTTGAGAGTATTAGAGATAAAACTCCGTAGCTCCTGCAACAATCCTAGAGATCCCTGGAACAAACTTTATAAGCAACATGTGTTCCACATACCAAATAGTTGTTTGTTCCATGTATCCCAATACAGCATGACAGACCAGTTTGGCAGCGTGTGACTTTATCTCTGTTCTCACCTCTCTCCACCAAGCATCTCTGGTTTCTGGCTCTTCTACAGAAAAGAAAACAAATCTGAAATGTCTACCGTTAAAAAATAAAGTTTAAAAAGTCCGTGGTCTCTGTGGCTCAGTGGTTAAGCCCTTTGCCTTGTGAGTCGAAGGTCATGGGTTCGAATCCATACCGCACCGTTTTGTTCACGAGTGCAGTTTTTTCCAGAGACCCTAGGATTGTTGCTGGAGCTACGGGTTCGTGCTTTGTGCAATACTCTCGGCAGGTGGCTTGCCATTTCTGCGGAGAGGGACCGAGCCATATGGGGTAAAACCCGTGCAATGAAGTCAATCCTTTGGCTTTAAAACCCTTTTTAAAAAAAAATAAAGTGAACTCTTTCACTCCGTTTCAGTTTGGAATATCTTCATTGCACTATGGACATGTCCATAGGTGCTCCGTTCTCCTTTGCAATATATCCAACAGCGTCCAGAGACTGACCGTACCAATTCGATTTTGATTGATGAACCTACCCACATACCTGTTGTGCTGTTCTTTTCTGGCCACTCCAATCTTCAATCCCAGCTCTTGCAATCTAGTAATTGGTGTGGAGTGGTTTAAATGAAAATCTTCTTTGCTGCAACACTCTATGAGGGCGTTCATAATGTCAGCTCTATCCATTGGCTGACACCCTGATATGATGGCAGAGCTAGCTAGCCTGTCTGCTCTCTCATTGCCACCGACACCCATTTTCTTTCACTCCGTTATTTTTGGATAGCATGCATGGTAGGGTTGTTGCAGAGCAAAATGTAGCATACAGGACAACTACTTCCAGTATAAGGATGGAGGTTGAGGCCATTATTGCTGCCCTCCATTAGCTCTCTTGGATTCCGTTTACTGAGGCTGTTGTTGTTTCTGACTCAGTTGATGCTTTGGAAGATTGAGAATGATAAGTTGTAGTATGAGTGAATGTCGTCTATATAGATTTCCCGCCCGAGTGGTTACAGGGGTCCAAATTTGGGATGTGAAGAATAGAACCACTGTTACCTGCCACGCATGTTGTAAGAGGCGACTAAGGAAGTTTGGCTGAAATTGGATGCATGTGTCCACTAGGGAATGCTAACCCAAAACAAATGCTTGCAGAAAATGGATGTAAGGCGCATAACATGGTGCAACAACCCCTCACAATGAGGAATGGGATAATGGATTCTACGGTCACCAATCTGCCTCGGAGATTTAGCCACACAGTAAGAATGTCAGACCTACCATTATGAGGGTGGGCAAAACTTACTGCAGGAAGAGGTTGGCACAAACGGGAAGCAGAAATCATAGGGAAATTTTATCCTCAGAACTGCCCCAGTATGCAGACTTGAGAAGAAAGAGGTGGCCCACTTACACCAGCGTCCAATACAAACTGTATGGTGTGGCTGATAATCTGAGGCAGACGGCTGCCTTTATTAGAGAATCCAAAATCCCAATCTAGTGAGAACGCAGAAGAAGATATAGATTTCCAATATCAAGAAACTCATGTGGATCTACTGTCCAGAGCATGCGGGTGTTCGTGGCAACAAGAGAGCAGACATGCTAGCACTGAAAGCATTGATTGTTGGGAAGGTTAGGATGGATAAGGGGAAGTTCTTCAGTCACTTGGCAACCTACTGTTTGATGAAGACACTAAAACAGACGTTGAATCAATCCAATGGTTTAGAAAGCTTGGAATTACATATTGTACAAGTAAAGCTGGATGCTTGATTGGCAGAGAGAGAAGTGTGTTTAACCAGTGAGCCACAGGAACCATCAGTATGCATACCCTTCGAAAACTGTTGGGGGAGACCCTGTGGGTCTGCCTGGAGTGCTGTGACGTCAACTCAGTAACCAATTTTTGTTTTACCTCTACCTCTGGATGCATTTTTATTGCAATATCTACTGAATTAGACAGTATACTGGTTTTGTGTCATCTTACAACTTTCTTCGATACAGTATATCGGCTCAATAGGGCAAAGAGGTTAAATTATACATATCATATGGATATGCCCGCGTGCCCAGCATGTTTGTAGCGCTGGACTACGGGTGACTAGTCCTCTGTAAGTGCGGGTTCTTTTTTTTTTTTTTTTCGTCCGCTTTCAACTCAGACGAGTTTCATCTCTGAAACTGATTTTTGCGTGAAAATCTGTTTTTCCAATTTCTTACAATGGCAGCAGCGTGCACATTGTAAATTACTTTACACTGGCAGCCGTGTGCTCAATGTACTCGTAATTAGTATTCCCTCGCCATACAGGCAGATTTTCTCCGACTTCAGAGGTACTCATGTTATCGTCCTGAGTAAGACCAGGGACTCGAACAAATGCCGGACAGTAGGTTCGAACCCGAGCTATGAGGCGTCTCACAGCTAGCAGGCCGAGCTACTATCAACTACTCTAGGCAGTCCCCCAGTGCGGGTTCAACTCCGCGGACTGGCAGAAAAGCTACAGGTTCCCCAGATTTACGGTGTTCGTGGAACCGAGCCGAAGGGTTACGATGTCCATGACACCGAGCCGAAGAGCCACCGAGCTTTCAGCTCAAGTGCTTCTGGATCGAATAAAAAAAAAATCATATGGATATAATTATGGAAAAGACTTTCTCAAAGATCTAAGCAGAACATGCCACGTCATTAAATTTTGTCTACGTACCGAATACTGCAGACTCAACAGACACATAGAGTAGGAATAAGACAAACAACTCTCTGTCAGTGTCAGCAGGTGGAACAGACATAGGAGCATGTCCCGAAGACTGTCCTCTCTTAGGTGAGCTAAGAAGCAATATTTGGCCAGTCTGTCAGTCGACTTAAAAATTAAGCTTTGGGGAAACCTGACAGACCTGAAACTGATTGCCCTGTTTGTGGTCCACAGTAAACTAAGAGCATGAGCAGAAATTGCTGAAGAAGAAGAATTCACATCACAAAAAGGACCATATGTCAAGGAAATAGTTTATAAGGTAGCACCAGGGTCAGTTGCTGGCACTGACCAAGACCCTACTTGTTTAGATTTCAGCATAGTATCAGAGAGAAAGATCATTGCTTTCTAAACGCTAAACGGTGAGGTCTGTTTCTGTCATTTGTAAAAATCCACAGAAACAAATTTGCTTCCAAACTGCCCTCTGCAGAGTTTGAACCAGGTACTCTTGGATTGTGACCGAGCTCACTTCTGTTAAGTCACAGACGCCCACAATATGAAATTTAATTCTTTCTTCTTTTTCTTCTTTGAACGCTCCATATTGACCTTTAACCCTTTCACTTGTTAACCACTCTGTTCCTTGACACTTGTTAACCACTCTGTTTGATTTGTATGTTATCTCAGCCTAAGAGCACTTGTACGTTGTGACAGTTATGCGCCTACAAGTAGGCCAGAGCATCCGATTTCTGCACTGCTTTTTATTTACTAGGGTAGCATCCCTAGGTCCTGCATTCGTTGCCTAAGACATGCCTTGTAGGTCGCAGTGGTACTATTCTTTGCTTCCCTTTTGGGCCCCGGCACCACACAGGCAAGAAATTTAATTCTAATTGTTTCATTACCTGGGTTGTGAATTTTGTCCAAGAGTTTAACAGAACGTGCTGACACAACGCCTCCCAGGCTTTGGATGAATCCTGCAGGGAATGTACGCATGGTGAAAAATGGGTACTCCTGGTGAACAAATGGACATGACAGATTATTAAAACAATTGTCTATTAGACAAACTGCTTACAATGAATACAGTGCAGCTAAACAAGATATCATTGTGATTTGGACTGAATAAACAGATGTAATATTGTAGAGAATGAAGGAACTGACAGACTGGCAAAAGCTGGCACCACAAAAGGGAACAATTCCATCGTAGAACATCACTCACAGAAGCAAAGATACATGAAAGTAAAATATAAATATGAATCATACAACAGAACATCATCATCATCAAATTCCTTGTCCTGAGCAGAACTTTGCCACCCTAACAGTCACTTAGAATTTCTCTCTCTCTTACGCCAGAAGTTCTGCCTCTGCAGTCATCATGCTTAAACTATCCATTACAGCCGAATACATTGTCTCCGTGGTCTTCCGCTTCTCTTTGCTGGGATGCTCTTCCATGATAGTCTCCTCCAACCTTTCGTGTCTCTTTATATGTCCAAAATACTTCAATTTTCTCATTATTATTTGTAGCATCAGCCAGTTTTCTGTGATTTTGAGTTTCTTCTGTATAGATCTGTTTGTTCCCTTCTCTGTCCATGATATACGGAGGACTCTTCTGTAATACTTACATTCAAAAGCACATATATGAACAGTAAGCAATTATCAAGAAGACCCCCACCTACAAAATTTGAGGTGTAAAGAATAGAACCACTGTTGCCTGCCACGCATGTCTAAGAGGCGACTAAGGAGGTTGCCTGAAATCGAGGCACATGTCCTAAACGTGTAGAAGTCTATGCGTTTAGGGCCCTACCAAACCAATGAATGTATACACTTTCTTGGCAAAGATCAAACATATCACAAATAGTGATTAAAATTGGTCATAAAGAACAACTCAAAAAAACGAACCTAAAAATAGATAAGAATCCAACACCACCATTTTTTTTATTTTCAGAAACTATAGACTACAAACTCATCTCCACAAAATGAAAACTGCACAACCTGATCAGTGGGTATGCTTAAATGGCCCTCAGCATGTGTGGTACCGGCCGCAAGGAAGCAAAGAATTGTACCACTGCAACCTACAAGGTATGTCATAAGAGGCGACTGATGTAGGACCTAGGGAAGCTACCCTAGAAAATAAAAAACATCGCAGAAATCGGACTAGCTTCCCTAGGCCCCTACCTCAGTCGCCTCTTAAAACATGCCTTGTAGGTCGCAGTGTTACTATTCTTTGCTCCCCTTGCAAGCCCCGGCAACATACAGGTGGCTCAATCATACAATAATACTGAAACCATAATATCGAAAAGAAAAACAAAATCATGTGATAAGCTACATACCAATAACTCAATATTTTGCTGAAGAACAGCAGATCTGAACTGATAAGGTCTTGCTAGTGGAATGAGTGGTACACCACTACTTATTGTTGGTGCTTGCATATAGTTTGCTGCGGAAAAAAATATAAGAAAAATAAACCATTCAATAAAGGTTTTTTTTTTTTTCAAATCCAGAAGCACTTGAGCTGAAAGCTCTTCGGCTCGGTGTCATGGACATCGTAACCCTTCGGCTCGGTGCCACAAGCACCGTAAATGTGGGGAACCTGTAGCTTTTCTGCTAGTCCGCGAGTTGAACCCGCACTTACAGAGGACTAGTCACTCGTAGTCCAACGTGCTACAAACACGCTGGGCATGCATCTTGTTTTATTTCTACTACTCCTTTACTTGACTGATAGATAGGACTATCACCATTGCTCTTCAGTGAGTAACCATATGTGCTCCGATCTCTTTCTTAAACAGGAAGATCTCAGTGGCAGTGCATGAACTCCGTAGCACAGTTGAGGGTATCCGATGTAATTTAGAAGTTAACGAAAATATTTTTAAGAATTTTTTTTAAATTTCACTACAGAAAGTTGCATGGACAGTGGCTTTCCAGCTTGTTCTTCTCGATTTTGAATTGTCATGGGTTGTTTTATGTGCTCAACTTGAACACAGGACCTATGTTTTATCATCCGCCTCTAATAGGACTAGGAACTTGATCTTACCTACACTGAGATCAGGGATATCTGGAAAAATATTCCAATGGCTCCACAAGGAGCGTGCCGATTACCTTTGGAACACGAGTCGAGTACATAACCTCTACACCATTAAGACCTCTTGTTCTCTTATTTCTTGTTTCTCTACAGCCATTAATATTTATCTTTACCTGATCAACAACCATTTTTGGTAGAAGCTTAAGGATGTCTAAATGCTCTTCCTTGTTAAGTCGAAGACGAAAGAGATCTTTGGGGGTTGGGGGAAGGGGACTCTGTGGCCAAGTGGTTAAACCCTTGCCGTGCGTTAAAAAGGTTGTGAGTTTGAATCCGGACCATACCATTCTGTTCACAAGTGAATGATCATTCATCTCTCAAGCATACTTATTGAGAAGAGGAAGAAGAAGAAGGAGGAGAGGAGAATAAGAATAAGGAGAGGAGGAGATGAAGAGGAAGGAGGAGAAGAAGAAGGGAAAGCAGGAGAAGAACGAGGAGAAGAAGAAGGTAAAAAGGAAGGAGGCAAAGAATTCTTTGAGAGAACCCTAGGATTGTTACTTGAGCTACAGAGTTCACGCTTTCTGCAAAACTCTCAGCAGCTGGCGTGCCACTTCTTTGGAGAGGGACTGAGCTATATGGGTAAACCCAGTGCAATGAAGTCAATACTTTGGATTCAAACCCACATTTTTAAAAAGAGATGAAGTTAGTGACAGCCATTACCCCTGAAGTCGGAGAAGGAATGTCTGTATGGCGGAGTACACTGATAAAAAGGAAAGCATGCCTTCATGCAAAAATCAGCCATACCAGGCGCACTGACTATGCTTGAATTCAAAGCGGGCGAACGCAAGAAGAAAGAAAGAATAAGTGACAGCAGTTTATTATACACCTACCCTTGGGCGGGGAACCAATCTCTGAGTCGGATAACCTTCTGTTGGTTTTCGTTACTGGTATAGTTCGTAGTGGGGACACAGAGTGTCGGAGACTTATTTTCTGAGGTAATAGTGATGCTGTAATAGGTTTTATAATTGCAGTTGTTGTAGAAGTTGATAGTCCTGATAACGGATTATCTTGCTGTCGTTGATGTACATCTAGAACTGGTGCAGTTGATGGAGTCAGAACATAGTCATCAGGTAGGGATGTGCTGTATGGGAAATTGAAGAGGGATGGATTTGAACCATTTTTGTTTTGGTGAATCATAGCTGGAGCAGATGGAGGTTGATGTTTAAAATCTGTAGTTAAGCGTCTTTGGTCAAATAATCTTGTCCTAGCAGACATGGTGGGATGAGAAGATGATGGTGGGGAATCGGGACTGGACGAGTGCTTTTTCAGAGTAGAGTGATGTGGTATTGGTTTATCATGCTTGTGGGAGTAGTGATGGTGTATGCTGAATGTGTGACGCCGAATGCTACATAGTGACACAGTAAAGAAAAACAAGTTAGTTACTTATTTCAAAAAGCAGACAACTTATCTACCAGTTAAATATAAGTAATATTATCTTATTCAAGGGGTTCAGCAGCAAGTGGGCATGAGAAAGCAGGAGCCCCTGCTACACGTGAACAAAACCAACAATGTGTGTTTAACCAGCAAGTCATGGGAACCATCTGCATACAATGTTTTGTGCTTGTTTGCTATGAATTCAGTCGTAGTCACAGTCCCTAATATAGCGTCTGACTGATTTTTGCATGAAGCTTGCTTTTATTATCACCTCTCCATTCAGCAAGCCTTATTTCAACTTCAGAGGTACTTGTAATTTAGATTCCCCAAGAAAAGGGTAAGTGTCTCCATTTCTTCTCCTTCCTATTCTCTTCCTCCTTTTCATTGTTTTTTTTCCTCCTTTCCATTTTATCCTTTCTTCTCCTCACCTTCTCTCCTCCTCCTTTCATTTTACTCTTCTTCTCTTCTTCTTTCTCTCTTCTTCTTCTTTCCCCTTTTCCTTCTTTTCCTTTTCCTCCTCCTCCCCTAATTCTTCTTCTTCTCTTCTTTCCTTCATTCTTCCCAATAAGTATGCTTAAGTAGTGAATGATCATGAAAATACATTTTGGGTGATTGTGTAACTGATTTAAAATTTAAAAGTCCTCACTCTCTGACTGGAGAAGTTGAAGTAAGAGAAGACACTGAAGGTGACACCTGGGTTAACTGTGGTCTGGTGAGAGTCACTGCTGTGCCTACTGCTCTCACAACAATACCAGACTCTCCTTCCAAGTCAAAGTTCTGGAAATAGCTGTAGAATATATACACAGAAAAACAAACCAATAATGAAGTTCTGAAGTAATTAGGAATGAAAGAAATTAATAATTGAAAGAGGTACAAATATTTGGTAAATCAATTATTTGGAACGAGAAATGTTCTGTTACGAGATCAACATCATGGCACATTATACACTACAACGTTGCAATCAATATACACAATTTATAAACCATCACAATTTTCTGAAAGAAGTTCTTCTTCTTCTTTGAACAGTCCATATCGACCACTTGCTAAACAACTCTGTGTGATTTGTATGTGATCTGAACCTAAGAGCGATTGTACATGGTGCCAGTTATGCACCTACAAGTAGGCCAGCACATCCGATTTCTGTGATGCTTTTTATTTACTAGGGTAGCTACCTTAGGCCCCTACCTCAATCGCCTCTTATGACATGCCTTGTAGGTAGCAGTGGTACTATTCTTTGCTCCCCTTGCTAGCCCTGGAAACACACAGGCGTCTTAAAAAAGTATGTAATGTAATAGCCGCCCAACGCAAGCAATGATGACCACAGTCTCAGACATGTTCTTCTTTGTTCTTTGCGTTGTTCTTTGACCAATTTTAATCACTCTTTGTGATATGTTTGATCTTTGCCAAGAAGCGTGTATCGTTGCACATTGGTTTGGTAGGCCCCTAACGCATAGACTTCTACACGTTTAGGACACATGCATCGATTTCAGCCAAACCTCCTTAGTCGCCTCTTACGACATGTGTGGAAGGTAACAGTGGTTCTATTCTTTACACCCCAAATTTGGGCCCGGTAACCACTCGGGCGTCTCAGGCGTGTGTTGTTGTACCTTTCTGGTGTGTGCGGGGGTGACTGTAAGTCCAATCCCCAACACAATCCCTACCACAGGTCATCAAGGTTACAAATGATCAAGATTACGATTAGACATGTGGCTGTTGTGTGTTTCGTCTTTTCACATGGCTTGTTTTCTCTGTACCTCAACAGTATGACGATTCTTTAAAGAAGTATACAGATTGACTTCACGGTACGAGAAATAGCGTCAACATCTGAGATGATAACAAACATTAGGAACAGAGATTTGTGGAGTTCCATGATCGTTTGGCATGGTCCAGCCGGCATGGCACCTGATGATGACATATGTGAAAACCATCGACCAGGTATCTCAGAAAAAAAAAAGTAGAGAAAGCTCAGTTAGAATGTCACATGAAGATAATACAACAACAATAAAGATTACTTTACCCTAATACAGCATTGCCTCCCATGTCTATAACTTTCACACCCAGCTTCCGCTGTAGAGTTCCTGTTATGGAAATATTTTAGAATGCAGATCAATGCAAGCTAATTTAGTTTAGTTACAGTTTAGTGTAGTTTAGTTGTGTAGTTTAAATGATTGACTGATTGATAGGACCATCATCATTGCACTTTATTGAGTAACCATGTGTGCTCCGATCTCTTTCTTACACACACTTACATAGGAAGATCTCATCGGCAGTGCAAGAATGCCGTAGCCTCATGCAGGGTCCCAAGTTGTGTAGTTTAGTTTAGTGTAGTTTAGTGCAATTTAGTTTAGTGTAGTTAGTGCAGTTTAGTTTAGTGTAGTTAGTGCACTTTAGTTTAGTGCGGTTTAGTGGTTTAGTTTAGCACAGTTTAGTTTAGTGCAGTTTAATTTAGTGCAATTTAGTTTAGTTTAGTGCAGTTTAGTTTAGTGCAGTTTAGTTTAGCGCAGTTTAGTTTAGTGCAGTTTAGTTTAGCGCAGTTTAGTTCAGTGCAGTTTAGTGCAGTTTAGTTTAGTGCAGTTTAATTTAGTGCAGTTTAGTTTAGTGCAGTTTAGTTTAGCGCAGTTTAGTTTAGTGCAGTTTAGTTCAGTGCAGGTTCGTGATTTAGTTGAAGAAGATCTTCAAATGAACAAAGAACAATTTCTAAATAAATACTCCCCCCAAAAATTGTGACATTTTTCTATCACAGAAAGATCAGGCAAAAATATATGCATTGAAATCAATCTTTTACACATACTTCTACAGGTGTTCAAGATAAATGCAGCCCCATTGACAAATCGAAATTTGCCAGATAATCTATCACGTTGTGTTTATTTAATATTTAAACCGGTTCTGACTAGCTCGTCCTACGCCACATTTGTTCATCGCCTCTTCCCGCATTACAAGTACACACCGTCACACAACCTTGACCTATACTACGTCTTAACTGAACCTTCTCATTTCCATACATATATGCCAGATTAGCTCCATTCATAGGCTGCTTTTAAGTTGAACACCCTGTAGTAGTAGCATGTCTCTTGAACATCGCTTCATCACAGCTCGCCTAAAAAACTCTCCGTCTCTAACAAGCTCTCCTACCTCTTCAAGTGTCATGTTCAAGGTTTATTTGATGTCCTGCTGCCACTTTCATTTTGGTAGTCCCCTGCCTCATACTCCAGGAACCATGTTTTCCATTACCGTTCTCTCCAAACCACTGCGATATTTAACGTGGCCAAAATATTTCACCTTCTGGAACATGATGTTATTTATGAGCTAATGTGCCTTGATATGCAGTTCTTGTAGAATATCTGTTTTTTCTCTTCTCTGTCCAGGATGCTCTAAGAACTTTTCTGTAACACCTTTTTTCAAATGCTTCAATTTCTTTCTTTAATGTTTGTGTTATGGTCCACGATTCACATCCATATGTTACCACAGGGAATATACATGTTCTCAAAAGTCTTACTTTTGTATTTACACACTATTATAAACATTTAAAAAACTGGATTCAATATTCAGATGAAACATAAAATAACAAAACAAAACCTGAGAGCTTTGAAAACAGTCTTTGTCGTGCTTCATTAGATGCCCTTGGAGATCTGATCTTCTCAATCCATTGATATTCTGGGTTATCATTGACCACCAGCTCCTCAATGAATCCAAGGATCTTCTGTATACACCAGCCTGTTGGTACAGCACTTGCTGAGACAGAAAAGAAAAATATTGTAGTGTCAGAATAACTTCTGTAACAATAATCACAAAAGTAAGAACCACTAAACCGAAATGATGTCTCTGTGCACAGTACACTCCCATAAGTGCACAGGCTGCATTCTTCCTCTTCTTCATCTTCGAACACTCCATATTGACTTTTTGTTAAACCCCTCTTTGTGGCATGTAAATTTCAGCCAAATTTCTGTATATTATCCAACAGGATACAAATTTGTACAGATGGTTGTTACTAAGATTTTAGAGGAGAGAAACCCAACTTTCTTCTTCCTCTTAGGTTCCATATCGTCACTATTAACTACTTTCTGGATTTGTTTGATATTGAGCCTAAGACCTACTTGCATTCAAGAGTTAGATTGACTTCCGTACAGAATAGCCACATCTGAGATGATCAACTGAAAGCATTTGTGATTTGATCGTGGCTTCCAGGCCCCCATGCACCTATGATGCATGCCTTGTAGGTTCTGCAGTGTAAAGCTATTAGAATGTCACATGAAGAAATACAACAACAATAAGATTACTTGCTAAGGCGCATTCTATGTCTATACTAAAGTGTCCGGAAGAGTTCTTAGGAAATTTTTAGAATGCAGATCATGCAAGCTAATTAGTTCAGTACAGGCTTGTGAGTTTATTTAAAAGTATCGATATTGAAGAATCAATAGTTTTAATGTGATTCACACACAAAGCAACTCACTCGCAGTCAAGAATGCACCTGGGTCTCATGTGTAGTTATTTATGTTAGTCTTCAGTTATGCATTTAGTTAGTGTAGTTATCATTGTTTAGGTAGTAGTGCCTTTAGTTAGTGCAGTTTGGGAGAAAAGTAGTGCAGTTAGTTGTGCTAACTTTGTACAGTATTAGTGCAGTTTAGTTAGTCTTAGTTCATGCAGGTCGGATTAGTTGAAGTGATCTCAATGCAAGCTTTCTTAAATCTCCCAACAAATGGACATCATCACGAAGACAAGCAAAATATAGGCATTGAAATCAATCTTTTCCTTGCCAATGTTTCAGATAAATTTTGCCCATTGACAAATCGAATTGTGCAGATAATCACACTTGTGAAAATTTAAACCGGTCTGCTAGCCTGATCCTAGCACTTTGTTCAGTGCTTTATACAAGACGCATTGATTACACAGGTCCTTACAATCGCCAAACTGAACCTTCCATTAAATATATGCCAGATTACCTTTAACCTTTTCAGTTGAAACCTGTGTTTGAATTTCTTGGGCTTGTGTCACTGATGTATTCCCATCTCAAGCTTCACCTTTAGTGCATGTTCATTTATTGATGTCGGGCCCACTTTCATTATCCCTGCCCATACTCCAGAAATGTCCATTACCTCTGTCCAAACCATGTATCAAGTGGTCAAACTCACCCGCATGATGTTTTCTATTGCCTTATAGAGTTGGATCGTCCATCCTGTCAGGACCCACTTTCTGTAACACCTTCTCAAATGTTCAATTTCTTTCTTCCGATCAATCCATGTCAGGAAGCATGTTCTCAATCTGAACATATTTAAATTTCTTCTCAGATGAACTAAATACAAACACCTGAGCGAAAAGTCTGTACTGCTTATAAGCCCTTGGCTGATCTTCTTCTTGTTTGGTACAACAATATGCCCTCAATGAATCCAGGATCCTTCTCATCACCAGCCTGTTGGTCAGCACTTGCAGCAGAAGAAAAATTTGTGTGCAGAATACTTGAAATAATCACAAGAAGAACCTGAAGTTCTTATGCACAGTCCTATAGTCCCTGCATTCTTCCCTCTTCATTTCCCCATATTGTTGACCTCTGGAGAAAAGCAACTATAAGACAGGATTCAAATTGTACGATGGACTTTTTGGAGAGAAGCCCTACTCACTTCCTTGGTTCCAGTACGCCACATAGAACTCTTTCTGGACTTGGATTGAGCCTAAGCCATTGACAGTGGAGTTATGCCTAAATGGCACACTGCGAGATTTTTTCTGATGAACCCAGGTGCATTCTTATTCACCTGTAGGTTGCGTGTTTATATTTCCTTGAAACAAATTGGCGTAGATATTGTTACTATAAAGTCCGACAAGTACTTCTACATTGATAACCTAGCTTCTGCCCCTAAGACTTACATCCTTATTAGTCAAAAATCAGGAATGGTGAGACGCAACTGGTACAGACAATGATCAGAGAAATCACCTTCATTTTAGCCCTGGCATGCAGGAGTTAGGGGTAATTAACGAGCTGATAGATTGGCTGGCTTGGCTACAATATCAGAGGAGCTGCCATGGATTGAAATGACATTCTTCACGCATTGAGTCCTTCCGAACAGAGGAGTTTCAGGGCTGTGAATCCCACTCGCTGATAAGATTGAGAGAGATGGGTGTCAATATTGGTGAAGCCCGAAAAGAACGACATACTAAATATGCAAGGAGATTGATTAATCAACATTGAACTGGCGTGTTGGGCCGCTCGACGCTGCTGGATTTGCTGAGGTGGAGATCGGAGCACCTATGGACATGTCCGGTGTGCTATGATGATAGTCCTCATATAACTGATAGTCCAAAATGCTCCCTTGCCCTTTGTTGCTGTCATATCCTAGTTAAAGCAATGTAGTAATTAAATTATTCTATTAAAAATTCAAAGATACACCACATATCTTTGGTAAACTGGTTCTGAATGAACTTCTTGTGTGTCAAATTTGTATAGTACCCCATAACTGAAACTTAGCAGCAAACGAAATCTTGAACTCTACATGATTCATGCACGAAATATATTAAGTAATTAAATATGTGATGGGTTGATCTTACTTCATCATGACCTTTGACCACAGAGTCCGAGATTTTTTTTAATGCGCAGAAAAATGAATGTAATTAACACTTCCATATGACATAGATTAGTCAGGCAACTATGTACTGCAAATTTGGTCTGGTCTGCATTTTGGGCATGGAAAGTTGATTATGCATCCATGACGATAGGACCTTGACGATGGGACCTTGATTCTTAGTATATAACAGATGTGCTTGGGTTGCAGTCAGCTGGATAAATTTGTCATGGACGGAGCCCTTCTGTAAAAGATGGTTATTGATGAGGACACAACACTGTGGCATCCCAGGAAATGAAAAGGCTGACAAACTTGCAAGAACTGGAAGGAGCCTAACACAACTCCACCCAACGCAAAACTTTGCAGGTGCAGAGACTCTCCTGAAACAGTCTATAAAAATGATGTGAAGAAAACAAATGGAGGATACAACCCAGAACATGACGACATAAATACATAAAAAACAGAAAAACTGAGACGGTATGAAAGAATGGCAAGCACAGATCTGTGGATAAGAACAGGACAGGAACCCATGATGACCAGGTCAGGAGGAGAAAATAGTGATATGTTGGGCATACTCTGCAGAAGATAGAGTTGAGTGTCACTAGACAAACAGTCTTCTTCTTCTTCTTCTTGTGTTCGTTCTTACGACCAATTTTAATCATTCTTTGTGATATGTTTGATCTTTGCCGAGAACGTGTATACATTGCACATTGGTTTGGTAGGCCTCTAAACGCATAGACTTCTACAAGTTTAGGACATGTGCACCGATTTCAGCCAAACCTTCTTAGTCGCCTCTTATGACATGCATGGCAGGTAACAGTGGTTCTATTCTTTCCACCCCAAATTTGGGCCCCAGTAACCACTCGGGCGGAGACAAGCAGTAAAACTCACAAGAAAAAGAGAATGTCCTAAACAGACCTGGAGACAGTCTTCTTGAGGAACGGAAAAATCTGGGAAGCCATAAAGAAAATGGCCAGAGAACAGGAAAATGGAAAACAACAGTTGAGGTTATATGCTTCAGAAGAAGCAGAGAGGAATAAGTAAGTAAGTAAATAAACTGGTGCACATATTAGACATTTACAAACAATAGCAAAGAAAAAAAACAGAAGACTACAGGCATGACTAATGGTATTCAACTTACTACAGAAGAAATGTATGCCACACGATGACTGTCTAAACTTGTTCAAATCATTGAATAGTTCCACACACACCTGAACATTCAGCTCACCTCTGAGTCCTGAATGAAAAAAAAATGATATGAATCTAGGAATCTCAATATTCTTCTTCTTCTTCTTGTTGATTGTTCTTTTTGGCCATTTTGATCACTCTTATTGTGATATATATACACAGCCTTTGCCAAGAACGTTTTTTACGTCACATCATTCAGCGCCATTTGGAGCTCTGGTGTTTATCCTTCGGCGACGTGTCCGGTTTCAGCCAACGTTTACTGGGTTCGCTCTTCGTCAGCCTTTGGCTGTCCCCAGCCGACCTGCAAGGCAGCAGGTTCTCAATATTCTAAACAGTTAAGAATAGTAAAGGTGGTCTCTATGTGTAAGTGGTTAAGTCTTTGCCTTTCGTTCCAAAGGTCGTAGGTTCAAATCTGGACAGCGCTGTTCTATTCACAAGTGCATTTTTTCTAGAGACCCTAGGACTGTTGCAGGAGCTTAATAGTTCATGCTTTGTGTAATACTCTTGGCAAGTGTCGTGCCATTTCTGAGGAGAGGGACAGAGTCCCGGACCACACCGTTCTGGTCACAAGTACATTTTTCCAGAGACCCCTAGTGCTGTTGCAGGAGCTACGAAGCTTGTGCTTTGTGTAATACTCTCTTCAAGCTTTGTGCCATTTCTACGAAGAGGGACAGAGTCCTAAGGGGTAAACCCATGGTGCAGTGAAGTCAATCCTTCGGCTTTAGACCCTTTTTTAAAGGAAAGTTGCATGTCTTAATATCATGTGCTTGTGTGAGCACTTTCAAGTGTTGATAATCAGGGCAATGGATGGTTACATAGGTAGACTAGAATATGCTTAAAGGTTAGGTGTTCGCTTCTCGTGACAAAGGTACTCAGTTCATACCCTCATGGAGCTATCGCAATATTTTCCAGAGATCCCTGATCTCAGTGTAGGTGAGATCGAGTTTCTATTCGTATCGGAGATGGACGATAAAAGAAGATCCTCTGTTCAATTTGAGCACGCAAAAGAACCCTTGGCAGTTCAAAATCAAAAAGAGCAGGCTGGAAATCCGCTGCCCTGGCAAAATTCGTTAGAAAGATTAACAATATAAATTTCTGCAAAATATTTTCATCATCTTCAAAATTACATTGGGGATCCTTGCAGGTGCTGAGGAGTTTGTGCACTGTTGCTGAGATTCCTGTGTAAGAAAGAGATCGGAGAACACAAGAACACATGGTTACTCAATGAAGTGCAATGATGATGGTCCTATCAATCAATCAATCGATCAAACATGCTTAGAACTCAAATACTCTTTGTGCAATACTCTCATCAGGTAGCATGCCATTTCTGTGGAGTTTCCAAGACATATGGGGAAACCTGGTATACTGAAGTCACTGTTCTGGGCATGTGGGTGTTTGTGGCAATGAGAGAGCAGGCAGGCTTGCATCAACAGTATTGGTTGTTGGGGAGTTGAAGTCGATGGATATGGTGAAGGGGTATGTTCTTCGGTCTCTTTGTGACTGCCTGTTGGAAGAAGACACTAAAATAGATGTTGAATCGATCCACCGATTTAAGCAGTTTGGAGTTACCCGTTGTATGGGTAGAACTGGATGCATGAGGGGCAGAGTGAGGAGTGTGTTTAACAAGGGAACCAAAGAAACCATCCGTACGCATACTCTTCTATATCTGTTGGGGGAGACTGAGCGCATATTGCAATGACGTCAGTTTAGCAACCAATTAACCAGTAGACCCCAACAATGCAGGACTACCAACAAATAATGGAGATCCCCAAATAAATCATTGATATACATCTTATTTGACATATACATGGTTGTGAAGCATGGACATTTAACAAAGCAGTGGAATATGTGCTTTTCTATATAAATGTTACAGAAGAGTCTTCCGTATATCATGGAGAGAAGAGAACAAATAAATCTATCCAGAAAGAACTCAAAATCAAAGAAAACTGGCTGATGCTACAATTAAGAATGAGAAAATTAAAGTATTTTGGACATTTAAGAGACACGAAGGGCTGGAGAAGACCCTCATGAAACGAGGGATCCCAGCAAAGAGGAGAAGATGGATTCAGGATGTAACTGATGATTTGAGCATGACCGCTGCAGAGGCAGGACATCTGGCTATGAGAGAGAGAAATTCCGAAGGACTGTTAAGGTGGCAAAGTTCTGCTCAGGACAAGCTATTTGATGATGATAATATGACAAATGAAAAAACGAGATGACAGATTCTCACCTTCCATGGTGTCATATATTGGGAACCATCCACTGATAATGTTGGGGGACTCAGGTGTGAGGAGTGGGTTCAAATCGATATATACCTTACCAATTGTGCCATGGGCACTGTATGTGTCGTAGTCTAACACCCTGTGAGTGGGAGGAAGAGTGGGAACAGTATATCTAGATTAGAAGTACATATCACAGTCCCATAATACTTTGTATCTAAATCACTACTTATCTGCCTCTGCTACTGATTATTATCATTAACATCTACGAGCAAGTATCAAACATGGCCAATAACAGCAGCTAATGAGCGAAAATCATAATGACAGAGATGAAGTGTTGTAGAAAGAGCTGCAGGTGTGACAATAAGAGACAAAATTAGAAATGAAATCAGAAGAAGACTGGATGTGAAACCATGCGATTCATAAAATAACAACAGATTAAATGGTTTGGATACCTGACAAGAATGCCCTGGTATCACCTACCACAGAGAGTCACACAGAAAAAGTATAATGAGTACAAAGCAAGAGGACGACTACACAAAAGATGGAGCAACGGCATCAAGAACAGCCTTACGAAAATTAATATCAGTTAACAAAGTGCCTTAAGACAAGCACACACAAGATCACTATGTTTCTCCCCCAACACTTCTATAAAGAAGTAAATGGTGGAAGAGAAGAACAAGCACACACAAGATCACTATGTTTCACCCCCAACACTTCTATAAAGAAGTAAATGGTGGAAGAGAAGAACAAGCACACACAAGATCACTACGTTTCCCCCAACACTTCTATAAAGAAGTAAATAGTGGAAGAGAAGAAGAACAAGCACACACAAGATCACTATGTTTCACCCCAACACTTCTATAAAGAAGTAAATGGTGGAAGAAGAAGAACAAGCACACACAAGATCACTATGTTTCACCCCAACACTTCTATAAAGAAGTAAATGGTGGAAGAGAAGAACAAGCACACACAAGATCACTATGTTTCACCCCCAACACTTCTATAAAGAAGTAAATGGTGGAAGAGAAGAACAAGCACACACAAGATCACTAGTTTCCCCCAACACTTCTATAAAGAAGTAAATGGTTGAAGAGAAGAACAAGCACACACAAGATCACTATGTTTCCCCCAACACTTCTATAAAGAAGTAAATGGTGGAAGAGAAAAGCACACACAAGATCACTAGGTTCACCACACACATTCTATAAGAAGTAAATGGTAAGAGAAGTAAAGGCACACAAGATCCTAGTTATCAACACTTCTATAAAGGAAATGGTGGAAGAGAAGAACAAGCACATAAGATCACTATGTTTCACCCCCAACATATATAAGAGTGAAGAGGTGGAAGGACAGTCCACAAGATCACTATGTTTCACCCCAACCTAGTAAAAAGTAAATGGTGAAGGAACAGGAACAAGATCACTAGTTTCAACACTTCTATAAAGAAGTAAATGGTGGAAGAGAACAAGCACACACAAGATCACTACGTTCCCCAACACTTCTATAAAGAAGTAAATGGTGGAAGAGCAGAGAACAAGCACACACAAGATCACTATGTTTCCAACACTTCTATAAAGAAGTAAATGGTGGAAGAGAAGAACAAGCACACACAAGATCACTATGTTTTTCCCCAACACTTCTATAAAGAAGTAAATGGTGGAAGAGAAGAAGAAGACCTAAGAGTACACCACAACGAGCATTACTATTCAGATACAATGTTTACATCAGAAGTTGGATAAGGCACCGTCTGTATGTTGCCGGGGCCAGCAAGGGAGCAAAGAATAGTAACGCTTGCACCTACAAGGCATGATGTAAGAGGTGACAGAGGTAAGTGTCTAGGTCAGCTACCCTAGTAAATAAAAAGCGTAGCAGAAATCAGATGTGCTGGTATACTTCTAGGTGCATAACTGGCACAACGCACAAACACTCTTAGGCTTGGATCACATACAAATCACAAAGAGTGGTTAACAAGTGGTTGATATGGAGAGTGCAAAGAAGAAGAAGTACGGTAACTGCTGCGATCTTCCTGTGTAAGAAAGATCAGAACATACATGGTTATTCCCGAAGCGCAATGATAAATGGTTGTCCTATCAATCAATCAATCAATCAATCAATCAATCATCATCATCAAATAGATTGTCCTGAGCAAAACTTTGCCACCCCAACAGTCCTCCGGAATTTCTCTCTCTCATAGGCCAAATGTCCCGCCGCTGCAGCGTCATGCTCAAACCATCAGTTACATCCTGAATCCATCTTCTCCGTGGTCTTCCTCTTCTTCTCTTTGCCGGTATACCTCCTTCCATGATGGTCTTCTCCAGTCCTTCATGTCTTTTTATATGTCCACAATATCTCAATTTTCTCTTTCTTATTTGTAGCATCAGCCAGTTGTCTTTGATTTTGAGTTCTTTAATCAATCAATACCCTTAATTTTCAGTACATATTTATGTAAGTTACTTTGCTAACAGTACCTTAGATCTAGTGGTTCATCTTGCAGAACTTCATCATCAACCTGAACAAGAGAGACAGAGACACAAACAAAATTACTACAATAAAGAATTGTATCATAAGAATAGTCATTAAAATATTTTGAAATGACCCTATTCTACAGCATGCAACGAATTCAGCCTGACCATCAGCATGAAGAAAACAAATATGTTCCAAGATATTAGAAGAACCCCATCTATTAACTCCTTGTGAACCAAACTCCACACTACATGACTTTAGGTTGGATGCCTTTTTACCAGGAGCCACTTTAAAGGGCGTGTTTTATTCCAAAAACAAATGGTTTGTAAAAACATGGCTTTTTGACCTGGTCCACTACAAGTTAACATTGAAGTCATACAACACAAGTAAAAACTTTGGCATACCTTGGCTCTATCATCAGCAGCAACCTTTTCCTCGATGATGAAATTAGCAGCTATGAAATTTACATAGACTTCGGCCAAAATTTTGATGTGCCTGTTTGTTCTACATTCTGTAGGGAGTCTCTTACATAGGTGCAATGTACACACATCATAAATAGTGGTTAATTTGGTTGATAAGAACCGTGGCCTCCGATAACTTAAGGCTGGCGGGCTAAGGTAAAAATTCTAAGAAATAAGACCACAACCGTTGCATGATCCTTGCATTCCAGTGTTGTTGTATATAGACTAATTCATTTTCAAAAGAAGACAACATGCTAAATCATAGTTATATTATGTTACAAGTTAAGTTTAAAACTAAGGAATATCAGTATTATTAATATTTTTCATCAATAAATAACCAAGAACGCATAGAATTCAATAAAATTGCAAAATAGCGTACAATGTTCTATCAAACATATAAAAAATCAGCCCCCATTAAACAGGAATTTTTATTTTCCCGTCTGAGCTAGTCGGCCTTATGGTGCCAGGGGCCACGATAAGAACAAACAAGCAAAGATTGTAATCATAATCTATTTTTATCAGTAACCTTTACCTCTGAAGTTGAAGTAAGGCTTGCCTGAATGGTAAGGGACACTAAGGTACGGAAAGCAAGCCTTCACACAAAAATCATTCAGAGGCGCCATATTTGTTGCCCTGACTACACCTAAATTCCCAGCTTCATAGTGGATTTTCAATCAGTTACCTCCTTCCTTCCTTTCGTTCGCTCGAAATATTGTCTATATATTCAATGTTGTCTCTTGTATGAACTTCACTGTCTTTTGTAGCTCACACAGAGGTCCGTGTAGTTTTCTGTCGAGTGTTGTTTCGTTAGGCCAGTGAGTTTGCCTCAGTGTATCATATTCGGGGCAGTCTTGAAGTATGTGCTCTGCAGTCTGGTGTACCTGTCTACATGTACACATAGTTGAATTGCTAATAATCAGTTACCTTAACCTTACCTTTACCTCTGAAGTCAAAGTAAGGTTTGCCTGAATGGCAAGGGACACTGATGATAAGGAAACCAAGCCTTCATGCAACATCAGTCAGAGGCACGATATTTGTTGCCCTGGCTACGCCAAAATTTATAGCGAGCTGACAAACATTTTGCCATCAGTAACCTTTAACAGTGATACATATCTCTCTCTCGCGCGCGATCCCAACAGTGATACACATCTCTCTCTCTCTCTCGTGAACCCAACAGTGATACATATAAACTTCCAAGAAATGTACTGACACAAACCTCAAACCTGAACCACTCAGAATTCCACTGTGGGTTCAAAGATTTCTTGCAGACATCAGTTTTAAAAGTTTCTGTACCAAATCGAACCTAAAGAAGAACAAACATCAAAAATAGAAGTCAACTAAGTTTCCAGGCGTAAGAAAATTGTAAAATCAAAGCACATAATTCAGTAGAGATATGAAGTATTACAAGACCTTACAGTTTGGAATATCTTAACTGCACTCCGGATGTGCCCATAGGAGCTCTGATTTCCATCACAACATCTCCAACAGCGTCCAGCGACTTACCATACCAGTTTGATGTTGATTAATGAGCCTGATTGATGCTTGTCCATCACGAGGTGATGATGACCACACAATTTTCATCCAAGGGAATGTAGTTGCGTTATATTTGTCTGTGTGTGCGTAGATGACCAGTGAGCCCGATGCGGGCTTGAAATGTTCTTGTACAGTGTGGGCAAGGTATACTTACACTTGTTGGGAGTTTTACTGCCTTTTTATTTTGATGATTCTGTTCCATCCATGCTGTTCTACCTGCCTCGCAGGCCGAAGAACCGTATCAAAGAAGTGTGCGCCAGGCTGATCTGTCTTAATGAGCCTATTCATATACTTGTTGCGCTGTTCTTTTCTGGCCACATCACTGTTGAATCCAAGCTCTTGCAATCTAGCAGTTGACATGGATTGGTTTAAATGAAAATCCTCTTTGAGGCGACACAAATGTACATACACATATTCTAATTAAATTACATATGAGTTCATGCACTGCTGCTGAGCTCTTCTTGTATCAGAAAAAGATTGCGGCACACATGGTTATTTATCACAATGATGATGGTCCAATCAATCTGTGTACTGAATCTGAAGTAACATTATTCGATCTTTTAGAAAGTTGACAAGAGATATATGGGATGAATTCTACAAGAAAACTAAAACAACATACCTCAACAAAAGCATCTGTCAGCTGCTGGCCCTGTCCATGACAGGTAGACTTTGCATTTAAGACCCGAATCACATTCCAGGCATCGATGTGGGGAAAAATAAAAATTAATATAAAATAAAAATCTACCTAATAGATTTTCAATTTGGAATTGCATTCAATAAGTGTCCAAAATGTTTGCCTTCATTATGAGCAGGACTTAACGAGTATAAGCCAATCTCAGAACAGCTTTTTGTCAAGTAATAAATATTGAAATGTCCTTCCTGCTGTACATAAAAGCTGATCAAAGAGAATGCTATCAATTGTTAGTCACTGTTCTTCAGTCTTGTTTCAGTCTGTTCTAAGACTGTCAATATTGTACCTAAGCAAAGAAGCTAGCTGTCAACAAACACACATGTCTAACCTTGTCATGTATGCCCCACCTGTTAGGGATGGTGTTCAGAATTCAACTCTAAGTCATCTCTGACACACAGACTGTATAGCACATCTGAGGTTTGTAATCATCGCTGCATGACGTATTATTATATATTATATCTAAGCAAACTTTGATTTGTCTTGAACGAGTAGTTTAGTACCAATAATCAGAAGTAGAAGATGAATAAGGAGTTGTTCATTGATGCTCTATCAATGTGTGATCTCTGACTTGCATTAGCATAAGTTGTAAGTATATTTCTTAGGAAGGGGAAAAGTACAATTACTAGACACTGTATGACTATAGAGCTACACAGTGTTATCGATATAAGGAACTTGCAGTCAAAACTATGTAACAATGGCAAACACATAAAACAAAGCACTATAGTTTAAAATAAAAACAATACAATCTGCAAAGCCCTTTTTGTAGTCCTTTGCTTGATAAAGTTTGTTGAAAGTTGCTGATATTGTTATTGTAAAACTATTATGAGACACAACCAACCCACATTCCCAGTGGTGTGATGGGAAATTTATCTGACCGCAAGGTCAAAGACTAATGGGGCTCTGACTCACCAACAGGGATTAGCTAAATAAATATTAACATATTGCCTTCACAAGTTCAGTCATGAGTCAAGTTCACTTTGCCAAACTTTAAAGTGGTACAAAACAAATGTTACATGATAGTTGTGGTTTACTAGATAGTTGTTTGATTCAACGAGCATACAATTTCCTGAGTATATATTACATACAACATTAATATTAATAGCCCATAAACACAATAACTGCAAGCAATGTTACTTTATAAAAATTACTTCTGTTATTAATGTAATAGATTGGTTATTTTTGACTGCGCAAATATAAGTTCACCTTTTCGAGCAGACTACGTACAAATCAAGAATCAAAAGTTGCCGGATTGAGATTTCCGAAACAAATAAGTCAAACTTCCTACACATTTTGCACATTGCCAGAAGAAGGAAAAATACGCGAAAACAGAAAAGAGAACATAATATCAAGACAATCACTCTTTTGGTTAATCATTATATTTATTTTCTTCTTCAGCGATCTCTGGTCGGGCGCTTAATTCACAGTGGACCACAAACTAAGCAGTCAGCTTCAGGTATGTCAAGCTTCCACAAAGCTGTTTTCAGTTCGACTGGGCATAGCCAACCCACATGTTGCTTCTCAATTCATGCAAGAATGGCAGTCTTGTATGACAAGCTTTTGTGTCTGTTCCACATGTTGACACTGGCAGAAAGCTATTTGATTTATTCATCATCATTAAGGTGCGTATCCTTTATAGGACGTTGCTCTCTTTGCAGCGCTTCTGAAATTCACTCTGTCTCTCTAGCCCACTTCGTCGATGGTCTTATTCATGGTTTCTTTAATGTCTTGTAGCCATCTTCTTCTTGGTCTGCCTCTGTGTTCTGGGACCCTGCCCTCTAATATTGTTCTGTCCAGGCCATTGTGACGCTGACTTATTCATAGTCTATGTAAATGTAAGTTATATTCATGGCTCATTCGACTAACTTCTGCAGATGGCGAATTGTCTGAATTGGGTAGGTAAGCATGTCGAGCATTTCCATCGTATTTACTTTTGTAATTGGTCAACTCAGATGCTCCTGTCTGCTGGTGCTACGCTTGTTGCAATGAGAGAGCAGACACTGTACGGCTTGTTCTGATTGGAGTCAGAGCGATAATTTGCGCATTTAGGTCCCGCAAATCCGATTTTAGTTTATTACAAATAATTTCTGCAACAATATGTTTCATTGGAAACGTTTTAGTTCAAAAACTAATATAATATTAGTGAGAGAGAGAGATGCAAGAGAAAGTTTCAGTTTGGAATATCTGCATTGCACTCCGGACATATCTATAGGTGTTTCCATCTCCTTCGCAATATATCCAACAGCGTCCAGTGACTGACCGTACAAGTTCGATGTTGATTGATGAGCCGGCTCATATACCTGTTTTTCATTACTTTTCTGGTCACTCCAATCTTCAATTCCGGCTCTTGCAATCTAGCAGTTGACGTGGATTGGTAATGAAAATCCTTTCTGTGAACACACTCTATGAGGGCGTTACCGGAGCTACAGAGTTCGTGCTTTGTGCAATACTCTCGGCAGGTGGCGTGCCATTTCTGCGGAGAGAAACCGAGCCATATGGGGTAAAACCCAGTGCAATGAACTCAATCCTTTGACTTAAAATCTTTTAGAAATACTAGAGCCCCTATAAAATATGTATTTTTGTTTTGTTTTTTGTGTTACATTTATTTCGTTATTCGTTTTTATTCCAGATTTTCCTTAGATACGTTTGTATTTGGTCGTCCATTTGTGTTTCATTTCAATTTGTCACTCCTGTTTGTTCGTTTGCTTGATAAAGGCCTTGTTGGTCGAAACGTTGTTGTTTATCGTCACTGTTTCTGTAGTTTGTAAAACTATAGTACTTTGTTTGTACGTGTTTCGCTATAAAATAGACCAATAGTTTGATTCCACGTTGTCTTCTTTCCTTCCTTCCCCCTTTCTCATTCAACGTTGTCTCATGTATAAATTTCACTGTTTTTTGTAGCTCACGACAGAGGTCCGTGTGGTTGTATGTCGAGTGTTGTTTCGTTAGGCCAGTGAGTTTGCCTCAGTATATCATATTCGGGGCAGTCTTGAAGTATGTGCTCTGCAGTCTGATGTGCCTGTCCACATGTACACATGGCTGGATTGTCAATCTTGAATTTTGTATACAGGTGGCTGCGGAGTCAATTATGTCCTGTTCTAATGCACAGAATGACAACTTGTTCCAATCTGCTCATATTATAGCAGTCATATTGAGTTGGTATTTGTGGCTTTCTGATTGATTTAATCATCCTGTTCATTTGGTGGTAGGTAACAGGCACATCTGGCTGCTCTCCTGCAGCACCTTCCTTGGCCAGTTAGTCTCCTTTTCCTTTTCTGGTATTCCACAGTGAGACGGTATCCACTGCAAGACGACCTTGCTATGCTTGCACGGTTTAGACAGTAGGGTCTGTAGACCTGGCAGTTTTCTGGACTGGAATGCTTGGAGTGCTGATTTTGCATGTCAAAAATACAGCAGGTTGTGGATCAAGTCTGGTTTTCAATAGTTTCTCAGTTCTGTCTACTTTCGACTTCTCTACTCTTTCTGATTGGTGCAGACTTTTTTCCCGAAAGCTTCCCAGACCATGTCTACCACTTTTTCCTTCGCATTTATAATTATTTCGTCTATATTACCTTTCTTGTAGATCCCAACTTTCAAGCTGTGTTTGCAGTCATAAGCCCCCTGGCGACGAATCTTACCTGTGTCTGGTGATACTTACCTGCCATCTGACCTGAGCTCATCTCTCTGCGAAGCTTTTCTCATCCTGGTCCATCCATCACTTTTGTCAAGTCATGTTAGATGTGTAATCCCTTCAGACTTTTGTCTAAGCCCGCCTATAATTTGTCTTCTTTTGTCATAATAGTAAATCCAATCCAACATAAACGTGTCTACTTCCGGGTCACATTAAAGGGGGGGGGAAGAACCACACACACATGCACGCACGCACGCACACACTATTGGTGAAGTTCATTAGTGAGAATCGTTTGCGAAGATTCTTTTTCTTCTTCTTTTCATCTTCCTTCCTTTGCGTTCCCGGCCTAGACTGATGAACCAATTTTTATCATGAATTTTACTGTTATTTTAAGGGACTCCGTTCCTCCGTACAGCTTTTTGCGAAACTCTGTGTGTTGTGGCCATGACTCTTTCCTTATACCTGCTAACCGTTGACAGTCTTGCAGGACATGTTCTGCCGTCATGTCTGCCATGTTGCAGGGGCACAGGCTAGTTGTGCCAATTTTAAATTTATGGAACATGTGGGCTCGGAGCTTGTTGTGTCCGGTACGGAGGCGAAGTATGGCAACTTGTTCTACTGAGAGAGACCATAGTATCCGTCACTGTCTGTGTACTGAGGGTGATCTTTTGTCCATTTGCTTCTATAGTGCGAACCGATGGTTGTTTTGACTTCCTCATAACTGATCTCGAGATCAGTCTGAGGTAGTCGCCCGCCTTGTTGGCTAGTTTGTCGGCTGCTTCGTTTCCCTAACGTTGCAGTGTGACGGTATCCACTGGATGACGGTGCGTTTGAGTGAACTCGTTAGTTCAGCGAGGGACGTTTTGAGCTCATTCATCTCAGTTTTGCATTTGAGTGCCGTGATGACCGATAGAGCATCGGTGAATATCACGACCTTCTTTTCATCTATTAACAGGTGTTCAAGATAAAGTAGCCCGATTGACATATCAAAACTTGCCAATCGGGCTACTTTTATCTTGAACACCCTGTATCTTAGTGAGACGTTGAGGGAAACTGTAAGGATCTTCTGTATGGCTTGTCTAAAGCGCTGTGTAAGTTGGTATTCATTTCTCTAAAGTTATTTTTGATGAATAACTTCATTCATTAAAAATAAAGTTATTCCTCTATTGGCTCTCTCGGACTCCATTTACTGGGTCCGTTGTTGTATCTAACTCTTAGTCGATGCTTCACAAGATCCAAAAGGACATGTTTCGGTATGGGTGGATATCGTCTATAGAAGTTTTTACCCTCAAGATTTTTACGTGGATCAACTGTCCTGGGCATGCGGGTGTTTGCGGCAATGAGAGAGCTGACAGGCTTGCACCAACAGCATCGATTATTGAGGAGTTGAAGATGGATAGGGGGGATGTTCTTCGGTTTCATCTCGACTGTCTATGGATGAAGACACTAAAATAGATGTTGAGTCGATCCAGCGATTTAAGCAGTTTGGAGCTACCCGTTGTACAAGTAGAATTGGATGCATTAGGTGCAGAGTGAGGAGTGTGTTTAATTAGCCAGCCACGGGAACCATCAGTATGCATAATCTTTTATATCTGTAGGGGGATATTGAGCACCTATGGGTCTGCCAGGAGTTCAATGACGTCAGTTTAGTAACCAATATTCTTGATGGCGCCCCTCCATCTTGTGGGTGGGCTTCCTCTTGCTCTGTATTCACTAGACTTTTTCAATGTGGCGCTATGTGAAAGGCGATAGCAGAGCGCTCTTATCAGGTGACCAAACCATTCTTCTTCTTCTTTGCGTTCGTTCTTTACGACCAATTTTATTTTAATCTCTCTTTGTGATATGTTTGATCTTTGCCAAGAACGTGTACACGTTGCACATTGGTTTGGTAGGCCCCTAAACACATAGACGTCTACATGTTTAGGACATGTGCATCCGATTTCATCCAAACCTCCTTAGTCGCATCTTACGACATGCGTGGCAGGTAACAGGTAGCAGTGGTTCTATTCTTTACACCCCAAATTTGGGCCCCGGTAACCACTCGGGCGACCAAACCATTGAATATATTGTTCTTCTATCTTTGAATTATATGTCTCTGTATCGTAGAGGTAAGGTGCAGCCTCCCTCTAAAGGTACTCGGCTCATTTCCTTCATAGAGCGATCAGGATATTTTTTATAGAGATCCTTGATATCAATGTAGGTAAGAACGAGTATCTAGTCCTATCAGATCCGGACGATAAAAGGAGGTCCGCGTTCAAGTTGAGCACGTAACAGAACCATTGACAGTTTAAACTCGACAAGAGTAGGCTAAAAAATCGCTGCCGTGCAACATTTATAAAAATAAGATTAAAAATAAATTGCATACAAGCCAAATACCGTATTCCCTATTATACCACATAGTACGAGAGCGAATTCTACACTGTTACATTACACGTGACTCATCAATCAAAATCGAACTGGTACGGTCAGTCGCTGGATGCTGTTGGAGATATTGCGAAGGAGATCGGAGCACCATGGACATGTCCGGAGTGCAATGAAGATATTCCAAACTGAAATTGAAACTGAATTATACGTGTGTCCAGTGGCGGCTCGTGATATTTTTGTTGGTGGGGCCAGACACAAATATTTGAAAAAGTCATGGTTTGGGTTAGGTTATATTTTAATTTATAAAATAATAAATACACGCTACTCATTTTTTTTGGGTAGGGCCAAGCTCCAGTTGCCCTTAATGACGAGCCGCCACTGCGTGAGTCTATGGGTGTGGTGTTCGTTTTTGCTACGATCAGCTTGCGCATTTCGTGTCATCTCGCGTGCAAAGAGTTAATGGACTCACTAATGTTTGTTTCCTTACTGAAGAATTCTTAAATGTCAACGGGGTCACATGCTTAACAATTGCACAAAAGGAGGGACATGTGATATTTTCTCAAGAATGAGGGATACGTTACAAGACTGCGCAACGCAGGATTGCACGGCAGCTGAATATATACCCGTTCGTCATAGGTAAACAATAGGGTATTAGTTACAAATGCATGTTCAGAGGCCCTAAGCATAATATCACATTTGCATTTATAAAGAAATGGGATGTATGGCCCTTTTCATCTTTACAGACGGTCAATAGGCAAGTGTTTACTGTGACAACTTCTGAGTTTTCGCTTTTCTTTCTTGTTGTTCAGCTCGTACATAAGTCTCTTCTCAAAAGACTCTGCGCCCTTCCGTAATTGGCTTTCCACACAACTCTGTCATCAGCTAGTCCCTCCCATGTGCTGGATCTATAGAAAAGTTTTTCATTGAGGTTTTGCAGACATCTTTATATCTGAGCAGTGGTCTACCCTGGTGCCTCTTCCTCCGAAAGTTCACAGAACAACATTTGTTTTGGTATGCGAAAAGTTTCCATTCTTCTCACATGTCCCAACCATCTTAGTCGTCTACTGCTGAGCATGCCCATGATGGAAGGCAGATTGCACGTTGTAGTACTTCAGTATTGGTTATCTTGTCGTACCACCTGATGTTCATAATCTTGTGGAGACATCGAAGGTGAAAGATGTTAAGTCTCCTCGTGTCTTGAGTAGGCTGTCCATGTTTCTGGCCATATAGTAAAGAACTAATTACACAGACTCGATATATTTGAGTCTTCGTCTGCAATGTCAATTTTTTGTGTTGTCCACGCTCGCTTTGATAGTTTGCCGAATGTAGTAGCGGATCCCTATCGAGCGTTGATTTCCTCGTCAAGAAAGGCTGGCAGTGACCGTGGACCCAAGATAGCAGAATTTTTGCACTGGTGTTAGATGGTCGCCATTTAAAGTGATGTTTGATGTCTTACCTCCCTGACATAATACAACTGTAGAAATGGGATATGGATGGAAGTAATACCCGGATGATAACAGAAGGACGCTGTATCAGTATAACATATGAGGAAGCAAAAGTACGGATAAAAATTGCCTACAAGACAAATGGTTGAGAGATCACCCAAATTATGAAAAGGAGGATGCATGCATACCACCAACTAAGCAGAGAAGAATAAGTTGTCCTTTTCCGTCTACGAACAGGGCACAATAGTGAGGTACCATCTGTTTACAATTACAAAATAGGCCACTTCTGACATATTCACTGTGCACCAGCAAGATGTCATAGACACATCACTGCTAATGTCAACATCACGGAACAGAGAGAAAACACATGGCCTATCCCCATATCAGTCCAAGACAAGCTATATGGAGATGTATATGAACTCCGGCTGACCACTAACTACCTTAAACGCCCGTGTGACTACCGGGGCCCAAATTTGGGGTGTAAAGAATACAACCACTGTTACCTGCAGCGCACGTCGTAGAGGCGACTAGGAGGTTTTGCTGAAATCGTATGCACGTGTCCTAAACGTTTAGAAGTCTATGCGTTTAGGGGCCTACTAAACCAGTGTGCAACGTATCACGTTCTTGGCAAAGATCAAACATACACAAAAGATTGATTAAAATTGGTCGTAAAGAACGAACGCAAAGAAGAAGAAGAAGAACTACTTTCAAAGTATACAAATCGATGTCGTCAAGACAAAGCTATACGGAGATGTACATGGATTCAGGTTGACCTACTAACTACTTTCAAAGTATACAAATCGATGGCGTCCAAGACAAGCTATATGGAGATGTACATGGACTCCGGTTGACCACTAACTACTTTCAAAGTATACAAATCGATGTCAGTCCAAGACAAGCTATACGGAGATGTACATGGACTCCGGTTGACCACTAACCACTTTAGAAGTATACAAGTCGATGTCTGAAAACTTTGGAAGAGAGGAAGTTTCATGATTTCTTCCCTCCCTACCCCAAGGCCAGGTAACTCAGTCAATGTGTCCCAGACGTTTATGTTGTCACGAGAAACAACCCTGTCGGTCTACATAAGCTCAAAGTTCATATGTACGGTTCCAACTTCACTGCAACGGGTCACCCCATAATTGCTCCGTTCCTGTGACAACGAAAATCACACGAAATGCTAACAACTGTCTCCTGTGTGAACTAATTCCAGAATGAAACAGTCGTACCACCACAAAAGAACCTGCACCGCATAACTGCATATGGTCATCGCTAAAGTGTCAACACAAAACTGTTCATCACATGAATTGCAATTCACGTTGAAGGGAACATCAATCACGACAAATCAGATTTCTGCTCACTGTATACGGCAGACCGAGTCGATTCGTTTACAAAAGCGTCACTCAGCTCGGTACCCGGTTGGCGCTGTGGCGCCATGTGATACATTCTG
This sequence comes from Arion vulgaris, assembly GCA_020796225.1. Classification (NCBI taxonomy): domain Eukaryota; kingdom Metazoa; phylum Mollusca; class Gastropoda; order Stylommatophora; family Arionidae; genus Arion; species Arion vulgaris. The sequence goes on from CM036761.1 coordinate 7,719,010, forward strand.
GTCATTTTATATTCATCTGTTTATTTTCTTAACGTTAATCAGAATCTAAAAATGAATTTCTGAATAACATTATGATTCGGTTTTTCGTAAGCACAAAATTTTAAAAAAAAAGTCAAGGAGCATTGGCTTATAAATAACATTATGTCCCGGAAGATGAATTATTTTGGCCATTAAACATCAGTAGTTTTGGAAAGATTAATTGATTGATAGGACTATCATCATTGCACTAGTGAGTACCACGTGTGCTCGATCTCTTTCTTATACAGGAAGATCTCAGCTGCAGCGCGCCAATTCCGTAGCAACGGCGAGGGTCCACTGGTAGAAGTATGGACAGAGCCGATGTCATCAATGCGGTACGCGCTAATTTATGTGATATGGACAAGTCCCAGACACTGGAACGATTGCAAGAATTAATAGTTAAGTTTGGACATGCCAGACCGTGTTGTCTTCGTGGCAGAGAGAAGATATACTAATCAAATTCTCATGGGTACGGTGAATAAGTGGACTTTGGGATAGCTGCTGTAGCTGAAGACGGATCCCACATGGGAATGCCCAAGGTTTAGAGAGAACAATAATGGAATGCATGATTCCTGGAGTAGGAGGCAGGGGACGACCAAGATGAAGGTGGCAGCAGGACATACAAGAAATCTAGAACATGACGCTTGTGGAAGCGGGAGAACTTGTCAGAGACAGAGAGTTTTTCAGTCGGTATGGTATGAAAGCGACGTTCCGCAAGGGACATACTACTTCTTGTGTAGATTGTTTGTCAGTTCTGCATCCCACGTAAATTTAGATTAGGGAAAACATCGAAAAATAGCTCAATGCGTCCACACGGACAACTGGTAAGTATGTTAGGAGCACCCAACTTCATCTGCGGTAGTTGTGGTAGATAGAAATAATTTGGGGAGCAGGAGGTGGATTAGTGAGGGAGCAGCCGACAGTGTCAATTATTCATCATCATCAAGTGCCGTCCGGCTAGTGTAGGCGATCATGGATCTCCACACATCCCTGTCCCTGGTATTTGCTATTATCTCAGATGTTGACGATCTTCCGCGCCATAAAGTCAGACTGTCTACTATCCCCCCCTCTCTCTCTCTCTCTCTCTGCCTTCCTCTGTCTCGTCTTCCTTCGATTTCACCGGTTGTTACATTGTGTTCTGAATCTCCCTTTCTCATCACATGTCCGAGAAATGATTACTGTATCTTTCTTATATTGATGATAAGCTTTCTCTGTGTCTTGGTTCCATTCAACACCTTCACATTCGTCATTTTAGCAATCCATTGGATTCTCACCATTCTTCTGCAAAAACCACACGTCAATGAGTATGACCTCAAAACTTACGACGGTAGACAGGTGATCTCTGTAATAGAGACAATGGCTACGGTCATGGACCAGTATGGTCGCTGTCAGGAATGAAAGCAATGACAGACTACCTTTCAAGAAGAGGCATAGATAACACTAATAATAATTTGGAATAACTGACTGATGCTACAAATAAGAATGAGAAAATTGAAGTATTTTGGACATATAAAGAGACGCGAAGATTTGGAGAAGACCATTATGGAAGGAGGCATCACAGAAAAGAGGAGAAGAGGAAGACCACAGAGAAGACGGATTTGGGATTTAACTGATGGTTTGAGTATGGCAGCTGCAGAGACGGGACATCTGGCATATGAGAGATAGAGGGCAATTCCATAAGGGCTGTTAGGATCGCAAAGTTCTGCTCATGACAAGCTTTTTGATGATGAGATAGCAATTGCATGTACAGTTACGACAGTTTACGGTAGAAATATAGAAAATGCAGTTACAGTCCAGTAGTTAACGGTAGTTATACCACAACTGCATCTACGGTAATTTACTGTAGTTATACCACAACTGCATCTACGGTAGTTTACGGTAGAGGTATAGCAACTGCGTATCTACGGTAGTTTCCGACAGATATTGCAATTATAATTACAGTAGCTCTGCTGTGAGAATAGAAGAGGGAACACTATTAAGAGTGGTTTGGCATAGGTAAAGGAGTTAGACAGGGCTGCATTTTGTTACCGTACCTATTCAACATATATGCTGAAAATATCATGAGGAATGTCAGAGAATCTGCAGAGATGGAGAAATACGGCGCTCTGGTGATCGGAGGTCACGAGTTGCTAGAATTAAGATATGCTGACGATACAGTGATATTATCTACATCACAAATTGGTATAGAGAACTTAATACGGTCACTTCAAAAAACCAGCGACGATCAAAACCTGTATTTCAATACAATGAAAACGAAGATATTTACAACTGATAAAACAGAATTGATGGCTAATATAAGTGTCAACGACCACATAATAGAAAGAGTCGACAACTTTGAATACCTTGGGGCATTGCTGACAAATGACGGGAATGCTATAAAAGAAATTAAAAGAAGGTTGAGCATTGCTTGGCAAAAACTAAAAGAACTGATTAACCTATGGAAGGGAACTGACATAAGAACAGAAATCACGTGTTTAAGAGCCTGCGTTTTTCCCTTAGCAACATATGGTTGTGAGACATGGACCATTGAAAAAGTGGCAGAGAAGATCATTATTGCCTTTGAATGCAAAGGCTACAGAAGAGTACTTATAATATCATGGACAGAGAAAAGAACAAACGCTTCTGTTCTGCAACAGCTTGATATTAAAGAGAGTTGGCTATTAAAAAGCATAAAAACAAGGAACATTAAATATTTCGGAGACAGCAAACGATATGAATGCCTAGAGAAAATAATTTTGGTAGAACTGTGCCTGGAAGAAGAATGAGAGGAAGACCTAGAAGACGATGGGTGCAAGATGTCATTGACGATCTGAGAATGACTGCTGCTAACACCGGCCAACTTGCACAGAACAGAGAGTTTTTCAGGACTGCTGTCATGGGAGCCAAGTTCTGAAGGGACAAGCTACTTGATGATATACTACAGTGGTTTGCAGAAATATCATTTTTTTTTAAATTTAAGAAAATACGTCCTGGTTGCTACTTTTTATCCCACGAGAACTTGACACGGTGCACATTTTTGTTTGTTTATCCCAAGTTGATACATGAGTGTCTGTGGTATCCATTAATTATCTGAGTCATGCTTGATGAATTCTAGCTCCTCCCGAACATAATCTGTATCCATGCAAAAATATGCACATTATATGTTTTTGTTTGTTGTTATGTATCCAAGAAAAGTTCAGTTTTAAATATTTTAATACGTTGAGGTGGGAAAGGGAGAGGGACTGTGTTTGTAGAATATTTTCCGTCTCGCCCGAGTGGTGCCGGGGCCCGTTGGGAAGCAAAGAATAATACCACTGTGACCTATAATGCATGTCGTAAGAGGCGACTAATGTAGGCCCTAGGGATGATGCCCTAGTAAATAAAAAGCAGCGCAGAAATCGGATGTGCTGACCTACTTGTAGGCGCATAACTGGCACAACGTACAATCGCTCTTAGGCTCAGATCACATACACATCACACAGAGTGGTTGACAGATGGTCGATATGGAGCTTTCGAAAAACATTTTCCTACCCTTCTTCTTCTTCTTCAAACGCTTCATATCGACCACTTCTTAACCACTGTGTAATTGTTGTGATCTGAGCCTAAGAGCGTTTGTACGTTGTGCCAGTTACGCGCCTACAAATAGGTCAGCACATTCGATTTCTTCGATGTTTTTTTATTTACTAAGGTAGCATCCCTAGGCGCCTACCTTACGGCATGCCTTGTAGATAACAGTGTTACTATTTTGTGCTCCCCTTGAGAGCTCCTGCAACACACGAGCGGTTTATTGCCCTAAACACTCTAATATTTATTTTTTATTTTTTAAACTAGATCTTATGTTATGGTTATTAGTTACTGAATCGAGGGGTCATTACACTCCGCGCAGACCCATGGGTGCTCAGTCCAACAGATGTCGAAGGTACGCATACGGATTGTTTCAATGTCTCGCTTGTAAAACACACTCTTCGCTCTGCTCCTCAGGCATCCATTTCTATATGTACAACGGATAACCCCAAACTCCCTAGATTGCTGGATCGATTCAACATCTATTTTAGTGTCGTCATCCAACAGGCAGCCGGGAAGAGACCAAAGAACATTCCCTTATCCGTCTTTAACTCCCGGACAATCAATGTTATTGATGTACGCCTGTACGCTCTTTCATTACGGGGAACACCGCATGTCCTACAGTCCATCCACGTAAGAGTATAGACGTCATCCACTCATACCAAAACGTGTCATTCTCGACCTTTCGAAGAATTGACTGAGAGTCAGATACCATAAAGGCCCAACTAAATGGAGCCCCAGGGAGCCAACTGAGATAAGCAGTAGCGGCTTCAACCTCCATTCTCATACTGGAAGTAGTTTTCCTGTATGCTCCACTTCGCCCTGCAACAACCCTACCATGCGCGCTAGCCAAGAAACCCCAACCCTGACTTCTCACCACGATGCACAGACCCATACATAACAACATCATCATCACTTGCATTATCTTCTATCGACTGCTTAATTGCGAGTTCTTAGGGAAAATCTGGCCAGCAATGGCGGAATGCGGGATGGACATTCAGAGTCAGAACTGTTTGATTCTGAACACGACTTTGCTAGCGCATTTTCGCCATGGTCGGGTATTTTCCGGTTTCGTTTGCCGAGCTACTGAGTTAGTGCTTGAGCAACGCTGTGAGCTATGACTGTTACATGGAATGCTTTTGCTGTGTCAACCGTGCGTTTGTTGTGTGTATTCAGAAAATGGCGGACAGCGGTTATGACGAACAAGCTCAATCTGCTGTATGCGGTTAAATTGCGAGTGCAGAAAGCTGGATTTTGTCATGATTGATGTTTCCTTCGACAAGAATTGCAATCCAAGTGATGAACAGTTTTGTGTTACTACATTAGCGACGGCCATATGCATTTTATGCGGTGCAGGTTGCTTTTTGTGGCGGTACGCAGCTGTTTCATTCTGGAATTAGTTCACACAGGAAACATTTCACAGTTGTTAGCATTTCGTGTGATTTTCATTGGCACAGGAACGGAGCAATTATGGGGTGACCCGTTGCAGTGAAGTTGGAACCGTACTTATGAACTATGAGTTCTTAAGTTGAAAGAGTGTGGCTCGGCTAAAAGAGGCTTGAACCCCCTATGCAAAAAACAAACTAAACACTAATTCGCAAGATTTCGATGCGGAAAAACAACTTATTAAACACTCCATGATATGGCTACTATAGTCTGTCCATTAATTCGTGAGCACGTTTGAAATTGATTTTCTCGAAAACTACCTGTTGGATCTCAGTGATTTTTGCATGCAGCCTTAGAATATCCATGACGCTAAAATAAAGCTAACCAGTAGTCCATAGATGCTACGGATTTTGCACATCGGCGAATTCCTTTGATCTTTTATGACAATTGCAAATACGGGGCTCAAATTTTAGATTTTACAGTATCCCTAGAATTTGTCCATGTCAATTCTATTCATAGGTGTATCTCCATATTAACTTGATAGGTCAAGTAATTAAGTGTGTTGCCCTTTATGTGCAATCGTGAACTTGGATACAATATGCAACAGTTAGTCCTCCCTTCGGTCACCATTAGACCCCAGGGTGTCTTAACTTCACCACAAATTGTATGATGGTAAACGCATTTGGATATGGAAATGTATACGTTGCTATTTCTCAGTCTGTAATAAAAATATGATTTGTATCATCAAGAATCTGACGATTCCATGAGGTTGATAATTGTTACTGGCTGGACAAATTGTAATCCATCTCGGTGCCAGTACTCGTCTTCCTCTCGAGCACATGTTCAACACACTTCTTCCAGAACTGCATGTCTATCATTGAGAAGGACTCACGTGTCAGAACTTCAACATCACACATTTTAAACGTCCTGTTCTGTTCGGTAACTTGCCCTTTTACTTTAGCCCAGACAAGCTCTATCGGATTGAGGTGAGCATGATATGGAGGTAGTCGCAAAGACGTGTGGCCGTATTCCGCAATGATTTTGTCAATATGAAACACCTTTGTCTTATTTGTCATCCTCACCAGGTGCAACAACTCGGGTTTCAAATATGTATCATCGAAGCTGACATTTTCCTTAGCAAGCCAAGTCCTAATTTGATCTTTTGTATTTGATGCAGTTGGTACTTTGTCTTCCGCTGATACTGCGTTGTGATAGGATGCATTATCCATTACCTAGCATGATGGTCTGTTTAGAATTTGAAGTAGATCTTTCTCCATCCAGTGCCTGAAAATATGTCTATTCATTTCTGTGTGGTAGTCCCTCCCTGTCGGTACTTTTGATTGGAAAATAAGTCCAGCGTCATGGACAAGACCTTCTTACTACTTCCTGCATGTGTTAGTATAATACGCTGGCCTTTGCTGCTTGGTATTTTTCTTTCTGTTCACCGTCTACTGATTGCCATTCTTTAGCATTGGGGTGGTGAGCATTGACCCAGGATTCGTCCAAATATACAATATCATAGCCTTGCCTCCGCCGCTCACGGATCTGCCTCAGGTATTTACTTCGGGCAGCAATTAAATGTGGCTTTTCACAAATAATATTCCTGCCGCCTATAGTTTTCTGAAGGTGAAGCGGCGGCTCTTACAATTTTTCATAGAGTACTTTTAGAAATGTCTATGCTGCAATCTGATTGCAGTTTTAATTTCAGTTTCCTGAGAGTAACAAGTTGATTTGTCGCAAACATTTTCAAGAGCTCCCGTCTTATGACATCTATGTCAAAGTCGTCAATTGATTTTTTCCTTCCTTGCTTGACATTAGTGCACTTTGTGTCCTGTTTAATCCATCGGGAAAAGGATTCTCTATTCAGACCAAGCGCCAGTTGCGTTCGTTTCTCAGGTTATGAATATCGCAATATAGATGACCTCTCTTAGATTCCCTACGGAAGTGTTGGTATAGTAAAACTGTAACCTTCTGCATTGTTATAAATGTGCACTTCAGACTCATATGAATGTGATATCAATGTCAGTTTGATAAGCCAACAAATATGATACAATAGCTTCATACAATAGCGAGATACGCCTATAACTATAAAACGGTATCCCAATTATAACGTCATATGCTTTCCGCTTTCAAAGTCGACTGGGTTAGGTGCACGGGATTTCGTGAAATTGTTGTATACTCACGATATTTCTATGTTACCATAATGTATTTTTAGAACAACGCGTCTGTGTACCGTAGATCTGTTACTATTGTGTACAATCCGGTGAGGTTGTTTTTAATATAACCTGAAGAAGAAATATTTCAAACTACATCAAATTTTCTTGGGAAAAAAAATATTTCTCTAGCGTCATGGATATTCTAAGGCTGCTTGCAAAAATCACTGAGATCCAACAGGTAGTTTTCAAGAAAATCAATTTCAAACGTGCTCACGAATTAATGGACAGACTATAGTTGTCATGTATGCCCCACTTCGCTCTGCAACAACAATACCATGCGCATTAGCCAAGAAACCCCAGCCGGACTTCTCACCACGTTGAACCGACCCATCGGTATATACAACATCATCATCCCTTGCATTATCTTCTATCAGCTGCTTAACTGCGAGATCAGCCTTCATGTTGCCCCAATCCCTACATTCTCTTCCAAGAGTAATGATAACGTTGAGATAGTTGGTCATGCTCATCTGTTGGAATCCATTCTTCCCCTTTGGTAGGGTCGCAACCGTAGTCACCTGGCCAATTGTTCTCTCAGCCTGGGCCATCCACGATATGCCACGCTTGATTCTCGTGCCCTTATCATCATTAGTGTTCTTGTGTAGTGGATGTCTCTTATCCGCAATAACCCGCACATATGCCTTGGTTTGAAGCGAATGCATGACGGGAGAGTAGTGACCAAGGCAAGCATATATCTCATCTTCACAATGGGGGTATCTCTAGTGCAGCCCAGGACTATATGCATACCTTCATTCTGAACCCGTTCGAGTCGTTCACATTGTGATCTTGATACCGTAAGAATTCCGAGTCCGTAATCTACCACTGACATAACTAGTCAATCGAACAAAAGGGCAAGTAGTCTCTGCTCAAGGTGTGCGGTCACCATAATTTTGAAAGATGCAAGACCACGCTTGCACCGTTGTATCGTCTGTTCAATATGGTGTTTGAAAGATAGACTACGATCGAAGGTTATTCCAAGATAGCGCAGCCGGTCTCTGCGCTCGATGGTATGTTCATTTAAAGGTGTTATAATTCTAGTGTACAGAGGTTAAATTGTTTAGGTCCTGTGTGATTCCTGTACTAATCTACGAATGTGAAAGTTGGAAATCAAACAAAATTGATAAGAAACTGACAGCTTTGAGAATAAATCTTCCGATAATTACTAAAAGTAAAAGGAGTAATTTGTTTCGAACAACACAGTGAGAGATAGAACACACCAACAACCCGTATCAAATATTATAAGGGAACGAAGGTGGAAATATTTAGGTCATGTTCTTAGATCAGACGAAAAGAGACTAAATCAACAAGTCCTTATGTGGTCACCAGTTGGGAAAATAAAACGTGGAAGACCGAAGTCCACTCTACGAAGAACAATCCAACAAGAAAGTAAACTATTGGGATGTAAAACCATACAAGATCTCCAACTGCTAGCAACGAACCGCATCACATTGAGCTCTAAAACCTCTGCCCTATGTGCCGCCTTTGACACGAAACGAACAAACTAACTAATTCTAGTGGTATAGTCTGTCCATTAATTCGTGAGCACGTTTGAAATTGATTTTCTCGAAAACTACCTGTTGGATCTCAGTGATTTTTGCAAGCAGCCTTAGAATATCCATGACGCTAGAGAAATATTTTTTCCAAGAAAATTTGATGTAGTTTGAAATATTTCTTCTTCAGGTTATATTAAAATCAACCTCACCGGATTGTACACAATAGTAACAGATTTACGGTACACAGACGCGTTGTTCTAAAATACATTATGGTAACATTGAAATATCGTGAGTTTCACGAATTCCCGTGCACCTAACCCAGTCGACTTTGAAAGCGGAAAGCATATGACGTTATAATTGGGATACCGTTTTATAGTTATAGGCGTATCTCGCTATTTGTATGAAGCTATTGTATCATATTTGTTGGCTTATCAAAACTGACATTGATATCACATTCATAATGAGTCTGAAGTGCACATTTATAACAATGCAGAAGGTTACAGTTTTACTATACCAACACTTCCGTAGGGAATCTAAGAGAGGTCATCTATATTGCGATATTCATAACCCTGAGAAACGAACGCAACTGGCGCTTGGTCTGAATAGAGAATCCTTTTCCCGATGGATTAAACAGGACACAAAGTGCACTAATGTCAAACAAGGAAGGAAAAGAACAATTGACGACTTTGACATAGATGTCATAAGACGGAGCTCTTGAAAATGTTTGCGACAAATCAACTTGTTACTCTCAGGAAACTGAAATTAAAACTGCAATCAGATTGCAGCATAGACATTTCTAAAAGTATTCTATGGAAAATTGTAAGAGCCGCCGGCTTCACCTTCAGAAAACTATAGGCGGCAGGAATATTATTTGTGAAAAGCCACATTTAATTGCTGCCCGAAGTAAATACCTGAAGCAGATCCGTGAGCGGCGGAGGCAAGGCTATGATATTGTATATTTGGACGAATCCTGGGTCAATGCTCACCACACCAATGCTAAAGAATGGCAATCAGTAGACGGTGAACAGAAAAAAAAAATACCAAGCAGCAAAGGCCAGCGTATTATACTAACACATGCAGGAAGTAGTGAAGAAGGTCTTGTCCATGACGCTGGACTTATTTTCCAATCAAAAGTACCGACGGTAGGGACTACCACACAGAAATGAATGGACATATTTTCAGGCACTGGATGGAGAAAGATCTACTTCCAATTCTAAACAGACCATCATGCTTGGTAATGGATAATGCATCCTATCACAACGCAGTATCAGCGGAAGACAAAGTACCAACTGCATCAAATACAAAAGATCAAATTAGGACTTGGCTTGCTAAGGAAAATGTCAGCTTCGATGATACATATTTGAAACTCGAGTTGTTGCACCTGGTGAGGATGACAAATAAGACAAAGGTGTTTCATATTGACAAAATCATTGCGGAATACGGCCACACGTCTTTGCGACTACCTCCATATCATGCTCACCTCAATCCGATAGAGCTTTTCTGGGCTAAAGTAAAAGGGCAGTTGCCGAACAGAACAGGACGTTTAAAATGTGTGATGTTGAAGTTCTGACACGTGAGTCCTCTCAATGATAGACATGCAGTTCTGGAAGAAGTGTGTTGAACATGTGCTCGAGAGGAAGACGAGTACTGGCACCGAGATGGATTACAATTTGTCCAGCCAGTAACAATTATCAACCTCATGGAATCGTCAGATTCGGGATGATACAAATCATATTTTTTATTACAGACTGAGAAATAGCAACGTATACATTTCCATATCCAAATGCGTCTACCATCATACAATTTGTGGTGAAGTTAAGACACCCTGGGGTCTAATGGTGACCGAAGGGAGGACTAACTGTTGCATATTGTATCCAAGTTCACGATTGCACATAAAGGGCAATACACTTAATTACTTGACCTATCAAGTTAATATGGAGATACACCTATGAATAGAATTGACATGGACAAATTCTGGGGATACTGTAAAATCTAAAATTTGAGCCCCCAGATTTGCAATTGTCATAAAAGATCAAAGGAATTCGCCGATGTGCAAAATCCGTAGCATCTATGGACTACTGGTTAGCTTTATTTTAGCGTCATGGATATTCTAAGGCTGCATGCAAAAATCACTGAGATCCAACAGGTAGTTTTCGAGAAAATCAATTTCAAACGTGCTCACGAATTAATGGACAGACTATAGTAGCCATATCATGGAGTGTTTAATAAGTTGTTTTTCCGCATCGAAATCTTGCGAATTAGTGTTTAGTTTGTTTTTGCATAGGGTTCAGCCCCTTTTAGCCGAGCCACACTCTTTCAACTTAAGAACTCATAGTTCATAAGTACGGTTCCAACTTCACTGCAACGGGTCACCCCATAATTGCTCCGTTCCTGTGCCAATGAAAATCACACGAAATGCTAACAACTGTGAAATGTTTCCTGTGTGAACTAATTCCAGAATGAAACAGCTGCGTACCGCCACAAAAAACAACCTGCACCGCATAAAATGCATATGGCCGTCGCTAATGTAGTAACACAAAACTGTTCATCACTTGGATTGCAATTTTGTCGAAGGAAACATCAATCATGACAAAATCCAGCTTTCTGCACTCGCAATTTAACCGCATACAGCAGATTGAGCTTGTTCGTCATAACCGCTGTCCGCCATTTTCTGAATACACACAACAAACGCACGGTTGACACAGCAAAAGCATTCCATGTAACAGTCATAGCTCACAGCGTTGCTCAAGCACTAACTCAGTAGCTCGGCAAACGAAACCGGAAAATACCCGACCATGGCGAAAATGCGCTAGCAAAGTCGTGTTCAGAATCAAACAGTTCTGACTCTGAATGTCCATCCCGCATTCCGCCATTGCTGGCCAGATTTTCCCTAAGAACTCGCAATTAAGCAGTCGATAGAAGATAATGCAAGTGATGATGATGTTGTTATGTATGGGTCTGTGCATCGTGGTGAGAAGTCAGGGTTGGGGTTTCTTGGCTAGCGCGCATGGTAGGGTTGTTGCAGGGCGAAGTGGAGCATACAGGAAAACTACTTCCAGTATGAGAATGGAGGTTGAAGCCGCTACTGCTTATCTCAGTTGGCTCCCTGGGGCTCCATTTAGTTGGGCCTTTATGGTATCCGACTCTCCGAGGTGCAACAACTCGGGTTTCAAATATGAATCATCGAAGCTGACATTTTCCTTAGCAAGCCAAGTCCTAATTTGATCTTTTGTATTTGATGCAGTTGGTACTTTGTCTTCCGCTGATACTGCGTTGTGGTAGGATGCATTATCCATTACCAAGCATGATGGTCTGTTTAGAATTTGAAGTAGATCTTTCTCCATCCAGTGCCTGAAAATATGTCCATTCATTTCTGTGTGGTAGTCCCTACCGTCGGTACTTTTGATTGGAAAATAAGTCCAGCGTCATGGACAAGACCTTCTTCACTACTTCCTGCATGTGTTAGTATAATACGCTGGCCTTTGCTGCTTGGTATTTTTCTTTTCTGTTCACCGTCTACTGATTGCCATTCTTTAGCATTGGTGTGGTGAGCATTGACCCAGGATTCGTTCAAATATACAATATCATAGCCTTGCCTCCGCCGCTCACGGATCTGCCTCAGGTATTTACTTCGGCAGCAATTAAATGTGGCTTTTCACAAATAATATTCCTGCCGCCTATGTTTTTCTGAAGGTGAAGCCGGCGGCTCTTACAATTTTTCATAGAGTACTTTTAGAAATGTCTATGCTGCAATCTGATTGCAGTTTTAATTTCAGTTTCCTGAGAGTAACAAGTTGATTTGTCGCAAACATTTTCAAGAGCTCCCGTCTTATGACATCTATGTCAAAGTCGTCAATTGTTCTTTTCCGTCCTTGCTTGACATTAGTGCACTTTGTGTCCTGTTTAATCCATCGGGAAAAGGATTCTCTATTCAGACCAAGCGCCAGTTGCGCTCGTTTCTCAGGGTTATGAATATCGCAATATAGATGACCTCTCTTAGATTTCCTACGGAAGTGTTGGTATAGTAAAACTGTAACCTTCTGCATTGTTATAAATGTGCACTTCAGACTCATTATGAATGTGATATCAATGTCAGTTTTGATAAGCCAACAAATATGATACAATAGCTTCATACAAATAGCGAGATACGCCTATAACTATAAAACGGTATCCCAATTATAACGTCATATGCTTTCCGCTTTCAAAGTCGACTGGGTTAGGTGCACGGGATTTCGTGAAATTGTTGTATACTCACGATATTTCTGTTACCATAATGTATTTTTAGAACAACGCGTCTGTGTACCGTAGATCTGTTACTATTGTGTACAATCCGGTGAGGTTGATTTAATATAACCTGAAGAAGAAATATTTCAAACTACATCAAATTTTCTTGGAAAAAATATTTCTCTAGCGTCATGGATATTCTAAGGCTGCTTGCAAAAATCACTGAGATCCAACAGGTAGTTTTCGAGAAAATCAATTTCAAACGTGCTCACGAATTAATGGACAGACTATAGTATGCGGATGGAGGTTGAGGCCGTTACTGCTGCCTCCATTGGATCTCTGGGACTTCATTTACTGGGGCCGTTGTTGTGTCTGACTCTCAGTCTATGCTTCACAAGATCCAGAAGGGCAGGTTTCAGTATGAGTGGATGTCGTCTTTAGAAGTTTCTAACCTCCAGCGGCTTACGTGGATATAGTGTCCTAGGCATGCGGGTGTTTAGGGTAATGAGAGAGCTGACAGGCTTGCATCAACAGCATCGATTGTTGGGGAGTTGAAGATGGATAAGGGGGATATTCTTAGGTCTCTTCGTGACTGTCTGTTGGATGAAGACACTAAAATCGATGTTGAATCGATCAAACGATTTAAGCAGTTTGGTGTTACCCCTTGGTCAAGTCGAACTGGATGTCTGAGACGCAGAGTGAGGAGTGTGTTTAATCAGCGAGCCACAGGAACCAGCAGTATGCATACTCTTCGATATCTGTTGAGGGAGACTGAGCACCTATGGGTCTGTTCGGAGTGTAATGACGTCAGTTTAGTAACCAATAACCAATAACCACCTTTAAAATAAAAAACATAAAAAGACCACGTTAGGAAGCAACATTTGAACAGCTAAATGTTCATTTGAACAGTGAAATGGAAATTAAACCACTATTGTGCTTCAGATAGGATTAAGTATTATAATTGATAAAAACTTAAGGAGGTACATAAAGAAAGCCAACTCCAAACCCCCTGTGGTCACATGTCCCCGAGTGCCACGAAGGGCTTTACCTTCAGAACCAGTTAGGAATAAAATGGGAGAATGGTGTTCCATAATAAATAATAGAAGAAATAAGCCCTCGATAAGAAATAAAGAATTTTCGTCTCCTCACTAAAAGGATCACAAAAGGATTCAATTCCTTAGCTTTTCGCTAGCTTGTTGTAATCATTGCAGACGAAGGCGTCAGTGGCGAAGATAACATTGTATAAAGGAGGGGTTTAACACATTTTTGTGTGTGGTTTAGTTGAGCTATCAAATTTGTTCATTGTCCTTTCTTTTATCTTGAATCGTTCTTTATTTGCTTCTTCTTCTTTACGTTTACGTTATAACAATCATTTGTTCACCATTTTATATGATCTATCTGTGAGTTGCACCATAGAGCGGTAGAACGCTGTTTGTTCAAGCACTTATGCCAAACACCCCAGATTTCTGCTTGGAAGAATTATTTATGCACCGAATACATCGAAAGACCACACAAGCAGTGGTTTGGACATTTAATGAGAATGAAATAAAACCAACCCTCCAATAACAGCATACTATAAAAAGAGATCGGGTACTAGAGCTAAGGGAAGACCAAGAAAAGATGGATAGACAATATCAAGACCACACTACATAAACACGGTTACAACACAACAAGGGCGACTCATCTAGCCCTAGAACGCAAATTAAAGCTCCCATCCCTACGCTTAACGGCAAGAGTGGACATCCAACTACATCTTCCACCTGGGAATAGACAATAGACAATATAATTATTTATTGAATTGTTGCTAGAGCTAAGGAGTTCGTCCTTTGTGTTATACTCAGTCGCCTCTTACGACATGCCTTATAGATCGCAGTGCTACTATACTTTGCTCCCTTGTGAGCCCGGCAACACACGGGCAGGTCCGAGTTCAATTCACAGTGGGCATGAAATAGTTTTCTTAACTGCTCTCAGGCTAACCCAGACTCAGTTGGGTACAAAGAAAACCACTGGGATTTAAAAGCGTGAGCAAGCCCGCGTGCCCGCGTGTTTGTAGCGCGTTGGACTACAGGTGACTATTCCTCTGTAAGTGCGGGTTCAACTCCGCGGACTGGCAGAAAAGCTACAGGCTCCCCAGATTTACGGTGGTCGGGCACCGAGGTCGAAGGTTACGATGTCCATGACACCGAGCCGAAGAGCTTTAAGCTCAAGTGCTTCTGGATCGAAAAAAAAAAAAAGCGTGAGCAAAGGGTTTCAAGAAAGAGAGGACGCCCAATGGAAGCCCTGAAACGAACTTTGCTGAAATAGGCAAGAAATATCGGACGCAATTCCGTGAAAGAGATTGAGAGAGTTGCACAGGACAGAGCGGTATGGAGAAAATACTGGCAGACTATATGTAAGTATAATGTTGAAATGAAAATCCTGACATATCCTTTACAGGGCATAACCATTAACCATAGTCAAAGTGTCGTTGATTTTATAGTCACCACTTATACGGTCGGCCTTTTGCTTTGTACCCATTGTATCGGAGCAGCATTTCTCTTTGAGGTGCACTGTCTGATTGTAATCTACTTACGTGGCCGAACCATTTAATTTGTTGTTTCTTGATGAAGTCTAGTACTGATGTTGTACCCACTTTTTCCAGATGTCTTCATTTCTCAACCGGTCTCTTCTTGTTACACCCAGCATTCTGCGTAAACACTTCATCTCTGTTGTGACTAGTTTTCTTCTATCGTTTATTGTCAGCATCCAGGTTTGGCACTGGTAACATAATGTGGGAGAAAGATTGTGTTGAACATTGCTCTTTTGTGTTCATGGTGACGTGTTTGCATCTTAAAATTGGCGCCATTTGCCCTATCATTTGATTTGTTTTGTTGCATCTGTGTTGAATTTCATTAGTTATTCTTCCGTTTGCTTAAAAAAATGCTCCCAGGTATGTGAAGTCTTTTACTTGATTTAGTGGGCGATTGTCGATGGAGATATTGGTAGTGCTTTCTTCTCTGGCGAATGTCATTACTTCTGTTTTGTCAATGTTTATTCTCATGTTGTCATATTTATTCTCATATATCACAATAGAATGATTAAAACGGCTTAAGAACGATCGAGAAAGAGAGAGAGAGGAGAAGAGCGAGATCTACTGTCCTGGGCATGCGGCTGTTTACCGCAATGAGAGAACAGACATGCTTGCATCAACAACATTGATTGCCGGAGATTTTATGATGGATATAGGAGGTGAGGGGGAGGGGGTTCTTCGATCTATTCACGACTGCTTGTTGGATGAAGGCACTAAAGTAGACGTTGAATCAATCCAGAAATTTCATCAGTTTGGAGTTACCCGTTGTACAAGTAGAATTCAATGCATGAGAGACAGATTGAAGAATGTGTTTAACAAGCGAGTCACAGGGGCTATCAGTATGCATACAATTTGACATCTGTTGCGGTAGACTGAGCACTTATTGGTCTGTCTGGAGTGCAATCACGTCGGTTCAGTAACCAATAACGATGTATTCATGAAAGAAAAAGCTTAACTAAAATTCAGTAATCACAAATTACATACTCGTTGTTGTGGAGGCAACAAACCCCCAGCAAACATCCACAACAGAATAACCATCCCACTCAACAATCTTTCACCTAAAACATGTCACTGCAGACTCAACCATCAGATGCACATAATATTTTTTTTCGATCCAGAAGCACTATAACTTTTAGCTCTTCGGCTCGGTGCCATATGCATCGTAACCCTTCGGTTCGGTGCCACGAACACCGTAAATCTGGAGACCCTGTGGCTTTTCTGCCTTCCCGCGGAATTGAAAGATGCACAGAGTAAAGTCTGCACGCTCAGACTGCATAGTGTGCATGTCAGACAGAAACACAGACTTCTGAGCACATCCTGCAGTCATGTCCATCATATATACACCAACGAAACGAAACATGGCGTCATGAACGAAACTTACAGATCAAGCTATGAGGAACTCTCGAGGACTCCATCTTACATGCAGCTTCGTGGAGGCAACTCATCTCATGGTTTAGACAGGCATATCGCCCGAGTGGTTACCGGGGCCCAAATTTGGGGTGTAAAGAATAGAACCACTGTTACCTGTGCCACACATGTCGTAAGAGGCGACTAAGGAGGTTGGTTAAAATCGGATGCATGTGTCCTAAATGTGTAGAAGTCTATGCATTTATGGGCCTACTAAACCAATGTGCAACGTATACAGTTCTTGACAAAGATCAAACATATCACAAAGGTGATTAAAATTGGTCGTAAAGAACGAACGCAAATAAAAAGAATAAGACAAGCATACGAACCCGAACGCAAAGAAGTAGAAGACTTACTCGTTGTGGGTATCAGAATCACCAACTTGGGATTTTCTGTATTACCGTCGGTCACAATCGCATCTTTTAATTCTTTTGACTTTGGAGGCAAACCTTTCTGAAGACTCTTCAATAACATTAGTTTACCACCACACGTTGAGGATACAATCCTTATTTATCAAGTTTTAATTTTTGTTTGGAATATCTTCATTGCACTCC
Source organism: Arion vulgaris (assembly GCA_020796225.1). Classification (NCBI taxonomy): domain Eukaryota; kingdom Metazoa; phylum Mollusca; class Gastropoda; order Stylommatophora; family Arionidae; genus Arion; species Arion vulgaris. Next base: position 7,736,417 of record CM036761.1, read on the forward strand.
GGACATGTCCGTAGGTGCTCCAATCTCTTTCGCTACATCTCCAATAGCGTCCAGCGACTGACCATACCGGTTCCATTTTGATTGATGAGCATGCTCATATTTACCGCGACCATCGTTATTATCGCGTTTCCAAATAGTAACAGACAATAGTTAGTTTTTACATATGACGTCATAGGCTGAGAATACACCGTCTCAGCCTATGACGTCATATGGCAATATGGCCACCTGCGCTGAGGCCATTATATAGTCGGTCGTGATATATACCTGTTGTGTTGTTCTTTTCTGGTCACTCCAATCTTCAAACCCAACTCTTGCAATCTAGTAATTGACGTGGATTGGTTTCAATGAAAATCTTCTATGCGGCTACACTCTATGAGAGCGTTCAAAATGTCAGCTCTGTCTGTTTACTGGTCATCTTTCAGCTGTATCTGTTTACTGGCCATCTGATATAGTAGATATCAGAAACAGAATAATGTAAATGTAAAAAGGAAATTTGTTAGAGAATATAAGCGGACAAAAACAATATTTAACGACAGGAAAAGTGCATTAGCATCTAAACAGATCAAAAATACACAAAAGAAAAAAACACGTAATCACAAAGTACAGTAGTTTTTCAAATTACAAAAACAATGACAAAATACAGCAACGTTTCGATCAACAAGGCCTTTATCAAGCAAACGAACAACAGGAGTGACAAATTTTTAAAAACAAATGGACGACCAAATACAAACTATTTTGTGAACAAAAGAAAAAAAGAATACTACATATATTCATTATTGTTGTATGGAGCGGAAACATGAACAATGAACAAACAGATGGAAAGAAACATTGAAGTTTGTGAAATGTGGATACGCGGAAGAATATATAGGGCGAGTGTCGTAAAAAGTGAAGAGAATAAGGAGTTTTAAGCGGCCCAGGGAAAGCATCGGAGCCAATGAATATGATCAATAAATATACAGTGAACAAATATTAACGGCTTTCGAAAAAAATAAAATTAGCAAACACAGAATTCGAACCACAAACATTTATTTCCTACGATACCCATTGCCTAGCCCTACAGACAAGCGTTTTCAAATAACACAGCCCGCTTTGTGTAGAGTGCCTGGCTGAATCGAGTAGTTCAAGGTTCACATACGGGAGAACCGGCCTCAATTCACGGTAAGGTCAGAATTTTTTTCCGTCAGGGAATAAAGAAAATCTTAACCTGATCAGTTTCACTGTACCTGCACTAGCAATGTGGCCATTAAATTCTACAGGCACTCGTCCCTCTGCCCTATATCGCCATAACAAGTGGCACTACAAGCACTTGTCCCTCTGCCCTATATCGCCATAACAAGTGGCACTACAGGCACTCGTCCCTCTGCCCTATATCGCCATAACAAGTGGCACTACAAGCACTTGTCCCTCTGCCCTATATCGCCATAACAAGTGGCACTACAGGCACTCGTCCCTCTGCCCTATATCGCCATAACAAGTGGCACTACAAGCACTCGTCCCTCTGCCCTATATCGCCATAACAAGTGGCACTACAGGCACTCTGTCCCTCTGCCTATATCGCCATAAAAAATGGCACTACAGGCAGTAACGACACTTTATAAAAAGTGCAGAAAACTAATAAATAAGCACTTAAACAGCAAACAACTAATGAGCAAGTACTTAAACAGCAAACAGCTAAAAAAAACACACACTTAAACAGCAAACAACTAATGAGCAAGTACTTAAACAGCAAACAGATAAAAAAAACACAACACTTAAACAGCAAACAGCTAAAAAAACAACACACACTTAAACAACAGCTAAAAACACACACAATTAAACAGCAAACAGCTAAAAAAAACACACACTTAAACAGCAAACAGCTAAAAAAAAACACACACACTTAAACAGCAAACAGCTAAAACACACACACTTAAACAGCAAACAGCTAAAAAAACACTAAACAGCAAACAGCTAAAAACCACACACTTAAACAGCAAACAGCTAAAAAACACTTAAACAGCAAACAGCTAAAAACCACACACTTCAACAGCAAACAGCTAAAAAACACGTAAACAGCAATCAGCTAAAAACCACACACTTAAACAGCAAAGCTAAAAACACACACTTAAACAGCAAACAGCTAAAAAAACACTTAAACAACAAACAGCTAAAAAACCACACACTTAAACAGCAAACAGCTAAAAAAAAAACACTTAAACAGCAAACAGCTAAAAAACCACACACTTCAACAGCAAACAGCTAAAAAAAACACGTAAACAGCAATCAGCTAAAAAACCACACACTTAAACAGTAAACAGCTAAAAAACACACACTTAAACAGCAAACAGCTAAAAAAACACACAACTTAAACAGCAAACAGCTAAAAAACACACACTTAAACAGCAAACAGCAAAAAACCACACACTTAAACAGCAAACAGCTAAAAAAACACACTTAAACAGCAAACAGCTAAAAACCACACACTTAAACAGCAAACAGCTAAAAAACCACACACTTAAACAGTAAACAGCTAAAAAACACACACTTAAACAGCAAACAGCTAAAAAAAAACACGTAAACAGCAATCAGCTAAAAAACCACACACTTAAACAGCAAATAGCTAAAACACACACACTTAAACAGCAAACAGCTAAAAAAAACACTTAAACAGCAAACAGCTAAAAAACCACACACTTAAACAGCAAACAGCTAAAAAAAACACTTAAACAGCAAACAGCTAAAAAACCACACACTTCAACAGCAAACAGCTAAAAAAAAACACGTAAACAGCAATCAGCTAAAAAACCACACACTTAAACAGTAAACAGCTAAAAAACACACACTTAAACAGCAAACAGCTAAAAAAACACACACTTAAACAGCAAACAGCTAAAAAAACACACACTTAAACAGCAAACAGCTAAAAAAAACCACACACTTAAACAGCAAACAGCTAAAAAAAACACACTTAAACAGCAAACAGCTAAAAAAACACACACTTAAACAGCAAACAGCTAAAAAAAAACACACTTAAACAGCAAACAGCTAAAAACAAACACACACTTAAACAGCTAGAAATGAAAAGGAAACTGTTCAAGGAGATATAAATTAAACAACTGAGATATTTTGATGACATTAAAGCACAGCACTCTGTTGACAACCATCTTGGAAGACAAATAGAAGACAAGAGAGCAAGAGAAAGACAGAGATGCAGTTCGAGGAAACATCAGGAGGACAGGCAAATATCTAGCGAAGTGTACCGTCAGGACAAGGTGTAAAACTTATTGAAGAACCATTACAGTTAACTTTCGATATGGAGACGGCACATGATTGATTAACACTGACTAAGTGACACACTTCAAGTTATTTAAATGGGGTCACAGATAGCGTCATTAAATAACACAATGCGCTACTGACCATGAACTTTCTGGTGTTCGATGCCAGCTTTAGTCCAAACATTCTCGGTGTGCACACTGTACGTGGTTGGACTACATAATAACCTGATCCTTTACGTGTCATTCTAAATTACAAGTACCTCTGAAATCGGAATAAAATTCGCATGAATAGGAAAGAAAACTGATGATAATGAAAGCAAATTAACGCAGAAATCAGTCAGGTTTCATTGATTGATACGACCTTTAACTATTTCTTTTCTTTCTCGAATCATGTTTGCCTCACAGCGTCAGGTCATTAGAGATTTCTAAAACTGTTTGCCTCACAGCGTCAGGTCATTAAGAGATTTCTAAAACTGTTTGCCTCACAGCGTCAGGTCATTAAGAGATTTCTAAAACTGTTTGCCTCACAGCGTCAGGTCATTAAGAGATTTCTAAAACTGTTTGCCTCACAGCGTCAGGTCATTAAGAGATTTCTAAAACTGTTTGCCTCACAGCGTCAGGTCATTAAGAGATTTCTAAAACTGTTTGCCTCACAGCGTCAGGTCATTAAGAGATTTCTAAAACTGTTTGCCTCACAGCGTCAGGTCATTAAGAGATTTCTAAAACTGTTTGTCTCACAGCGTCAGGTCAAGAAGAGATTTCTAAAACTGTTTGCCTCACAGCGTCAGGTCATTAAGAGATTTCTAAAACTGTTTGTCTCACAGCGTCAGGTCATTAAGAGATTTCTAAAACTGTTTGCCTCACAGCGTCAGGTCATTAAGAGATTTCTAAAACTGTTTGCCTCACAGCGTCAGGTCAAGAAGAGATTTCTAAACTGTTTGCCTCACAGCGTCAGGTCATTAAGAGATTTCTAAAACTGTTTGCCTCACAGCGTCAGGTCATTAAGAGATTTCTAAAACTGTTTGCCTCACAGCGTCAGGTCAAGAAGAGATTTCTAAAACTGTTTGCCTCACAGCGTCAGGTCAGAAGAGATTTCTAAAACTGTTTGTCTCACAGCGTCAGGTCAAGAAGAGATTTCTAAAACTGTTTACCTCACAGCGTCAGGTCAAGAAGAGATTTCTAAAACTGTTTGCCTCACAGCGTCAGGTCAGAAGAGATTTCTAAAACTGTTTGCCTCACAGCGTCAGGTCAGAAGAGATTTCTAAAACTGTTTGCCTCACAGCGTCAGGTCAAGAAGAGATTTCTAAAACTGTTTGTCTCACAGCGTCAGGTCAGAAGAGATTTCTAAAACTGTTTGCCTCACAGTGTCAGGTCAAGAAGAGATTTCTAAAACGGGCCCCTATATGCGCTTCGTGGATAGTCTCTTTCGTCGTCTCTGTTATCTCTGAGGTCCATCTTTAGCGTGGCCGGCCTTTTGCTTTGTACCCCTTGTATCGGAGCAGCATTGCTCTTTCAGGTGCACTGCCTGTTGGTAATCTGCTTATGTGGCCGAACCATTTAATTTGTTGTTTCTTGATGAAGTCTAGTACTGATGTTGTACCCACTTTTTCCTGATGTCTTCATTTCTCAAACGGTCTCTTCTTGTTACACCCAGCATTCTGCATAGACACTTCATCTCTGATGTGACTAGTTTTCTTCTATCATTTGTTGTCAGTGTCCAGGTTGGCACTGGTAACATAATGTGGGAGAAAGATTGTGTTGAACATTGCTCTTTTTGTGTTCATGGTGACGTGTTTGCATCTTAAAATTGGCGCCATTTGTCCTATCATTTGATTTGCTTTGTTGCATCTGTGTTGAATTTCATTAGTTATTCTTCCATTTGCTGAAAAAATGCTCGCCAGGTATGTGAAATCTTTTACTTGATTTAGTGGGCGATTGTCGATGGAGATACACAACCAGCTTGCCGCGCCATCTTGACCAGATCATTGCATTTTGGTGAGTAAATATGTGTGTTCCTGTATCTTTCTTACACAGGAAGATCTCAGCTGTAGTGCACGAACTCCGTAGCACTGGCGAGGGTCCCCGACGTAATTTTGAAAATTGTGAAGATATTTTTGTAGGAATTTTATTTTTAATCTTTTTTTCTAATGAATATTGCCCGGACAGCGGTATTCCAGCCTGCTCTTCTCGATTTTTAACTGCTAGGGTTCTTTTACATGCTCAAATTGAACACTGGACCTACGTTTTATCACCCGTCTCCGATAGGACTAGGAACTCGATCTCACCTACACTGAGATCAAGGATCTCTGAAAAATATCCAGATGGCTCCACGAGGGAGCGAACTTGGTACCTTTGGCCTAAGAGACGAGCACCTAGCCTCTACGCTATAGAGGTACCATATTCGGTACCATGACTACGCCTGAATTAGTAGCAGGTGAAAGAGAAAAATTGACTTACAGATATCGATTGAAAATGAACAATGGTACACAAAATATAGATATTCCAAAATGATTGAATGACCGAAGATGAATAATGATACAATTGATGTATATATATATGTAGTAGGAGGGTTCCTTATTGTAGTGATGATGGTAGTATCGTATGATGGTATATTGAACAGTTTATTGACAAACACTGTCTTGTAGACTCCATATATATTTATTTGGTGATGTTATTCATGAGTAAACAAAAACACGTCCATCCACATTCAGTGATTATATCGGTCTCCGTTTGTTGTCACTACGTCGCTAATCAGTGCTAACTAATCTACGTCAAACTAGTCTTGTTCTAGTGCTGCTACTACACTCGTTGTGTGCAGCTTTGGTGTGCAAAATCTACAGTGTCTACCTACCTCATTTCTACTAACTATCCTATCTACTTGTCTAGTATGAGGCTTCTGCCGGGACATGGCTGTATGCCCCTGGCATAGCCATTCCCTCCAAAATATATTTACACTAAAAGTACGGAAATGATTTGAGTAATAAGTAATTATATGCCACTGTTGACGTACACACTGAAAGCTCGTTGAACAGAATGACGTAATATGACATGACTGCAATCACGGATCTTGGGAAATCCACTTCTGTTAAACGTGGCGCCCCCAAAACCCGCGTCTACAGGTGCCTATTATCGATCTTGTTGAGCCTCCTATCATCATATTAGTACACCATCTCAGTGGCGGCTCTGGATCATTTTTGTTAGTGGAGCCCGGTCCCACTCTCCTTAAATGATGAGCCGCCACTGCTTGATCTGAAGTTGATTCATCAAATCGTTTCCCTGTAGAACAGTGCTACTCAACGTTGTTATATAACGGGGCGCATCTGAGTGATGATTGTAGAGGCGCGGGCGCCATGGAAGAATAATAATAAAGCAATTTAAGCATGAACATCTTGCTGAGTCAGCGACGTCTGAGATGGCTGGGACACAAGTGCCGTATGAGCGATGATAGAAACCTTAAGAACATTCTATACGGTCAACTCGCAACGGGTATTAGACAGCATGGACGCCCATTATTACGCTTCATTGACACATGTAGGCGTGATCTAACTTCATGCAGAATATACAAAGAACATTAGAGCGGCTAACCAAAGACAGGCAGGCATTGCGAGTGGCAGTGAGGGGTGGCGCAAAAAGAAAAGAAGAAAAACACCATTACATTTAGAGGTAAAAGAGAGCGCAGAGAGAACATCCTACGTATCAGCTCCAGTCTCCAGTTTCACCTGCAGCAACTTCTTCTTCTTCAATGATCCAGCGGCACTTGAGCTATTGCCCTTCGGCCCAATGCTATGTAATGGTATCTGCATGTGTTTGTAAGTTGTTCTTTTGTTCCGTATAATGTGTTCCATTTATCTGGCCTTGGAGGAAGGAGGGTCTTTCTGATGTCATCTAGTGCTTGACACTTGAAAAGGTGGTGGTGAACGGTTTCATGATGATGTGCGCACAGTTGGCAATCTGGAGTGTGTTGTGGATGAATTCTGTTCAAGTGATTATTAAGTGTTATGTGTTGGGTTCGGAGTCTAAAAATGGTGCTCTGATCTCTTCTTGTAAGGTGGTTGATGTTGTCATTAAGGTTAGGGCTGGCCATTGGCTGTACACCTCTCTTCCGGTGTTTCCATGGCCCATCTGTTCAGTCAAATTTCTTTATTTGTTGTCATAAGGATTTGCTTTACTGTATGGAAAGTTGTTGCTGTGATTGGTTGTTCCTGTCTTGACCCTTTCTTGGCTAGCCTATCTGCTTTGTCATTTCCAGAACTGTGGCAAGGATTTCCACTCCAGAATAGGCCATCACAGCCACAAGAAACGTTGTGATTCAGAGCAGAACAAACTACGTGAAGGAAAACCTATTGTCTCCTGAGACAAAGAGGCTAATGATGATAATCAATAAAGTAATGTTGATAGTAACAGGAATAAAAATAATAGCAGACAAAAACTTAATCCTGATTACACGTTCAATTCTTTCTTTCTCTTCTTCAAACGCTCCATATCGACCAATTGTTAAACTGCTGTGTGATCTGTACGTGATCTGAGCCTAAAAGTGATTGTACGTTATGCCAGTTATACACATATGTTTTTTATTTTTTTCGATCCAGAAGCACTTGAGCTGAAAACTCTTCGGCTCGGTGTCATGGACATCGTAACCCTTCGGTTCAGTGTCATGGACATCGTAACCCTTCGGTTCGGTGCCACGAACACCGTAAATCTGGGGAACCTGTAGCTTTTCTGCCAGTCCGCGGAGTTGAACCCGCACTGAGGACTAGTCACCCGTAGTCCAACGCGCTACGAACACGCTGGGCACGCTGGCGTTATACACATATAAGTAAACCAGTACATCCGATTTCTGCGACGCTTTTTAACTTACTAAGGTAGCTTCATAGCGAGAGTTGATACATTACTAAATATATAGAAAGTATGGTGCATGTATTTGAAAATAGATGTCTGCAAAAAATAATGAATATGGAACGAATTCAGGAGAAGTAATGAAATCAGAGAAATCTCCGCCCGTGTGGTGCCGGGGCTTGCACGGGAGCAAAGAATAGTACCACTGCAACCTACAATGCATGTCGTAAGAGGCGACTGATGTAGGCCCTAGGATGCTACCCTAGTAAATAAAAAGCAGCGTATAAATCGGATGTGCTGGCCTACTTGTGGGCGCATAACTGTCACAACGTACAATCGCTCTTAGGCTCAGATGACATACAAATCACACAGAGTGGTTAACAAGTGATCGATGTGGAACGTTCGAAGAAGAAGAAGAAGAGAAATGTCTAGTCAACCACTAGTAATACTGTTATAAGAAGGAGAAGATGGAGATATGTTGGACATACTCTGAGAAGAAATGTCTAGTCAACCACTAGGAACAACTGTTATAAGAAGGAGAAGATGGAGATATGTTGGACATACTCTGAGAAGAAATGTCTAGTCAACCACTAGGAACAACTGTTATAAGAAGGAGAAGATGGAGATATGTTGGACATACTCTGAGAAGAAATGTCTAGTCAACCACTAGGAACAACTGTTATAAGAAGGAGAAGATGGAGATATGTTGGACATAACCTTAAGAAGAAATGTCTTGTCAACCACTAGTAAAACTGTTATAAGAAGGAGAAGATGGAGATATGTTGGACATAACCTTAAGAAGAAATGTCTAGTCAACCACTAGTAACAACTGTTATAAGAAGGAGAAGATGGAGATATGTTGGACATACCTTAAGAAGAAATGATCAAGCAATCAAAAAAGCATTCATTCAAGTGTGAGGCAAAGAAAATATGCCGTAGGGAAACACTGAAACGATTTTTACACAGAGAAGGTAGAAATATCGGACTACGTTCCATAGAAGAGACTGAACAAGTTGCACAGGACAGAGCAGTACAGAAACATTGCTTTGTACCGTTTAACGATACAAAAGAATGTAATAATAATGTTAACAGAAATAAGTTGAAAAAACTTAAACATCACCCAGTTTTGAAATACTTACAATAATGATATTCTTGTATGAAGTAACTTATCGTAGCCGATATCAAATACTGGCACTGTTGTAGTAATTGTCTTTCTTTGTTTACTTCTGGTAACGTATCATCCGTCTATCCCACTCTTCTATCACAGAGTTTAGCTCGCAGTAACAGACTTATCAGAAGTCTCTTTCACGTTCAGCTTCAGCTGGTTTCATAATGAATGTATCAAACGATAATACTGCTTTAAATGCAGTTTTCTTCTTCTGTGAGCGCTCCATATCGACCCCTTGGTAAACCACTCTTCGTGATTTGTATGTGATCTGAGCCTAAGAGCGACTTACGCTGTTATGCGCCTACAATTAGGCCTACACATCCGATTTCTGCGACGTGTTTTATTTTCTAGGGTAGCTTTCCTAGGCCCCTACCTCAGTCGCTTCTTATGACATGCCTTGTAGATCGCAGTGTTACTATTTCTTGCTCCTCTTGCGGAAACCGGCAACACACGGACGAAATTCAGTTTTAAAAACGGAATCGGCTTTGTGTACATGCAACACGAAATAAATATAAAGATGTATCACAATATGCTTGTGGAGATAGATAATTCACGCGATGATGATGCCGAGAATCTCCAATCACTTGCCGTCAGTTTGAGTCCTTTCTTAAATTGTAGTGATAAAAAAACAGGGCTAAGGTAGAAGAACAAGCTAGTATGAGCAAGAAGTTGAAGTAGTCCCGGAACATGTCAACAGCCTGGGACCCCCTCAACTTACTGCTTTACCTAGCCAAATCTCGATGCAGCTTTTATGTCCTGATATCAAGCAAACCCGCCCATGTCGTCACGGATCACTGGTTTTATGTTACTCGACAATGGTTTCGGTTGAAGATTTGCTATCTTGTTCACGAGGTAGGAGATTAATGATCTAACCATATAGCAAAAAGTCATAAATGAAAACTATATACCTGTGGTAAATTTTAGAAGAAAATATAAAATCGTGAACAATATCGATAAATATACAATTACGTACATTTTCCATAATAAAAAAAGCATGTAATATTACTATTTCAAATGCTAAAGCAGTTCTGTTGTCTTTTTTTTTTTTCTCAAATCCTGTTTTGTCTTACATCGTCAGAATAAGAAGATATTTCTAGAACGAGCCATTGTGTGTACTTCATAAATAGTGTCTTTCGTCGTCTCTGTTATCTCTGTAGTTCACATTTTGCATGGCCGGCCTTTTGCTTTGTATCAGTTATATCGGAGCAACATCGCTCTTTAAAGCGCACTGTCTGTTGGTAATCTGTTTATGTGGCCGAACCATTTAATTTGTTGTTTCTTGATGAAGTTCAGTACTGATGTTGTACCCACTTTTTTCCTGATGTCTTCATTTCTCAACCGGTCTCTTCTTGTTACACCCAGCTTTCTGCGTAGACACTTCATCTCTGTTGTGACTAGTTTTCTTCTATCATTTATTGATATCAAAATTAGCTCTGTTGTATGTGTCAGAAACATGGACAACGACTTAAACGTATAATTAAAGGGATCCAAAGTCGAATGATGAAATAAAATAATGGCGAAGGTAGAAGAACAAGCTAGTATGAGCTCCCCCATATGACTCAGTCTCTCTCCGCAGTAATGATTATTGGTTACTAAACTGACGTAATTGCACTCCGGGCAGACCCATAGGTGCTCAGTCTCCCCAACAGATATCGAAGAGTATGCATACTTATGGTTCCTGTGGCTCGCTGATTAAACACACTCTCACTCTGCCTCTCAGGCATCCAGTTCGACTTGAACAACGGGTAACTCCAAACTGCTTAAATCGCTTGATCGATTCAACATCGATTTTAGTGTCCTCATCCAACAGACAGTCACGAAGAGACCGAAGAATATCCCCTTATCCATCTTCAACTCCCCAACAATCGATGCTGTTGATGCAAGCCTGTCCGCTCTCTCATTACTCGTAAACACCCGCATGCCCAGGACAGTATATCCACGTAAGCCGCTGGAGGTTAGAAACTTCTATAGACGACATCCACTCATACCGAAATCTGCCCTTCTGGATCTTGTGAAGCATCGACTGAGAGCCAGATACAACGACTGCCCCGGTAAATGAAGTCCCAGAAATCCAATGGAGGGCAGCAGTAACGGCCTCAACCTCCATCCTCATACTAGAAGTAGTTGTCCTGTATGCCCACTTCGCTCTGCAACAACCCTACCATGCGCATTAGCCAAGAAACCCCAGCCGGATTTCTCACCACGTTGAACCGACCCATCGGTATATACAACAACATCATCATCCCTTGCATTATCTTCTATCAGCTGCTTAACTGCGAGATCAGCCTTCATGTTGCCCCAATGTCTATATCTCTTCCAAGAGTAATGATAACGTTGAGATAGTTGGTCATACTACCATCTGTTGTGATCCATTCTTCCCCTTTTGGTAGGGTCGCAACCGTAGTCACCTGGCCAATAATCAACAATAACCATTAATGTCACACCACCTGCCTAGAGTACTGCTTAAAGCACAAACTCCGTAGTTCCTACAACAATTCTATGAGTTTCTAGTAAAATATACTCGTGACCAGAACGGCGCGTTCTGGATTCGAACCAATGACCCGCCCGAGTGGTTACGGGGCCCAAATTGGGGTGTAAAGAATAGAACCACTGTTACCTGTCACGCATGTTGACAAGGAGGTTGGCGTGGCTAGCTACCCACAGCGTAAAACACTAGATGACTACAGAACGGAGAGCGAACCGAGTAAACGCTGTCTGAAACCAGACACATCGCCGAAGGATAAGCATCAGAGCTACAAATGGTTCTGAAGATGTGACTTAAAATACACCAATGCTAAGGCTGTATGAATCAGATTTCCACATGAATAGAATTTATGGGGAAATATGGTACATCGGTCTGAGGCGTGATCGCGAGAGAGAGAGAGAGAGAACGAGAACCAATGACCTTCGTAACGCAAGGCAATGGCTTAACCATTTAGCCACAAAGACCCACTAAAACAATAGCTAACAAATTGAGAGATGTCTGCGCAGTATAGAGTTGTGAACGTCATTACTGCACAGTACACATAATCTTCTACAGCAGAACACCAGGAGAAAGAGCGAGAAGAAGATCACGAAAATAATGGTTAGATGGCAAAGCAGAATCCTGTCAACAAGCAAAAATAGCTGTCACAAAAGCAACTAGAGTAGCGCAAGACACAAACAGAAAACCACGACACTGAGTAAGAACCAAAGATACGGCAAATGAAGCAATAGAAGTCAGGGTCAGTGAGCTAGAACTGACAAGACTCTGCTACACCTCTAAATTGATTGATAGGACCATCATCATTGCACTTCGGTGAGTAACCATGTGTGCTCCGATCTCTTTCTTACACAGGAAGATCTCAGCTGCAGTCACGTACAAACTTTTTGAATTTTGATCGGGCAGCTGCTTTCCAGCCTCCTCTTCTCGATTTTGAACTGCCAATGGTTATTTTACGTGCTCAAATTGAACTCGGCATCCACGTTTTATCATCCGTCTTCGATAGGACTAGGAACTCGATCTCACCAACACTGAGATCGGGGAACTCTGAAAAAATGTCCAGATGGCTACACTTTTAAGTGATTGTCTTGACGATTGTAATCTGGCTAAGATAATAATAATCTCAAAAAAAAGAAAGAAAACAAATTAAAAATGGGTATCTTTAAAAGAAAAGGGGACACTGTTAATAAGGAAAGCAGGCTTTCACGCAAAAATTAGTCAGAAGCGCGATACCAGGCACACTGACCACTCCTGAATTTATAGCGGTCAAACGCTGAAGAAGAAAAAGAGCTGACTCATGCCAGATATTGATGATGATGCTAATGATTCCTTAGTCCAAACATGTTGAGAACCCCTGGGGAACTTTAACCTACTCACAAACTAAAACTGAGTTATTCTTTTACAGTTTCCGCTCTACATATTTTCTTAAGTCTCAAACTGTCAGTTTAATCTTGATGAATGCAACATGTAGATCTTTTTTATGTTCACATGCAAAAATGCCGACATCTGTTGTGACCCGGGCCCGGAAAAAATGTATAAATGTTGCGAAATATTTCACCTGGCAGACGAGGTGATAGAAACCAACCAGGTACATCAATGTTTAGCAGATAGATGGACGACATCGAGAAATAGATTGCAAACTACGAATTAAGCCGGTTTCATATCGGACGAATAAGCAGTCTTTTGTCTTCCCTAAGGTGGATGAAGGTTTCAGAAGAGGTAGAGGCACTAGAGACCATATTTGTAGCATGAGACTCATTATCGAGAAATGCAGAGAATACAACATAGACCTTCATGCATGTTTCATAGACTACAGCAAGGCTTTCGACCATATACAACACCAGAGAATGTGGAACATCATGAAAGACATGCACTTTCCAGCACACATAATACAACTCATAGAATCTCTATACCACGAACAACAGGCAACCATTAAAATAGGTGGTGAAATAGCTGAATGGTTCGAGATTCAAAAGGGGGTACAACAGGGATGTATTTTGTCACCATACTTATTCAACATATATGCAGAGAATATCATGAGGAATGTAAAAGACGATGCCAACTATGTGAATTACGACCCTCTCACTATAGGTGGCAAATGCATACCAGAGCTTAGATACGCAGACAATACAGTATTATTATCCACCAGCAAAAAGGTTTGGAAAACCTAATCATGACGACCAAGAAATATAGTGAAGACCAACATCTATATTTGAATACACAAAAAACAAAAATCATGTCAACTGACAAAGCAAAAGCCTCACCTAACATCAAAGTAAACAATGAAGAACTCCAATGTGTAGAGAGCTACGAATATCTGGGCTCAATAACTAACAATAACGGTGACTGCTCCAAAGATATCTCAAGAAGATTGGCAATAGCAATCAAGAAGTTAAACACAATGAAGAACATGTGGCAAAGCACCTGCAAAATACTAAAATTAAAAATATTGAGAGCATGCATTTTCCCAGTGGCTACTTATGGTTGTCAATCATGGACTATTACACAGAAATTAAGAACGAAAATCCAGTCCTTCGAAACTAAGTGCTACAGAAAGATCCTACGAATACCATGGACAGAAAAAGAAAGAACACTGATGTCCTGAAAGAACTAAATGTTAAAGAGAATTGGCTGATAAACAACATACTATACATAAAAATTACATACTTTGGTCACATCAAGCGTCACGATGGCCTGGAAAGAACAATACTAGAGGGCAGGGTCCCAGGACGCAGAGGCAGACCAAGAAGAAGATGGCTACAAGATATTAAAGAAACCATGAACATGACCATCGACGAAGTGGGTGAACTGGCAAGAGACAGAGTGAATTTCAGATGTGCTGCAAAGAGAGTAACGTCATATAAAGGATACGCACCTTGATGATGAAGGTGGATGACGGAATTGGTTTTCTACTCTTGCCATTAAGCGTAGGGGTAGGAGCTTTAATTTGCATTCCAGGGCTAGATGAGTCGCTTTGTTGTGTTATTTCCGTGTTTATTTAGTGTGGTCTTATGTTGTCTATCCATCTTTATCTTGGTCTTCCTTGGCTCTAGTACCTGATATCTTTTATTGTATGCTGTTATTGGTGGTTGGTTGTATTCCATTCTCATTAAATGACCAAAACACTGCATTTGTTGTCTTTCAATGTATTCGGTGCATGAAGTTATGTCCACTCTGATGTCCTCATTTCGAAGTCTATCTTTCCTGGTGACCTCCGTTGTCTTCCTCAAGCATTTCATTTCACACGTGGTGAGCTTTCTGTGGAATAAGCAGTCGCAGATTAAACGGTATTTGGCAGTACATTAGACCACACTACATAAACACGGATATAACGCAACAAGGGCGACAATTCTGGCAGTAGAACGCAAATTAAAGCTCCCACCCCTACGCTTAACGGCAACAGTGGACAACCAATTCCATCTTCCACCTGGGGATAGACAATAAATTTGACAGTAGCATAGAAGAAAAGAATAACAATAGTTGGTTTGTACCGTTCCGTTGGAGACTGTTGTAGGTAAATTGTGACCTAAGGAGGGAACAGCTGCAATCCATGGGGAAAAAGAATATGATCAGCAAGACCAATATACATCGACACTATATCTATAATCAGAGACAATAAGAGACAAAGTTAAAAATGAAGAAATCAGAAGAAGACTGGACGTGAAACCAGTCATGCAATTCATAAAAGAACAACAGATTAAATGGTTTGGATCAGTGTTGCCAAATGTAAATCGACTTTTAGTGCTAGATTTTAGGTTTAAAAGTGCTAGAAAGTGCTAGAAATATTTTTTTAATGCTAGAAAAAGTGCCAAAAATATTTTAAGTACCAATTGTGCTGTATTAATTACAGATCAATAGTATATCATTGTAATTTGAAAAAGTCAGACTGCACATCTTCTGGGCTGAGCAATCGGAATGCACATCATCTGAAGTTTTTTGGGGTCATATGACTCGCAGGGTTGCCAAATGTAAATCGGTTTTTAATGCTAGATTTTAGGGGGAAGTGCTAGAAAGTGCTAGAAATATTTTTAACTCTTACAATACGCGTACTAAAACCGCATTTTTACGCACTGTTTTTGAGGAACACATTTTAAGGCGAAGATGTCCTTAGAAAATTTGTTATAATTTTCTTACATTCAACAGCAGAGACAAACTGCATACACCAAAATGGGCACAATTGAAAGATCTATTACAAACATCCACTTGCTGTATTTGAATTTTTAAAATACACTTAAAGTCCTCTACGATATATTAACAACTGGTTAGAACCATATCGTCCGTGAAGTGGCTTTGCGTAAAATGGGAACTAACTTTATGGTCTGTCAGGTGGCGTTTCGTATTCTAAGAGTTAATGCTAGAAAAAATGTCAAAAACAGTTTACTTACCAATTGTGTTGTATTAATTACAGCTCGAATAGTATTTCATCGTAATTTGAGAAGTCAGACTGCACATCTTCTGAAGTTTTTGTTGGGTCATATGAGTCCATACTTTTGGCTGAAATCTGATGCATGTGTCCTAAACGTGTAGAAGTTTATGCGTTTAGGGCCTACCAAACCAATGTGCAACGTATACACGTTCTTGGCAAAGATCAAACATATCACAAAGAGTGATTATAATTGGTCGTAAAGAACGAACGCAAAGAAGAAGAAGAAGATATGAGTCCATTGTTCCAATTATGGCGGTGACATCTTTAGGTAATTTAAAGTTTTTGCAGCATTTATTATGCCTCTTTAATCCATATTTTACTGCAAGAATTTCTGAAAGCATGGGCAGCTGCATTTTGTTTTTCATTTTATTTTTCACGACATTCATGCTGCTGAATAACCGTTCCACTTTAGCATTAGAATTTGGTAAAATTAATAAATTTAGGGCAAAAGTTGCAACGTCTTTGAAGGGGTTACCTCCCGAAGAATCTGTATAATTTAAAACTTCAGACCAAAATGTCTCAGTGGTTGCAATATCAGTCCATGTAACTAAATGTATGATGTTGTACTGAATCTCAATTGATGATTTCATTTCTTCATTTAAGTGAAATAATTCCAGAAAGGGAATAATATTTTTCTTAAAATGTGTCAATGTATTTTGCACTGAGAATAAGCTTATATTCTTCAAAATATCAATGTTTTCTGGCAGACGATTATGCAGCTCTTTGTACAGGCTAATCAAAAAGTTTTGTGCTTTTTTGCGGATGTGAGTTACTTGAGAAGATTGAATTTGTTGGCTAATTATAAATTTCCCCCAAGTCTTTTCTCAAATCTAGAACCCAGCTGTGGATTTGGATCCAGAAATTCTTCAATGTTAGTGTTAGGATCAAGAGGATCAATGTTGCTTGTTGGCAGTACTAACATGTTAGCAATAGATGTAATAAGAAGAGATAGATCCGAAAACAATTTTGTTTTATCAGCAGTATTTGATTCCAAAAGTTTGTTCACTTCTTGAACATGTTTTAGAATTGGATGTAAAAATAATATAAATAACTCATTCTGAGGGTCACAATACATTTCATACAGTAAAGTGGCGATGTAACATTTTTCATTAGAACTTGCTAATTGAAAATGAGTCTGCAATTCATTCCATTGGCTTAAAATTCTGCTGATTGCTGGTTCAATTGCTAACCACCTGGTTGCACAAGAATTTAAGATCTTCAGTGGTTCCTTATCATTAATGCTCTGGTAAAGTTGACTGTGAGAGATAGAACACACCAACAACCCATATCAAATATTATAAGGAAACGTCGGTGGAAATATTTAGGTCATGTTCTTAGATCAGACGAAAAGAGACTAAATCGACAAGTCCTTATGTGGTCACCAGTTGGGAAAAGAAAACGTGGAAGACCAAAGACCACTCTTCGAAGAACCATCCAACAAGAAAGTAAACTATTGGGATGTAAAACCATACAAGATCTGCAACTGCTAGCAAAGAACCGTATCACATGGAGATCTAAAACCTATGCCCTATGTGCCGCCTTTGGCACGAAAGGAACAACCTAACTAACTAACTAAAGTTGACTGTAAGAAATTTGTCTCAGTGAACTCTTAGAAAACCATTTATAAGTCTCACTTACTAAAAACTCTAAGTTTATTGGCAACTAGCTGTACCCTGCGCGCGTTGCTACGCCTCCAACAAAAATTGAATTACGTCCCAGTCGATATACTTCTTCATTGCAACTAATGTCGCGTCCCAGTTGATATACTGCTTCATTGCTACTAATGTCGCGTCCCAGTTGATATACTGCTTCATTGCTACTAATGTCGCGTCCCAGTTGACATACTGCTTCATTGCTACTAATGTCGCGTCCCAGTTGATATACTTCTTCATTGCTACTAATGTCGCGTCCCAGTTGATATACTGCTTCATTGCTACTAATGTCGCGTCCCAGTTGATATACTGCTTCATTGATACTAATGTCACGTCCCAGTTGATATACTGCTTCATTGCTACTAATGTCGCGTCCCAGTTGATATACTGCTTCATTGCTACTAATGTCACGTCCCAGTTGACATACTGCTTCATTGCTACTAATGTCGCGTCCCAGTTGATATACTGCTTCATTGATACTAATGTCGCGTCCCAGTTGATATACTGCTTCATTGATACTAATGTCGCGTCCCAGTTGATATACTGCTTCATTGATACTAATGTCACGTCCCAGTTGATATACTGCTTCATTGATACTAATGTCACGTCCCAGTTGGCATACTGCTTCATTGCTACTAATGTCGCGTCCCAGTTGATATACTGCTTCATTGATACTAATGTCGCGTCCCAGTTGACATACTGCTTCATTGCTACTAATGTCACGTCCCAGTTGATATTTCTCTTATCATGATTCGAAATGATTAGAAATCATATGAAGAAACAAACCTGGATTGTGTATTTTAACTTCAGCTTGTTTGTAAAATTGCCTTGAAACGATTATTTTATGCTATGAAAGGGATCGAGGTTTCCATAGTTTTAAAACATACGTCATCGAATCGTGTGTATATATTAATTTGTATACCGTAGACTTCCGGAAACGTTCATAGCAAATTGTAAACAAACTTAGAAACTCTCGATGAAATAGGCGTGTTCGGTTTTTTAGATTTTTTTTCTAAATTGTCAGCGCTACCTATTTCAAACTATGACAGGTAGCATCACGATATCAAAACAAACATATCCTGCAAATTTCAGCTAAATCTGTTAAGTAGTATCCGAGTCTATAGGTAACAAACATACATCCATACATCCATTTTTATATATATAGATGATGATGCAGCACAAGCATTGGACACTGATAATTGTATGGAGTGGCATACACATTTAAATAAGATTAATCCAGGAATTCCTTCCTTCAACTTCTTGAAAACACCGTTATTTGTCCCTACCATGACACTGGCGTTGTCAGTGTCAATAGCTAGAAGATTTTTCATGTTTAATTTCTTTTCATCTAATTCATTCTTGACTGCATTTACAATGGCATCTGCATTACATTTGTCTAGTAACACCATATTAAGATATGTATGAATTACTTTCTTGTGAGTTTCACTGTGATGTCAGTTGATTCATCCAGTAATAAACAGAATTTTCCTTGCCCAAGATCAGTAGTCAAATCTTTCTTGAAGTAAGGAGCAATGATATTCTTTACAATATTTGCACACTTTGTACGATGCATCCTAACTTTATTTACCATTTCACTGTCCGATATGGTATTTTTGCACAAGTCTACCAAGTGATCACAAGAATTGAATGATGAATGACAGCAAATAAACATTGCTAAATTGGCCTCAAGTGTAGATGTCTTATCATCTTTCTTCGCAACGAAACTTGTAAGAGAAGCACTTTGACATGGACTAGCAAGTTTATGTTTCTTTGTTTCACAATGTCTTGCTAAAAGAAAATACTTAGCTAAAATGTCATGTCTACAATACTTGCAATGAGCTTTAGATGAATCAGTTGGTACTTCAAGTAGCCACTTTGCAAAAGCAGGATCTTTTAACCATTCCTTTCGAAATTTTTGCGAATACGTTGGTTTTGCTTTACTCATTGCTGAATGAGGAATTCTCTTTATGATTTGAACAGTCCTCCGTTGGTTTGGAAATGATTATAGCACTTAAGAACAGTCACTGATAAACTGAGAGCAAATACAGAAGCTGGTGGCAAGTCAACAAGATTGAACAAGGTACACATTTGCTGTAGGCTACAGCTATACTACTCAAGTCAAACGAGCGGACCTCCAGAGAGTTGTTCTCACACTGAGAAATTCATTACTCGGATCTCGTTGTAATAAATTTTCTGTGCTTGTTCGTCTTTTTTTTGTCGAGATTTTCTGGTTCATATACCAAACTAAAGAAGTGCTAAAAGTGCTAACTAATTTTTTTCAGTTCTAGATTTGGTGCTAGATCTAAATTTGTAGTGCTAGATCACAAAAATAGTGCTAGATCTAGCACTAAAAGTGCTAAATTGGCAACACTGGTTTGGATACCTTTCAAGATTGCCCTTGTATCGCCTACCACAGAGAGCCACACGGAAAAAGTATAATGAGTACAAAGCAAGAGGGAGACCACGAGTTGTCGCTACGAGTGAAGGCCACGAGTGACGGCATTAAGAACAGCCTTACAAACATGAATAACAGCTTACAAAGTACATTAAAACAAGCTCACGCAAGATCACTTAAATTTCCATCCCAACATTTCCATATAGAAGTAAATGGTGGAAGAGAAGAAGAATAATCTATCTATATTTCTTCATGTCCCGTTTGACACATAAAGCTTCCACATAAGATTTCCATTGTTGCCGTTCTGCCGTCTTTCCCATGGTAGGTCACAATCTTGCAACTCTCTTTCCACAGTTCTTCTTTATGTTTCATTTAGATGACCAGGCGTGCTTTTCCCATACGCTGTCCACCAGAGAGCTTTCCTATCCAATGTCCATACTGGAATTTGACATACATGACCAATCCAGCTCTATCTTTGTCTTCTAATGACCAATCCACCTCTATCTTCGTCTTCTAATGACCAATCCAGCTCTATCTTCGTCTTCTAATGACCAATCCAGCTCTATCTTCGTCTTCTAATAACCAATCCAGCTCTATCTTCGTCTTCTAATGACCAATCCACCTCTATCTTCGTCTTCTAATGACCAATCCAGCTCTCATCTTGCCTTCTAATGACCAATCCAGCTCTATCTTCGTCTTCTAATAACTTTAATCCAGCTCTATCTTCGTCTTCTAATAACCAATCCAGCTCTATCTTCGTCTTCTAATGACCAATCCACCTCTATCTTCGTCTTCTAATGACCAATCCAGCTCTATCTTCGTCTTCTAATGATGGTCACCAATGATGCATTGTTTGTTCGTTGTAAAAGCTCTTAATTTGCTATTGAATGTGAGCTACAAAATACAGCGAAGTTTATACTTTTGTGTTCTCACTAGATTGGGATTTCAGATTCTCTAAAAAGCAGCCGCCGCCTCAGATTATCAGCCACGTCATACAGTTTGTCGTCTGTGTTTTCACTAGATTGGGATTTCAGATTCTCTAATAAAGGCAGCCGCCTGCCTCAGATTATCAGCCACGTCATACAGTTTGTCTTGGACGCTAGTGTAAGTGGACCACCTCTTTCTTCCAAAGTCTGCATACTGGGGCAGTTCTGTAGGATATAATTCCTATGATTTCTGCTTCCCGTTTGTGCCGACCTCTTTCCGCAGTAAGTTTTGGCCACCCTCGTGATGGTAGGTCTGACATTCTTACGGCGTGGCTAAATCTCCGAGGCGGATCGGCGACCGTAGAATCCATTATCCCATTCATCATTGTGAGGGGTTGTTGCACCACGTTATACGCCTTACGGTCTGGTGCATCCGTTTTCTGCAAGCATTTGTTTCGGGTTAGCATCCCTAGTGGACACATGCAGCCGATTTAAGCCAAACCTCCTTAGTTGCCTCTTACGACATGCGTGGTAGGTAACAGTGATTCTATTCTTTACACCCCAAATTTGTCCCCGGTAACCACTCGGACGGAAATTTATTTAAGAGACTACATTAAATATATAGACCATATTTCAAGCGAATGAAAGGACGGAGGATATTGTATTTGGCCACCGAGAATAGTCTTCACAATGTTTGCATGGGATTACAAGGCCATTATTGTTCTTACTGACTTACAAAACAATTCTCGTAGTCTTTTCAGACCTTATGATATCTGACCTTCTGACACCTCACATTTACATATCTGACCTTCTGACACCTCACATTTACATATCTGACCTTCTGACACCTCACATTTACATATCTGACCTTCTGACACCTCACATTTACATATCTGACCTCTGACACCACATTTACATCGACCTTTACCATTTACATCGACCTCTGACACTCACATTTACATATCCTGGTGTGCAGGATAGAGGCCAATTCCTTTTATCACGTGTGTAATGTCGAGTGTAGGATTGAACACACAACCCTCTTGTGTCCGAGTCGATAGTCGAGCCATAACACAAATTCGTGACTATAGATTAAAGTAGGGCGGTAACAGTAGCTGCCACCAGAGATGGATTTCCATTAACTCTAACAGAGCAGCTAGATGATCTGAACTTCGCTGACGATATAGCACTTCTAGCCCACGCACGTAATCAGAAGCAGGATCAACTAAAATTGATCGTAGGTCACACCAACTAGGCTAAAAATTCGTAAAGAAAAGGCAAAGATGATTAGCCTGGTATTTTTGTAATATAACTATTTTTTTAAAATCGATACTGAACTGTATTACCTACATTGCCGATATCGTGGTCCTTCTATAATTATTATGTGCAAGCTACAACTAAATGAAGCATGCACAATTTAAAACGATTTAGACCTAGAAAGAACTCAAAATCAAAGAAAACTGGCTAATGCTACAAATAAGAAAGAGACAATTGAGATATTTTGGACATAAAAAGACACGAAAGGCTGGAGATGACCATCATGGAAGAAAACATACAGGCAAAGAGGAGAAGAGGAAGACCACGGTGAAGATGGGTTCAGGATGTAACTGATGGTTTGAACATGGCGGCTGCAGAGGCGGGACATATGGCATATGATAGAGAGAAATTCAAAAGTACTATTCGAGTGGCAACGTTCTGCGCAGAACAAGATTTTTGATGATGAAACCCAGTCACGTGTACCTCTAAATGTATCATTGAATTAGTGGATCAGATTATGAACAAAGTTGAAATTCCTATTTTGCAGACATTGTTCATCAAGTAGCTTGTCGCTTCCGGTACTTGGCTTCAATGACAGCAGTCCTGAAAAAACTGTTCTGTGCAAGTTGGCCGGCGTCAGCAGCAGTCATTCTCAGATTGGCAATGACATGTTGTACCCATAGTCTTCTAGGTCTTCCTCTCATTCTTCTTCCAGGCAGAATTACCTCCAATATTATTTTCTCTAGGCACTTATATCGTTTGATGTGTCCGAAATACTTAATTTTCAGACATCGATACTTCACATAAATTTATAATACATTTTGCAATATATAACGTTAATGGTCTTCTTTTCGTTTGTCAGCACATTGTTACCTGGTTGTTAACCCAGTGTCGCCCGCCTGCCCAGCGTGTTCGTAGCGCGTTGGACTACGGTGACAAGTCCTCTGTGTGTGCGGGTTCAATTCCGCGGACTGGCAGAAAAGCCACAGATTCCCAGATTTACGGTGTTCGTGGCACCGAACCGAAGGGCTACGATGTCCATGACACTGAGCCGAAGAGCTTACAGCTCAAGTGCTTCTGGATCGTAAAACCCCAAAAATCCAATGTTGTGGTTTTGTGTGTTTGTCTTGCGCTTCTCTGGTGACTTGTGTGGAGGTTTTCTTAGTCCCATGGCAGAATTTAACTACGTTATCTATCCACCTTTTCCTTGGTCTTCCTCTTGCCTTCCTTCCTGGTATTTCTTTAATGGTAATATTTTAAATAATATTTCTAATATCTTAATAAACTAACCTGACTGTAAAAGATCAGACTTGTGTTTAGAGTTATCTCAATCAACCATCAGAGGCCGTATCAAAATACGTGTGAATCTGTATTTTTTCGTGGTCTCATCCGAAAGCCACCAATAAACTGATTAATTCCTTCTAATGCAACTTCAGAACTTGAGATTCGAGAAAGGTTTGAGAAGTTACTGAGCGATGACATTTAATAGCTGAAGTTAAATAAGTCATGATCTGCATGACTGGTTGCAAGTTATGGTAGTGAGGTCAATGAAGTATGTAACTCAACGTCGGTCATCAATCACTGCGGGCAGAAATGTGATTCCTTTTCAGATACCTGACCTTATTAATCTTTGTGGACAGTGGAGACGATTAGAAAATAAAGAATGGATGAATGGATGAGTGAGTGGTTGACCATAAGATGTCTGTTGATTAATCAATGTGACCATGGGTCGCTCATACGTTAAGGTAAGGAGAGGGAGGAGAAAGGAAGGAAGATGCCACCCACACACTCCCCATCAACATCAGGTGCCGTACCGGCTGGCATAGGCGATCAGGGATCTCAGCAAATCTCTATCTCTGGTATTTCCTATCATCTCAGATGTTGACGCTCTTCCGTGCCATGAAGTCAGGCTGTCTAATTTTTTTTTCTTTCTGTCTTCCTCCGTCTCGTCTTCCTTCGATTGTACCGGTTGTCACAACCTGTTCTAAACCTCACCTTCTTATCACATGTCCGAAAAATGATGACTGCCTCTTTCCTCTATTAGCAATACGTTTTCTCTGTGTCTTGGCCTCATTCAACACCTCCACGTTCATCACTTTAGCAGTCCATGGGATTCTCATTCTTCTATAAACCACATCTCTTTGGCCTCAGAGATTTTTCTATATGTTTGTTTACTGTCCATGGGGGAGACTGCCTAGAGTAGTTGATAGTAGCTCGGCCTGCTAGCTGTGAGACGCCTCATAGCTCGGGTTCGAACCCACTGTCCAGCATTTGTTCGAGTCCCCTGGTCTTACTCAGGACGATAACGTGAGTACCTCTGAAGTCGGAGAAAATCTGCCTGTATGGCGAGGGAATACTAATTACGAGTACATTGAGCACACGGCTGCCAGTGTAAGTAATTTACAATGTGCACGCTGCTGCCATTGTAAGAAATTGGAAAACGGATTTTCACGCAAAAATCAGTTTCAGAGATGAAACTTCGTCTGAGTTGAAAGCGGACGAAAAAAAAACCTCATGCCACACACCCCAATCCCTGAAAAATGACTTTTTGATAAAAGTTTTATGTGAATCTGGTCTCCATTTTCGCGTATAAAACTATCAACTAACATTTTTTTTTAAATTTTTATCTTTATCCCTCCTGGAAAAATGTATGTGTACGCCCATGAATTGGACAATATCATAAGTCAAAGTGTAGACTCAACCATCAATAATAGAAACTGGATCAATGTGTAAGATGATTTATTTCATGTCAAAGTAGCTCAAAATTTACATAAACACATTTTTTGCTACCCGTTCTTTCTTTATCTCCCCCACATTTGTTAGCTTTTAATAAATGTACATTCATTTATCGATATAGGAAAGACTGCAGTAAAACTATGTAGCAATGGTGAAACACGTAGAGACACAAAGTACTTAGTTTTACAAAGTACAAAAACAATACATAGCGAGGTTTCGACCAAAAGGTCTTTATTAGGAAAAGAATACAAAAAAGAAGCCAAGAAAATTCTATACGCTCTATACTGGCAGAAATAATACATTAGTTTTTCGGTAAACTATTTGAAAGTGAAATAGCAAAACGTTTCTCTTTTGACTCTACTCTGTAGCTACTCATTTCAATGGAACTGACCATTTAGAACTCGTGTTATCCAGGTCACAGTCATCAGATCATGTACCTCTGATGCATATAGCATGTTATGTGTGTAATAATAATAATTAATCTCGTAGCGTTATACGTTACATAGGGTCTGCAAGCAATTTCTCCATACCACTCTATCCTGGGCAACTCGCTCAATCTCCTCCATGGAACTGAGACCGATATTTCTTGCCTCTCTCAGCAAAGTTCGTTTCAGGGTCTCCTTAGGTCGTCCTCTATTTCTTGAAAGCTTTGCATCCCACTTAAATGTCTGCTTTGATATTCGCTGATCATTTCTTCTCAAGATGTGTCCAACATATCTCCATCTTCTCTTTCCTATAATAGTTGTCACTAGTGGTTGACCAGACATTTCTCTGATTTCATCACTTCTCCTGAATTCGTTCCATTTTGTATTAATTATCGCCCGAGTGGTTACCGGGCCCATATTTGGGGTGTAAAGAATAGAACTACTGTTACCTGCTACGCATGTCGTAAGAGGCGACCAAGGAGGTTTGGATGAAATCGGATGCATGTGTCCTAAACGTGTAGAAGTCTGTGAGTTTAGGGCTACTGAACTAATGTGCAACGTATACACGTTCTTGGCAAAGATCAAACATATCACAGAGAGTGATTAAAATTGGTCGTAAAGAACGAACGCAAAGAGGAAGAAGAAACTCATTATTTTTTTGCAGACATCTGTTTTCAAATGCATTTAACTTGCTTTCTATATCTTTGGTCATTTTCCAACTCTCGCTGGCATAACTCTCGTTAGGATTGATACAACATTTGAAATGAAATAAAAGAAACTGAAATCACAAACTAAAAAGTTCAGGACAATGTTTAATTTCTTTCAATTCTTATTCTACTGTTCTCCTCCAGGTCGTTTTGGGTCCTCTACGTTTTCGTTTACCATCTGGTGTCTATTTCAGTACAGTTTTTTTTGAGTTAGTCTCTGTGCGAATTACTTGTCATTCCATCCCCAGTATTTCTTTGGATGATGGTGCTCATATTCTCCTTTTGTGTTCGTTTTAAAACATCGTAATTTGCTATCGTATTTGGGCCCGAACATTTGTAGGATTCTTCTTTAAAATATGTTCTTGAATATCTCCAACTTGTGTATTATGATGTGGGCCATTCTCCAGCACTCACAACTGTGTATCAACACTCCCCGGTCACTGTTTCTATATGTTTTAAGTAGAACCTGTTTTAGAACGAAATTGAAAGAAAAGAAAAAGAGGAGGAAGAGAAAGAAAAAGAAAGGTATGCTATTTTGAACTGACACCGCTGAGAAGAGCCATAACTCTTGATTACATTGAAAACTAAAACATGCTTCTTTGTGCTTATCCGGCCGCGAGATAAAATATTGAATGCTACACATTTTGAATATAAGATTAAAAACAACCCGGTATGGAAGTCTAGTATAACTAATTCACGTTATCTAATTATCGTGGTCTGTACTACTGCTAGAATGTGCCTACAATTTGAATTTAGCTAGGTGCAGCTTTAGTTGATGTTCAGGTTTTTATTTCACACTGACAGTGACACCCACACTACTACCTACTCAACTGAAGTGTGGTCCCCCAGTTGTGGGTGGTGAATCACAGTAACTTTTTGAGTGTTAAACATAACATTTATCAACATACAGTGATAAATACAACACTTGATGCACTGTTACTCGTTCTCGAGTCAACTCAGACTCAATAACTGTGTAACACGACTAGGTTCTAACTCATCTCTCCGTTGTGTGTGTTGGTTACGTGTCGTTGTGTAGTGTGTGTAAATGAAAATGTGTTGACCACTTTGACTTGTATTTAAAAGTTAATTGCATATCCTTTACAGGATTTTGCGAATCAACCATAGCTTTTTAACGCTGTTTGTGATGTTTCTAGGCATTATTTATTACGTTCAGTAGGTTGTCATTGTTTTCTGAACAGGTGGTCGTGGCGCTATCGTCCTTTGTAAAATCACTCCAAACAATTTGCAACCAAATTGTCCACACTACAGCGTGATTCGAACTCAGAACGTCGGGGTTAATAGACCGAGTCACTCCCCTAAGTCACAGACGCCACCTGACTTGTATTTACACTGTAATTACATTGAATTGTTACGTGGACTAGTTCAACTAGTTGTAACTAAACAAGTGTAACTGCTTTTTTTAACCTAGTAAATTGAGTATTAGATTAGTTTTATGACATCAATTCATTAAGTTACAAGTTATTCTAATTCTTCAGCGTACTGACACTGTATATACTTAATACTAATAAACTAGTGAGTACTCTCTTTCTCTCTCTTTAGCCTGTTACGCCCTTGGCGTTTAGGGCAGCAACAAACTCACACCATTCTTCCCTGTTCATGGCCTTCCTCTGTATTGTGTTCCAGCTATGATTCATTTCCTTCAATTCTTGTCTTCATCTCTCCAGGTCGTCTTGGGTCTTCCACGCTTCGCCTACCCTCTGGAGTCCATCTCAGTGCAGTTTTCGTGTCGGAGCCAGTCTCCATGCGCATCACATGTCCAACCATCTCCAGCTCGCTTCGGATGATAGTGCCCATATTCTCTTGTTGGCATCGTGCAAGCAATTCTTGGTTCGAGACTAGTGAGTACTAGTAACTTAGTTTAGTAAGTGTGTACTAGTACTCCCCAGTAAGTAGTCTACTGTACAGTCACTGTACAGTGAGTTCACTGTGTGAGTACAGTATGAATACAAGTACACTCATCACAGTGACACTGAGTACTCTAACTTTGAGTCCTGATTTTTTTTTATTTATCATAATTTATGTTCACTACATTTGTAGACAAGATATTATTATCCAATCGATTTAATGTTGTTTTTTTGTTAAGTGTAAACTATATTTACTACAATAAATAATACAGAATAAAAGTGAACGCAAAAAAATCAGAGATCTGTCATTTTAAACACAAATGATAAAAGTTGAAATATTTCTTATGAATGACAACATATTTTAAAATTTAGATTTAGTGTATCTGCAGCATTAAAAACAGTGCACAAAAATGAGAATGATCATTTTTTAAAAAGAAGCATTACCTTCATTAGGCTATGTACAGAAGCCTAAAGTTCTGATGTGTTCAGACCAGAAGTAAAACTAAGTTATGAAGATGTGCATTTTTTCTGTGGCAGCATATGAACTGAAGGTATTTCATGAACCATAACGCAAGCAAGAACAAAATTGAATGTTTTTGAAGAAAGTGCTTCAGAAAAAAATCTTAGAACACCATAGACAGAGAATAAGAAAAAATATAGACATCATGCAAGATCTGAACATCGAGGAACATTGGCTCATCAGCAACATGTCACAAAAGCAGAAATATTTGGATCATATTAAATGTCACAGTGGTTTGGATAGAATGGTAATAGAGGGCATTGTTTCTGGAAGATGAGGCGGGGACAACCAAGACAATGGGGCAACAGAACATTTAAGAAACCTTAAACATGCAATTTAAAGAGATGGGAGAACTAGCTAGAGGCAGAAACTTTAGACAGGCTATTATGTGAGTAACATTCTGATGTCATGCTGTATGATGAGTACAGTGTATTTTCAAATGTAGTTTTAAAAAAAAATAAGTGTTATTTAAATGCTGGTATTTTAGACTTTGAAATGAAAATCGTGGCATATCCTAAAGGACGAGCCATCAACCACAGTAAACAAGTCGCTGATTTTCTAGGCACCACTTATACGTTCAGTAGTTTGCCATTGCTTTCTGAACGGTGGCGCCATCGTCCTTTGTTAAAATCAACGGAAACAATTTGCAAGCAAACTGTCCGCAGCATGATTCGAACTCAGAACGCCAGGGTTAATAGACTGAGTCACTAACCCCTAGGCCACAGACGCCAATAAAATTCACAAAATATATATTTATCTCTATGTATGTATATTGATTGATAGGACCATCATCATCACACTTTGGTGAGTATCCATCTGTGCTCCGATCTCTTTCTTACACAGGAAGATCTCAGCTGCAGAGCACGAACTCTGTACCACCGACAAGGTTCTCCGATGTAATTTAGAAGATGGTGAAAATACTTTGTAGTAATTTTTTTTTGGATCTTTCTAATAAATTTTGCTGTCCAATCCTTTTTTCTCGATTTGAACTACCAAGGGTTATTTTACATGCTCAACTTGAACACAGTACATATGTTTTATCGCCTATCTCTGATAGGGCTACAAAATCCAACTCACCTACACCGAGATTAGGAATCTCTAGAAAAATATCCTGATGGCTCCACAAGGGAGCAAACAGAGTACCTTTAGAATGAGAGGCGAACACCTAACCTCTACATCACCGAGACCCCGGCATGTATATTTAATCATGTAACAGTCATCACATGAAAATAAATATAATAAAGACAGAGACAATGGCAATAAGTAACAAAACATTTCCAATAAAATCTGGTGTAAGACAGGGATGCATAATGTCCTCTCTTTTGTTTAGTATTACAATTGACTGGGTGCTAAAAATGCCATAAATCAACAAGCACCAAGAGGAATAAGATGGACCCCTTTCGATATGCTTGATGATCTGGACTTTGCAGATGATATAGCCCTGGTGTCACACACATATGAACATATACAAGAGAAAAGTACAATACTTCACAGCACGGCAAAGACAGTAGGCCTCAAAACAAACACAGGAAAAACAAAAATTATGACAAACAGGGAAATCCAACAACCAGTAATGTTAGAAAATGAAACACTGGAAAGGGTTGAGCAGTTTACATATCTTGGTAGTATACTGACACTAAATGGTGGCACAGAGGAAGATATAAAATCACGTCTAAGTAAGGCCAGAACCGCTTTGCCAGAATGAAACCAGTATGGAAGTCCAAAATCTACAATAGGACCACAAAGCTCTATAAAAGCATTGTTTTGCCAGTTTTGCTCTACGGATCGGAGTGTTGGAGGATGACCAAAGGAGATACTAGCAGGCTGTCAGTTTTCCACCACTCTTGTCTCGCAGAATCTTGGGAATCTTTTGGCCAGTAAAAATATCCAATAACCAACTACTCCAAGATACAAGACAAGAGGCAATGAATGACATACTCAAAAGAGAAGATGGAAATGGCTCGGACATGTTATGAGAATGAGACAAGAAATGCCTGCAAGGGTAGCCTCTACTTCGACACCAGAAGGAAAGAGAAAGAAAGGCAGACCACGGACAACATGAAGGCGCATGATGGAAGAGGAACTGACACCGCATCTCTGACGTGGGGCTCTGCGCTGAAGGTTGCACAGGACAGGAGAGCATGGAAAGTCCTTTCTGAAGCCCCATGTGTCACTAGGCATGACCGGATTAAGTAAGTAAGTAAGTAATGGCAATAAGTAGACAACCAGAAAGCCTTACAATAAAACTCCAGAACGTAGACATAAAACAAACAATTGAGGCCAAATACTTAGGAGCAATTTTCACAGCAGATGGAAGTATCGATAGCTAAATCAGCAATCGTTGCACAAAAGCTAACCAAGTACTGGGACATTTAACACCACTGTTGTCACACAAAGATATACCGCTAACAACTATAGCAAATCTCATAAGAACGATTTTCTGGCCAACACTATGTTACCAGTGTCAAACATGGCCAATAACAGCAGCTAATGAGCGGAAAATCATAACGACAGAGATGAGGTGTCTTAGAAGAGCTGGGGGACTGCCTAGAGTAGTTGATAGTAGCTCGGCCTGCTAGCTGTGAGACGCCTCATAGCTCGGGTTCGAACCTACTGTCCGGCATTTGTTCGAGTCCCTGGTCTTACTCAGGACGATAACGTGAGTACCTCTGAAGTCGGAGAAAATCTGCCTGTATGACGAGGGAATACTAATTACGAGTACATTGAGCACACTGCTGCCATTGTAAGAAATTGGAAAACGGATTTTCACGCAAAATCAGTTTCAAAGATGAAACTTCGCTGAGTTGAAAGCGGACTGAAAAAAAAAAAAAAAAAAGCTGCAGGTGTGACAATAAGAGACAAAATTAGAAATGAAGAAATCAGAAGGAGACTGGATGTGAAACCAGTTATGCAATTCATAAAAGAACACCAGATTAAATGGTTTGGACACCTGACCATAATGCCCTGGTATCGTCTACCACAGAGAGCCACACAGAAAAGTATAATGAGTACAAGGCAAGAGGAAGACCACACAAAAGATGGAGCGACGACATCAAGAACAGCCTTACGAACATGAATATCAGCTTACAAAGTGCCTTAAAAAAGCACACACAAGATCACCTCGTTTCACCCCCAACACTTCTATAAAGAAGTAAATGGTGGAAGAGAAGAACAAGCACACACAAGATCACTACGTTTCACCCCCAACACTTCCATAAAGAAGTAAATGGTGGAAGAGAAGAACAAGCACAGAGAAGATCACTACGTTTCACCCCAACACTTCCATAAAGAAGTAAATGGTGGAAGAGAAGAAGTCATCACTTTTTGACTGAAGTATTCTTTTTATAATGTGTTATAACTCTTTTTTTTTTTTTTATCAGATCTCTCATACTTACAGCTGCTTGGAGATATCGTTCAATGAGTAGTGAACCAACAGCCAAAAAACCTTGTACCATGTTGAAGATCGGAACACATGATGGAAAGTTTCACTGTGATGAAGTCCTGGCTTGTTTTTTGCTGAAACAGCTGGACCAGTATAAGAAGGCTGAGATTGTTAGGTATTTGATTTGTAAGATTCAATAATAATTAATTTTCTTTCTTTGTCGTCACACTGTTACCGGGTTGTTGCCCAGTGTTGTGGTTTTGTTTTTGTCTTGTGCTGCTATAGTGGCTTGGGTGATAGTTATTTTTGCTTTTTGACAGTATTCCGCTATGTTATCTATCTGTCTTCCTCTCACCTTCTTTCCTGGTGTTTTGTTATAGAAGACTGTGTATACATTGGAGTTTGGTTGCATTGTTAGGTGCCCAGACCACTTCATTCTTTGTTTGTCAGTGTAATTCAAGCAAAGATCTGTCACAACTTTCTCTTTCTTATGCTGATGTTTGGGACTGTCTTTTCTGGTGTTAGTAACTTTTTGTAGGCATCGCATGTCACATGTAGCTATTTTGGTTACTGTGCTTAGTAATTATTTTAAGTTATTTTTGATTAATGTGGTTTTACAGAAGAATGATGAGAATCCCATGGACTGCTAAAATGACTAGTGTTGAAGGCGATCAAGTCACAGAGAAAGCTTATCAATATAAGAAAGAGGCGGTCATTATTTTCGGGCATGTGATGAGGAAGGGAGGTTTAGAACATATTGTAACAACTGGTAAAATCGAGGGAGACGAGACAGAAAATTTTGGGTAGCCTGACTTCATTTCACGGTAGAGCGTCGACATCTGAGTTGATAGCAAACACCAACGACAGAGATTTATGGAGATCCATGATCGCCTATGCCAGCTGGCACGGCACCTGATGATGATGACGGTGCTTAGCTCATTGTCTATGTTTGGAACTAGTAACACAGAGTAGTCATGAAAATTCTGTTGATCATCATTTGTTTTAGTTGTAAACCATGTATAATTTTTACGATGTACAGTGTAATACTTTTGTAATGCATCTAAATTTGTTTCATGCTTTTTAACAAGGTGATTTTGCTTTATCTTGTGCCTATTTATAGATCACGGAATCCGGCATTGTTGGATACATGTGATATTGTTGTTGATGTTGGAGGCGTCTATGACCCAAGCAAAAACAGATATGACCATCATCAAAGGTATGTGTCTTCGTTATAGAAAATTGGGGTCAGATCAGATGTTTCATTTGCTTTCGTATGACAGTAGACTGTATCATCTGCAACTGTTAAACCCACTGCCTTGTGAGGATTGGGGGCTCGGGAAGCTAATGGCTAGGAGAGTAAACCCTGTTTGGAAATTCCCACTGCCTTGTGGGTCAGCAAACCCTGCTTGATTCCAAATGTATGGACTTTGGATGAAACAGTAGGGTAGATAGGGGTTTGTGCAAAATGGGCAAGGCACATTCCCATATCAGCTGCCCATGCGGGGACTGCCTAGAGTAGTTGATAGTAGCTCGGCCTGCTAGCTGTGAGACGCCTCATAGCTCGGGTTCGAACCCACTGTCCGGCATTTGTTCGAGTCCCTGGTCTTACTCAGGACGATAATGTGAGTACCTCTGAAGTCGGAGAAAATCTGCCTGTATGGTGCGGGAATACTAATTACGAGTACATTGAGCACACGGCTGCCAGTGTAAAGTAATTTACAATGTCATGCTGCTGCCATTGTAAGAAATTGGAAAAACGGATTTTCACGCAAAAAACAGTTTCAGAGATGAAACTCGTCTGAGTTTGAAACGGACGAAAGAAAAAAAAAAAAGCTGCCCATGACAAGCTAGACATAAATGGAGATGACACTTCATCCTTGCTTTTGGCTGCGATACAACACGGAAAGCAACAGTCTTGAGAAACTTAGGGATGATCCGACAAGCAAGAGAGGCAAGCGTATACTCAGAAGTTGTCACAGAAAAACACTTGCCAATTGACCGTCTGTAAAGACGAAAGGAGGTTGACGTGGGGCTGTAGAAAACTGTACACTGTAAAAAAAAACACTAGCTACAGAAACCATAACCAATGAAATTCATAGCTCCCCATCCGAGGAAGAAGGACCCGGCAAGGAGGGAGACAGAATGCAAGAAAATGAGGAGAGATCTAGAAAAGATGGACTTGGATAGGTGGGCTTGGAAGGCCTTGGTTACAGACCTATGCCTCCTTAGAGGTGAAGAAGAAAAAAAAGATGAATAGGCCATATATATATATCTTTTTTTTTCCGATCTAGAAGCACATGAGCTTTCGGCGCGGTGCCATGGACATTGTAACCCTTCGGTTCGGTGCCACAAACACCGTAAATCTGGAGAACCTATGGCTTTTCTGCCAGTTCGCGGAATTGAACCCGCACTCACAGGGAGCTTGTCACTCGTAGTCCAACATGCTATGAACACACAGGGCAGGCGGGCTATATATATATATATATATATATATATATATATATATATATATATATATATATATATATATATATGCACATCAGACATAGCAAAGTCTCTCCATAAAACTATTAACACATTTCCGCAATTTATTTTTCAGGAATTTTAATGAAACTATGCAAAGTTTGAAACCTGGCAAAAAGTGGACAACAAAACTATCAAGTGCTGGTCTTGTTTATCTCCATTTTGGAAATGAAATAATTGCCAATGTCTTAAATGTGGCATCCAGTGATCTGAAAATAGATACAATATATGATAAAGTTTATGAAAACTTTATTGAAGAAATTGATGCCATTGATAACGGAATCAATCAGACAGACACAGAACCAAGGTAATTTTTAAAAGTTATTGTTGTTATTTATTCTCTTCCTTTGTTGTTCCGTTAATCATCCGATCATGTTCTTCTGATGACCGGAGTCGATTTGCTCTAGATAATTGTTTTATATTTCTATATGGTACCTTGCTATTTCATGGACAATGAACTACATTCCTGTGCTTCTAAATACTGCCACTTGTCATGCTTCATAATATATGTTAAATGTCTAAAACCACAGGATCGACTTCATTGTGCCGGGTTTTACCCCATATAGCTCAGCCCTTCTCTGCAGAAATGGCATGCCACCTGCCAAGAGTATTGCACAAACTCTGTAGCTCCTTCAATAATCATAGGCGCCCGAGTGGTTACCGGGCCAAATTTGGGGTGTAAAGAATAGAACCACTGTTACCTGCCACGCATGTCTTAAGAGGCGACTAAGAAGGTTTGGCTGAAATCGGATGTATGTGTCCTAAACGTGTAGAAGTAAATGCGTTTAGAGGCCTACCAAACCAATGTGCAACATATACACGTTCTTGGAAAGATCAAACATATCACAATGAGTGGTTAAGATTGTTGTGAAGAAGAAGAATAATCATAGGGTCTCTGAAAAATGCACTTGTGTGCAGCATGGTCCAGAAAAAATGCACTTGTGCACAGCATGGTCCAGATTCCATCTCACAACCTTTGGAACTCACGGCAAAGGCATAACTACTGAGCCACAAAGACTCCCAAATATTATTTAAGCTCCTCATTTATGATATTTAAACATCTTTTACTGTGTCCAGTTATAAGAAGCTGAAATAGACTCTATGGTCACCAGTATCATTGCAGACAAGCTCTTTACAGATAAAGACTGAGACTGTCAAATGTTTTTTGTGGATATATTCAAGTTGGCATCATTTTTTATTGTTGCTTGCTATGAATTCAAACATAGTCCTTGCACCCCTGGCTGAGTTTTGCATGAAGGATTGCTTTTTTTTTATCACCAGTGTTCATCGCCATTCAGGCAAACCGTACTGGTTTCAGGGGTAGTTGTAATTTAGATCTCCAAATAAAGGACCTGAATCGAACCACATACTATGTGCACACCAAGAATTTTTGGTCA
The DNA here is from genome assembly GCA_020796225.1 of Arion vulgaris. Classification (NCBI taxonomy): domain Eukaryota; kingdom Metazoa; phylum Mollusca; class Gastropoda; order Stylommatophora; family Arionidae; genus Arion; species Arion vulgaris. The sequence goes on from CM036761.1 coordinate 7,772,365, forward strand.
CTCGACCTCAAACCCTGGAATTTCCACAACACATGATCACCTTCTCAGTGTTATCAACTTGACTATCCGCCACCCCACAAGTTGACCACTGGAAGTACAAGAAGAATTAACCATTACTTGAAAAGCCATTATCATGAAATAGCTTGTCCTGAGCAGAACTTTGCTACCCCAACAGTCTTTTGGAATTTCTCTCACAGGCCAGATGTCCTGCCTTTACAGCCGTCATGTTCAAACCATCAATTACATCCTGAATCCATCTTCTCCATGGTCTTCCTCTTTGCTGGTATGCCTCCTTCCGTGATGGTCTTCTCAGCTCTTCGTGTTTTTTATATGTCCAAAATTTTCTCTTTCTTATTTGTAGCATTAGCCAGTTTTCTTTGATATTGAGTTCTTTCTGGATAGATCTATTTGTTCTCTTCTCTGTCCATGATATATGGAGAACTTTTCTGTAACACTTATATTCAAAAGCACTTATATGTTTTTCCACTGTCTTATTAAATGTCCATGTTTCACAACCATATGTTGCCACTGGGAATATGCATGCTCTTAGTATTCTGATCTTCGTTTTCAGTTCTGTTCCATACTGTTTTGAGTTGTTTAATTTTTTGTAAAGCCTTGCTTGTTCTTCTTTTAATTTCCTTCATCCCATTTCCATCTGTTGTTAGCAGTGAACCAAGATATTCAAAACTGTTCACATTTTATACTTTCTCTCCATTAATAAAAATATCTTTTGTCATGTTTGTTTTTTCCGTTGCCATTATTTTTGTTTTTGCCACATTGAGATATAGATCTTGTTTTACGCTTTTCTTTCGCACTTCTATTATTAATTCTAGTCCTAGATAAAGTCATTCTAGTTAAAATGTGAATTTAGTCTGGTGGTGTACTTTGTTGATAAACAACATACTATACAGAAAAATTACATACTTTGGTCACATCAAGCGCCACGATGGCCTAGAAAGAACAATACTAGAGGGCAGGGTCCCAGGACGCAGAGGCAGACCAAGAAGAAGATGGCTACAAGATATTAAAGAAACCATGAACATGACCATCGACGAAGTGGGTGAACTGGCTAGAGACAGAGTGAATTTCAGATGTGCTGCAAAGAGAGCAACGTCCTGTAAAGGATACGCACCTTGATGATGGTGTACTTTGTAAAAGTATCTTATGTTTGCTTCTAATTTTAATGTTTTAATCTGTTCAAACATCTTACAAACATCTACTACAACATCTACTACAAACATCTACTAAACATCTACTACAAACATTATCTAAGTATATTTTGCAGGTATAGAATAACAACAAATCTCAGCAGTCGTGTTAATGCCCTCAATCCAAAATGGAACTATAAGAGTGTGGATGAAATGGTGAGTTTTTACCACTTAACTATTTCAATTGTATGACCATGCTGAAGTGTCTACACAGAATGCTGGGAGTATGAAGAAGAGACCGATTTAGAAATGGAAGACATCAAGAAAAAAGTGGGTACAACATCAGTACTGAACTTTGTCAAGATGCAACAAATTAAATGGTTCGGCCACTAGAGCAGATTACCAACAGACAGTGTGCCTCAATGAGCGATGCTACTCCAATACAGTGGACACAAATCAAAAGGCTGTCCATGCAAAAGATGGACCTCAGAAATAACAGAGGCGATGAAAAACACTGTGAACCGCAAACAAAATCCTGTTCTAGAAATCTCTTCTTATCCTGATGCTGTGAGGCAGAACAGGATTAGAGAAAAGAGACAGCTTTTACTTTTCTCTGAAAGGAAAATACAGAAAGAAAACCCTTAATTCATTAGGGACAACAGAAAGGATACATGTTCCAAAATGGTTGAAAGTGTTCCTTATCCAGAATGGCCCTTGCTGCATCATAAACATTGGCATATCTTCTTCATGCTCTTCGATTAAGATCATATATGTACTAGCAGACAGAACAGACATTGGAGCATGTCCTGTAAGACCGTCCTTTCCTGAGGGAATTGACAAGCAGCATGTGACCACACCCAGGACCTAAAAACTAAGCTTTTGGAAAACCTAATAAATCTGAAGCTGACTGCCCAGTTTGTGCTCCAAAGTAAACTAAACGCATGACCAGAGATTACTGAAAAAGAAGATCGTATACAGGCTACAATGAATTGCTGAGAAATTCCCATCGAACTGAATGACGGTTCGAGAACAAATGGAAGATGTCTAGGAGACTATCAGGGGCAGGCATACTTCCGTTTACGTATCACATTTAACCAAAATTAGATTGTGACAAGAATAGATGTTACACTGGTGCACTCCCATATGTTGTTTGGGTCAGCAAGGGAGCTGCGAATAGTAACGCTCGACCTACTTGGCATGTCGTAAAGGCAACTGAGGTAGGGACCTAGGAAGCTACCCTAGTAAATAAAAAGCGTCACATAAATCGGATGTGCTGGTCTACTTGTAAGCGCATAACTGGCACAAAGTATAATCGCTTTTTGGTTCGGATCACATACAAATCACAAAGAGTGGTTAACAAGTGGTTGATATGGAATGTTCGAATAAGAACAGGGCCGCATCCTACCCACTTTCTCAGCACAGATCGCAATAAGTGGTTAACAGAATGAACATAAACAAACAAACATTTGCTATTGATAATTTTTATAAAATGTTTTTCTGATTCCATTTTAGGCACAATTTGAAAAAGCTATGGAAGTGGCAGGAGCAGAGTTTATAGATAGAGTGACATTTTATTATTCTTCTTGGTTGCCGGCTCATGATCTAGTGCTTCAAGCAATCGTTGACAGGCATAAGGTCAGTTAAGTTCATGTCTCTATAGCTCTTTGTGTTAAAGACTAATGTTATTGGTTACTGAACTGACGTCACAGCACTCTGGGTAGATCCATAGGTGCTCAGTCTCACCCAACGGATGTCGAAGGGTATGCATATTGATTCTTCCAGTGGCTCGCTAGTTAAACACACTTATCTCTGCCCCTCAAGCATCCAGCTCTTCTTGTATGTGTAACTCCAAATTCCTTAAATCGAGTGATTAACGCAACATCAATTTTAGTGTCCTCATCCAACAGTAGGTAGCCAAGAGAACGAAGAATATCCCATTTATCCATCCCTAAAAGCGAAGCATGTCCGCTGTCTTGTTGCCGTGAACACCCGCATGGCCAGTACAGTAGATCCACATGAGTCTCTGGAGGTTGGAAACCTCTATCGATCACATCCACTCATGCCACTACCTGCCATTCTGGATCTTCCTGATGTAAGAATATTCAACCCCAGATTGAAAGCACTGACAACATTCTAGTCAGCTTAAAAGAGAGACGAGTGTTTGCAATTCGTGACAGTGTCAGTCTGTCCACTTGTGACCGTTGCACAAGAAAGGTGGATTTTAGATAAAGAAGCATCACCTTCAAAGACAATAACCGACCACCCTGTTTTTACTGAGAACTGGCCACTCCAGACTGCTGGGGCATCTATACAGACTCAGAGCTTCGTATACAAATGAATGCCCACGTGGAACCGGAATCCAGACACCTGAATACACAGAACGTTCCAGACTACAGTGCCACAAGACTGGCCGGCCTACAATACCCCAAGACTGTCCAGCATACATTGACCCAGGAATGTCCAGCATACAATGACCCAGGAATGGCCAGACTACAATGCACCAAGACTGTCCAGCATACAATGACCCAAGACTGACCAGACTACAATGCCCCAAGACTCAACAGATAGCACTTAATAATCACATGAACAAAGTTCAATCACAACACACCCCAGACCGCCATCTATGTACATATCATCATAAAACTGTTAACCATCACCTCTTCAGGTACCAAGCTTTTGATGTCATCAGGAAGATTTTTCTCCCTCTTTCTTCTTATTCCTCTCCACTCCTCGGGGTGCATATGGTCTCAACAGTTGTCCCTACTTTGCTCGATCTCTGAATGTTTTCTTGATGACTTCCCAGGATAATCAGACATCCGATTTTCTGTTTCCCTTGAGGGATCCACTTGAAAGCTAGATAAATCTATTTATGTCCTCTTCATTTCCCATTTGACACATAATGCTTCCACAAGAGATTTTCATTGTTGCTGTTCCTTCACCTTTCTATTAATTGTTTCCACGTCGGACCACAATCTTTCAACTCTACTCCATTCTTCTCCATGTTTTCTTTGGATGTCCAGACTTTCTTTTATCATCCGCTGTCCTAGTCAATGCCCCTACTGACATATGCTACTGACATACAACATGCCCAAGCCACCCCCATCTTCGTCTTTTAATAATGGTCTCCAGTGCTTTTTTTGGAGATATTGAAGTTTACATCTCGATCGTTCTTTCTTGGCCATTTTGATCATTCTTGTTGTGATATATAAATAGCCTTTGCCAAGAACGTTTATTTTACGTCACATCTTCAGTACCATCTGGAACTCTGGTGCTTGTCCTTCGACTAGGTGTCCGATTTCAACCAGCGCTTACTGGGTTTGCTCTCCGTTAGCCGTTGACTGTCCCCAGCCGACCTGCAAGACAGCAGGTTGAAGTTGACATCTGAAAGTTTTCACAGCAGATAAAGTGGTAATTTTTCATATGCAAATCTTTATCTTCATCAGGTAAATTTTAGTTATCAAACCATTATTCACCTTATAGCATCTGGTTATTATTGTTTACAGGTGGATGACAGCGGCCAAATTGTTCGTCTAGAAGATGGAGGTGCCCCGTGGAAAGATCATCTGTTTAGACTAGAAGAAGAAATGGGTCTACCTGATCCTATAATATATGTACTCTTCCCTGATCAAAACGGACAATGGAGGATACAGTGTGTACCAGTCAGTTTAAGTTCGTTTGAAAACAGGTAACACACCTGAATGTAGTAGAGGTTATTCCATAATGTGTCATGCAGAAGAGGTGCAAAATATTTAGTCATTTGTGTTGTCTCTATGGTGTAGAGGTTAAGTGCTTGCATCTAGTTCCAAAGGTACTCTTCTTCTTTGCGTTCGTTCTTTACGACCAATTTTAATCACTCTTTGTGATATGTTTGATCTTTGCCAAAAATGTGTATACTTTGCATATTGGTTTGGTAGGCCCCTAAATTCATAGACCTCTACACGTATAGGACATGTGCATCTGATTTCAACCAAACCTCCTCAGTTGCCTCTTACGACATGCGTGGCAGGTAACAGTGTCTCTATTCTTTACACCCCAGTAACCACTCGGGCGTCAAAGGTACTCTGTTTGCTTGCTTGTGGAGCCATCGAGATATTTTTCCAGAGGTTCCTAATTCGGTGTAGGTTAGATCGAGTTGCTAGTCCTATCGGAGATGTGCGAAAAAATGTAGGTTTCGCGTTCACATAAAAGAACCCTCTGCAGTTCAAAATCGAGAAGAGCATGCTGGAAAGCCACTGCCCGTGCAAAATTCATTAGAAAATAAATAATAATTAAAATTCTTTCAAAATATTTTCTCATCTTCTAAATTACATCGGGACCCACGCCAGTGCTACAAAGTTCTGCACTGTCGCTGAGATCTTCCTGTGTAAGAAAGAGATCTGACCACACTTGGTTACTCACCGAAGTGTAATGATGATCCTATCAGTCAATCATGTGTTGTCTCTGCATCAAAGTTTTGGTTGTTATAGCTCTCCAACTAGTTACGTCTCTTTTTCCTGTCGATACACTCTGCCAGACTATTTCCTGTACGCTTCCTGGTCTCCCTCTCCTAATAGTATCCCTACCTTTCCTTTCAGGACATTACTTTTGTTTTATCTATGTTGATTTTCATGTTGTAGGTATGGGTGTAAAGCGTGGACATTTAATAAGGCAGTGGAAAAACATATATGTGCTTTTGAATATAAATGTTACAGAAGAGTCCTCCGTATATCTTGGACAGAGACGAGAACAAATAGATATATGCAGAAAGAACTCAAAATCAAAGAAAACTGACTGATGCTACAAATAAGAAAGAGAAAATTGAGATATTTTGGACATATAAAAAGACATGAAGGGCTGGAGAAGACCATCATGGAAGAAGGCATACCGGCAGAGAGAAGAAGAGGAAGACCACAGAGAAGATGTGTTTAGGAGATGTAACTGATGGTTTGAACATGACGACTGCAGAGGCAGGACATCTGGTCTATGGGAGAGAGAAATTTCGGAGGACTGTTGGGGTGGCAAATTTCTGCTCAGGACAAGCTATTTGATGAGTTATCGCATGATAACTGTTCATCTGTTTATGATATGAAAGAAAGTACAAACTTGTGCAGATCAGCTACTAATAAGATTTTATGTACACAAAACTCTACTTTAAACCGAGTTATACTGTAGCATAGTGTTAATTCTGATTGGCCATCGGAGCTAATTCATGTCTAATGTCTCAAAATAGTTTTGCATGCTTCTTCTTCAAACGTTCCATATCCACCACTTGTTAACCACTCTTTGTGATTTGTATGTGATCCTAGCCTAAGAGCGATTGTACATCGCGCCAGTTATGTGCTTACAAGAAGTCCAGCACCTCTGATTTCTGCTATGCTTTTTATTTACTAGAGTAACTTTCCTAGGCCCCTACCTCAGTCACCTCTTACGACATGCATTGTAGGTCGCAGTGTTACTATTCTTTGCTCCCCTTGTAGACCCTGGCAACACACAGGTGGTTTTGTATGCAATGTTTAGCATTAAAATTTATGGTATTAATATTGCCATTGCTGACTTGAGTTGACCTTGGTTTCACTTATACTGTTCTTGAATGTTCCTCAGACTATCAATCAAAGAAGAGTGGAAGGGTCTCCGAGACAAAGATTTGTCTGAAAAAAGTGGAATCAAGGATTGTATATTTGTCCATACTTCTGGTTTTATCGGAGGAAACAAGACCTATGATGGTGTATTAGAAATGGCCAGGAAGTGTTTAACTAGTAAAGCTTGAGAGGATTATATTACCATTTTTTCAAGTACCACTTGACATAGACAATTGTGTTTCCTCATCTCTTGTAGTACTTGATCAATTCTGTTGTTTACCATTTTTCCTGGCTATTATATTAAATTATTTAGAATATTCCTTCTTAGTTGTCTTTGCTCTGTGTCCAATTCCATCCGTTTTACTTGTTATCTCTCTATTTCTTCCCATCTCTGTTATTCTTTGCGTTTCCAATACTGCTGTTTGCATTCGCTCTTATCAATGTTACTCCGTTACAGTGAATACAAAACAAAAGGCTGTCCATGCAAAAAGGGGACCTCAGAGGCAACAAAAGACACTGTTTGTGAAGCGCACACAAAATCCCAGTTTAGAAATCTCTTCTTATCCGGACGCTGTGAAGCAAAACAGGATTAGAGAAATGGAACACAAGTATGTTTCTGATACGATTTTACATCTTCTGCGATCAACTTCTGCTATGCGACTACTCCGGTATGTGTCATAAACAGGGTGGTGCACTTGAGGTCTTCACTGGTCCCCCATAGTTTGTTTTGTAGGGTTGTTTCTGTTGGCCAAATTTCCATTCTCACACTGCGCAGGCTGGGGCAGAATGATCTCTGGGAACTGCTTTGGTGCTCCACAGGTGCAGGCAGCCGTGTTTCTGAGACCCATTCTATGGAGGTGTGCTCTGAGACTGCAATGTCCCATTCTAAGACTGAAGACTGGTCTGCTCTTTTCTGTTAAATGTATATATGTTGTCATGCTCTGGGTTGTATCCACGGTTTATTTTTCTCCACATCATTTTTCTGGATTGTTTTAAGAGACTCTTAGCTCCTGTAAAGCTTTGTGTTGGGTGGTGTTGTGTTAGGTTCACCCCAGCCCTTTCGAGTTTGTCAGCCTTTTCATTTCTTGGTATGCCACAGTGTGCTGGTATCCACTGTAAGACTAGTTCTAATTTCTTTTGATTTTACATCAAATCATGCATTCCTATAGTTCATTCAGAAATTTATACCAGTCTCATGCAGTTTTCTCTCATGTCCTATTAATGTATTGCAAAGTATTTTTGTATGCAGTCTTCTATTTTCCATGATCTTGAGAAATGTTATTCCCTATAATTTCACAGAAATTAGAAATGGCTGCCAATTTTTACATTAAATTTCCATGAGCTTGGGATTTACTTATTTATAGTTTACAGAGAAATTATAAATTACTGCCTAATTTCACAGACATAATTAGAAAGGGTTGCCAAATTTTAATTTTAAGTCATATGTATAAACAGTAAAGACATTTTTATGTACTTGTTCTGCCTTTGGTTTTGTTTTTCACTAATAAAGAAAATGTTTTGTCATTAATTTTCATGTGGTCTATTGTTTTATTATCTTCAACTACACAAAAAAAGGGTCGATAGACAAAGGCTTCAATACACCAGGTTTCCCCAAATGGCTCCATCCCTATCAGGAGAAATGGTATCCCATCTTCTGAGAGAGTTGCACAAAGTACGAACTCCACAGCTCCAGCAAAAATCTTAAAAAGTAAAGGAACCCTTTCATACCTTGTGGTATATAGGGCAATACAGTGTTAGGCCAGTATTTTTCATTGACCGTCGGCACACGATGGGTGATGTGGTCAGCATCACGCCGGCCGCCTTTACTTTCCCAGAGCATGTCTGGTACCCAGTTGAGGCTGGGTCGACCTGAGAGCTGTCGCGATCGGGAAAAATTCCACGCGCACTGCGGGAGTTGAACCCAGACCACTAACCTTGAGAAGCGAGTTCACTAACAACTACGCTACAGCGACTCTCAGCAAAAATCTTAGTGTTCAGTAACTTTTCAGAAGACTTTTACCCAAAGGTTGTGCGTTCAAATCCGGGTCGAGTCGCATGTGCATTGTTTTCATGAGATCCTTAGGATTGTTGCTGGAGCTACAGAGTTCTTCCTTTGTGCAACACTCTCAGCAGATGGTGTGTCATTTCTGCCGACAGAGATGGGGAACAATGAAGTCAGTCCTCATCCTTAAACCCTTTCTTATGGTAAACTCTACTATCATCTAGAGTTCTTCTATATTACTATTTTGTATTTCTTAAGTACAAATTTGTAAATTCCTTCAAGAGTTAGAGGAGACCATTATGGAAGAAGGCATCAATACAAAGTGGAGAAGAGGAAGACCATAGAGAAAGTGGATTCAGGATGTAACTGATGATTTGAGCATGACGACTGCAGGGGTGGGGTATATGAGAGAAAAATTCAGGACTGTTAGAATGGAAAAGTTCTCAGGACAAGCTACTTGATGATGATTTCTTAATTGTACTTTTTCATCAATGATACGTTCTTATCCTTTGATCCAATGCCCGCCCATGTGTTGCTGGGGTCTACAAGGGAGCAAAGAATAGTAACACTGCAACCTACAAGACATGTCGTAAGAGGTGACTGATTTAGGGAAGCTGTCGTAGTAAATAAAATGTGTCACAGAAATCGGATGTGCTGGTCTACTTGTAGGTGCATAACGGGCACAATTTACAATCGCTCTTAGGCTCAGATCACATACAAATCACACAGAGTGGTTAACAAGGGGTCGATATGGAGCGTTTGAAGAAGTACTGTGCCAGATCTGAATGGTCATATGAGAGGCCATTAGAGCTAACTCACTGTGGTCCAAGTTGAAGGATGTGGGAAGGGGAAAAAAGAGGATGTGGGAGGATTAAGCATGAACACTTCTGCCCACTCTTGTTGTTTAGGCAATCAGCTGAGACTTGTCCGGGTGTGGCACAAGGAGCCAAACATGAGCTAGGTGAAAAGATTGGGACCAAGTAGGATCATGACTATCCACAACCAGGATGCAGATGCCACTTTCCATGGGGTACTACCCCTACCTTCTCACCCAACACCTCCCTCATCTGTTCCAGCAATGGTTATGTGCGTGGTATATATTTTCATATTATGGACTTGGCATCGATTACAATGTGAACGACTCGAACATATTTAGAATGAAGGCATGCGTATGGTCATTGTGTGCACTAGAGATATCTCCATCATGAAGATGAGATATATGCGTGACATTCTGTTGCCCAAATCAGAGCATATATGCGGGTTACTGCAGATCAGAGACACCCACTGCACAAGAATACTACGAATGTTAATCACACGATAATCAGGCGTGGCATGTTGTAGATGGTCAAGATAAGAGAATGATTGCCTAGGCACAGCCAATTCTAAACTCATGAGGACTGAGGTAAAAATTCTAGGAAATAATACCACAACCATCGCATGACCTCACATTACAATATTGTTGTATATAGACAAATTTATTTTAACATCGATGCAACAAGTTCAGTTTAACAGTAAGGAATATCAGTATTACTAATATTTTTCACCAATAAATAACCATAGACTGATAGCATTGAGTAAAATTGCAAAAAGCAGTGCAGTGTTCTATCAAACATATACATTATCCAGTCCCCAACTCAAACTAGGTCAGGTTTCCCGGCCAGTTATGTGGCCCCAATATTATAGTTGATTGTGGCCTAGGTTACCACATTTGGGACTCAATGAAGGGGAAAGAATTCATCCCAATAGATGGTAGCATTGCTCTTGGAAAGGAGTGTAGAGATTGCGGCCACTTGAAGGTTTAACTTAAAATTAAGCAGCTGATAGAAGATAATGCAAGGGGAAATGAAGTTGTTTATACCGATGGATCTGTGCATCGTACAAGTTAGAAGTTATGTTGGGGTTTGTTTGCTAGCACGCATGGTAGAATCGTTGTAGATCTTGCAAAGTATACAGGACATCTACTTCCAGTATTCTTCTTCAGCGATCTCTGGTCATGCGCTTAATTTACTGTGGACCACAAACTGGGCAGACAGCTTCAGGTCTGTCAGGTTTCCCAAAGCTTAGTTTTCAGGTCGACTGGGTGTGGCCACATGTTGCTTCTCAGCTCCACAGAAGAGGACAGTCTTGCAGGATATGCTCTGGTGTCTGTTCTGCCTGCTGACACTGGCAGAGAGCTGTTTGACTTATTCCTAGTCTGTATAAGTGTTTGTTGAGTCTGCAGTGTCCGGTGCGTAGTCGAAATATAATGACCTGGTCTGTTCTGCTTAGGTCTTTGAGGGAGTCTTTTCCATAATCATATCCAGTGTTTGTCTTCCAGTCTACTGCAGATTTTCTCTGTATGAGGGTTTTGACCTCTTGAAAAGACAAGGGTTGGTAAATTTGCTCTTTGGCACTGCCCTCCTTAGCTAAGACATCAGCACTCTCATTGCCTGCAATGCCACAGTGAGATGGAATCCACTGCAAGTGAATTTCTGCCTTTTCTGAAAGCTGAGCAAGTTCTCTTTGTAGTTTTTGTACTGTGCTGTCAGTGGATTTAGCCTCCAGGGCTTGTATAGCTGACAATGAGTCTGTAAGAAATACCATCTTGCTTGCAGCTTATTCATGTGCTGTGCTGCCATCAGAAGGGCTATGCGTTCTGCTTTGTAGTTGGAACATATTCTTCCAGTAGGAGCCGCTAGAGACACAGTGGTAGCATCTGGGTGCCTAATGTACACTCCTGCTCCACCATTCATGGTTGCCTCCATTGCCGATCCATCTGTGTAAATTCTTATCCAGCTGTCTTCTTGAAACATGTAATGGAGATGTTCCATTGTAATTGCTTTTTTCACTAGATTAGGCTCTGCATCTTTGCTTAATAATTTAGGGATGGAGGTTGAGAAGTTTAGTGGTACTGAGTCTGGTTCCCAGTGATCAAAAGCAATTCTTCAGGTATGGAATTATGATTTAGTAGTTCCAAGTATGACTTTCCTATTTCTTTTGCTTTGTGGTTTAGACTTGTGCGCTTTAGTCTGTTCTTTGTTCTAGCCGCCATTTTTTCATGCAGTGGATGGTGAGGCATTCTTTTGATCCTTTCAGTCTGTAGAATCACTTTTCTCCTTTTTCTGTCTTCCAAGGGCTGGATGTTGGCTGCCTTTTCCATTTCTACAATTGGTGTAGATTTCATGGCTCCCAAAATAGTACGCAGACACCTGTTTTGTGTTTTTTCCAGTATCGATTTGTTTGAATGGGCTGCTGATATCCATGTCGATGATGCATATTCGAAGGTCGGTCTAACTGCACCAGTGTACACCTGACTCAGGATTCGAATATCAGCTCCCCAGGTAGTTCCAGCCAGCTTCCGTATCACACTTTGTTTCCTCATAGCCTTTCTGTTTGTTTCCATTATGTGATGTTTCCATGTCAGACGACTGTCAGCTTAACTCCCAAAAAGGTTGGAGTATGGGAACGGGAACGATATCATCGTTAAATTTCAGTCTGAAGTGTTCTTCCTTTGTTGACAATGAGAAAAGCGTTGCTATAGTTTTGCTTCGGTTTATTTCTAGACCCCATTTACTTGCCCACATTATGACGCTGTTCAGGCTGGCCTGGAGTTTAAAGATGGCAGGACCCAGAAACTCGGAGGTGTACCACACAGCTAGATCATCAGCATGGAGAGAGTGTGATACATGTCTGGGCAGAGTTTGTGGCAGATCATTAATATATACCAGGAAAAGCAATGCACAAGAATACTACGAATGTTAATCACACGATAATCAGGCGTGGCATGTTGTAGATGGTCAAGATAAGAGAATGATTGCCTAGGCACAGCCAACTCTAAACTCATGAGGACTGAGGTAAAAATTCTAGGAAATAATACCACAACCATCGCATGACCTCACATTACAATATTGTTGTATATAGACAAATTTATTTTAACATCGATGCAACAAGTTCAGTTTAACAGTAAGGAATATCAGTATTACTAATATTTTTCACCAATAAATAACCATAGACTGATAGCATTGAGTAAAATTGCAAAAAGCAGTGCAGTGTTCTATCAAACATATACATTATCCAGCCCCCAACTCAAACTAGGTCAGGGTTTCCCCGGCCAGTTATGTGGCCCCAATATTATAGTTGACTGTGGCCTAGGTTACCACATTTGGGACTCAATGAAGGGGAAAGAATTCACCCCAATAGATGGTAGCATTGCTCTTGGAAAGGAATGTAGAGATTGCGGCCACTTGAAGGTTTAACTCAAAATTAAGCAGCTGATAGAAGATAATGCAAGGGGAAATGAAGTTGTTTATACCGATGGATCTGTGCATCGTATAAGTTAGAAGTTATGTTGGGGTTTGTTTGCTAGCACGCATGGTAGAATCGTTGTAGATCTCGCGAAGTATACAGGACATCTACTTCCAGTATAAGAATGGAGTTTGAGACCGTTACTGCTGTCCTCCCGTAGCCTCTCTGTGACTCAATTTACTAGGGCCGCTTTGGAAGGTAGATATCGTCTATTGAGGTTTTCAACCTTCAAGGGCTTACGAGGATCTGCTGTCATAGGAATGCGGGTGTTTGCGGCAATGATAAAGACAACTTGCTTGCATCAACAGCGTTGGTCGTTGAGGATGGATATGGGGGATGTTCTTTGGTCTCTTGGCAACCTCCAGTTGGATAGGGCACTACAATTGATGTTGAATCTATCTGGCGATTTAAGGAGTTGGAATTGCACGTTGGGCAGAGAGAGAAATGTGTTTAACCAACGAGCCACCGGAACTAGCAGTGTGCATACACTTCGACATCTGTTGTTGGGGACAGAGCACATATGGGTCTTGCAAGAGCGTCATGACGTCTGTTCCATAAACCAATAACGAAGTGGTGATGTCACCTAATCAATCAATAAGTAGGTTAAATAATCTTTAACTGTTTTTAATCGTCAAGGTAATCAGAAGCATACTTTTATTCTTGTCTTTTATCTAATCCTGTTTTGCCTCACACCGTCAGGACAAGAAGAGGTTTATGGAACGGGCTGTCATCAACAGGTTTGTCTTAAAACAATATTCATGCTGAAATATTTTTTGTGGCTGAGGAGGATAATTAGAAACGCATCAAAAGTGGAAATATGGCCTTCACATACTAACAACCTGGCAGCCAAAATACTCATTCCGCTCATGGGCAGTTTGCAAACTTTGACTCAATTATTATACATCTTTGTTTCGAAATATCTGCATTTACATAATTTCTCTGACAATTTGTCATAATCTTCTGTAATATAGACATTATGTATTTAAATGATGCATTTATTTAAGAACTTGGAGAAATTAGATAAATAAAAAAATGTGTTTGGTCTTCCCTTCTGCTTCCTATAACAATTATTCAATACACATTATGATTACCCGTATTACTACTATATAAAGCTGTAAATTAGCACGTCTCTTTTCTCAGTTACGAGCTACCCTGCTATTTAAAAAAAATAATTTTCCTATATTTATAACTGTAAGTAAGTTAAACGAAGTTTTTATTAAATTTTTGTCTTGAAATTAACTAGTTTTTATCAAAAGTTGACATCATGAGAGTATCGGAATCGATGTTAACAAGAAATCGAATATTACTAAAGCTTAAAATCTGATCAAAGAATTGTTTGATGAAAGCCACCAAAGGATAAATGAACGAAAATTGGATTTCCTGTAAAACTATCAATGTACTTTGTCGTACTTAACTCCGGACTATTATTATAAGATTTGGTAAGTTTGACATAGTCAAATGTCTTGCTATAAACGGAAAGATGTATGGGTCAAGCGATAAATGCGATTAAATGAATCTTCGAGTTCGACTGAATTAGTGAATTTGATTCAAATTACAAGAATATTAGAAGAATATCTCATCTGCTACTACACGTTACACAGGCAGACTATACTACGGTAACGTGGGAACGGAAGGGGATAAGCATAGTCACAAAGCTGAAAGTTTCAGCCATAGTGCAACAGTGCTGTACGCAAGCGAGACATGGACAGTGTATAGCAGACACGCAAGAAAATTAAACCATTTCCACACAAGCTGTCTACGCAGAATACTAAAAATAAACTGGCAGGACAAAATTCCAGACAGCGAAGTCCTCACAAGAGCAAAGATCCCAAGCGTCAACACCCTGTTGCAGAAGGCCCAACTGAGATGGGTCGGTCACGTTGCTCGAATGCCTGATAAACGCATCCCAAAACAGTTGATGTATGGCGAGCTTGAAGGGGGCAGACGTTTAGCTGGTGGAAGAAAAAACGCTTTAAAACACTCTTAAAGTGTCTCTGAAATGCTTCGATATAGACAATATATGTGCTGGGAATCCTTGCGCAAGATCGCCAAATGTGGCGCTGTAACAACAAAAGAGGAACCCGAATAGCTGAGAATCATCGTATTGTTGAGTCACAGAGAAAACGAGCAGCGCGGAAAGACAGAGCACACAACACGCACATGTCTAACCTTGATCATGTATGCCCCACCTGTGGTCGGGGATTCTGTTCTAGGATTGGACTCTACAGTCACCTCCGCACACACCAGAGAGGTGCAACAGTACACGTCTGAGATTGTTGTCATCATCGCTTGCGACAGACGGCTATTATTATATACTATGGTAACCCAACAATAACAATCAGTTTGTGGTTGTAAATTAGTTCGTGTATCTCTGCTCTTGTGTGTTGTACGAGTAGAACTGGATACCTTTGGGGCAGAGTTAGGTATGCTCAGATTGATGTCTGCCCAGGAACCCTTTAACTTTATGACCAATTCTTCTTCTTTTGTCAGCACACTGTTAGTGTTAGGGACGTTACCGGGTTGTTAACCCAGTGTCGTGGTTTTATGTATTTGTCTTGCGCTTCTCTGGTTACTTGTTTGTTGGTTTTCTTAGTCCCCTAGCAGAATTCAGCTACGTTATCTATCCACCTTTTCCCCTGTCTGCCTCTGCCTTCCTTCCTGATATTCTGTTGTGGAAAGCTTCATAGGCAGTTTGGTCTGTTCGCATTCTTACTAAGTGAAAGTGGCCAAACCACTTCATTCTCTGTTTCACTATATAATTCAAACACGGTCTTGTTCCAACCTTTTCTCTGATGCTGGTATTCGTAACTCTGTGTCGATTCTTGAGTTGTTGGTGACTTTGCGGAGACCTCTCATTTCGCATGTTGCTATTTTCTGTGTGTTTCTTATTCATTGTCCATGTTTGGCATTGGTAACAGAGTGGGTATGAAGATGCTGTTGATCAACTGTTGTTTAGCTGTCAGTGAGCTATTTGGATGTCTAAGTAGTGGCACCAATTCGTAGGTTATTGCATTTGCCTGATTTGCTTTCTGGACTCTAGTTTCTATCTCTCTGTCGAGTCTTCCATTCTCTGTAAATATGCTTCCTAGGTACTTGATTCCTGTACTTGCTCTATTGTACTGCCATTGATGTTGATGATTAGTGTATTATGTTTCCTTCCTATATTCATTACCTCAGTTTTGGCTGTGTTTATGTTCATGTCATAATTTGTTACAATTATAATATAAGGTTTCAATATGATGTTGTAGCTCTTGTTCTTGTTGGTAAATCAAACATTGGTCGTCTGCAAATAACAATTCATTAATTGTTTCGTTTCTAATTTTGACTCCTGTGTAATTTTATCCATGTATGTTAATTATAAAAAGTAGAGGTGAGAGGACACAGCCCTGTCTTGACGCCTGATGTAATAGGGAACCAGTCTGTCATTCCCACTGTATGACCAATAACCAACCTTAATACTTAACAATCATGTAAATTGTAATATGTAACAATAACATTTTGTGATCGTCTTACAAAATATAATTTTGTGGCCTTTCTTTCACTTTGCTAACTCGCTACTAACTTTCCAAGAGTCTGAAGTCTGTCTACTCTTAGTCTTTAGTTGTTATTATTAATCTTATAGTTATTGTTGCAGTATTTATTAGTTAATTAAGTTAGTAATACACATTCAGTTTGCTAGAGTAGATCCTCAACTTTAAATTCAGTTCACCTGCATAGATAGATAATGATAGTGAATCACTGAATGTATGTAGTATCAAGCATCAGGGTCTTTTCTTTTAGGCTACTTTAGCCCTATCTTTCACTTTCCAGTTTTACTGGTTTTTTCCCGTTGAGTTTTAGTTTGTTTGCTACTTTCCATGTCTTCCTCACTGACTAGGATTACTCATTAGTCATACCGTTTCAGCAACGGTCTGTTTAGAACCAGAGTTGTTCGGCTCAAGTACCCATTTCTGAAAGACTATGAGGGACTCTTGTTGCCCTAGTATAACGTTATACTCTGTGGTCGTTACTGCATGTATTACCACTTTTTAGGGAGGTGTAGTACAAGGGGGACATGAGCTTGTTGAATTTAATGGATAGTGCAGTCGCAGCGTAGCTGTTCAGATCAGGATTTTTTTCTTTATGCTTCAGACAGAAATAAACTCCTTGGCTTTACCAGGGATTGAACCTGGGTCTCCTGAATGGGAGCCAGTGCTCTAAACTATTTGGCCAGATGCTCCACATACTCTGCAGTTTCAAATCAAAATATGAGTTTTTACCATTTCTCTCACTTGTACTTTTTTAACTCTGGCTGAAGTATAGGCCCCAGTCAACTCATACCAAGTCTTCCTATCTTTAGCTAGCTCTTCTGTATATTGTTAATCTCTGTCTCCAAATCTCTTCTCTTTGTATTTCTAGGCTTCTCTGTGTGTTCTAGGAAAGGGCCTTTCTTGTTATATTCCCTCAGTTTTCTTCATGGTGCATATTATCCAGTGCCAGCATCTTTTCTTCACCTCTTGGTTTACTGGAATCTCTTGTTCTGTCCATAAACTCCTCATTTGTAACCCTATCATACCATCTTAGTCCCTCTATACTGCACAGATACTAGTTGATGAATGTTTACAATTTATTAGTTATTATTTTGGTCTTTTCCAATTCTAGTCAGAAAAAATGTTGCAGCAAATCTTCATCTCAGAATAGATGAGACATAGGTCTGTAACCAAGGCCTGACATAGGTCTGTAACCAAGGCCTTCCAAGTCCTCCTATCCAAGGCCATCTTTTTCAGATCTCTCCACTCTCCATTTTCTTGCATTCCGTCTCCAGGTCTATCTGGTCTTCCCTTACCTTTATTACCCTGGGGGTTTCCATCAGAAGGCTTGTCTCGTGATGATATGGGGGTGGGTCTCCTCATTGTATGTTCTATCCAGCCGCACTTGGGTACCCGGAAAAAACTGGGAATTAAAGACGGATGGCGTGATGTTGGCCATCGTGTGCCGGCGGTCAATGAAAAACATAGACCTAAAACCGTATTACCCAATATACCTCGAGGTATGAAAAAGGTTTACTTTACTTTCCTATTTCTAAATGACTGTTTATTTATATTCTGACAGAATACAAGAGTTAGTTCTTTGGTCGGTTGCAAGAATGGCAATGCCTCCTCCAATTCCTCTAGGCAAACGCAAAGAAATCTACAAATATGAAGCCCCTTGGACTGTATACAGCATGAACTGGAGTGTGAGACCAGACAAACGTTTTCGATTGGCTCTTGGTAGTTTTGTCGAGGAATATAACAATAAGGTAATATTTAGATTCAGCCAATCGCTTGAGTTACTATTTATATAAGGAATATCTCGTTTGTTTTCTTCTTCACCTCTAGGGAGGCATAGGTCTGCAACCAAGGTTTTCCAAACCCTCTTATCCAGAGTTATCTTTTCCAAATATCTCCTCTCTCCCCATTTTCTTGTGAGGTCCTTCTTTCTCGGGTGGCGAGCTATGAATTTCCCTAGTTGTGGTTTCTGTAGCTATCTAGGTAGCCAGATCCACGTCTAACCTCCTTAGTTGCCTCTTATGACATGCATGGCATTTAACAGTGGTTCTATTCTTTATACCCCTGATTTGGGCCCTGTAACCACTTGGGCGTAGTTTGTTTTAACCTTTTTTATAATATGGTTGAGTCACTATAGTTCTCAGTTATATCAGGACTATCATCATAGCACTCCAAACATGTCCATATGTTTACACCCTGAGTCCATCTTTGTGGTCTTTCTCTTCTCCTCTTTGCCTGGATGCCTCATCCCATAATGGTCTTCTCAAGCTCTTATTGTCTCTTTATATGTCCAAAATACTAATTTAATTTTTCTTATTCTTATTTTTATAGATATAAGCAATTTACTTTAACTTTTGAGTTCCTTCTACAGCTCTTGTTATAGCATATGCTACCTTTTTGTCGTCACACTGCTACTGGGTTGTTGCCCAGTGTCGTCACACTGCTACTGGGTTGTTGCCCAGTGTCGTGGTTTTTTCTTTTTGTCTTGCGCTGTTCTGGTGGCTTGTGTGATTGTTATTTTTGTTCTTTCACAGGATTCTGCTACGCCATCTAACCATCTTTTCCATGGTTCTCCTCTTGCCTTCTTTCCAGATGTTCTGTTGTAGAAGACTCTGTATACTGTGGAGTTTGGATGCATTCTTATTAAGTGGCCAGACCACTTCATTCTTTGTTTCTCTATGTAAATCAAGCATGGTTTTGTGCCAACTTTCTTTCTTAGGCTGATGTTGTGATTCTGTCTTTCTGGTGTTGTTGGTAACTTTTGCAGGC
The DNA here is from genome assembly GCA_020796225.1 of Arion vulgaris. Lineage (NCBI taxonomy): Eukaryota > Metazoa > Mollusca > Gastropoda > Stylommatophora > Arionidae > Arion > Arion vulgaris. The sequence continues at coordinate 7,791,653 of CM036761.1, forward strand.
AACGCATTTCACATGTAGTTATTTTTTGTGTCTGTGCTTTACTCATTGTCCATGTTTGGCTCTGGTAGCACAAAGTAGGTATCTTCTTCTTCGTGTTCGTTCTTTATGACCAATTTTAATCACTCTTTGTGATATGTTTATCTTTGCCAAGAACGTGTATACGTTGCATATTGGTTTGGTAGGCCCCTAAACGCATAGACTTCTACATGTTTAGGACACATGATCCGATTTCAGCCAAACCTCCTAGTCGCCTCTACATGCATGGCAGGTAACAGTTGTTCTATTCTTTACACCCCAAATTTGGGCCCGGTAATCACTCGGGCGACAAAGTAGGTATAAAAATGCTTTTGATCATCTGTTGCTTAGCTGCCTGTGAAATGTTTGGGTGCATATATAGCACAAGTATATATAGCATATAACATTGCGTTTGATTACTTTTTCTCATTTCATTGACAGGTCAGATTGTTATTTAGATGAAAGACATCATTCTCAGCAAAGCACATTTGACCATCCATACCCAACCACCAAAATCATGTGGATTCCAGATTCTGTGAGTGAAGATTCAATGTATGTTTTAGTTGTTTAGTTATTATCACAGGAGTACTATTTTGCACTTCTCAAAGAGCAATGCTACTCCGATACAGTGGATACAAAGCAAAAGATTGTCCACACTAAAGAGATGGACCTTGAAATAAGAGGCGGTGAAAAACACTATTTGAGATGCGCACACAAAAGCCTGTTTTTGAAATCTCATCTTTTACTCACGCTGTGAGACAAAATTGGATTAAAGAAAAAAGGAATACTTTGCACTCTTATTCCGTGTGTTAGGTGGTAGAGTTCATAATTTTGGCTCAATGTAGATCTTTCTCCTGGCCACTTGTGGGATCTTCCTTCCAGAGCGCTGCAATGTAATGAGCTGAGTAGTCCTCGGCTCCTGAGGGGACATGGCCGTGATTCACAACCTTGAAGTCACGCTGAAGATGAAAAGGTTACTTCCCCTTTTACTAGCAGACATGCTTCACTGCAGCGAGGAATATATTGATCCTTGCTTAGTTAGTTAGAAGATGGTTCGCCCAAGTGGTTAGTTATTGTTTGTTCCTTTCGTCCAAAGGGGCACATAGGGCAGAGGATTTAGATCTCCATGTGATGCAGTTCTTTGCTAGCAGTTGGAGATCTTGTATGGTTTTACATCCCAATAGTTTACTTTCTTGTTGGATGGTTCTTCAAGAGTGGTCTTTGGTCTTCCCGTTTTCTTTTCCCAACTGGTGACCACATAAGGACTTATCAATTTAGTCTCTTTTGTCTAATCTAAAACATGACCTAAATATTTCCACCTTCGTTTCCTTATAATATTTGATACGGTTGTTGGTGTGTTCTATCTCTCATTGTGTTGTTAGAAACGAAATCACTCCATTTTACTTTTAATAATTTTCGAGACATTTATTCTCAAAGCTGTCAGTTTCTTATCAATTTTCTTTGTTGATTTCCAACTTTCACAACCATAGGTCAGTACAGGAATCACACATGACCTAAATAATTTAACTTTTGTGCATATACTAAGGTCTTGAGATTGCTAGATATTCGTTAATTTAGTGAAGGCACTAGCTGCTATAGCAATACAAGTTTATTTCTTTCATCGTGTCTCGTTGTTTGACACTTTTACTTTTTCCGGGCATAGTGGTTACCGGGGCCCAAATTGGGGTGTAAAGAATAGAACCCCTGTTACCTGCCACACATGTTGTAAGAGCCACTAAGAGGTTGGACGTGGGAACTAGCTACCCCACACCTAAAAACACTAAAAGGCTACAGAACGAAGAGCAAACCGAGTTACGCTGGCTGAAACCGGACACATCTCGAAGGATAACCACAGAGCTCCAAATGGCACTGAAGATGTGACGTAAAACACACCAATGCTAAGGCTGCATGAATCAGATTCCCACATGAATAGAATTTATGGGGAGATCTGGTACATCAGTCTGGGCGGTGATCACGAGAGAGAGAGAGAAAGAAGATGGTTCAAGATCAATTGAGATGTTCAACAGAGAAGACAAGTGAAGATGGTGGTAGAGGACTTATCTGTGGACTAAAGGAGAGACTAAAACGACAGAAAACTACATGGACCTCTGTGTGAGCTACAAAAGACAGTGAAGTTTATACAAGAGACAAGGTTGAATATATAGAACACTTTTTCAAGCAACGAAGGAAGGAAGGAGGACTTATTAGGAGAGGACTAAAGTAATGAACGAGCTGATAGATTGGCTGGCTTGGATACAATATCAGAGGGAGCTGCCATGGATCGAAATGGCATTCTTCACGAATTGAGTCTTTCCGAACAGAGGAGTTTCAGGGCTGTGAATCCCACTCGCTGACCAGATTGAGAGAGATGGGTGTCAATATTGATACAGCCCGAAAAGAACGACATACTAAATATGCAAGGAGATTGATTAATCAACATCGAACTGGCGTGTTGAGCTGCTGGACGTTTTTGGATTTGCTGAGGCGGAGATCGGAGCACCTATGGACATGTCCAGAGTGCTGTGATGATAGTCCTCATATAACTGTTAACTGAAAGAGAGACTTGAAGATATTGACTTTGCGAATGACATAGCATTGTTTTTCTTTCTTCTTTTGTCGTAACACTGTTACTGGGCTGTTGTCCAGTGTCTTGATTTTCTGTTTTTGTCTTGCGCTGCTCTAGTGGCTTTGGTGATAGTTATTTTTGCTATTTGACAGGATTCTGCTATGCCATCTAACCATTTTTTCATGGTCTTCCTCTCACTTTCTTTCCTGATGTTCTGATGTAGAAGACTGTATAAAGTGAAAGTGTAGCTTGGTTGCATGGTTAACACACACTAAAGAGGATATAGGAGAAAACAGAGTAAGTTGATTGACCAAATCATCATCAAGTAGCTTGTCCCTTCCAGAACCTGGCTCACATGACAGCAGTCCTGAAAAACTCTGTTCTGTGCAAGTTGATCAGCAGCAGTCATTCTCAGATCGTTAATGACATCTTGCATCCCTCGTCTTCTAGTCTTCCTCTCATTCGTCTTCCAGGTACCCTTCCCTCCAAAATCAGTAAGTCTAAAAATTAAAACTAATGAAAGCAAGGTAATGAGAATAAATGAAAAAAACACAGAGGAGAATATAGTAGAGGGAGGAAAGATAAAAGAAGAAGAAGAATTCAAATATTTGGGCAGCTGTGTAACTATAGATGTGGATATATGAAAAGAAATCAACGCAAGAAATGGAATGGTAGGTGCAACATTCCAATCGTTAGTCAACATATGAAAATCATCAGCTTACAGGACACAGACTAAACTCAATATATACAAATGAAATGTGCGCTCAGTCTTACTGTATGGATCAGAGACATGAAGAACAAGTGCAAAGATATGCAGTCGCATACAAGGCTTTGATGGAAAATTTCTCAGAACAATCCTTCAAATTTGTTGGCCTAAAAAAATACGTATGCTCAGATCAACCGCGACGCGAAACATTCATATCAACTAGGATATAAAAAGGAGCAGATGGAAGCATTTGGGACATACATTAAGAATGCTGGAAACCAGACACCCACATGTGGCTCTGAAATGAAATCTGGGAGGCAAGAGAGGTAGGAGATGACCTGTATACAGAGAATGAGAAGAGGCGGGAAAGATCTGGCATGAACTAAGCTGGCTTGCTTAAGACAAATCTGGTTGAAACCTTATGCCTCAAGGGGAGTTAAGAGAAGTTAGTAAGGAAAGTCAACATGATTAAGCATGAAAGGGTTGCTTCTCTCCTAAAAGACAAGTTTCACTTCAACGAGGAACATGTTGATAATTTTGCAAATTCTATCTGATGAAATATGAAAGGATTACTTCCATCCTAGCAAACATACTTCACAGCAGAAAAAGAACATGTTGATCCTTACTGAGGATGTCCTCCGCAAGGAAGAGAGAGGACAACTGCCATTTTCCCCACAGCTGGAGGATGATTTGGTTGCAGCCAGAGCATTTACCACTTGCCGGTTGGTTCTGCACTGTCACCTTATAGGGCCCTATCCTGCTCTCTGCCCTTTGGCTTGACCTTTCATTTTCACTCTGTTTGGCTTGGTTAGACCTGCCAGAAGTAGGACTCCTGCCAACATAGCATGAATGATCATAAAGACACACAAACCTTCTAACCATGATAAGATAGGCTAACATGGAGGGGAACAGGAAACATAGAATTTATTGTATACATTTTATCTTTAACCGATTCACTACCGGGTTTTTTTGCCTCTGACGGAATTATTTTTTAGTTTCCAAAATATTGCACACATACTTTAGATAAACTAAAATATTGTTTCTAAATATGATTTAAAGGTGAACTTATTATATATCAAATTAAAGATAAATGAATGTACTTTCATAAAATATTTATTGTGTCCAAAAATATAATGTTGTGTTGACTATGCTTGAAAAATATTAGCATGTATTTTTTAAAAATAATTGAAATTGTGAGAACGAAAATCCAACTTTTCAAGGGCCTTGATGAACATTATGTGGAATAAATCAGTCTAACTGCTCTCTTTATATATGTAATACATTTATAAATACACAAACATTAAGAAAACAGTGAAGGAGTGTATGGTTTATTAATTGTTCACAAAGTAGCATCATGAACATTCATAAAAATCGCTAGTTTTTTACGGTCACTGGGTGTCCTAAATTGAATGATAAACTCCGTTTCAATTCTACTTCTAGCATAAGCCAGGCTGATATGTATTCGTTATCATTTACATATCACTTCTAAGTAGTTTCCGATTAATATAAATCTTCAATAGGAAAAAAAAATAATAAAAACTCAACAAAATAGTAATCGTCTTTTGAGCGACGATGGTCCAGGCAGATAAGAAATAGTTACACTTGAGTGTTCCACGGTACGAAATCAGTTAAGATACATTTCTTTGTTAAGTCTTATTTTTGTTTTTCTTTATCCTTGACAGAAAGGAGTTTTTCCTGACCTTCTAGCAACATCTGGTGACTACTTGAGAGTATGGCGGGTTGGAGACACAGAGACAAGACTTGAATGTTTACTCAACAATGTATGTCATATTTGTCTGTGATGTTTGATATTATGTTAGTCTTAGGGGGGGCCCTTGCTGGTGCTACAGAGTTTGTATACTGCCGCTGAGTTCTTCCTGTGTAAGAAAGAGATTGGAGCACACATGGCTACTCACCAAAGTGCAATGATGATGGTCCTATCAATCAATTATGTTAGCCTATGGATTTTCTGCCCATGTGGTGCTGGGGCCAGTAAGGGAAGCAAAGAATAGCACTACTGCGGCCTACAGGGCATGTCGTAGGAGGCAACTGATGTAGGGGTCTAGGGAAGCTACCCTAATAAATAAAAAGCGTTGCAGAAATCGGATGTACTAGTCTACTTGTAGGCGCATAACTGGCACAACATACAATTGCTCTGAGGCTCGGATCACATACAAATCACACAGAGTGGTTGACAGGGGGTCGATATGGAGCGTTCGAAGAAGTCTATGAATTTATGTTGAGACATCTCTGCCTGATTGATATGAAGGTTATGTGTAGATGGGTGATGTCTGCTGTGGATAGAGAGAGAAGCATATCGTTGGCAATGAGAGGGCAGACAAGCTGACTGACTCTGCCACCACATCAGGCGGCTAGTCAGTGGATAGTACTGACATTCTGAATTCCATCATAGAGTGTGGCTGCAAAGAGGATTTTCATTTAACCAATCCACTTCAACTGCTAGATTTGCAAGAGCTTGGATTGAAGATTGGAGTGGCCAGAAAAGAACAGGTTTATGGGTAGACTCATTAATCAAGGAATGGGTACAGTTAGAGAGAGGATTTGGATCAACCAATACCACTTGGGTACAGGAAGTGTGGGAACATTTAGATGGCTATTGTTTTGGAGGATGGAATACACATGGGCTTGCACAATGTTCCAGGATATAGATTTGGAGAACTGAGTTGAATGTTGCGACATTCTTTGGTGAGTGCCTTATATGTCAGTTATTTGTTTCTGCTTCTTTGTCATTGACAGTTTTTAAATATCTTATTAATTAAAAAGTGAGAGGAGTCTTGTCGTGTGAATTATTATTAGACCTGACATTGTACCAGTGAATACTTTCTTTCACTTATAATACCCATGGAAGGTGCTGCAGGCTGTGCCAGTTACCTACCACCTAAAGAAAAGGATGATTAAATCAAATCAGAAAGCCACAAATATCAACACAAGATGACTACTATAATATGAGCAGATTAGAACAAGTGGTCATTCTGCGCATTAGAACAGGACACAATGGACTCTGCAGCTACATGTATAAAAAATTCAAGATTGGAAATTCAGCCATGTGTACATGGTGTGTACATGTGGACAGGCACATTAGACTGAAGAGCACATACTTCAAAGTACTTACTTCAAGACTGCCCCGAATATGATATACTGAGGCAAACTCACTGGCTTAATGAAACAACGCAAAACTACACAGACCTCTGTGTGAGCTACAAAAAACAATGAAGTTTATACAAGAGACAACGTTGAATATATAGACAATATTTCAAGCGAACGAAAGGAAGGAAGGACTTATAAACCACTCTTGTTAATAGTTTATGTGTGATTTGACAATAAGTTGATGCTGATATAGTTACACTGAAGTTGCAATATTGACACTATTTTTCAGTGAAGTGGTATTATCTACACCTGGAATGAACTAAGCTGACTTGCTCAATACAGATCTGATTGGAGGAAATTTGTTAGATTTTTTAAACTCCTCATAGCTTCTATTTTCTTTGATATCCTTATCCATTTATCCATTACACTGGTTGTAACTATGGTAAACCGCCCAAGTGGTTACCAGGGCTCAAATTAGTGGTGTCTTCTTCTTCTTCGTTCATTCTTTACGACCAATTTTAATCACTCTTTGTGATATGTTTGATCTTTGCCAAGAACATGTATACGTTGCACATTGGTTTGGTAGGCCCCTAAACGCATATATTTCTACGTTTAGGACGTGCATCCGATTTCAGTTAGCCTCCTTAGTCGCCTCTTATGACATGCATGGCAGGTAACAGTGGTTCTATTCTTTACACCCCAAATTTGGGCCCGGTAACCACTCGGGTGGCTAGTGGTGTAAAGAATAGAACCACTGTTACCTGCCACACATGTCGGAAGAGCCGACTAAGGAGGTTGGACTTGGGGCTAGATACCCCACCCCGTAAAAATCACTAGATAGCTACAGAAACCACAACCAAGAAAATTCATAGCTTGCCACCCGAAGAAGAAGGACCCCGCAAGGAAGGACTCATGGCAAGAAAATGGGGAGATAGTGGAGAGATCAGGAAAAGATTCTCTTGGATATGCGGGCTTGGAAGGCCTTGGTTTGGACCTAGGGCAAAGAGTGAAGAAGAACTATGATAAACACATGATATTACTGTTTTCTCTAGAACAAGAATTCTGACTTTTGTGCCCCACTGACCTCATTTGATTGGAATGAAGTAGATCCCAACCTTCTTGGAACATCCAGCATTGACACGACATGTACTATTTGGGGACTAGAGGTGAGCAGATTTTTTATTCAATCTCATGTGTCTTAACTGTATGAGACATTGCAACTTGTACTTTATATATTTTTAAGCCCGTCTGTCCAGCGTGTTCGTAGCGCGTTGTACTACGGGTGACTATCCCTCTGTGTGGGGGACTCCCCTAGAGTAGTTGATAGTAGCTCTGCCTGCTAGCTGTGAGACGCCTCATAGCTCGGGTTCGAACCTACTGTCCGGCATTTGTTCGAGTCCCTGGTCTTACTCAGGACGATAACTTGAGTACCTCTGAAGTCGGAGAAAATCTGCCTGTATGGCGAGGAATACTAATTACGAGTACATTGAGCACACGGCTGCCAGTGTAAGTAATTTACAATGTGCACGCTGCTGCCATTGTAAGGGAAATTTGGGAAAACGGATTTTCACGCAAAAATCAGTTTCAGAGATGAAACTTCGCTTGAGTTGAAAGCGGACGAAAGAAGAAAAAAAAAAATCCCTCTGTGTGTGCGGGTTCAATTCCGCGGATGGCAGAAAAAGCCACAGATTCCCCAGATTTACGGTGTTCGTGGCACTGAACCGAAGGGTTACGATGTCCATGGCACCGAGCCAAGAGCTGAAAAGCTCAAGTGCTTCTGGATCGGAAAAAAAAAAAAATATAAATATTTTTATAATTATATATATTTATCTCAAACATGGTCTCACCCGCCGTGTGTTGCTAGGGCCCTCAATAGGAGCAAAGAATAGTAAAACTGTGGCCTACAAGGCATGTTGTAAGAGACAACTGAGGCATGGGCCAAGGGAAGTAACCCTAGTAAATAAAAAGCATAGCAGAAATCGAATGTGCTGGCCTACTTGTAGGCGCAGAGCGTACATTCGCTCTTAGGCTCGGATCACATACAGATCAGAAAGGGTGGATTAAGAAGTGGTCGATATGGAACGTTTGAAGAAGAATGATCTTGAAAAAGACTTTCTCAAAGACCTAATCAGAACAGACCAGGTCATTATATTTCCCCTATATACCGGACACTGCAGACTCAACAGACACTTACATAGACTAGAAATAAGTCAAACAGCTCTCTGCCAGTGTCAGCAAGTGGAACAGGCACCAGAGCATGTCCTGCAAGACTGTCCTCTCCTGCGTGAGCTGAGAAGCAACATGTGACCACACTTAGTCAACCTGAAACCTAAGCTTTGGGGAAACCTGAAACTGACTGCCCAGTTTGTGGTCCACAGTAAACTAAGTGCATGACCAGAGATTGCTGAAGTTATTTCTTCATTGCGTACACTTTCAGAATCTAACTTAAAGAAAACAGTGGCAAATCTAAGACTATCAGTATCATCAACCAGCTTACCTCTGAAGTCGGAGAAAATCTGCCTGTATGGCGAGGGAATACTAATTACGAGTACATTGAGCACACGGCTGCCAGTGTAAGTAATTTACAATGTGCACGCTGCTGCCATTGTAAGAAATTGGAAAACAGATTTTCACGCAAAAATCAGTTTCAGAGATGAAACTCGTCTGAGTTGAAAGCGGACGAAAGAAAAAAAGAAAAAAAAATCAACCAGCTTATCTCAGTAGTATAGTACTGAAGATGACCAGGCAAGCTTTCACTTGTCCTCATATGTTCCCTAACTTTATAACTTGTTCATCATCAAATAACCTGTCCTGATCAGAACTTTGCCCCCTGTCCGAATTTCTCTCATAGGCCTCCACAACCGTCATCTTGAAATCATCAGTTACATCCTGAATCTATCTTCTCCGTTTTCTTCCTCTTATCCTCTTTGCTGGAATGCCTCCTTCCATAATGGTCTTCTCCAGCCCATCAGGCCTCTTTATATGTACAATTTCGCCTGTGTGTTGCTGAGGCTCTCAAAGGAGCAAAGAGTAGTAACACTACGACCTACAAGGCATGTCGTAAGAGGCGACTGAGGTAGGGACCTAGGAAAGCTATCCTAGTAAATAAAAAGTGTCGCAGAAATCGGATGTGCTAGCCTACTTGTAGGAACATAACTGGTACAACATTACAATCGCTCTTAGACTTGGATCACATATCAATCACACAGAGTGGTTAACAAGTGGTCGATGTGGAGCGTTCAAAGAAGAATATGTGCAGTTTTTATCAGTATCACATTTACAGAAACCAGAAGTCTCTGTTGAAAGCATATAACATATCTGTTACTATTTCAGACTGGACAAGTGTTGGGTCGTGTGAACATGGTGTCCGGACATGTAAAGACACAGCTCATTGCCCATGACAAAGAAGTTTATGATATTGCATTCAGCCGAGCTGGTGGAGGCAGAGATATGTTTGCTAGTGTTGGTAAGTTTTGTTAATGTAGTTGATTCTTCATGTATCAAGTCCCACCGGTGTGTTGCCGAGGCGCGCAAGAGGAGCAAAGAATAGAACACTGCGTCCTACAAGGCATGTGTAAGAGGGACCAAGGTAGGAGTCTAGGGAAGCTATACTAGTAAATAAAAAGCGTTGCATAGATCTGATGTGCTGGCCTACTTATAGGTGCATAAGTAGCACAATGTACAATCGCTCTTAGAGTTAGATTACATACAAACCACAAAGAGTGGTTTAACAAGTCGTCAATATGGAGCATATGAAGAAGTATCAGGTCCTTTCTTCTTCTTTGCGTTTGTTCTTATCAACCAAGTTAACCACTCTTTGTGATCTGTATGGGTTGCACAAAGAACGGCAGTACGTTGCGCAACTGTTAGGTCCTTACAGCATGCAGGACAGGGACATTCAAATTCTTGCCAGTTTCATGTCCGTTGTAGAACATTGCTCGCTTTACAACCTGTCTGAAATACTCCTGAACTCAAGCCAGTTCCTCTGCTTACTCCATCGTCTTGGTCAACCTCTGCCTCGTCTTCCAATAGTCATTTGTTATTGGTTAGTAAACCGACATGATTACACTCCAGGCACCCATAGATGCTCAGTCTCTCCCAACAGATGTTGAAGGGTATGCATACTAATGGTTTGTGTGACTCTCTGGTTAAACAAACTTCTCTGTCTCTACCCCTCAGGCATCCGAGTTCTTTCTTGAACAAGGGGTAACTCCAAACTCCTTAAATTGCTGGATTTAAATTAAACATCTATTTTAGTGTCTTCATTCAACAGGCAGTCATGAAGAGACTGAAGAACAACACTCTTAACCATCCTCAACTCCCTGACAATCAATGCTGTTTATGCAAGTCTGTCTGCTCTCTCATTGCCGCAATCATCCGCATAACCTGGACAGTAGATCTGCAAAATCCCCTGGATGTTATTATGTGTTATTTTGTAGTGTTCATATCCGTTAGTTATTTGTGTCATGTCTATCCCTGTTAAGTGTTATTTTTGTCACTTGTATTCATATCCTGTTAAGTGTTATTTCTGTGTCACTGTATTCATATCCTGTTAAGTTATTTGTAATGTATTCATACCCTGTTATGTTATTTTGTGTAATGTATCATACCTTTTAAGGTTGTTATTTTTGTCACCTGTGTTCAATGAGAAGTGTTATTATTTCTGTAGTGCTGATGGTCTTAATGTTTGATCTGCGCCATCTAGAACATTCCACCATTATCTACGAAGACCAGCAGCATGTGCCTCTGCTGAGACTTGCTTGGAACAAACAGGATCCTAACTATTTGGCAACTATGGCTCTTGATGCACTAGAGGTGAGACCTACCTGGAAGATGACATGTAACATATATATATATATAAAAGATGTTTAGCAGGCAGATGCAGATCAGAAACAAAGAGCAGAATAGGGCAGGCCAAAACTGTATTCCAGAAAATGAGAAGCTTTATATGCAACAAGTCATTGTCAATTGATATCAGAATGAGAGTTATACAGTGCTACATAGAACCAATACTGACATATGGATGCCAGTCATGGACAGTAAACAAATAGATAGAAAAATCGTGATAATTCTAGGCTGTTTATTAGCATCTTCTAACTAGGTTGAGATTCTAAATTCCTTAAGAATGTGTAAATTATTCAAGCAATAGTGGTGAATCTACAACACTAACCAGACTGCAAGAATTCCAAGTTAAATGTTGTGTAGCTAGACAAGAACACTATATTGGTAGCCAAAGAAGAATAGTAAACCAGCAAAGAACTGGTGTCATTAGTTTCCACACACTGAGAGACATTCTGAGGAGGAGATCGAATCACTTATGGACTATTCTTCAATGTGCACTGATGATGATCCAACAACTAAACTAACTAGAACTGGTGTCATTAGTTGCCACACGCTGAGAACATACTGAGGGAGATCGAAGCATATATGGACTAATTGATTTGATGTGCAGGATGATGTTCCAACTACTAACTAACTAACGCTCTAGTGGCTGCCGGGCCCAAATTTGAGGGTGTAAGAATAGAACCACTGTTACTGCCATGCATGTCAGTAAGAGCTTAACTAAGGAGGTTTGCTGAAATCGATGCACATGTCTAAGACGATACAAGTCTATGTGTTAGGGCCAACTAACTAAACTCAATGTGCAACGTATACACGTTCTTGACAAAGATCAAACATATCACAAAGTGATTAAAATTGCGTGAGAAGACAACGCTAAAGAACTAATCTTTAAACACACAACAAACTATTCACGATAACTTTCTCTTATATTCCTCAGGTTATCATTCTTGATGTGCGGGTTCCATGTACACCTGTTGCTAGGCTTAACAATCATCGAGCTTGTGTCAATGGTATTGGATGGGCTCCACATTCAAGTTGCCATATTTGTACTGCAGGTAAGTTTGCATGTTGATTGAATGATTAGACCGGAAAGAACAATGGCCAACAGAGACAAACATCCATGCAAAGCTGTTTGGAAGCCTTGATGAACTAACAAACACAAGAACATACATCCAGAGAACCGAACTTATTGTGTAGGCATTGAAGAACAGCGAACGAGAAGAAGAAGAATGATTGGACTATCATCATTGCACTTCGGTGAATAACAATGTGTGCTCTGTTCTCTTTCTTACACAGAAAGATCTCAGTGACAGTGCACGATCTCTTCGTGCTGCGAGGGTACCTGATATCATTTTGAAGATAGCAAAAGTTTATCTTAATATTAATGACATTTGCCGGCAGCGCTTTACAGACTAATCTTATAGATTTTTAACTGACAAGGGTTCTTTTATGTGCTCAGCACAAACCCAGAACCTACGTTTTATCATCCATCTCTGATTGGACTAGGAACTTGATCATTGAGATCAGGAATCTCTGGAAAAAATACCCGATTGCTCTATTTGGGGAATGAACCAATTTCCTTATATCGAGAGGCGGCCATACCTCTATGCCATCGAGACTCCTAGATTGCATGTGTTACTTATCAGTGGACAGCGAAACATGTAAGAACAAAGTTATCAATTATATCTCTCTCTCTGGATCACCTAAAAGACCTATGTACCAGATCTCTCCATAAATTCGTTAATGTGGAAATCTGATTCATGCAGCCATAGCATGGGTGGGTTTCATCACATCTTCAGCGCCATTTGGAGCTCTAGTGCTTATCCTTCGGCGATGTGTCCGGATTCAGCCGTTTACTGGGTTCGCTCTCCGTTAGCCTTTGGCTGTCCCCAGCCGTCCTGCAAGGCAGCAGGTTGACTACTACACATTTAGGACACGTGCATCCGATTTCAGCCAAACCTCCTTAGTTGCCTCTTACGACATGTGTGACAGGTAACAGTGATTCTATTCTTTACACCCCAAATTTGGGCCCTGGTAACCACTCAGACGTTCAGTTATATGAGAACTATCATCATAGCACTCTGGATATGTCCATAACTGCTCCGATCTCCGCCTCAGCAAATCCAGCAGCGTCCAGCGACCCAACACGCCAGTTCAATGTTAATTAATCAATCTCCTTGCTAACAACCACACAATCTTTTGTAAGAACAAAGTACCAAGTTTTACGGCAGTCTTTCCCTTTATCGATTATCAGTGGACAAGAAGTTTATTTCATGTTATCAAAATCTCTTTCTTCACTCTCTTATTCCTTTCAAATCCCAAAGTAGCAAATGGCCACAGCTCAGGATCAGACGCCATCCCACTCATGACCATCCATCAAAAACAATATTGCCACAATGAGCATACATATCCTGCGTGCAGAATTTAAAAACATTAACCGACTCAGAGATAGTTGCATTATCACATTATCCCATGGGCCGCTAAAATAAAAAATCTGGAGGTGTTGAAAGAGGCCAAGACACAGAGAAAGCATATTGTCAATATAAGAAAGAGGCAGTCATCATCTTTTGTACATGTAATTAGAAGGGAAGGCTTAGAACACATTGTGACAACTGGTAAAATCGAGGGAGACAAGACAGAGACAAATTTGAACAGCCTGACTTCATGGCATGGCAGAGCGTCAACTTCTGAGATGATAGCAAGCACCAGGGACATAGATTTGTAGAGATCCATGATCGCCTTTGCCAACCGGCATGGCACCTGATGATGATGACTCAGAATTAACCACTACCATGGCCTAGACATAGCCGGTTGCCACCATCTTAAAACCAGGGCGTGGTTTGCTAACAAAGATATAAATCTGACTATTCCAAATTTAATAATGGTTATTATTCGAAGGATACCCATGTTCTGTTCACGGTAAGGTCATGGATTTTTTCTGTTGTGGTCATAAATGAAAAATCCTAACCTGAACAGCTTTGCAGCAACTGCACTTGCGATGTGGCCATTTTTTTTATCCAGAAGCACTTGAGCTTTCAGCTCTTGCTGGTGCCATGGACATCGAACCCGTTCATCCACGAACACCATAAATCTGGGGAATCTGTGGCTTTTTCTGCCAGCCTACGGAATTGAACCCGCACTCACAGAGGGCTTGTCACCAGCAGTCCAACGCGCTATGAACACGCTGGGCAGGCGGGCGACATGTGGCCATTAAATTGCTCTGGCTCTCGTCCATCTGCCCAACACCACCCTAAAAGCAGTACTACAGGCAGTAACAAAGAATTTTTGGTTTTAATTATTTTATTACTCTGTTTAATTTTAGGTGACGACCACCAGGCTCTTATATGGGACATTCAACAGATGCCTAGAGCTATCGAAGATCCAATCTTGGCCTATACAGCTGGTGGAGAGATTAATCAGATTCAGTGGTCCTCAACGCAACCAGACTGGATCAGCATCTGTTACAACAACTGCATGGAAATTTTACGCGTCTAGTCACATAGTTTGAGAACACTTCTGTAGCATAGGCTCAAGTTGGATCATCTAAAGCTTACAGATTAATTTGTTTATCAATATGTCACTGGGTGGATCTATGGAAACTTTATCAATTAGTCCAGACCGTGCCTCCCGGCAACATAAGGCAGACTAGCTCAGATGAGAAAACCAAAATTCCTGTTTAATTGGGGCTGGTTTTTATGTGTTTGATAGAACACTGTAAAGTTTTCTGCAATTTTACACAATTCTACGAGTCCAGGGTTATTTATTGATGAAAAATGTTAATCATACTGATATTCCTGAGTGATAAAACTTAATTTGTAACGTAATATAACCTATTCTCGAACGTTGTGCTGTTTTTAAAAATTAATTTGTCTTTATCTAACTATACTGGAATGTGAGGTCATGGGACGGTTGTGGTCTGATTTCCTAGAATTTTTTACCTGAGCTCGCCGGCCTTATGTTATCGGAGGCCACGTCCAGGCATCTTGATTAACTAAACTATTTATCAGATCACCTTGATAAACTATCGGATCAGCTTGATAAACTAAACATTTGATCCATTGAAAGGATTGTACATTTGTAATATAAAGAAAACAAGCATAAAAGCAGCACCCACTAATTTGTTGTGCTAGCATGTGTACTTTGTCATGCAAACTTGTGTACTTTGTCATGCTAACTTGTGTACTTTGTCATGCAAACTTGTGAACTTTGTCATGCAACTTGTGTACTTTGTCATGCTAACTTGTGTACTTTGTCATGCAAACTTGTGTCACTAATTGTCCATGCTAATTTGTGTACTTTGTCATTATAACATGTGTACTTTTATAGTAGTAAAGACTGCAGTAAAAACTATATATAAATGCAAGACATCAAAATGTGGTAGTATTACAAAGTACACCAACAGACTAAGTTGACATATCAACCAAAATATCTTTTATCGAGCAAGCGATTCAAGACATATTAACTCTTTGTGGACCAGGACAAAAGCCGTGTTTTTACAATCCATCTGTTTTTATAATAAAAAGCGCTTTATGTGGCTCCTGGTAAAAGGCTTCGATACAAAGCCACGAAGTGTAGCGTTTTGTTCACAAGGTGTTACGGGTTAAGCGACAGCACTGTAGATAAACAGCATATTTTCTCCACTGTACAATATCCTCAAAAGATGCCTTTAGTACATGCATCTCCTCTGCATCCTGTCTTCAGAAGGTTCTGTACCACATTTGTCTCCACTGCATCCTTTCCTCAGAATTTGTCATAGCCCATGCATCTCCCTCTGCATCCTTTCCTCAGAATTTGTCATAGCCCATGCATCTCCTGCATCCTTTCCTCAGAATTTGTCATAGCCATGCATCTCCCTGCATTATTTCTCAGAAGTTTGTACACATCTGTCTCCCTGCATCCTTTCCTCAGAATTTGTCATAGCCCATGCATCTCCCCTGCATTTCTTTCCTCAGAATTTGTCATAGTCCATGCATCTCCCCTGCATCCTTTCCTCAAAATTTGTAGTCTTAACCTATGCATCCTGTCCTGCAGAAACGTCTATTACATCCATCTTTCCTGCATCCTGTCATGCATATCCCCTGCATCCTGTCATGCATATCTCCTGCATCCTGTCATGCATATCCCCTGCATCCTATGATGCATATCTCCCGCAACCTGTCATGCATATCTCCTGCATCCTGCCATCAGAAACCACCTTTATGTCGGTATAATCCTGAACACTTATATTATGCAATGATGCTGTTTTTCTCCTGTCCTGTATTGTACCTCTACAGTTTTGTATCCTCCCAGCCTGAGAACACATCCATCACAAACGTCCAGGCATTCACACATCATGTGACATGAATATTTTATTGCTTGTATTAATAACTTTTTATATGGCCAGAAGTTATATTTATTATCTCGCTTGCCTCTTATAAATTCAGGCCTACTCATGGCGCCTCTGACTGATTTTTGTGTGAAGGCTTGCTTTACTTATCACCGGTCCCTTACCATTCAGGCGAGCTTTATTCCTCCTACTTCAGAGGTACCTGTAATTTAGATCCAGAACTAAATTATTAGAGTTTCCTATAGTCCAATCTCACACTGTGTCGCACGAATATTGTTAGCCCAAACTGGTCTTGAACCCAACATTTTCACAACACAAGGTCCTTAGTGTAGTGTGTTATCAACTTTGTTATATGCAACATCGCAAGAAATGATAACGAATACAGACTTGTGGTAGAAATCCATACAACTGGTTATCAAAGAGAGAAAGTGGTAGAAATCTAGACAGCTGGTTATCAAAGAGAGAAAGTGGTAGAAATCTAGACAACTGGTTATCAAAGAGAGAAAGTGGTAGAAATCCATACAACTGGTTATCAAAGAGAGAAAGTGGTAGAAATCTAGACAACTGGTTATCAAAGAGAGAAAGTGGTAGAAATCCATACAACTGGTTATCAAAGAGAGAAAGTGGTAGAAATCTAGACAACTGGTTATCAAAGAGAGAAAGTGGTAGAAATCTAGACAACTGGTTATCAAAGAGAGAAAGTGGTAGAAATCTAGACAACTGGTTATCAAAGAGAGAAAGTGGTAGAAATCTAGACAACTGGTTATCAAAGAGAGAAAGTGGTAGAAATCTAGACAACTGGTTATCAAAGAGAGAAAGTGGTAGAAATCCATACAGCTGGTTATCAAAGAGATAAAGTGGTAGAAATCTAGACAACTGGTTATCAAAGAGAGAAGTGGTAGAAATCTAGACAACTGGTTATCAAAGAGATAAAGTGGTAGAAATCTAGACAACTGGTTATCAAAGAGAGAAAGTGGTAGAAATCTAGACAACTGGTTATCAAAGAGAGAAAGTGGTAGAAATCTAGACAGCTGGTTATCAAGAGAAAGTGGTGAAATCTAGACAACTGGTTATCAAAGAGAAGTGGTAGAGTCTAGACAACTGGTTATCAAAGAGAAAGTGGTGAAATCTAGCACTGGTTATCAACTGATCGTAAAATTGAAATCTTGACTCTAGTTATCAAAGAAAAGTGGTAGAAATCTAGACAACTGTTATCAAAGAGAAAGTGTAGAAATCTAGACAACTGGTTATCAAAGAAAAGTGGTAGAAATCTAGACAACTGGTTATCAAAGAGAAAGTGATAGAAATCTAGACAATCTGGTTATCAAAGAGATAAAGTGGAGAAATCCATACAGCTGGTTATCAAAGAATAAAGTGGATAGAAATCGACATCCTGGTTATCAAGGAACAGTGGTGAAATCTAGACAACTGGTTATCAAAGAAAAGTGGTAGAAATCTTGACAACTAGTTATCAGACATGAAAGTGGTAGAAATCTAAAACTGTTATCAAGAGAATGGTAGAAATCTGACAACTGTTATCAAAGCAAGAAGTGTGAAATCTAGACAACTGTTATCAATAGAGAAAGTGGTACAATCTAGACAACTGGTTATCAAACAGAAGTGGTAGAAATCTTGACAACTAGTTATCAAAAGAAAGTGGTAGAAATCTAGACAACTGGTTATCAAGAGAGAAAGGGTGAAATCTAGACAACTGGTTATCAAGAGAGGTGAAATCTAGACAAGGTTTATCAAGAGGAAATGTGTATGAAATCTAGACAATGGTTATCAAAAGAGAAAGTGTAGAAATCCATACAGCTGGTTATCAAAGAGAGAAAGTGGTAGAAATCCATACAGCTGGTTATCAAAGAGATAAAGTGGTAGAAATCCATACAACTGGTTATCAAAGAGAAAAGTGGTAGAAATCCAACAACTGGTTATCAAAGAAGAAAGTGGTAGAAATCATACACTGGTTATCAAAGATAGAAAGTGGTAATAGGTTGAAATCTCTAGTAAACATCTACATAACATAATCCAGACATACACTTGACTTTCAGTAAGTGCGTAAGGTTGGAATCTCAGACACTCTTTCCAAAATGCTCAGTTGATCCCTACTGGAGCATTTCTTTGTGGCAAGTAGGTGAGTACTCTTCCAAAAGTCTATCGATCCTGGGAGCTCGAGTTCTAATCTATCTCAGTGTGGTGATCTGAGTTCTAATCCTTCAGTGTAGGTGAGATCTGAGTTCCTAATCCTATCTGAGAAAGACGATAAAAACATAGGTCCTGTTTTCAAGTTGAGCACGTAAAAGAACCCTTGACAGTTCAAAATTGAGAAGAGTAGGCTGGAAAGCTGCTGCCTGGGCAAATTCTTTAGAAAAAATATAGTCCCTAGAAAATATTTTCACCATCTTCTAAATGACATCAGGGACCATCGCATGTGCTAGGAGTTCGTGCACTATCACTGAGATCTTCGGTGTAAAAAACAGATCGGAACTCACAGGGAAAGAGAAGAATGGGGGATGCTGAAAAATATCTGATGATAATGATTGATTGATATACCATCATCATTGCACTTCGATAAGTAATCATGTGTGCTTCGATCTCTTTCTTACACAGGGAGATGTTAGTGGCAGTGCACAAACTCTGTAGTACCGGCAAGGGTACCCGATGATCTATTGAGAAATAGTAGAAGAGGTAATCAGAGAGATTGGATTCCCATTGAGATGATCCAGAATAGGTTTAGATGTAGATAGACAGTTGTCTGCTTCCTTGGGAACAGTATGGTTTAGTAGGAGTTTTCTCTGTCTCACGTTCGTTCTTTGTGGCCATTTTTATCATTCTTATTGTGATATATTAACAACCTTAGCCAAGAACGTTTGCTTCGTCACATCTTCAGTACCATTTGGAGCTCTAGTGCTTGTCCTTCGGCGACGTGTCCGAATTCAACCAGTGTTTACTGGGTTCGCTCTCCGTTAGCCTTGGGCTGTTCCCAGCCGACCTGCAAGGCAGCAGGTTACTATTTTCTTTTAGAGTAGCGACCTTCACTCCCGGGTTGATGAGCATTATCTGCCCAGGTAACCAGTCTTTTTATGGACTACTTTTTTTGCCAACCGTCCAGTTTTGTGTATGGTTTTCCTCCACTAGTTGATTGTCCGCAATCAACTACAAGACAGTAGTAAGGAGTTATCTAATAGCTTATCCTGAACAGAACTTTGTTACCGTAACAGTCCAACATAATCTCTATCATAGGGCAGATGTGCCGGCATACTCAAATCATCAATCTTCTTGTTTCTTCTTTTCTTTTTTTTCTAATCATGTTTTGTCTCACATCGTCAGGATAAGAAGAGATTTCTAGAACAGGCTTTTGTGTGCGCTTCATAAATATTGTTTTTCATCACCTTTGTTATCTCTGAGGTCCACGTTTTGTGTGGATGGTCTTCTGTTTTGTGTCCACTGTATCAAAGTAACATTGCTCTTTGAGGCGCACTGTCTGTTGGTAATCTGCTTATGTGGCCGAACCATATAATCTGTTCTTCTTTGCGTTCGTTCTTACGACCAATTTTAATCACTCTTTGTGATATGTTTGATCTTTGCCAAAACGTGTATACGTTGCACATTGGTTTGGTAGACCCCTAAATGCATAGACTTGTACATGTTTAGGGCATATGCATCCGATTTCAGCCAAACCTTCTTAGTCGCCTTTTACGACATGCGTGGCAGGTAACGGTGATTCTATTCTTTACACCACAAACTTGGGCCCCGGTAACCACTCGGGTCATTTAATTTGTTGTTTCTTGATGAAGTTTAGTACTGATGTTGTACCAACTTTTTCCTGATGTCTTCATTTCTAAACCAGTCTCTGCTTGATACTCCCATACTCCCAGCATTTTGCATAGACACTTCATCTCTGTCATCACTAGTTTTCTTCTATCATTTGATGTCAGAGTCCAGGTTTGGCACTGATAGCATAATGTTGATAGAAATATTGTATTCTACAATGCTATTTCAGTGTCTATTGTGACATATTTGCATTTCAAAATTGATGCCATTTGCTGTATGATTTAATTTGCTTTATTGAATCTATGTTGAATTTCATTAGTTATTCTTCCATTTGCTGAAAATCATAATTCACATCCTGAATTCTTCTTCTCATTGTCATGATGTCTATCCATAATTGTCTTCTCCAACCCATCATGTCTGTCCGTTTATATGTCCAAAATACTTCAATTTTCTTATTTGTATCACTGACCTGTTTTCTGTAATTTTGAGTTCTTTCTTGATAGATCTATTTTTAACTTACTTATTTAGAACTATTTAGATGAGATAGCGTCTGGGCTCATAGATTAGAGTGCTGGCATTAATTTGAATATTTAAAAAAAATCAGTTTGTCAGCTTTCATCATCATCAAGTAGCTTGTTCCTTCCGAACTTGGCTCCATGACAGCTTTCCTGAAAAAACTCTGTTCTGTTCTGTGCAAGTTGGCCGGTGTCAGCAGCAGTCATTCTCAGATCGTCAATGACATTCTGCACCCATCGTCTTCTAGGTCTTCCTCTCATTCTTCTTCCAGTCATCATTCCTTCCAAAATTAATTTCTCCAGGCACTCATGTCGTTTGATGTGTCCGAAATATTTAATGTTCCTTGTTTTTATGCTTTGTAATAGCCAACTCTCTTTAATATCAAGCTGTTACAGAACAGAAGCATTTGTTCTTTTCTCTGTCCATGATATTATAAGTACTCTTCTGTAGCATTTGCATTCAAAGGCAATAATGATCTTCTCTGCCGCTTTGTTAGCTGTGAATATCTCCCTATATTTGGTATGTCTCTGTCGCTACATGTGTTCCGAGGTCTTTATTCAAATCCAGACCACCGCGTTCTGTTCACGAGTACATTTTTTCCAGAGACCCCTAGGATTATTGCAGGAGCTATGGAATTTGTGCAATACTCTCGGCAAGCAGGATGCCATTTCTGCGGAGAGCGACAGAGTGGTAAAATCCATCACAATGAAGTTAATCATCAGGCATGAGACATTTTTACAAAAATCTCAATATAATTTGTACAAGAATAGTTCCAAGAGATTGTCATGTCAACTTTTCCAGGTCTGCATGTTCTAGCATGTTCCATTGTCATATTTGTAATATTAGTAACAATACAGTTGTACATAATAGATGTTCTTATTTTAGCTGATTCAAACATATGATATGATTGTGTGGTATGTCCTCATTGACTTTGTAAGATTGTGTGGTATATCCTCATAGACTTTGTAAGATTGTGTGGTATGTCCTCATTGACTTTGTAAGATTGTGTGGTATGTCCTCATTGACTTTGTAAGATTGGGTGGTATGTCCTCATTGACTTTGTAAGATTGTGTGATATGTCCTCATTGACTTTGTAGATTGGTGGTATGTCTAGACTTTGTAGATTTGTGTATGTCTCATTGACTTTATAAGATGTGTGGATTGGTGTATGTTCATTGACTTTGTAAGATTGTGGTATGTCTCAAGACTTTGTAAATTTTGGGGTATATCCTCATAGACTAAGATTGTGGTTATCCTCAGACTTGTGATTGTGTGGTATGTCTCTGTGACTCATAAGAGTGGTGTGTCCTCATAACTGTAGTACTATATCCTCATGACTTTGTAATAATTGGGTAGTCTCAATTGAAAGATTGATGGAGTATGTCTCAGACTTGTAAGATTGTGTGGTATGTCCTCATTGACTTTGTAAGATTGTGTGGTATGTCCTCATTGACTTTGTGAGATTGTGTGGTATGTCCTTATTGACCCTGTAAGATTGTGTGGTATGTCCTCATTGACTGTATGAGATTGTGTGGTATATCCTCATAGACTTTGTAAGATTGTGTGGTATATCCTCACAGAATTTGTATGATTGTGTGGTATATCCTCACAGAATTTGTAAGATTGTGTGGTATGTCCTCATTGAATTTATGAGGTGTACAATTTTTCTTTTAATAAAAAAAAAGTATCAATATTTATAATAGTGGTGGTCTTGAGTTTTTCTGTAGAAAATTAATAATTTCGATGTTGCACATTGAAATGTCTGTACTGTTTCACACTAGTTCTGTTTGAATTGTTTGTGTGTAGGTTTGTGACTTCATCAAGAGTAGGGCTTTAGTCACTGCCAGTACCTCCATTCTCATGCTACTTGTTGTCACATTAAATATACAGGGTGTTCAACTTAAAAGCAGCCTATGAATGGAGCTAATCTGGCATATATGTATGGAAATGAGAAGGTTCAGTTATGACGTAGTATATGTCAAGGTTGTGTGATGGTGTGTAATTGTAGTGTGGGAAGGGGCGATGAACAAATGTGACTTAGGACGAGCTAGTCAGAACCGGTTTAAATAGTAAATAAACACAACATGATAGATTATCTGGCAAATTTCGATTTGTCAATGGTGCTGCAATTATCTTGAACACCATGTACAACTAGCTTCTAAGATCTTTATGTTGTATGAGCTTACAGAGAAGATTCTTCAATAATAATAACATAAAGTCTTTATTAATGATAAAATAACAAATGTTTACTATGTCAGCAACTATGTTACCAGTGTCAAACATGGCCAATAACAGCAGCTAATGAGCGGACAATCATAACGACAGAGATGAGGTGTCTTAGAAGAGCTGCAGGTGTGACAATAAGAGACAAAATTAAAAATGAAGAAATCAGAAGAAGACTGGATATAAAACCAGTCATGCAATTCATAAAAGAACAACAGATTAAATGGTTTGGACCCTTGACAAGAATGCCCTGGTATCGCCTACCACAGAGAGCCGCTCAGAAAAAGTATAATGAGTACAAAGCAAGAGGAAGACCACGCAAAAGATTGAGCGACGGCATCAAGAACAGCCTTACGAAAATTAATATCAACTTACAAAGTGCCTTAAAACAAGCACACACAAGATCACTAGTTTCACCCCACACTTCTATAAAGAAGTCAATGGTGGAAGAGAAGAAGAGCAAACACACACAAGATCACTACTTTTCACCCCAACACTTCTATAAAGAAGTAAATGGTGGAAGAGAAGAACAAGCACACACAAGATCACTACATTTCACCCCAACACTTCTATAAAGAAGTCAATGGTGGAAGAGAAGAACAAGCACACACAAGATCACTACATTTCACCCCACACTTCTATAAAGAAGTCAATGGTGGAAGAGAAGAACAAGCACACACAAGATCACTAATTCACTCCAACACTTCTATAAAGAGTCAATGGTAAGAAGAAAGCACACACGATCACTACATTTCACCCAACACTTCTATAAAGAAGTCAATGGTGGAAGAGAAGAACAAGCACACACAAGATCACTACATTTCACCCCAACACTTCTATAAAGAAGTCAATGGTGGAAGAGAAGAACAAGCACACACAAGATTACTACATTTCCCCCCAACACTTCTATAAAGAAGTAATGGTGGAAGAGAAGAACAAGCACACACAAGATCACTACGTTTCACCCCCAACACTTCTATAAAGAAGTCAATGGTGGAAGAGAAAAAGAAGAAGATAAATGTGCAACCTTACTTACAACTTGTCTGCGAAAGATGTTGCACATGTTCTGACCAAGAGCTATCTCTAACCTTTTCTTCTACGAATACTCCATATCGACCACTTGTTAAACCACTCTTTGTGATCTGAGCCTAAGAGCGATTGTACATTGTGCCAGTTATGCGCCTACAAGTAGGTTAGCACTTCAGATTTCTGCAAAGTTTTTAAGTTACTAGTGTAGCTTCCTTAGGCCCCTACCTCAGTCGCCTCTTATGACATGCCTTATAAGTCGCAGTGTTATTATTCTTTGCTTCCCTAGGGCCCGGGCACCTCACGGGCAGCTTTGATCTTAATGTAGGTGAGATCGAGTTTCTAGTTCTATTGGAGATGGAGGAAAAACGCGTCCCGTGTTCAAATTGAGCACGTGAAATTTTCTTCAGTCATCTCTGGTCATGCACGTAATTTACTGTGCACCACAAACTGGGCCTGAGAGCCGCTGTAGCGCAGTTGTTAGTGAACTCGCTTGGCAAGGCTGGTGGTCTGGGTTCAGCTCCCGCAATGTGCGTGGAATTTTCCCGACCACGACGGCTCTCAGGTCGACCCAGCCTCAAATGGGTACCAGACATGCTCTGGGAAGTAAAGGCGGCCGGCGTGATGCTGACCACATCACCCATTGTGTGCCGACGGTCAATGAAAAATACAGGCCTAACACTATATTGACCTATATATCACAAGGTATGAAAGGGTTCCTTTACTTACTTACAAACTGGGCAGTCAGCTTCAGGTCTATCAGGTTTCCCTAAAGCTTAGTTTTCAGGTGAACTGGATGGGGCCACATGTTGCTTCTCAGCTCATACAGGAGAGGACAGTCTTGCAGGACATGCTCCGGTGTAATTTTTTCTGCTCGCATACGTTCCACTAGTTCTTGTTTTTTGTTGGTTACCCCTTCTGCATTCCATTGCATAATTGTGAGAGGTGAAAGTTTGTCCTTGCTGCCAGTAGTAATACCCTGTCCTCCCTGACTTTGCAAAATCAACAGGGCCACCAGTGGCTAAGGGTGGACCTCATCGAGGCAATGGGTCCGGTTCCACCACCACCTGGCTGTTTCCCATGGTGGTGGCACCACAGTTATAAAAATATTTCGCCTGAGTGGTTATCGGGGCCCAAATTGGGGTGTAAAGAATAGAACCACTGTTCCTGCCACGCATGTCGTAAGAGGCGACTAAAGAGGTCTGGATGAAATCGGATGCACGTGTCCGCTAGGGAATGCTAACCCGAAATAAATGCTTGCAGAAAACGGATGCACCAGACCGTAAGGCGCATAACATGGTGCAACGACCCCTCACAATGGGGAATGGGATGACAGATTCTACAGTCGCCAATCTGCCTCGGAGATTTAGCCAAGCAGTAAGAATATCAGACCTACCATCACGAGGGTGGCCAAAATTTACTGCTGGAAGATGTCGGCACAAACGGGGAAGCAGAATTCATAGGAATTATATCCTACAGAACTGCCCCAGTGTGCAGACTTGAGAAGCAAGAGGTGACCCACTTACACCAGCGTTCAAGACAAACTGTATGGCGTAGTTGATAATCTGAGGCAGATGGCTGCCTTTATTAGAGAATCCGAAATCCCAATCTAGTGAGAACGCAGAAGAAGAAGAATATAAATATTTGCGCATGGCCATTGAGTTATTTATATGTGTCGATTCCTACGCGCCAATAATGGCGGACACATTCCGTTTCTGAGGACATCTTTTTTTTCCAATACCAAGGGATACCTAGAGAAGAAATGATTAAAGAATATCAAAGCAGGCATTGAAGTGGAATGCAAAGGGTTCAAGAAAGAGCTGACGACCTAAGGAGACTCTGAAACGAACTTTACCGAGAAAGGCAGGAAATATCGGTTTCGGTTCTATGGAGGAGAATGAACGAGTTGTCCAGGATAGAACGGTATGGAGAAATTTCGTGCAGGCCCTATGTAACGTATAACGGAACGAGAGGAATTATTATTAATAATAATATAGTTAAGATGCCAATGCTTTCGTCAGTGAAAAAGCTCAGTGTAGGGTTAGGAAACAGTAGAACAATCGTAAAAATAAACAACAATGGCAACAATGGGAAGATCGTGTTCATGGGATTGCTAAAAAAATGAGGAAAAATAAAATATTTTGTATTCTTGAAATCGAATTAATTAATTGATATTACGATACTCATTGCACTTCTGTGAGTAATCATGTGTGCTCTGATCTCTTTCTTACATAAGAAGATCTCAGCTGCAATGCGTGAACTCAGTAGCACCAGTGAGGGTCCCCGATATTATTTTGAAGAATATTGATGTAGTTCTTGAAATCTGATTAAACTTAAAGCTATCGGAGCAAAATAGGGCGCCATGAAATTATAACACATGCTTTATGTCGTCCGCGGGCTCCGTGGGAACAGCCAGAGCCAACTATAAACGTATGGGTCTTCGGCCTCAGGTAAGAATAATGAAAATCAGACCCCAACTACACCATGTGACCTCGCATAAGTTATATTATGTAACAAGTGAAGTTTATCAATAAGGAATATCAGTATTATGAATATTTTTCAACAATAAATAACCATAGATTCACAGAATTGAGTAAAATTGCAAAAAGCTTGCAGTGTTCTATCAAACCTCTATATTTTCCGGCCCCTTTTCTGATTTAGATCAGGAACCGCAGCCAGTTGTATGGCCTAGTTATCTAGAGTTGGCTGTGGAACACCACTGATCTAACGACGCCTTGAAAATGGTTCATCTAGCGACGTACTAAAAGTGGTTCAATTAGCGACTTACTGATAGCGATTTCCTGAAAAATAGTTTATCTAGCGACTTACTGAAACTATTCATCTAGCGACTGCCTAGCGGCATATTGGTTATGTGAAGTGCCTAACACGAAGTTAAAAATTGCGCAGGGTCGTGACAGATTGCTGACTGCAAGGTACACATTTTTACCTGCTGAACTGTCCAGGTACAAACGTTTGAAACGGTGATTTTAAGGCACTGAAGAAAGCCTAGTTATTGCAGTGAGGTACACAGCTCATCTTGTCACTTCCAACTGAATGACCTCTTCTTTAACATTCTTTGTCCAACATTCAAAATAGTTTTTTTGTGTATCACCATCTTTCCTCTTCTCCTTCTTCTTCTTCTTCTTCTTCTTCTTCTTCTTCCTTCTTCTTCCTTCTTCTTCTTCTTCTTCTCTTCTCTTCTCTTCTTCTTTCTTCTTCTTCTTCTTCTTCTTCTTCTTCTTCTTCTTCTTCTTCTTCTTCTTCTTTCTTCTTCTTCTCCTTCTTCTTCTTCTTCTTCTTCTTCTTCTTCTTCTCTCTTCTTCTTCTTCTTCTTCTTCTTCTCCTTCTTCTTCTTCTTCTTCTTCTTCTTCTTCTTCTTCTTCTTCTCTTCTTCTTCTTCTCTTCTTCTTCTACTTCTTCTTCTTCTTCCTTCTTCTTCTCTTCTTCTCTTCTACTTCTCTTCTTCTCTCTTCTTCTCCTTCTCCTTCTTCTTCTTCTTCTTCTTCTTCTTCTTCTCCTTCTTCTTCCTTCTTCTTCTTCTTCTTCTTCTTCTTCTTCTTCTTCTTCTTCCTTCTTCTTCTTCTTCTTCTTTCTTCTTCTCCTTTTTCTTCTTCTTCTTCTTCTTTCTCTTCTTCGTCGAACGTCTCTCAGATGATGACATTCTTCAGACTATCTAACTTCATGATGACATTCTTCAAACTGTCTAACTTCATGATGATATTCTTCAGACTGTCTAACTTCATGATGACATTCTTCAGACTGTCTAACTTCATGATGACATTCTTCAGACTGTCTAACTTCATGATGACATTCTTCAAACTGTCTAACTTCATGATGACATTCTTCAAACTGTCTAACTTCATGATGACATTCTTCAGACTGTCTAACTTCATGATGACATTCTTCAGACTGTCTAACTTCATGATGACATTCTTCAGACTGTCTAACTTCATGATGACATTCTTCAAACTGTCTAACTTCATGATGACATTTTTCAGACTGTCTAACTTCATGATGACATTCTTCAAACTATCTAACTTCATGATGACATTCTTAAAACTGTCTAACTTCATGATGATATTCTTCAGACTGTCTAACTTCATGATGACATTCTTCAGACTGTCTAACTTCATGATGACATTCTTCAGACTGTCTAACTTCATGATGACATTCTTCAAACTGTCTAACTTCATGATGACATTCTTCAGACTGTCTAACTTCATGATGACATTCTTCAAACTGTCTAACTTCATGATGACATTTTTCAGACTGTCTAACTTCATGATGACATTCTTCAAACTGTCTAACTTCATGATGACATTCTTCAGACTGTCTAACTTCATGATGACAATCTTCAGACTGTCTAACTTCATGATGACATTCTTCAGACTGTCTAACTTCATGATGACATTCTTCAGACTGTCTAACTTCATGATGACATTCTTCAGACTGTCTAACTTCATGATGACATTCTTCAAACTGTCTAACTTCATGATGACATTCTTCAGACTGTCTAACTTCATGATGACATTCTTCAAACTGTCTAACTTCATGATGACATTCTTCAGACTGTCTAACTTCATGATGACATTCTTCAGACTGTCTAACTTCATGATGACATTCTTCAGATCTCGCTCTAACTTCAATGATGACATTCTTCAGACTGTCTAACTTCATGATGATGACATTCTTCAAACTGTCTAACTTCATGATGACATTCTTCAAACTGTCTAACTTCATGCGATGACATTCTTCAGACTGTCTAACTTCATGCGATGACATTCTTCAGACTGTCTAACTTCTGATGACATTCTTCAAACTGTCTAACTTCTCATGATGACATTCTTCAGACTGTCTAACTTCATGATGACATTCTTCAGACTGTCTAACTTCATTATGACATTCTTCAGACTGTCTAACTTCATGATGACATTCTTCAGACTGTCTAACTTCATGATGACATTCTTTAGACTGTCTAACTTCATGATGACATTCTTCAGACTGTCTAACTTCATGATGAAATTCTTCAGACTGTCTAACTTCATGATGACATTCTTCAGACTGTCTAACTTCATGATAACATTCTTCAAACTATCTAACTTCATGATGACATTCTTCAAACTGTCTAACTTCATGATGACATTCTTCAGACTGTCTAACTTCATGATGACATTCTTCAGACTGTCTAACTTCATGATGACATTCTTCAGACTGTCTAACTTCATGATGATGACATTCTTCAGACTGTCTAACTTCATGATGACATTCTTCAGACTGTCTAACTTCATGATGACATTCTTCAAACTGTCTAACTTCATGATGACATTCTTCAGACTGTCTAACTTCATGATGATGACATTCTTCAGACTGTCTAACTTCATGATGACATTCTTCAGACTGTCTAACTTCATGATGACATTCTTCAAACTGTCTAACTTCATGATGACATTCTTCAGACTGTCTAACTTCATGATGACATTCTTCAGACTGTCTAACTTCATGATGACATTCTTCAGACTGTCTAACTTCATGACGATGACATTCTTCAGACTGTCTAACTTCATGACGATGACATTCTTCAGACTGTCTAACTTCATGATGACATTCTTCAGACTGTCTAACTTCATGATGACATTCTTCAGACTGTCTAACTTCATGATGATGACATTCTTCAGACTGTCTAACTTCATGACGACATTCTTCAGACTGTCTAACTTCATGATGACATTCTTCAGACTGTCTAACTTCATGATGACATTCTTCAGACTGTCTAACTTCATGATGACATTCTTCAGACTGTCTAACTTCATGATGACATTCTTCAGACTGTCTAACTTCATGATGACATTCTTCAGACTGTCTAACTTCATGATGACATTCTTCAGACTGTCTAACTTCATGACGATGACATTCTTCAGACTGTCTAACTTCATGATGACATTCTTCAGACTGTCTAACTTCATGATGACATTCTTCAGACTGTCTAACTTCATGATGATGACATTCTTCAGACTGTCTAACTTCATGATGACATTCTTCAGACTGTCTAACTTCATGATGACATTCTTCAGACTGTCTAACTTCATGATGACATTCTTCAGACTGTCTAACTTCATGATGACATTCTTCAGACTGTCTAACTTCATGATGACATTCTTCAGACTGTCTAACTTCATGATGACATTCTTCAGACTGTCTAACTTCATGATGACATTCTTCAGACTGTTTAACTTCATGATGATGGCATTCTTCAGACTGTCTAACCTCATGATGATGACATTCTTCCGACTGTCTTACCTCATGATGACATTCTTCAGACTGTCTAACTTCATGATGACATTCTTCAGACTGTCTAACTTCATGATGACATTCTTCAGACTGTCTAACTTCATTATGACATTCTTCAGACTGTCTAACTTCATGATGACATTCTTCAGACTGTCTAACTTCATGATGACATTCTTCAGACTGTCTAACTTCATGATGACATTCTTCAGACTGTCTAACTTCATGATGACATTCTTCAGACTGTCTAACTTCATGATGACATTCTTCAGACTGTCTAACTTCATGATGACATTCTTCAGACTGTCTAACTTCATGATGATGGCATTCTTCAGACTGTCTAACCTCATGATGATGACATTCTTCCGACTGTCTTACCTCATGATGACATTCTTCAGACTGTCTAACTTCATGATGACATTCTTCAAACTGTCTAACTTCATGATGGCATTCTTCATACTGTCTAACTTCATGATGACATTCTTCAGACTGTCTAACCTCATGATGATGACATTCTTCAGACTGTCTAACGTCATGATGATGTCCTTCTTCAGACTGTCTATCTTTATGATGATGGTCACAATCACAAAGAGTGGTTAACAAATGGTCGATATGAAGCATTCGAAGAAGTCGACGAATAAGAAGAAGAACGGGCTTTTGTGTGCGCTACATAAAAGTTTTCTTTTACCTCTGAAGTTGGAGAAGGCGCGCCTGTATGGCGGGGACGGGGGAGGAGACTGATAATAAGGAAAGCAAGCCTTCACGCAAAAATCAGTCAGAAGCGTCTTACATGACTACTCATGAATTCATAGCGGGCGAACGCAAGAAGAAGAAGAGTGTTCTTCGTCGCCTCTGTTATTTCTGAGGTCCATCTTTTGCATGGACGGCCTTTGGCTTTGTATCCACTGTATCGGAATAACATTACTGTATTAAAGAGATCTATTAATATGGCAACTTAATTAACTGTAAAATCTCAGCGAAATGAAGAGAGCATTTGATGTTTGTCGTACACGTACCTCTTTTTTATTTTTAGAAGAAGCGATCCCGTATGTGTTGACCTGGTCGTGGTAGGAACTCGCTGCTCAGTATCTGCAGCAAGAGAATCGATCACCGCAGCAACAAAAGTGTTGTTGAATCCAGTCAGAGGACACCGCGGCCTTTAGGCGTTGCATCGATTTAGTCAGCAGAACATCGCTGACGTGAATAACTGGATTCTCTGTAGCAGGGAACAGGACGGTGTGGAATATTCAGTGAAGCCGGGGTGAGATTGCTTATGTCTGATAATAAATGTTACATCGCCACGTTCAACTCGGTTGTTGTTATTGACAACTAAAAAAGCGATGACGATATGGACGATACTGAAATAGGTAAGTCGTTCGGAAACAATAATGATGATTTATATGAATTTTTAAACATAATTTTGTTCACTGGGCAAGGATTGTGGATCGATAGAATTTTATGTAGAATGTTCTAATGTAAATGTAGAGTTTTGTAGCGTCTGGTGGAATGGATTAGAGTTCGGCTCTCATGCAGGAGACCCGTGTTCAAACCACGGTAAGGATAAGTATTTTTTCTGTTGTAGGTAGAAAAGAAAAATTATATCCTGAACAGATTCGTGACGACTGCACTAGCAGGGTCGCCATTAAATTCTCCAAGCTCACGTCCCATCTGTCCTACATCTCCCTAAAAGCGGTACTACAAGCAGTAACGACAAACGAGACAAGGGAGACAAGGGAGACAAAAGAAAAGAAGAATTTTGGAAAATAACAGGACAGAAATCAATACAATTGAATGTTGAAGAATCTGGGATGGCGAGAGAGAGAGAGAGAGAGAGAATGTTGAAGAATCTGGGATTGCGAGAGAAGAGAGAGAGAGAATGTTGAAGAATCTGGGATGGCAAGGGGGAGAGAGAGAGAGAGAGAATGTTGAAGAATCTGGGATCGCGAGAGAGAGAGAGAGAATGTTGAAGAATCTGGGATGGCGAGAGAGAGAGAGAGAGAGAACGTTGAAGAATCTGGGATGGCGAGAGAAAGAGAGAGAGAGAATGTTGAAGAATCTGGGATGGCGAGAGAAAGAGAGAGAGAATGTTGAAGAATCTTGGATGGC
This sequence comes from Arion vulgaris, assembly GCA_020796225.1. Classification (NCBI taxonomy): domain Eukaryota; kingdom Metazoa; phylum Mollusca; class Gastropoda; order Stylommatophora; family Arionidae; genus Arion; species Arion vulgaris. The sequence goes on from CM036761.1 coordinate 7,824,149, forward strand.
GAGAGAGAGAGAGAGAACGTTGAAGAATCTGGGATCGCGAGAGAGAGAGAGAGAACGTTGAAGAATCTGGGATCGCGAGAGAGAGAGAGAACGTTGAAGAATCTGGGATCGCGAGAGAAAGAGAGAGAGAGAGAATGTTGAAGAATCTGGGATCGCGAGAGAAAGAGAGAGAGAGAGAACGTTGAAGAATCTGGGATCGCGAGAGAAAGAGAGAGAGAGAATGTTGAAGAATCTGGGATGGCGAGAGAAAGAGAGAGAGAGAAAATGTTGAAGAATCTGGGATCGCGAGAGAAGAGAGAGAGAGAGAATGTTGAAGAATCTGAGATGCGAGAGAAGAGAAGAGAATGTTGAAGAATCTGGGATGGCGAGAGAAAGAGAGAGAGAATGTTGAAGAATCTTGGATGGCGAGAGAGAGAGAGAGAGAACGTTGAAGAATCTGGGATCGCGAGAGAGAGAGGAACGTTGAAGAATCTGGGATCGCGAGAAAGAGAGAGAGAGAATGTTGAAGAATCTGGGATCGGAGAGAAGAGAGAGAGAGAGAGAATGTTGAAGAATCTGGGATCGCGAGAGAAGAGAGAGAGAGAGAACGTTGAAGAATCTGGGATCGAGAGAAGAGAGAGAGAGAATGTTGAAGAATCTGGGATGGCGAGAGAAAGAGAGAGAGAGAAAATGTTGAAGAATCTGGGATCGCGAGAGAAAGAGAGAGAGAATGTTGAAGAATCTGGGATCGCGAGAGAAAGAGAGAGAGAATGTTGAAGAATCTGGGATCGCGAGAGAAAGAGAGAGAGAATGTTGAAGAATCTGGGATGGCGAGAGAAAGAGAGAGAGAATGTTGAAGAATCTGGGATGGCGAGAGAGAGAGAGAACGTTGAAGAATCTGGGATCGCGAGAGAGAGAGAGAACGTTGAAGAATCTGGGATCGCGAGAGAAGAGAAGAAGAGAGAATGTTGAAGAATCTGGGATCGCGAGAGAAAGAGAGAGAGAATGTTGAAGAATCTGGGATCGCAGAGAAAGAGAGAGAGAGAATGTTGAAGAATCTGGGATCGCGAGAGAAAGAGAGAGAGAGAGAACGTTGAAGAATCTGGGATCGCGAGAAGAAAGAGAGAGAGAGAGATGTTGAAGAATCTGGGATCGAAGAAGAGAGAGAGAGAGAATGTTGAAGAATCTGGGATCGCGAGAGAAAGAGAGAGAGAATGTTGAAGAATCTGGGATGGCGAGAGAGAGAGGAGAGAAGAACGTTGAAGAATCTGGGATGGCGAGAGAGAGAGAGAGAGAGAACGTTGAAGAATCTGGGATCGCAAGAGAGAGAGAGAACGTTGAAGAATCTGGGATCGCGAGAGAGAGAGAGAGAACGTTGAAGAATCTGGGATCGCAAGAGAGAGAAACGTTGAAGAATCTGGGATCGCGAGAGAGAACGTTGAGAAGAGAAATGACGAGTGATCGAACTAAGAAGCAACTGAATAACATAACCAGATATGTGCTGTTTGGAACCCACATGGGAAAAGGGATAAGAAGGAAATATGTGTCGAATATTTGTAGAAAAATGGTTAGAATGATTGGAGTCTCGGTTGAGGAGCTGAAGAAAATGGTTCAGAGTAGAGTTCCATGGGAGAGCGATAGTTGTAGTTCTTTGTTCCACTGGGAACAAGGAGCTGTAGTATTAGTAGTAATAGTAGTTGTTGTAGTAGTAATAGTAGTTGTTGTAGTAGTAGTTGTTGTAGTAGTAGTTGTTGTAGTAGTAGTTGTTGTAGTAGTAGTTGTTGTAGTAGTAGTTGTTGTAGTAGTAGTTGTAGTAGTAGTAGTAGTAGTTATTGTAGTAGTAGTAGTTGTAGTAGTAGTAATCTAGTATGAGTAGTAATGGTAGTAGTAGTATTAGTAGTAGTAGTAATAGTAGTAGTAGTATTAGTAGTAGTAATAGTAGTAGTAGTAGCAGTATTAGTAATAGTGTTAGTAGAAGTAGTATTAGTAGTTATAGCAGTAGTAGTAGTAGTAGTAGCAGTAGCAGAGTAGTAGTCGTAGTAGCAGTAGTAGTAGTAGTAGTAGCAGTAGTAGTAGTGCTGTAGCAGAACAGTAGCAGCAGTGAGTGCAGTAACAGTAGCAGTAACAGTAGCAGTAGTAGCAGTAGCAGTAGTAGTAGTAATAGTAGCAGTAGCAGTAGTAGCAGTAACAGTAGCAGTAGCAGTAGTAACAGTAGCAGTAGTAGTAGTAGAAAGTAGCAGTAGTAGTAACAGTAGCGTAGTAACAGTAACAGTAGAGTAGTAGCAGTAGCAGTAGTAGTAGTAGTAGAGTAAGTAGCGTAGTAGTAGTAGAGTAACATAGTAGTAGTAGTAGTATTAGTAGTATTAGTAGATAGTAGTAGTAATAGTAGTAGTAGTAGCAGTATAGTAAAGTTTGTAGTAGTAGTAGTATAGTAAAGTAGTATAGTAGTATAGCAGTAGTAGTAGTAGTAGCAGTAGCAAGTAGTAGCGTAGTAGCAGCGTAGTAGAGTAGCAGTAGTAGTAGTGTACAGTACGTAGCAGTAGTAGCAGTAGCAGTGTAGCAGTAACAGAGAGTAGTAGTAACAGTAGCAGTAGTAGTAGCAGCAGAAACAGTAGCAGTTAGTAGCAGTCAGCAGTAGTAATAGTAGCAGTAACAGTAGCAGTAGTAGTAGTAGTATCAGTGCTCTATTATCTCCCGATGCTACAACTGAAGCATGGGCCAGCAGTTATCTTTCTTGCAGTATTAACAAAATAAAAATAAATTAGAATCAACATCTCTGCAGCACGGCTGACATTCAGTCGTTTTCTTTGGAAGATTGAGAGTTCTTCGGGTTTGGGCTCATCATCACAGTCTATGGGTCCCATCAGGGCGGTGTCGTGTTATGATACAGAGAGGCGACCGCATCAGGCGGTACCGTAAGGGGCGGCATAAACGACGAATTCGAAATACAATTTGAACCATTCAATAATTAAAAATCTTTACGCAACGCTTTTCTATATTTTTCTGTTATTCCGATATTGATATCTTCGATTTATAATTTATCGCATGCCTCTGCCTAAGCGCTTTCGGGTCCTTCAAATTACTGTACATTTTGTGTAGTTTACAAAAATTACAATCGAAGGTTATTTTTAAGAAAAAAAATTGAATGGACGGAATTTCGAAGACTTGCATCATACTAAGATAATATACCGCAGTGCCCTGGGTCACATTGCTTGTGGCTGGTTTACAAGAACCTTGGTCAACTTTTTAAAGAACTTAGGTCTAGAGTGCAGCGATGTCCAACGCGGGGACCGTGAGCACCATGACGCTCTTGTCATACATTCATTGCGTCCCATTTTACTCTGCTGGCTTTAACATTAATCAGGTTTCAAGAAATGAAACCATTTTTGAGGTTTTCAATCAGACCTGCACACAAAGAAACCATTTCAAAAGAAATACAAATCAAACAATAAAAGTTCTTCGAGCATATAATGAGAAGATGAGATTCAGAACATTTTTGCTGTGACGCCTGTGTGGTGCCGGGGCACGTAACGGAAGCAAAGAATAGTACCACTGCGACCTACAATACATGTCGTAAGAGGCGACTGATGTAGGTTCTAGGAAGCTACCTTAGTAAATAAAAAGCAGCGCAGAAATCGGATGTGCTGGCCTACTTGTAGGCGCATTACTGACACAGCGTACAATCGATTTTAGGCTCAGATCACATAGAGTGGTTGATAAGTGGACGATATGGAGCGTTCGATGAAGAAGAAGAAAATTTGGTGACAACAGGTAAAATTCAGGGAAAGAGAGATGGTGGAAGACAGAGGGAGAAGATGTTGGATGGTCTGGCAGCTTTGTTTGACAAAAGATCGACGTCAGAACAGATTACCTGCACGAAGGAGAGAGAGAGAGAGTTGTGGAGAGACATGATCGCCTACGTTGGCATGCATTACACTTGATTGATTGAAATCATTTTTAAAGTGCTTCCATGAACACAATCTTCACGCTTTGCAATCTTGTTTTATTTTGCAACCATTCTACTGCCCCTTAACATCCCTATGCACTTTTTCAATGCAGTTAAACGAGTCGGTATGTCAACCAGTGGCGGTTCGTCATTAAGAGCCTAGGGGCCGGGCCCTACCAAAATTAATGTGTAATATATATTTAAAAAAAAATTAATTAAAATATAACCTAACACAAAACCATGATTTTTCCGAAAATGTTTGTCTGGCCCAATCAACAAAAATGATCACGAGCCGCCACTGATGTCAACTATATTAATATTATTATTGTTATTATTAATAATAGTAGTCTATTACGGCAAGCAGGCTTTCACGCTAACATCAGTCAGAAGCGCCACACCAGGCGCCATGGCTACGCCTTAATTCACAGCTGGCAAACGCAGAAGTAGAAGAAGAAGTAATAGCAGTAATAATGCAATCGTCACATGGCGTCCGCGCCTCCAGAACCATTTGTCATATGCAATCCACTATATACGAGTGGGCAGGACATGTGGCTTGAATGGAGGATTACAGAATACCCAAACGACTCTTTTATGGTGAGCTGCATAGCAGTAAACGCTCACAGGGTGGTCAGAAAAAGCGATTCAAAGACACACTCACGAAGACTATGAAATCCTTTGGCATAGATGTCGATAACTGGGAGAATGTTGCTCAAGACAGATCAGCCTGGCGCACACTTCTTCGACACAGTTTTTTCGACGTGCGAGGCAGGTAGAACAGCACGGATGGAACAAAAACATCAAAATAGAAAGGCATTAAAACTCCCCACAGTGCAAGTATACCTTGCCCACACTGTACAAGAACATTTCAAGCCCGCATCGGGCTCACTAGTCATCTACGCACACACACAGACAAACATAACGCAACTACGTTCCCTTGGATGAAAATGGTGTGATCATCATCACCCGTGATGGACGAGCATCACATACAAGTATAAACGTTTGACAGAGCCAGTCTCATCATCAAATAGCTTGTCATGAGCAGAACTTTGCCAAAATAACAACCAGCTCTTCGGAGGTTCTCTCTCATAGGCCAGATGTCCAGCCTCTGCAGCCGTCACGCACAAATCTTCAGTTACATCCTGAGTCCAGCTTCTCCGTGGTCTTCCTCTTATTCTCTTTGTCGGGATGTTTCACTCCATAATGATCTTATCCAACGTTTTGTCTATTGTCTATTGTCAATTGTCTTTCCCCAGATGGATGATGGAATTGGTTCTCTACTCTTGCCGTTAAACGTAGGGGTGGGAGATTTAATTTGCGTTCCAGAGCCATATGAGTCACCCATGTTGTGTTCTACCCGTGTTTATTTAGTGCGGTCACGATATTGTCTTTCCATCTTTTTCTTGGTCTTCCTTAGCTCTAGTACCTGATCTCTTTTTATTGTATACTGTTATTGGTAGTTAGTTGTATTTCATTCTCATTAAATGTCCGAACCCCTGCATTTGTTGTCTTTCAATTGTTTGTTTGTTTAGTAAGGGATTAAAGCCTCTTTAAGCCGAGGCACGCCCTTTCAACCTAAGGCGAACCTTTTATTTGGTTATATCAGAGCGTGTAGGCCAATAAACATGAAAAATAAGAATTAACTCCTTTCGGAGAATCCAAGAGTTTGTCTTTCAATATATTCAGTTCATGAACTTATACTCACTCTGCTTCTGATGTTCTCATTTCGTAGTCTATCTTGGTGATCCCCACTGCCTTCCTCAAGCATTTCATTTCACACATGGTGACCTTTCTGTGGTGTGTTGCTGTAAGAGACCAAGTTTAGCACGATAACAAAGTGTTGGTAGAAAAATACTTTTATCATCTGTCTTTTCACTTCCATCTTGATCTTTGTTATCGTAATGGTGCCGGCTGGTAGGTCACTGCATTTTGTGTCTCTTTATGCCTCTTTATTTCATTATTCGTTTTTAGTAACATATTTTCATTTTAGGGCGGTTAGGAACTAGTTGTTTGATTCTACATGTTGTGCGAGAAGTGAAATTCTTTCATCTCTTGTCTCCATAGCTTGATAAAGGCCTTTTTGGTCGAAACGTTGCTTTGTATTGTTATTGTTTTTGTATTTTGTAAAACTACAGTATTTTGTTTTTACATGTTTCGCTCTTTTCATGTAAAATATACTTCAATTTTCTCATTCTTTTTTGCAGTATGTCAGCTTTCTTTGACTTATTACTGTATAAGCTTTTTTCTAGTCTGGAGTAATTAAAAAGGATGAAAATAGTGGTTCTAGAAATTGAGTCTTTTTCCTTGGGGAGAAGGGTTTTGTGTACAAGAGCAATAATGCAGTCGTTTTGAACAACTATAACCTGCTGCCTTGCAGGTCGGCTGGGGACAGACAAAGGCTGACGGAGAGAGAACCCAGTAAACGCTGGCTGAAACTGAACATTGGAGATAAGACAGCAAGCTCCAATGTCGCTGAAGATGGACGAACACACAATGCTAAGGCTGCATAATAACACCAGAGCTCCAAATGTCGCTGAAGATGGGACGAAACACACCAATGCTAAGGCTGCATGAATCAGATTTCCACATGAATGAGATTTATGGGGAAATCTGGTACATCAGTCTAGGCGGGATCGTGAGAGAGAGAACAACTATCGCTTTTTTACGGGGCGTTGGGGAGGGAACTGCGACGAAGTGGTCAGTTATTCATCTCCCGTTCTGAAGAACTTAGGTTCGAATCCAGACTCTTTTGGTGGTTCTAGAGTAATATGTGGGGTGTGGATAGAATTTCCTAATATTGATTTTTGAATTACAGAGGTCGTTATCCGTGCAATACTTTCGACAGGTGGAAGGCGTCATTTTCGCGGAGAGGGGCCGAGCCATATGGGAAAACACAGTGCAGTGAAGTCCACCCTTCACATGTAAACACCTTTTTTAAAAAAAAATACGCTTTTTGATAGTTGTTAAAACTATTTTCTGCTGTTGTTGCATTTTCTTTATTAAGAATTTGATCTCGTTAAAACTGAGTTATCGAGCATTTCTCGGTGTTAAAGCTTCCAGATCGTTAAAGCTCAGTTGTCGTAATGACATAGAGAAAGAGCACAAGTGAGAGAGAGGAAGGGTGAGAGCGAGAGTGAGAGGAAGGGTGAGAGATAGATAGATGAAGGAAGAAAGACGGAACAGGAGGAAGAGTGATAATGAGAGCGGGTGAAATAGAAAGAGCTGGGGAAGAGAGATAAAGATTAAGAATGAAAGAAAGCAAGAGGAAGAGATATTTTTTTTCCAATCCAGAAGCACTTGAACTTTTCAGCTCTTCGGCTCGGTGCTATGGACATCGTAACCCTTCGGTTCGGTGCCACGAACACCGTAAATCTGGGGCACCTGTTGGCTTTTCTGCCATCCCGGTAATTGAACCGCCGCACAGAGGGATAGTCACGTAGTCAACGGCAGAACTGGAGAAGCAAGAGAGAGATAAAGAACAAGAATGAAAGAACAAAAGAGAACAGAGATAAAGAAGAAGAAGATACAAGAAGAACGAAACAAGGAGAGATGAAAGAAGAAAGAAAAGAAAGAGGAAGATACAAGAAAATAGAAATACAGGAAAGAGTAGGGCCAGGAGAAAATTGCAAGGAGGAAAGAGAGAGAGAGAGAAAGAGCAAGGATGAGAAAGCAGAGAGAGAAAAGCAGAGAAAGAGCAGCATGAGAAGAGATGAAAGAGAAGAGAAAGAGCAAGTGAGAAAGAGAGAAAGGCAAGGGAAAAGATGAGAGAGAGAGAGAAGAGAAGATAGAGAAAGAGCTAAGAGAAAAGACAAGGAGAAGAGAGAAAAGAGAAGGGAGAAGAGAAGAGAGAAGGAGAGAGAAAGTAGAGAGAAGAATAGAGGGAGAAAGTAGAGAGAGAGAAAGAGTAAGGGAAAAGAAAGAGAAAGGGAGAAAGTAACGAAAAGAGAGAAAGAGACAGGAGAGAGAGAGAGAGAGAGAGAGAAAGAGCGGAGAAAAGCTAAGAGAGAAAGAGAGAGAGAGAGAGAGAGAGAAAGAGCAGGGGAGAAAGTATGAGAGAGAGAGAGAGAAAGAGCAGGGGAGAAAGTATGAGAGAGAGAGAGAGAGAAAGAGCAGGGGAGAAAGTATGAGAGAGAGAAAGAGCAGGGAGAAAGTATGAGAGAGAGAGGGGAAAGAGCAGGGAGAAAGTATGAGAGAGAGAGAGAGAGAGAGAGAGAGAGGCGGAGAAAGTATGAGAAGAGAGAGAAAGAGCGGGGAAAGAAAGTATGAGAGAGAGAAGAGAGAAAAAGTGCAGGGAGAAAGTATGAGAGAGAGAGAGAGAGAAAGAGCAGGGGAGAAAGTATGAGAGAGAGAGAAAGAGCAGGGAAGAAAGTATGAGAGAGAGAGAGAGAGAGAAAGAAAGAGTAGAGGTGAGAACAAAAGAGCAAGGGCGGAGTGCGTCTAAGGAAGACCGAACAAGGAAGTTAGAAATCGTGCTGATGAGAGATAACTAGGGAGCGAGAGAACACATGGGTGAGAGCGAGAGGGAGGGAGAGAAAGATAAAGAACACACGCGAGAGAGGGAGCTAGTTAAAGACACATGTTCCAGAAAACTGAACAAGTAAGACTGTTCCTGTTCTAAAGTTCACATTTCACCTGCTCATCATTTGTCTTATAATGCACCACAAATGACTTTTCTTCCGCTCGTGTTAAACAGTGCACACCTGCAGCCTAGAACTACAATTTACAACTAAATGTCAGGAGATTTTTAAAGCCTGCTGTGCTAAATTGGTTAGATAATGTGCCGTCTTCGTTGAGTTGTAATTGGTTTTCTGACCTTTATGTGCTGTCTGTATCTTTTATTAGTTCTGCTACTAACATTTCAGTGGGTTTACCTTCTTCTTCTGTTTTCGCCCGCTGTCAACTGGGGCGGGAGTCATGACGCCTGGTATTGTGCTTCTGACTGAGTTTTTCGTGAGGCCTGTTTACCATTTTACCGGTGTCCCAACGATCAAATTCTGCTATGAGACTACTACAGTATGTGTCATAAACAGGGCGGTGCGCTTGAGGTCTTCGCCGGTCCCCCAAAGTCTCTCTTGTAGGGTCGTTTCTGTTGGCCAGATTTCCATTCTCACACTGCTCAGGCTGGGGCAGTCTTGTAGGATGTGTTCTGGGGATTGCTTTGGTGCTCCACGGGTGCAGGCAGTCGTGTCCCTGAGACCCATTCTATAGTGGATCTACCAATATTTCAGTGGATCTACCAACGGGTCAGTGTAACTATTGGCGAAACACGTAATCATGCGTTTCACATGCGAGTCCCGTAATCTTATCTATGCCATTATCTGTAAGCGGTGTAACAATGCTTATATCTGCGAGACATGCAAGAGACTCAGTGACCGATTCGCCCAACACTTGCGCGATATACGCCAATGCTCTGTGACCCATTTCAATGATATTGGCCATTTAGGAGCTCACGATGTCCAGGTCACAGCCATCCGATCATGTTCCTCGGATGATCGCAGCCAATTTGCTCTGGAGAATCGGTTGATTTCGTTATATGGCACCTTGCAATCACGTGGGCTCAACGTATTAGATTCCTATGCTTCTTAGTACTTTCTCTTCTCATGCCTTGTATGTGCATATGTTGCATGTATTCAAGCTATATATTTACTTGATTTTTTAATTGTTTCTCTTCTTTCTATTTCTAGTTTTTACGTGTGTTTTTGTGTTACATTTATTTCGTTATTCGTTTTTGTTCCCAGATTTTCATTAGAAACGTTTGAATGTCTCCGTATCTAGTCGTCCATATGTAATTGTTTTTTTAAATTCGTCACCCTGTTGTTGTTTGCTTGATAAAGGCCTTGTTGGTCGAAACTTTGCTGTATATTGTCGACCAAGTGACCAAATTGTTGAATTTGCACAGTACTTGTGATTACGTTTTCCCAATCAAATAGTTTACTGCAGCTCAATATATAAGTGTAACTATTGAGGTTTTTTAAATTACGCACCAATAACAGCAATACAACTACTGTAAGCGTTTCAAAAGTATGTCTAGTTCATATTTGATGTTTTTGTATACCGCATATAAGCTAAAGTGAAAACTAGCTGTTTGTTTTCATTGCAATTATTTTCTTGCAATGTCATGACGATTAATAGAGCACATGCAAAATATCACCTCTTTACGTTAAAGGGCTTCGGACTTACAGCTGTTCAAATGACATGGGCATAAGATTTGAAAGCATATAGCAACATTTCAGTGAATCTACCAACATTTCAGTGAATCTACCAACATTTCGGTGGCGTCTATGGCCTAGGGGATAGTGACTCTGTCTATTAACCCCGACTTTCTGAGTTCGAATCACGCTGCGGACAGTTTGGTTGCAAATTGTTTCGCGTGGATATTTACAAAAGGACGATGGCACCACCCGTTCAGAAAGTAATGGCAAACTACTGAACGTAATAATGCATAGAAAAATCACAAACAGCGTTACAAAGCTGGGGTTGATTCGCAGTCATCTAAAGAAATGCATAATACCAACATTTCAATGAATCTACCAATACTTCAGTAACTACCAACATTTTAGTATAACTGCAACATTTTAGTGAACTAACATACGTGACTTCTACTACTACTACTATTACTACTACTATACTATTACTATCATTACAACCACCACCATCCACCACGCCTACAACGACGACTACTACTACATCTACTACTGCTACTTTACTGTTTCTAATACCAACCACATCAAACACTACCACCACAAGCGCCACCGCCGTTGACTACTACAAATACTGACAACATCAACTACTACTGCTACCACCATTATAACTACCAATACTCAGTGCTAACACATTTTACTACTGCTACTACATTACTACTACTGATCTACCAACATTTCATGAGCCTACATACACTACTGCTACTATCATTACTACTACTCTACTACCATTACACACTGCACCACCATACTACACGCCCTACCATTACGACTACTGCTACTACATTCTACTACTGCTACTCTACTACTACTCTATACCACCACCTACCATCACTACTGCTGCTACACATTACCACTACCACCATTACTCACTGCTACTACCATTACTACTACTGCTACTACCATTACTACTACTGCTACTACCATTACTACTACTGCTACTACCATTACTACTACTGCTACTAATACTACTACTACATTTTCTTGCTCCCTGTGAAACATAAAACAACAGCTGTCGCCATCCACCGAATGATATTCTGTGTTACTATCTGACCTAGATAATAATAGATATTCGAGCATTGTTCAGTTGAAGATCATCTTCATCGGACATGTCCATAAATTGCTTCGATCTCCTCCCAATCATGTATCTCAGTGTGTTTAGGCTAACAACTCCTGTTCTGTGTTGATTGATGTATCTACTAGGTTTTCTCTCGTAGTTTTCCTGTCTTGCCGCACCTATCGGTATGCACAACTTGCGCAACCGAGATAGAGAATACCCTTTATCTTTATCGTTGAAATATTCAGAGCGTATGTTTTCTTTGAGAGCGTTGATGATGTCGCTTCTGTCCACAGAAGACCCATTCTCAACCAACCGTAGTATTGCCCACCAGTGCATCTGCTCTCTCATTGCCCTTCACCTCAGCGTGATCCGGGACAAAGATGAAGGTAAGTATCTGGATTGTCGAGTTTTGTATTAATTGCATCCACTGCCTTCGTACATAACCGGCATTTCCTGTAGCCACTCCAGGGATTTTGTCACCGCCATGACCTCCATAGTCATGCTGCTGGTAGTTGTCCTATATGCGCCACTCGCCTCTTTGATGACTATTCCTTTCGCTCTAACCGTAAAGGCCCATGCACTTCAACTGTGCCGAATAACAGAATCATCAGTGAAGACAACAGTATCTTCCTCCGATGTGTAGTCATGTATTACTGCTTCGACTTCTGCATTGACTATTGTGGGCAGTGAATCTCGACTTGGTTTGTTTATCGTGGTGACTACTACAAAGGATTGTCTGTGTTTAGTGGATATTTTTATTCACTCTCCTCCATGATCTATGTCCTGAATGGTACATACGCGCTGTATGGCAACCTCTGCTCAGCCCAGCCACGCAACAAATCATTACTATTAACACATCGTTACTGTGTTGTTGCATTTGAACAACATACAACTATAGTTGCTGCCGTTCTCATTTGCAATGTACAACTTCGATTATTAAAACCTGTTTCAATGCTTTGTTGCTATGGTTACCTGACATTAAAATACCAAAAGCCATTTTGAATAAATGTCAAACAGGCGGACACAATAATGAGTTAACAAGGAGGCGTGGTTTAGTAGTGCTTGCTGCCTCCAGGCATACTAACACGCAGCAGAAGTGGCAAGAAGTTGGTCAGAGATGACGTAATTTGAGCGAAAACATCATTCGAAAATTATATCCCAGTATAAGTACATCCGGCTTCGTCTTTTCCGGTATACGATTAGTTAAAGCGAAGAGTATAATGGAGTAACAGGCCAATTGTCGGTTTGTTTGGGTGGAGATACGGAGATTTTGGAACTGGCTTTGTCTTTTAAAAAAAGGGGTGGGGCGCGCTAAATCATTGCGAAATGACTACAGATATAGAAAGTAAATTTAATGCATTAAAAATAGATGTCTGCGAAAAATAATGAACATGAAATGGGAAGAATTCAGGAGAAGTGATGAAATCAGAGAAATGTCTGGTCAACTACTAGTAACAACTGTTATAAGAAGGAGAAGATGGAGACATGTTGGACATACGTTCAGAAGAAATAATCAAAGAATATCAAAGCAGAAACTGAAGTGGGAGGCAAAGGGTTCAAGAAAGAGAAGATGACATAAGGAGACCCTGAAACGAACTTTGCTGAGAGAGTCAAGAAATATCGGTCTTAATTCCATGAAGAGATTGAGCGAGTTGTCCAGGACAGAGCGGTATGGAGAAATTACTTGCAGGCCCTAAATAACGTATACCGATACGATAGGAATTATTATTATAAGGCATTGCACTGGGTTTTACCACATATAGCTCGGTTCTTCTTCATATATATCGCACGCCACCTGCCTAGAGTATTGCACAATGCACGAACTCCGTAGCTCCAACAACACTCCTAGGAATCTCTGGAATAAATGACAATGTTTGATCACAAAACCATAACAGATGTATCCAGAAGGACCCTCGCCGGTGCTACAGAGTTTGTGCACTGCAGCTGAGATCTTCCTTTGTAAGAAAGATCGGAGCACACATGGTTACTCACCGAAGTGCAGTGATGATGGTCCTATCAATCAGTCAATCATAACAGATTTATAATAGGCAATGTTGCGTTATCAATCGATTTACTTTACTTGATTTATTCATCTCCGCTTCCCGTGGAGCATAAGCTCTCAACAGTTGTTCGCCACTTTTCACGGTCTCTGGCTGTTTTCTATATGGCCTCCCAGTTGTCCTCATTAGTATCATTATTCAATATTCTTATCAGAACTTTACCATCCTAACAGTTTTTAGACATTTCTCTCGTAGTCTGATGTTCCGTCTTCGCTCATGGCGTCCACAGACATTATTCCAGGGAGGGAGAGTTGGGGGAAAGAGGGATGAATAAAAAATGTTTTAATTGGTTAGTGTATTACGTGGAACTGGAGAGGAACAGATTTAGATCAGATTTGGATTGCGGGTTCCATATCCAATGCCTCGGAGTCATACCCCATGTCACAGAGTCATAACTCATGTCTGAGAGTCATACCCCATGTCACAGAGTCATAACTCATGTCTGAGAGTCATACCCCATGTCACAGAGTCATAACTCATGTCTCAGAGTCATATCCAGTGTCACATAGTTATATCCCATGTCACAGAGTCATAACTCATGTTTGAGAGTCATATTCCATGTCACAGAGTCATAGCCCATGTCACAAAGCCATATCGCATGTCTCAGAGTGATACAGCATGTCACAGAGTCCTACCCCATGTCTGAGAGTTGTACCACATGTTTCAGAGTTCTACCTCATGTATGAGAGTCATACCCCATGTTTCAGAGTCATAATCCATGTTTGAGAGTCATACTCCATGTCTGAGTCCTACCCCATGTCTGAGAGTCCTACCCCATGTATGAAAGTGATACCCCATGTCTGAGAGTCCTACCCCATGTATGAAAGTGATACCCCATGTCTGAGAGTCCTACCCCATGTATGAAAGTGATACCCCATGTCTGAGAGTCATACGTTATATCTGAGAGTCATACCTCATGTCTGAGAGTCATAAAACGAGACAGATTTGACATTAAAGACTATACCACGTTATAACTGAATTCTCACCAGTTTAAAATCGCGTTGTCTTGTTCATCGAGTCAGTTGGATATATTGATTGGAGAAATAATTATCGATATAAGAGAAGACTACAGTAAAACTATGTAGCAATGGCGAAACACGTAAAAAAAAGTACTGTAGTTCTACAAAATACAAAAACAATAACAAAATACAGCAACGTGTCGACCAGCGACGGCTCGTGCTCATTTTTGTTGGTATGGCCAGACACAAATTTTCAGAACAATCATAGTTTTGGGTTAGGTTATATTTTAATTTATAAAATAATAAATACACGCTACACATTATTTTTGGTGGGGCCCGGCTCCACTGACCCTTAATGACGAGCCGCCACTGGTGTCGACCAAAAGGCCGTTATCAAGCAAAGGATACAAAAGATGGGAAGAAATCCCCTTCTTACGCGATACGCTACATTTAGAAACAGACAATAAATTTCTAACGCCCTAAAATGAAAATCTGTGACTAAAAAAGAATAACGAAATAAATACACACAAAAACTAGAAGTGGGAAAAAGGAAGATAAACAATAAGTCTTTCTTTCTTTCTTTTGTCCTTCTCTGCTTTTTTGCCGCTAGACGTAGCAGGTTTAACTGATGATCGGTTTTTCCGAGATAATGCACGCTCGGTCGCTTGATATGATGTGATATTGTGGAGTTTTAAGATGTCTGTAACTCCATCAACCCATCTTTTCTTGGTCTGCCCTTTCCTCTTGATGATTCCATTTTCAGGTTGTACGCTCTTGCAACTGGTGTATTAGGGTTCATTCTGACCAAGTGGCCAAACTATTTGAGTCTCTGTTTTTCAATAAATCTAATAGCAGGTGTTGTTCCGACTGTTCTTCTAATTTCCTCATTTCTTATATGGTCTCTTCTTGTTTTATTTACTGCTTTCCCAGGCATCTCATTTCGCATGTGGTAATTTTCCTTTCTTGTTCTTTTGTCAGTGCCCATGTTTGGCTCTGGTAGCACAGTGTTGGTATAAAGATTGAATTTATAATCTGTCTTTAGTCACTACTGGAATAGCTGGGTGTTTCAAAATTGGGGTATGCTGGTATGTAATGTTGTTGGCTTGCTGGATTCTAGTTTCGATCTCTCTGTCCAGTCTACTATCAGATGTGAAGATACTTCCAAGGTATTTGAATTATCTCACCTGCTTTAGCGTTTGGTCATTTATTTTTATGTTGATATCTTTATGTTCTCTGCTTATAGTCATGACTTCTGTCTTTTGAATATTGATCTTCATGTTGCATTTGAGGCAGCTATTGTTGAGTAAGTTTATGTGTTCTTGAAGCTGTTCAATATTATTATGGAATATACACTGGTCGTCAGCAAAGAGCAGTTCATTTTGTTGGTCTGCGTTGAGTGACGCTTCATCTATTTTGGTGATACTATCCATGTATATAATAAAGAGGAGAGGTGATAAACACATCCTTGCCGTACTCCTGATGTTACTGGAAACCAATTTGTGAGTCCGGCGCTTGTTCGTATGACGCTTTCACTTTCTATATATATGTCTCTAACACAGTCTAGCAGTGTTCCTTTTATTACGTAGTTTTGTTCGATGACACTTTCACTTCATATATATGTCTCTAACACAGTCTAGCAGTGTTCCTTTTATTCCGTAGTTTTGTTCGTATGGCACTTTCACTTTCCATATATATGGCTCTAACACAGTCTAGCAGTGTTCCTTTTATTCCGTAGTTTTGTTCGTATGGCACTTTCACTTTCTATATACACAATGTATATGGCTCTAACACAGTCTAGCAGTGTTCCTTTTATTCCGTAGTTTTCGAGAACATCCCATAATATGTCTCTGTTAACCCTATCAAATGCCTTCTCTTGGTTTATGAAGGCTATATTCATTTGATTTTTGTGTTCTATAGTCTTTTCACTAATTTGTCTTAGGGAAAATATTGCATCTGTGCACCTTTTTCCTTTTCTAAACCCAAACTAAACAATAAGTAATTATATAAATGGATAAATAATTATAGCTCTTGCGTGTTGAAAAATTAATACCGTGTTTGTAATCAGCGAGAGCCGTGCTTCACAATCTGGTGATCCTAGACCCCAAGAGATCACAAATGCCTTGTGGCACAGAAATCTATTTTGACACATCAGCATCATCATGTGAATGTCAACTGAAAAGGCAGTACATTAATCTTTATAAATGTCTGACCTAGGTACCGGCCATCAGTTCCGATGATGACATATTTCAATGCCCTGAAGTTATGCTGTCTAGAACTTTCCGATCTCGCTTTCTCTGTTGTCCGTTGTATGGGCGTTCCTACGTTAAGGAAGGGGAGGGGTTAGAGAGAAAGAGAGAGAAATTCCAAATGACTGTTAAGGTGGCAAATGTTACGTTATGTTATGCGATCAACATCATGGCACATTGGGCACTCCCATGCGTGTTCTTTCCTCCGTTGCAGCAGCCATCCAAAAGTCCACTTGTTCACCGTACCCTTGAGAAGTTGATTAGTATATCTTTTCTCTCTAACACGAAGACGACACTGTCTGTCATGTCCAAACTTAACTGTAAAAAGTTATGTTATCCACTTGATGTCACGGCAGATTAAACATTTCCATGCGTGCTCTTTCCTCCGTTGCAGCAGCCATCCAAAAGTCCACTTGTTCACCGTACCCTTGAGAAGTTGATTAGTATATCTTTTCTCTCTAACACGAAGACGACACTGTCTGGCATGTCCAAACGTAACTCATAATTACCTCACTCGTTTCAGTGTCTAAGGGTGGCAAAGTTCTTCGCTGGACAAACAATTGGATTATGAGAACAATAAACAGTGCTCTATCAAAAAGGACGTGTAGACCAGGTCGGACTTAAAGATATTTTAAGAATTCTCTCGTTAGTTCGCCTTGACATATAAACAGTGGCGGCTCGTCATTAAGGACCAGTGGTGCCGGGCCCAAAAAAAATAATGTATGACGTGTATTTATTATTTTATAAATTAAAATATAACCTAACCCAAAACCTTGTTTTTTCCCAAAATTTGTGCCTGGCCCCACCAACAAAAATGAGCACGAGCCGCCACTGTATATAACTATTCTTCTTCTTCTTCTTTTGTCGTCACACTGCTACCGGGTTGTTGCCAAGTGTCGTGGTTTTCTGTTTTTGTCTTGCGCTGTTCTGATGTCTTGGGTGATTGTTATTTTTGCTCTTTGATAGGATTCTGCTACACCATTTAACAATCTTGTTCGTGGTCTTCCTCTTGCCTTCTTTCCTAATGTTCTGTTGAAAAAGATATATAACTATTAAAAAATATAATTCTCTAATTATGGGATTCTTCTTCTTTCTCTTCTTCTTCGTTGAACGCTCCATATCGAGCACTTGTTATCCACTCTGTGTGATTTGTATGTGATCTGAGCCTAAGAGCGATTGTACGTTGTGCTAGTTATGCGCCTACAAGCACATCCGATTTCTGTGATGCTTTTTATTTACTAGGGCATCTTCCCAAGGTTCTATATCAGTCGCCTCTTACGACATGCCTTGTAGATCGCAGTGGTACTATTCTTTGCTTCCACGACGAGCTCCGACACCCCACAGAGAGAGAATCGGACACAAGTTGTGGGTACAGTCCCACACTTGGCGTCCCACACTTGGCGTCCCACACTTGGCTTCCCACACGTGAGGAAAGAAATTTCTTCAGACCTAAAAATGGGAAGTGACACCCTAAAATGTGAAACCCTGAGATCTGAAATGGCAACAGAACATTATTTTTTTAAACCACTGTTCCATGTGTGAGGAAAGGAACTCGCCCTCTTACCTCTTATCTTTGCTAGGAAACACAAGCCCGATATTTCACTGCTATACACAGATCCATACTTATAAACATCGATTGATTGATTGATTGATTGATAGGACCAACGTCATAGCACTTTGATGAGTAGCCATGCATGCTCCGATCTCTTTCTTACACAGGAAGATCTCAGCTGCAGTGCACGAACTCCGTAGCACTGGCGAGGGTCTCAAACATCAAGATCATCAACACTACGTGCTATCAGCTGCTTGACCGCTGTTTCAGCTTTTATGTTGTTCCAATTTCCCAATTTCCTCCCAAGAGCAATGATAACAGTGTAAACATTACCCATTCTCCCATCTATCGGCATCCATTCTTTCTCTTTCAGTAGGCTTGTGTAACTGTTGTCACAAGGTTAATTGTTAACTCAACTTGGGTGTTTTCTGACATATCGCGCTTGGTTCTCATGCCCTTAACATCATTAGAATTCGTGTGCAGCGAGTGTCTCTGATCCGCTGTGACCTGCATATATAATTTGACTTGGTCGATAGCATTATGAGAACGTTGTGACAGAATATCATGCATATATTTCATCTTAATGAACCACTGTATTTCAAGAGGTCAAAACCCTCATAAAGAGAAAATTTGCAGTAGACTGGAAAACATACACATGGGATATTCGTCTTCTTCTTCTTCTTCTAGCGCTCCATATCGACCACTTCTCAATCACTCTTTGTGATTTGTATGTGATCTGAACCTAAGAGCGATTGTACGTTGTGACAGTTATGAGCCTACAAGTAGGTCAGCACATCCGATTTCTTCGATGCTTTTTATTTACTAGGGTAGCTTACCTCGGCACCTACCTTAGTCGCCTCTTACAACATGCCTTGTAAGTCACAGTGTTACTTTTATTAGCCCCCTTCCCTGCGAGCCCAGCAACACACGGGCGTAAAAACTGGATATGGTTGTGGAAAAGGCTTCCTCAAAGACCTAAGCAGAATAGACCAGGTCATTATGTTTCGTCAACGTATCGGACATTGCAGACTCAACATACACTTACAAAGATTAGGAATAAGTCAAACGACTCTATCAGTGTCAGCAAGTGGAACAGACACCGGAGAATATCCTGCAAGACTGTGCTCTCGTGTGTGAGCTGAGAAGCAACATGTGGCCACATCCAGTCGACCTAAAATTAAAATTTGAGGAAACCTGACCGACTTGATTGAAGCTGGCTGTCCAGTTTGTTTCTTACAGTGGATTAAGTGAAGGACCAGAGATCGATGGAGAGGAATATTGAAGCTGGCTGTCCAGTTTGTTTCCCACAGTGGATTAAGCGAAGGACCAGAGATCGATGGAGAGGAATATTGAAGCTGGCTGTCCCGTTTGTTTCTACAGTGGATTAAGCGAATGACCAGAGATCGATGGAGAGGAATATTGAAGCTGGCTGTCCAGTTTGTTTCTTACAGTGGATTAAGTGAAGGACTAGAGATCGATGGAGAAGAATATTGAAGCTGGCTGTCCTGTTTGTTTCTTACAGTGGATTAAGTGAAGGACCAGAGATCGATGGAGAAGAATATTGAAGCTGACTGTCCAGTTTGTTTCCTACAGTGGATTAAGTGAAGGACCAGAGATCGATGGAGAAGAATATCTTTACGATGGGACTATCTCTAGTGATGTCGATGAGTATGTACATGCTTCAAGCAGTCCCTGTAGCGCTCTCTTCTTCTTTCTTCTTTTGTCGTTACACTGCTACCGGGTTGTTGCCCAGTTTGTGGTTTTCGTTTGTCTTGCGCTGTTCTGATAGCTTGTAATTTTTTCCCTTTGACAGGATTCTGCTATGCCATTTTATACATTCTTATTAAGTGGCCAAACCACTCCATTCTTTGTTTCTCATCGTAATTCAAGCAAGGTTCTGTGCCTATTTCTTCTTATGCTGATGTTGGTGACTCTGGTGTTGACTCTGGTCTTTTCTGGTGTTGTTGGTAACTTTTCGTAGGCACTGAATTTCACATGTAGTTATTTTTTGAGACTGCACTTTGCTCATTGTCTATGTTTGGCTCTGTTAACACAAAGTAGGCATGAAAATGCTGTTGTTTAACTGTCAGTGAGATGTCTGGACGCCTTAACAATGGAGCTAGCTGGTAGGTTTTGATTTTTGCACTCTAGCCTGTGCGACTATGAAAACAGCTATAGCTGTGAGATCCCGTTTGCAAAGAAATATCGTTTTTTCAATATGCTGCTTGAAAGACAGACATCGATGAAATGTTATCCCAAGATAGTGTAGTTTGTCAGGACGCTCGATAGCCTACCAGTCAAATATGACACAGGGTAGGTAAGCCATTACTATTAACAATTCTGAGTTATCTTGTTGTCTACGTCTCTATAAATACAAAATAATTACCGTGACTTTTTCAGATGTTAGGCCTTAGGGCAGGACCGTGTGGTATATTTTCTCAGTATGATGCATGTCTTCGAAATGCCGCCTCTTAATTTTGTTTTAAAAAATAACCTTCAATTGTGATTTTGATTTCGCTGCGTATGTCGCCCCTTTACGGTTCCGCCTGATGCGGGCCGCCGTTTTGTATCATAACACGGCACGGTCCTGATTTAGGGTAACACTTCACTTCACATTTCTAGGCTCTGGTGATGTGCAGGAGGTAGGGGGATCAATTCCTTTCCTTATATGTGGAACGTCGAGTGTGGGATTGAATAGTGACCTACAGCAACATAAGGCTGAATAGATCAGACGGGAAATCGAAAATTCCTGTTTAATGGGGGCTGGATTTTGTATGTATTTGCTAGAACACTGTAAGCATATTTTGCAGTTTTACTCAATTCTATAAGTCCATGGTTATTCTTTCTTTCATTTCTCCAATCCTGTTTTGCCTCACAGCGTCAGAATTCTAGAGAAGAATTCAGAAGAGTCAAGAGTCAGAAGAGATTTCTAGAACGAGCTCTAGTGTGAGCTTCATAAATAGTGTATTTCGTCTCATCTGTTATCTCTAAGGTCCATCTTTTGCGTGACCGGCCTTTTGCTTTGTATACGTTGTATCGGAGCAACATTGATTATCTGGAGGTAATCTGCTTATGTGGCCGAACCCTTTAATTTGTTGTTTCTTGATGTAGTAGGCGCCCCTTTTTTCTTCCCCTGTATCTACTTCTATCATGTATCATAGTAGTGGTGTGACCCTTTTTGTACCTTCCTTATGGATTGAAGTAGGGTGGTGTGTCAGGATGGCCTGTGATAGTTCATTGTATATATTGATGATCTCCATTATTTCCATTATCTTATATCCCTGACTATGGACGAATTATAGATTATATGTCCATTGCTGATTTATTGTGGTTCCAGTTGTTGATAGTGATTCCAGACGATTCATTAATTGCTGTTAATTTCCTTCTTAATTACTGATGGAGTCAGAAGAAATCCATGATGTTTACGTGACATCATTCATCATGTTGTTCTCTGCTGGTTGAAGTCATTTTGATCCTGCTCACGGTTTAATTTCTTATATGATTTCGATATAATTTCCTTTCTTGTTCAAGTTCATACTGTTGTACTCTGGTAGCATTCTCATACTAACATAACGAACAATAGACGACAGTCACAATATAAAGGACCACCATCGTTCAGTTTCTTGTATATTTCCTTTATTTATAGTATTCGGACACAACATAAAACATGTCCTCTCCTCTCGTAGTCCTATATGAGTCTTGTCTGTTTACTAAAATTGTTGCTAACTAACTGTCACTACGCAACTACGTAGTTTTCATTACGTCAAAATGTCTTGTTGTTATGTGTTGCGCCTCTGTTTAGAGAGTGCAACACATAGTCTCAACTATTAAACATCTACTTACATACTACACTAACTATATGGCTAACTGTCCATTCCTCCGCTGCCATCTGGGGAACTATGACATTGATAAAGTTAAGTACTAAATGGTTATTTGATGATGAAAAATATTAATAATACTGATATTCATTATTGTTAAACTTACCTTGTAATATAATATAAACTTGATTTAGCATGCTGTGTTGTTTTTAACCTTTAGCTGCTTAGGACGTATATATACGTTTTCC
The DNA here is from genome assembly GCA_020796225.1 of Arion vulgaris. Classification (NCBI taxonomy): domain Eukaryota; kingdom Metazoa; phylum Mollusca; class Gastropoda; order Stylommatophora; family Arionidae; genus Arion; species Arion vulgaris. Next base: position 7,846,214 of record CM036761.1, read on the forward strand.
CAATTCACTTATAAAGACGCATTAACACGTCTGTTATTATCTCTCATCTGTGGACTAAAGACGTGTTAACACGTTATACATTGCTATTGTCACTGCTATAGGCGTACATTCACGTTTGTGACCTAGAAACAAAGAGTAGATATTTTTAGCTCAGCCTTCAGAAAGTATGTAGCAGCGAAAGGGTTAAATAAAATGAATTAGTCTTTATAAACCAATACTGGAATGCGAGGTCACGCGACGGTTGGAAATAAGGAAATTGAAGCACTTATGGACAAATTGTTTCGACGTGCAGTGATGATGATTCAACGACTAAACTAAACTGCATACTGTGGAGTTTGGATGCAATCTTATTAAGTGACCGAACCACTTCATTATTTGTTTCTCAATGTAATTCAAACATGGTTCTGTTCAAACTTTCTTTCTTATGCTGATGTTGGCGTCTCTGTATTTTCTGGTGGTGTTGGTAACTTTTCGTAGGCATCGCATTTCACAAGTAGTTATTTTTTGCGACTGTCTTTTGTTCATTGTCCGTGTTATGTTCATAACTCATTAAGATTCGTTGTATTGACAAGCTTAAACTAATTACTGAATCTTGCATTTGTTTTTAATATTTGTTTTCAGTGGCGGCTCGTGATCATTTTTGTTGGTGGGGCCAAACACAAATTTTCGGCAAAAATTATGGTTTGGTGTTGTTATGTTTTAATTTATAAAATAATAAATACACGTTACACATAATTTTTGGTGGGCCCGCCCCAGTGGCCATAATGACGAGCCGCCACTGTTTATTTTGTATTATATGTTCAGATTTTTATTGATTTTTCATTGTTTTTATCCACAGATACTGTCTGAAATACCAGTTTTAATATTTCCGTTCCTAATCACGTGACACTTCTTGGGATGGAGGTTTTCAAACTACAAACTAAACTGACCCTGAAAACTTCTAGTGACATTACAAGCAAAGATTGTCATAAAACAGTGTAATCTCTGATACAAAATGGCTAAAGCGAGTGATCCACGTTTAGCTGACATCACAAAGAAAAGACCTTCTTCTGCACCAAAACCTGGAGAACTTGTTGATATTCCAAAAATTATTCTTAGTGAAAGAAGAGAAATTACGCCACCGTTTTCGTCTTCTCTTACAACATCTGTGTACTCAGGTTCATCATCTGTTTCCGGATCGATCATCAACCCACGTGATGTTGACAAAGAGATGGTAGGACATCATTTTGGGTCAGGGTTCACTGGTCATGTTGCTGGGTCTCATACACCAGTCAGATCATCGTCTGATATTGGTCTTCCGACCAATAGCATGCCGAACTTAGCTTTGCCGTCTCTACCTGGTAGTGATCTAAGCACCAACGACAACTACCTGGAAGTGTTCTGTTCGCCCAGGACCTTCAGAAGATCTGTTGATTTTGATGTAAACTCCAAGGACCATACACGAGGAAATTTTGAGTGGGTGGACACTGCAAGTTCTTCGTCAAATTGTCTCAAAGTTCTGACATCGTCTAGTCGTGTAGGCAGTGCTCTGTCGCTGAACAGTGACTGTACGACCAGAAGTATAGGCCTCTTATCAAACGATTCGGATTCGGAAAACGATTTGTCGTTGACAGAATCGGAAAGGGTATCTTCGAAGCAGTCACATTTGAAACGATTCATGTCATACCCCGAAGATGGGGATTCAAGTGACCTTTGTGCTCGACCATCGCAGTCAATGAGTGACCTAAAAACAACGGAGAACAAGAGCGTAAAACAGGAACCTGGTTCAGATAATGCATTTTCTGTAACAGATACAGTAGAATCGAGAATTGAAGACAAACCTGACTCCATAGGCGGCACCGGTAAACCTGAGTCCATAGGCGATACTGGTAAACCTGAGTCCAACAATGACGATATAGCGACAGACAATCGGTCTAGTTCGCCATGCGATCCACGACTACAGGAGAAAAAAAATCGTGCACATAAGAAGGAAATAGGCAGAGACCGCATCAGGGGAGGAACCACTCGACCAAGTCACATGTTATCATATAAATGTGATACCAACGACTCCACGCGTGACGGAAGGATACGCCAATGGCTGCAAGATATGGACTCTCAGAATTAAATATTTCTCATAAACTGCAGTCAATGATTACTCAATATTTCGAATGAGAAATTCGACGACGTAATGGTTTTGGCAGACTATGAAAGTATCGAAATATGAATCACAGAACAACAATGTGCGGTGTAGTACCGTGAACTGATTTAGGCCGGTGTGCCTTTTATTTGTTCATGAAAATGCGTACTGGCAGAGCCAAAAAAAGAATGTTATTTAATCAGGTAAACACTGATCTGAAGACCTTAATAATTTTAGTGACCGTGCCAAACCTGAACGAATTGTTAAAAGAGAAAGTGGTGTGACGTATATATATATATATATAAAGTGAAGCTTATTACTTACGTACAGCTGGCCAGTGGACACTGGCATGCGGGCTGGATTTACCCTCGGGCCGCAAACTGAATATTATTGATGCTAGCTTCTACGACGATGGCTATTGCTCAACACAAGTACATTATATTGTTAACTCTGACCTTTCAACTGTGATTCAAATGTGTTATTTAAAATATGTGATTTTTAGAAACATCTATACATAACAAGTGATTAGTTAGGTTGATATCTTTGTGATCTGACTTTGTCGAACGGGCAGGGAAACAGTTGAGAACTTTACTGTTTTGAAAGAGTATGTGGATATTCATATATCTTATTGTACAATAAAGAAACATACGAAACATATGTTGTTTACTTTTGTGAGTATAGTTGCGGTTCCATCTTGTTTTTCTTAGCATAGGTGTCGCTATGAACTGATGAGGAGGGGGTCTATATTGTGAGATCAGTGTTGTGTGTGTGCTGATGCGGGTGATATCCGTGTTGTGTGTGTGATGATGAGGATGAATGCTCATATTCCCTGTAGAAGCTATTATAAAATAATGGTTCATTTCTTACTCTAGGAATCCACATTTTTTTCTCTCCCGATCCAGAAGCACTTGAGCTTTTCAGTTCTTCGGCTCGGTGCCATGGACATCGTAACCTTCGGTTCGGTGCCACGAACACCGTAAATCTTGGGAATCTGTGGCTTTTTCTGCCATCCCGCGGAATTGAACCCGCACACACAGAGGGATAGTCACCCGTAGTCCAACGCGCTACGAACACGCTGGGCAGACGGGAAGGGAATCCACATAAAGCATACTATGAGAAAAGCATTAGTCTGTTCAACATGGCGAGTCACCAAGTTAAATACAAATAAGATGTCAACGGATGTCTTCGGCGGATTCTCAGACTGAGATGATATGATAGAGTTGCAAACACAGACTTGTGGATAAGAACCGGTCGGGAACCCATGATGACACAGGTCAAAGGGAGAGAATAGCGATGGGTCGGGCATACCCTACGGAAGACACATTCCAGTGTCCCCAGACAAACACTTGAGTGGAACCCGTAAGAAAAACGAAAAAGAAGACGCCATAAACAGACCTGGAGACAAAGTTTTCTTGAGGAACTGAAGAGTGCTCAACTATCCTGGGAGACTATAAAGAGAACAGCCAGAGACCGAGTGGCGAACAACTGTTGAGACCCTATGCTCCACGAGGAGCGGAGAGGAATAAGTCAAGTCATTAGTCTGTTCGAATATCAAGCTGGTACGGTTCGTTTCTGGACACTGTTGGAGATATTGTGAAGGAGATCGGAGCACCTACGGACATTATCCGGAGTGCAATGAAGATATTTTAAATTGAAACATAAAACATTAATTCTGTAACTTTTTTTGGTAATAAATTTCATAGTTTAGTTTTAGTTTTAAGTGTGTTCAATGAACGATTATAAATGATGATGTTGCATTGCACATTCATCGTTCAATAGTTTGTCCTAGGCAAAAGTTGTTGCCCTGTACTTTGAAATTTCTCTCTCGTATAGGCCAGATTTGCAACAAAACAAATCAAATGATAGAACAAATGTGAAAATTTAAAAATGCAAACACGTCACCATGAACACAAAAAGAGCAATGTTCAACACAATCTTTCTCTCACATTATGTTACCAGTGCCAAACCTGGACACTGACAACAAACGATAGAAAAAACTAGTCACAACAGAGATGAAGTGTCTACGCAGAATGCTGGGGGTAACAAGAAGAGACCGGTTGAGAAATGAAGACATCAGGAAAAAGTGGGTACAACATCAGTACTAGACTTCATCAAGAAACAACAAATTAAATATTTCGGCTACATAAGCAGATTACCATCAGACAGTGCACTTTAAATAACGATGATGCTCCAATACAATGAATACAAAGCAAAAGGAATGCCATGCAAAATATGGACCTCAGAGATAACAGAGGCGTCGAAAGACACTATTTATGAAGCGCACACAAAGGCTCGTTCTATAAATCTCTTCTTATCCTGACGCCGTGAGACAAAACAGAATTAGAGAAAAGAAAAAAGTAAAAAGAAAGATAGGCCGGAAGCACAGACTCTGTAGCAGCCATTCTCGAATCATCAGTCACATACTGAATCTATTTTATTCATTATCTTCTTCTTCTTTCCTTTCCGTGATGTCTTCTTCCTTAACGGTCTTCTCCAACTCTTCATGCCATTTTATATTTCCAAAATAGTTCAATCGTCTAATTATTATTTGTAGCTTCAGTAAGTTTTTCTTTCATTTTGATAGTTCATAGTTCATAAGTACGGTTCCAACTTCACTGTAACGGGTCACCCCATAATTGCCCGTTCCTGTGCCAATGAAAATCACACGAAATGCTAACAACTGTGAAATGTTTCCTGTGTGAACTAATTCCAGAATGAAACAGCCGCGTACCGCCACAAAAGCAACCTGCTCCGCAAAAAATGCATATGGCCGTCGCTAATGTAGCAACACAAAACTATTCATCACTTGAATAGCAATTCTTGTCGAAGGGGAAAATCAATCACGCCAAAATCCAGTTTTCTGCACCCGCAATATAACTGCATACGGCAGATTGAGCTTGTTCGTCATAACCGCTGTCCGCCATTTTCTACACACTAACACACAACAAACGCATGATTGACACAGCAAAAGCATTTTGAGTTCTTTCTTTGGGAGATCTATTTGTTCCCAGTAAATAAAATTGTAAAAAAAAACCAAGTAGATACATCAATCAACGCAAAACGGGAGTTGTTAGCCTAAACACACTGAAATAAATGCTTGGGAGGAGATTGAAGCAATTATGAACATGTCCGATGTGTGATGAAGATGATCCTAAAATGAACAATGAACAATGAACAATGAAAGATCTATTTGTTCTCCTCTATGTTCATGATATACGGAGGACTCTTCTGTAACACTTATATTCAAAATCACATATCTGTTACCAGAGCCAAACATGGACATTGAGCAAAGCGCAGTCACAAAAATAACTACATGTGAAATGCGTTGCCTGCGAAAAGTTACCAACAACACAAGAAAAGACAGAATCACAAACATCAGCATAAGAAAGAAAGTTGGCACAAAACCGTGCTTGAATTACATAGAGAAACAAAGAATGAAGTGGTTTGGCCACTTAATAAGAATGCATCCAAACTCCACAGTATACAGAGTCTTCTACAACAGAACATCGGGAAAGAAGGCAAGAGGAAGACCACGGAAAAGATTGTTAGATGGCGTAGCAGAATCCTGTGAAAGAGCAAAGATAACAATCACACAAGCCACCAGAACAGCGCAAGACAAAAACAGAAAACCATGACACTGGGCAACAACCCGGTAGCAGTGTGACGACAAAAGAAGAAGAAGCACATATATGTTTTTCCACTACCTATTCAATGAACGATTATAGATTTTGATGCTGCATTCCTCGATGCCTTTTACTAAAAAAAAAAAACAACAACAAAAACACAGGCGCGTAGGTGATCTTGAAATTGAATATATTTGAATAACTTCCAGTCCAGGTAATTGTTATTAACCTAACACCGATCATGTGTTTAGAATGTAAACAAAGAGTGAATAACTCTTAATATTCCCACACTTGATGGCAAAGCAACATCAGCTTTTAAAAGTCTAAATAAAATATGGAACTGTAAGTTATATAGAATTAAAACTAAATTACGAATTTTCAATTCAAATGTTGTATCAATCCTAACATATGCCAGCGAGAGTTGGAAAATGACTAAAGATATAGAAAGCAAGTTGGAATGCATTTGAAAATAGATGTCTGCGAAAAATAATTAATATAAAATGGAACGAATTCAGGAGAAGTGATGAAATCAGAGACATGTCTGGTCAACCACTAGTGACAACTGTTATAAGAAAGAGAAGATGGAGATATGTTGGGCACACCTTGAGGAGAAATGATCAACGAATATCAAAGCAGGCATTGAAGTGGGATGCAAAGGGTTCAAGAAAGAGAGGTCGACCTAAGGAGACCATGAAACGAACTTTGCTGAGAGAGGCAGGAAATATCGGTCTCAGTTCCATGGAGGAGATTGAGCGAGTTGCCCAGGATAGAGCGGTATGGAGAAATTACTTGCAGGCCCTATGTAACGTATAACGGTACGAGAGGATTATTATTATTATTATTTCCACACTTGACCGGAAACATTAGCTTAAACATTACTTCCGTTCCCGTCATGTATGCTTCGTCAAGTAAAGAGCGCGCAGCTGTGATGCAATGTTTCGCGCCAAACATGAGCTGTAATTATAAATATTGTGTGATAGTATGCATGTGAATAAAGCATTTCATACCTCGAGGTATCTTGTATAATGTGGTGTTAGGCCCATATTTTTTCATTGACCGTTGACCCATGATGGGTGATGTGTCCTTCTTTCCATCCACTGCTTTTTCTGGTACCGATCTGAATCTGTGTCGATCTGAGAGCCGTTACAGTTGGAACAATATTCTTTGTCAACTGGAGAATTGAACCCGGACCACTTGCCTAAGAAGCGATCTCCCTAACGACTACGCCACTAAGTGATGTTTAAAGTAATATAAATCTTTATTGTGTTAAAATAATAACAGACATGGCCTTACACAAAAATTAAACAACTAAAAATAGTACGGAATGGAACTGATAAGAAAACAAAGATCAGAATACTAAGAGCGTGCATATTCCAATTGGCAACGTATTGGTGTGAAGCATGGACATTTAATAAAGCAGTGGAAAAACATATATGTGGGTTTGAATATAAATGTTACAGAAGAGTCCTCCGTATATCATGACCAGAAAAGAGAGCAAATATAATATATACAGAAAGAACTCAAAATCAAAGAAAACTGGCAAATGCTACAAATAAGAACTAGAAAATTGAGGTATTTTGGACATAAAAAGAGATACAAAGGGCTGGAGAAAACCATCATGGAAGGAAGCATCCTGGCAAAGAGGACAAGAGGAAGACCACGGAGAAGATGGATTCAGGATGTAACTGATGGTTTGAACATGACGGCTGCAGAGGCAGCTGGCATATGAGAGAGAGAAATTCCGAAGGACTGTTCAGGTCGCAAAGTTCTGTTCATGTCAAGCTATTTGATAATGATGACTGTGCAAGGAACAAAAATATATTTCTACAGTTTTACTCACAAAAACAAAATCTTGAAAATTGTTTTAAAAAAACACAATCGGCAGAGGGATGTGGAAATTACATATCACCGAACTGTACAAACAGTTGTAGATTGGTTGCGTGGTAGTGTCCAGCTTTGCCCTTACGCTAGCTCTGACGCTATCCCCGACGCTAACTCTGACAGTAGCCCTGACAATAGCCATGATACTAGCCCTAACAATAGCCCTGACAATAGCCCTGATACTAGACTTGACACTAGTCTTGACGCTAATTCTGACACTTGCCCTAACGCTACCCCTGACACTAACTCTGACAATAGCCCTGACGCTAACCCTGACACTATATCTCTGACAATAGTCCTGACGATATCCCTAACACTAGCCCTAACACTAGCCCTGACAATAGTCCTAACACTAACCCTGACAATAGCCCTGACACTGACACTAGCCCTGACAATAGCCCTAACACTAGCCCTGACAAAAGTCCTAACACTAGCCCTAACACTAGCCCTGACAATAACCCTAACACTAGCCCTGACACTAACCCTGACACTAGCCCTAACACTAGCCCTAACACTAGTCCTGATAATAGCCCTGACACTAGCCCTGACAATAGCCCTGCCACTAGCCCTAACACTAGCCCTAACACTAGCCCTGACACTAACCCTGACACTAGCCCTAACACTAGCCCTGACACGCCCTGACACTAACCCTGACACTAGCCCTAACACTAACCCTAACACTAGCCCTGACAATAGTCCTAACACTAGCCCTGACACTAGCCCTAACACTAACCCTAACACTAGCCCTGACAATAGTCCTAACACTAGCCCTGACAATAGTCCTAACACTAGCCCTGACAATAGTCCTAACACTAGCCCTGACAATAGTCCTAACACTAGCCCTAACACTAACAATTAGCTATGAGTCGCTGACTGCTTCAAACCCAAACATGGTCTAGATCCACACACAAAGAGATGATATTGACGAAAATAATGTTCCGGATGAAAGTCAATAGCAGCATAGATTAACTGCTTTAAGAGTAGGAAGCTGGTGAGATCCATTATTAAGAGTAACTACGTCAACCAGTGAAGCACACATACACACACCAGCGAGAGAGAGAGAGAGAGTACACACACACACGAAATAGAGAGAGAGAGAGAGAGAGAGACTTATTCCGTTGCGAAATTGGATTATAGGATTTTCCCTCTTCTATAACAACGACAAATAATCAAATACGCCTCTGAATACAGGACGAGTCGCGTGTGTGAATTCCATTACTCTCTTATTGAATCGTTCGCATGATATAGAAGATCGATACCGTCCAAGGCTACTCTTTCAACATGTTTTAAAAACAAAAACGCAATAAATACCAAAGTTAAATGGCACTTTAGTTTGATTGTTTTAACCCGAGTTTGGTTTAAGTTACAGCTTGAGTTATTCTCATGCAAGCAAGGTCACGTACTCGCGATGGTAACCAGTTTACATTTCATTGCGTCTCCCAAAATTAATCGATAAGACATCGTTCGATCAAAGGTAGCGGCGATTGGTTGAGGTCAGAACAACCAGGTATGTATTGATTTGGTTCCGTCAAGCCGTCTGCGGTATTACTCTTATCTCCTTTAGACAGTCGCAGATGCCGACAGCCGTCCATATTGTTTCTTACCAGCATAGAATAAAGGATTCACAGACAACACGCGTCAGTGTGTTGACAGGGCCCATGGGAAGGAAGGAAGGGGGTAAGGGGAAGCAACGAATAGTAACACTGCGTGCTACAAAGCTTCTCGTAAGAGTCGACTGAGGTAGGGGCCTAGGGAAGCTACCATAGTAAATAAAAAGCGTCGCAGAAAAAGATGAATAACATTACGACATGGGCTGTTTTCGTGCTAGATGCTGTACCGTTATTTTGAAACTGAAAAACGTGGCATTTCCTTTACCAGGACATCGCCATCAACCACATTAAACGAGTTGATAATTTTCCTTCTTTGAACGCTTCACATCGATCACTTGTTAACCGCTCTCTGTGATTTGTATGTGATCTTAGCCTAAGAGCGATTGTGCGTTGTGACAGTTATGCGCTTACAAGTAGGTCAGCACATCCGATTTATGCGATTTTTTTAAATTTACATGGTAACTTCCTAGGCCCTACCTCAGTCGCCTCTTACAATATGCTTTGTAGATCGCAATGTTACTTTTCTTTGCTCCCCTTGCGAGCCTCGCACCACTTATACGTTCAGTAGTTTGTCATTTCTTTCTGAGCGGTGAGGTATATTTTTACCCTTCGTAAAAATTAAACGGGAACGAATTTGCTTCTGTAAACCCTTGTTTGGTGGCGTCTATGGCCTTGGGGATAGTGACTCGGTCTATTAACCCCGACGTTCTGAGTTCGAATCACGCTGCGGACAGTTTGGTTGTAAATTATTTCGCGTGGATTCTTGCAAAAGGACGATGACACCACCCATTCAGAAAGCAATGGCAAACTACAGAACGTAATAATGTATAGAAAAATCACAAACAGCGTTAAAAAGCTAGGGTTGATTCGCAAAGTTCTGTAAACGATATGTAATTAACTTTTTTTTTTATTAAACCCTTGTTTACATCTTTATGGAATGCTCTATCCCTCTGTGTGTGCGGGTTCAATTCCGCGGGATGGCAGAAAAACCACAGATTCCCCAGATTTACGGTGTTCGTGGCACCGAACCGAAGGGTTACGATGTCCATGACACCGAGCCGAAGAGCTGAAAAAGCTCAAGTGCTTCTGGATCGAAAAAAAAAAAAAAAATGGAATGCTCAAATAATACCTGATGCATGGAACAGAGAAGTCGTCATCATCAAGATACCCAAAAGGGCTCCTTGCTGATTGTAGTAATTGGTGTGGAATAACACTACTTTCTGTCCCAAGTAAAATCTTAAGCAAAATTATCATGCAACACATTACTGATGCTGTAAATTAGGGGTGGGCAAACTACGGCCCCCGGGCCGCATACGGCCCGCCATTGGATATTTTGCGGCCCTTAAACACATTTATCCATATTAGAAAATATACTGTTATAGTGTAAGTCTTTTAGAAATATAATTTATTTCAGAAGTTATCTACATTATGTAAAACTACCTTTGTTTACAATAAAAATATTTAATTGATTACTTACCGAGAATTAAACAAAAATATACATAATATTATATGTGGCCCTCCAATAGCTTTACAATTTTCAATGTGGCCCTCTGCACAAAAAGTTTGCCCACCCCTGCTGTAAATAAAAAACTGAGAAAGGAACAAGCAGGATTTTGCAGAGGATGGAGTTGCCTAGGACACATATTTGTTCTCTGAAACATTATAGAGTAATGCACAGACTGGCGAAGCAAACTATATATCAACTTTGTAGACTTTGAAAATGCATTTCATAGCATACATCGTGAAAGTCTATGGCGTATTATCTCTCTCTCTCTCTCGCGATCACCACCCAGACCGATGTACCATATCTCCCCATAAATTCTATTCATGTGGAAATCTGATTCATGCAGCCTTAGCATTGGTATATTTTACGTCACATCTTCAGCACCATTTGGAGATCTGGTGCTTATCCTTCTGCGATGTGTCCGGTTTCAGTCAGCGTTTACTCGGTTCGATCTCCGTTCTGTAGCCATCTAGTGTTTTTGGGGTAGCTAGCCCCACGTCCAACCTCCTTAGTCGCCTCTTACGACATGCGTGGCATGTAACAGTGGTTCTATTCTTTACACCCCAATTTGGGCTCAGGTAACCACTCGGGCGATGGCGTATTCTAAGATTGTATGGAATTACACTGTGTTTTATAAACATTATAAAAAGCTGCTATAGCAAATTTGCATGCAGTGTTGAAACCTCCGAGCTTAAATTTGAAGTCAAAACAGACTTGAGACAAGGATGTGTAATGTCAGCCCTACTATTCAATATTGTCATAGATTGGGTGATGCGTACAATAACTGAAGATAAGGCAAGAGGTATCAGATGGACTCTCACATCCACCCTGGAAGATCCAGATTTTGCTGACGACATCGCACTTCCATCTCACACACACATAAAGATATCAAGGGAAAGACTTGCCATCTTGGTCAGTACAGTGAGATGGTTGGACTGCCGTCTTGGTCAGTACAGTGAGATGGTTGGACTGCCGTCTTGGTCAGTACAGTGAGATGGTTGGACTGCCGTCTTGGTCAGTACAGTGAGATGGTTGGACTGCCGTCTTGGTCAGTATAGTGAGATGGTTGGACTGCCGTCTTGGTCAGTACAGTGAGATGGTTGGACTGCCGTCTTGGTCAGTACAGTGAGATGGTTGGACTGCCGTCTTGGTCAGTACAGTGAGATGGTTGGACTGTCGTCTTGGTCAGTACAGTGAGATGGTTGGACTGCCGTCTTGGTCAGTACAGTGAGATGGTTGGACTGAAAATCAATCAGAAGAAAACAGAGATAATGACTCTGAACATGGCAACCCCAGCACCAGTCAAACTAGAAGATAAAATCCTCCCAAATACAACTACTTTCACATACCTTGGAAGTGTTATCAGCAACGAAGGAGGCGCAGGATATGGCATTGAAAGCAGACTGAGTAAGGCACGGAGTGCGTTCATGACCCTTCAGACAGCCTGGAAATCTGCCAAATACAGCATTAGAAACAAGAATATGACATATGATTTAAATTTGATAATAGAAAGCTGCGATATATATATATATAATATATATCACAGCTGCGTGATATCAACTTTGCTATACGGATCGGAATGCTGGAGAATGACAGAACAAGATATGTCCAAACTCTCCACCTTTCATACAACTTGTCTGCGAAAAATCTTACGTGTGTTCTGGCCAAATACTATCTCTAACCAAGAACTGCTCACACGATGTCAGCAAGATAATATGAGCACCATCATCTAAAGACGACGCTGGAGATGGAACGGGCATGTGATGCGAATGGATACTAGCTCTGACACTCTTAAAGTGTCTCTGAAATGCTTCGATATAGACAATACGTGCTGGGAATCCCTTGCGCAAGATCGCCAAATGTGACGCTGTAACAACAAAAGAGGAACCCGAATAGCTGAGAATCATCGTATTGTTGAGTCACAGAGAAAACGAGCAGCGCGAAAAGACAGAGCACACAACACGCACATGTCTAACCTTGTTCATGTATGCCCCACCTGTGGTCGGGGATTCTGTTCTAGGTTTGGGACTCAACAGTCACCTCCGCACACACCAGAGAGGTGCAACAGTACACGTCTGAGATTGTTGTCATCATCGCTTGCGATGGACGGCTATTATTATTAGCTCTGACACGAAAACTGCACTGAAATGGACTCCAGAGGGTAAACGAAAACGTGGAAGACCCAAGACAACCTGGAGGAGAACGATAGAACTGAAAGAAATGAATCGTAGCTGGAACACAATACAGAGGAAGGCCATGAAAAGAGAAGAATGTTGTGCGTTTCTTCTTTGCGTTCCCTGGCCTAGACTGATGAACCAATTTTTATCATGAATTTTACTGTTGTTTTTGGGACTCCGTTTCTCCGTACAGCTTTTCGCGAAGCTCTGTGTGTTGTGGCCAGTACTCTTTCCTTATACCTGCTAAACGTTGACAGTCTTGCAAGACGTGTTCTGCCGTCATGTCCGCCATATTGCAGGGGCACAGGCTAGTTGTGCCTATTTTAAATTTATGGAACATGTGGGCTCGGAGCTTGTTGTGGCCGGTACGAAGGCGAAGTATGGCAACTTGTTCACGTCGAGAGAGACCATAGTATCCGTCACTGGCTGTGTGCTGAGGGTGGTCTTTTGCCCATTTGCTACTAAAGTGCGAACCGATGGTTGTTTTGACTTCCTCATAACCGATCTCGAGATCAGTCTGAGGTAGTCGCCCGCCCTCTTTGGCTAGCTTGTCGACTGCTTCGTTTCCTAACGTTGCAGTGTGACGGTATCCACTGGATGACGGTGCGTTTGAGTGAACTCGTTAGTTCAGCGAGGGGCGTTTTGAGCTCATTCATCTCAGTTTTGCCAACGCATTTCAGTGCCGTGATGACCGATAGAGCATCGGTGAATATCACGACCTTGTTGAGTGTAGTGCTTCTTCTCTCCAAGATCATTTCGGCCGCCGCTTTGATTGCCTCTGCCTCTGCTCGGTAGTTATTCGAGTATTTGCCAGTGGCAATCGCTTTCGTGACTGTTTCTTTCTTTGAGATTTTAAGCACTATTCCTCCTCCGCCATCGCTTATTGCGTTATTGGCCGATCCGTCCGTGTATACGTGCGTCCACTCATTTTCAGGGTACTCTGATTCTATGTGTTCTTCTGTTGCAATTTTTCTCTCGAGGTTTTTTGGTCTCTTTGTTCAGTATGCCTGGGATTGATTCCCTTAGTTCTGGCATTGTGCGTTTGTTATGCCCTGAACATCAAGGGCGTAACAAGCTAGAGAGAGAGAGAGAGAATTTGCTTTCATGAAGCAATTTTCGTTGTTTTCAAATTAATGTACAATTTAAATAACCATTTTGAAAGATTATGACTTAGAATAGTAGAAAAAAAAAATAAAAAAATGTCAAAGCGTTGCCATGGAAACAATACAAAATGGCCGCCAAAAACAAAATTTCAAATCCCTAAGGCTCTGAATCTAATGAATGTAAATTAATTATGTTTTCACTCTAAGGTGCACAATTGTAATATCTAAAATATTACACATGATGTTTAGGATATACGAGTATTAAATATTAAATTTTTATAAATTGTTTGGTAAAAATTACCTCAAAATTCGGTCAAAAATAGCTGTTGGGGGTTTACCCAAAAATTCATAAAAATGTAACAAACCAAAAAATACATTTAAAATCAAAAAATAATTTGTTTACATGTGTATAACAACAGTGCTAGTGGTAAACTAGTACCGCTGCGATATCAAAGGGACCGGACCAGACTAGAGTCTAAATGTCTGACAGGACAAGATGAAAGATCATTTGAAGTCGCCCGAGTGGTTACCGGGGCCCAAATTTGGGGTGTAGAGAATAGAACCACTGTTACCTGCCATGCATGTCGTAAGAGGCGAATAAGGAGGTTTGGCTGAAATCGGATGCATGTGTCCTAAACGTGTAGAAGTCTATGCGTTTAGGGGCCTACCAAACCAATGTGCAACGTATACACGTTCTTGGCAAAGATCAAACATTCACAAAGGGTGATTAAAATTGGGCGTAAAGAACGAACGCAAAGAAGAAGAAGATCATTTGAAGTTTCCAGCAGTCTGAGAAACTGGAGCCAGCTTGACTGTTGGTGTGGTGTAATAATAACTCCATCGATAGAAGATTGTCATTTATATATAAACCTTTGGAGGTTCGTGGCAGAAAAATGTATTTAAAAGTGGGTCCACGGTAATGCAAAAGTTTTGGAGCTGCTGTTCTGAAGCATCAGCTGAGAGTCGGACACAACAACGGCCACAGTAACGGTCCCAGCCTCCATCGTCACACCACAAATAGTTTTCCTGTATGCTACCCTCGCTTTGCAACGACCCAACCATACGCACTAGCCAGGAAACCCAAGCTTGACTTCACACCACGTTACAGATTACGCACATCAGCTATTCTTTGATCACGTTTGATCTGTCATTATTGATTGGCTTTCAACTATTATCAATCAATCAAGTGACATGCCTGCCGGCGTAGGCGATCATGTCTCTCCACAACTATCACTCTCTCTCTCTCTCTCATTGGTGCAATTCATCATTTCTGACCTCGATCTTATGTCGCACCACGATGTCAGACCATCCAACTTCTCCCTCGTCTTTCACGATATCTCCTTCCCTGTATTTTACCTGTTCTTAACAAATGTTCTAAACCTTTTCTTCGCATTACATGCCCGAAGAACCTTGATTGTCTGATTCGTATTCTTTTGATAATGTTTCTCTGTGTGCAGGCCTGGCCTGTTTTAAAACCTCCTCATTTGTTTTCTTTGCTGTTTATGGAATTTTCATCATTCTTCTGTAAAAACCACATCTATGTGTCTTCCAATAATCTTATTGAATGTTTGTTCATTGTCCATGATTCGCTGCCATACGTAAGTATTTGTTCAATATATCACTTGAGTAGTCATGTCCGCAGTGTCATTGGCAGTGAATTCACACATAGTGTGATTTTTCATTTTCATAAAAGTTGCTTTCGCTTGAGCTATTCTACTCCTTATCTCTGTTTTACATCTTCCATCTGATGTTAGGAATATTACCAGATACTTGAATCGATGGTGGTATTTTCATGTTTCTTGGAGATAACCTCCGTTTTCTTTATATTCATGCTTAATATTTTCTTTTCCCTTTCTCTCACTATCACATCTATCAAGTCTTGTAGATCTTGTTCATTTGTCCAGCTATTATATATAAACAAATATAAAACATCATCATCAAGTAGCTTGTCACTTCCGAAACTTGGCTCCCATGACAGCAGTCCTAAAAACTCTCTGTTCTGTGCAAGTTTACCGGCGTCAGCAGCAGTCATTCTCAGATCGTCAATGACATCTTGCACCCATCGTCTTCTAGATCTTCCTCTCATACTTCTTCCAGGCACCATTCCCTTCAAAATTATCTTCTTTAGACACTCATGTCGTTTGATGTGTCCTAAATATTTAATTTTCCTTGATGTTATACTCTTTAATAGCCAACACTTGTTAATATCAAGCTGTTACAGAACAGAAGCATTTGTTATTTTCTCTGTACTCTTCTGTAGCATTTGCATTCGAAGGTATTAATGATCTCCGCCGCTTTGTCAATGGTCCATGTCTCACAACTATATGTTGCCAAGGGAAAAAACACACAGGCTCTTAAACACTATATTCAAAACACAGACATAATTTTTTAAATCGTGTTTCCAATTTTATTAGGAGAATCTAGCATTGACACAATTTTGAACACATATTGACCATGTCATATAAACAGGAAATGACGCTACCAGCAATATGGCGCAAATGACAAGTATATACATCATCAACGTAATACGCCTGTGTTAATCTACTACATCTGTTTCGGCAATGGATATTCTAAATGTATAAATTCTACAAAGTGCTGAAATAACAGCGTATCTTGAGTCTTTGAATAATTACTGTATTTTCTTTCCAGTTTGTATTGTATTTCGGATTGTCAGAGTTGCAAGTCTTTGGTTTAAATTATAGCTCTTGGATTGAAAACAGTTGTTATTCTTGTGATAGGACGTGTGTACTTATAACCAGAATGCAGAATTATCAACAATATTTATCGCTTCCATTGCATCATCAGCTTCCACCAATAGCACCTACATCAAATCAGGTAAAACTGACCTCTACTGTTGTATCATTTGGTGAGACGAAAGGGGGAGAAAGTTTAGCAAATAAAACTCACCCATCTACAGGATTTCTAACAGTAAAGCCTCCTATTTCTTTGGTATATCAAATTAATCCAAATAATTATACTCACGGATTTAACAGTTCTGGAAAAATGATCGGATCCAACCAGGAAATCCCATATCCATACGCCAATACAAAATACCATGACATTCCTTTCATCAAAACCATAGGTTGGTACACACCGGAGGTTTCTTGTCATGCTGACATCAACGAGATCATGAAGAAGAGAGAAGCTGATAACACTCAAGTTGCCCCTACAAGCGTCTCAGAGACAGCCGAGTACTTTACCGCAGCAAACGATGAAGGGTATACAAAATGGGCTGCTAAAAAAACTCAAGAGCAACAGAATACGCTCGAGAAAAAAGCACAGCTAAGAATTGTACCTCAAGATATTAAAGCTTTACCTGGCCACGTTAATCCGTCCACCACAGAAACAACAAATGAATGTTACGGACAGTACCTTGACCTCAGACCAAAATATCCTGCAGTTTATCCCCTTCCGGCAAAAATTCCGACAGCGCCTCTACAGGTTCTGGTCAAGTTTCGACATTCGAATATGTCTGATCATAGTCTCATCCCTGACCATGCATTTGCTGTAGATCCCAGAGAAATGGTCAACAAAGACGGATGCTACACTAGAGGTGTTCATGGATCAGTTTACTACCCTCAGGGACCAAGTCCTCAATCAAAAACAGCCTTCACTTTTCGGCAAAATGAAGTAATTCTTGGGCAGACGGTTGGGGAAAGAAATAAAGGTTTTACTTGGCCTGTATTCGCGCCCACAAGTCTTGAAATCAACCGACCACTCTCTCGATGCGTGTCAGTTGTAGCAGGCGTTGACGGAAAGAAGAAATTCAGAACTTTAGTACAAGCTAGAACTGTACCATACATCTATAACAGATATATGTCTTACACAGCCGTACCAAGCAAGGACCATGATACAGAACCAAATCCAGCTAATCTTCAACACAAACAAATGTGCGTACCCTTTAATCCCCACCAGCCCACTAATCCCCATTGTGATCCATGTAACTTGAAGTTTATTAACCCCCAACTATTGCCTGTACCTGTTGAACTTCGGAAACCACCATCTTGTTAATTACTATCCCCCACAATACAAATCGAAATATATTATCTACGAGGATTTTAATAGAGCGAGCCATCGTTATTTAATGAATTTCAGCTTTTTCAATTATTTAGTCGTTAACTGTCGTTAACTGCCTGCAGTACTGCTTTTTAAAGCGGTGTAGCACAGGTCGGACGAGAACCTGAGGAATTTAATGATCGCATAGCTAGTGAAGTCGTCGCGAAGCTGTTCAAGATAGGATTTTTCATTTCTGCCTATAACAGAAAAAAATCTCTGGCCTTACCGTGAATTGAAAACTTGTATCCCGCATGGGAGTCGCACTCTAATCCATTCGGCCTGGCGTTCCTCGCTAAATTTAGAGATCATCCAGAAAGCTCACAAGTTCTTGTCATATGTGTCCGTCTTAAAGATATGTCAAGTTCTTCTTTACTATTATCTTATCTTAACCACATTTGCCGTGAAGAGTCGTGGGAAGAGTTAGTTTCTATCATGTGCCAGGTGTGTTGCGCTTGACGTTGTCAGTCCATGCTTTCGCAGGGACTCTGAGATGTTATCTATCCATCGTGTTCTTGGCTTGCCTCGTGTTCTGCGCCCTGATTGTCGATTATTATAGGCACGTGATGGTAGTAAATGTGGTTACATTCTCATTAGATGGCCGAACCATTTGATTCTTTGCTTCTCGATGTACTGTATGCATGGTATAGTACCAACGTTGCTTCTGATATTCTCGTTTCTCACTCTATCTCTCCTTGTAACGTTGACATCTTTTCGTAGACATCTCATTTCACATGTTGTAATCTTTCTTTCTTGTGTCTTAGTCACTATTTTCTTTAGTATTTCTAGTAAAACGATTTTCAATGTAAAAAAGGTGAAAGGTCTGTCCTACCAATGCAAGGTGGAGGGGCTGTCTCCTTATAGTCACCTTGTATGCAGTCTGACTGCTTCTTCGAATGCTCTATATCGACCACTTGTTAACCACTCTGTGTGATTTCTATGTGATCTGTGCCTAAGAGCGATTGTACATTGTATCATTTATGCGCCTACAAGTAGGCCAGCATATCCTATTTCTGCTATGCTTTTTCATTTACTAGGGTAGCTACCCTAGGTTCTACATCACACGTCTATTACGACATGCTTTGTAGGTCACAGTGGTACTATTTTTACTTCCTTAAGGACCCGGCACCACACGGGCGACAGTCTGATTGATTGACAGTTCTATCCATTACTTCATATGACGTAATAATCACTAATTTTAAGTCAGATCACACCTTCTTTCCAAGGACAAACTTGGCGACTTTCATGGCGAAGTTTCATAATGGATTTGTATTTTCCAATATTAAACGAAAGCTGACGTGGGTTTACTGTGTTCATCCTCCGCCGTAAAAATTACAAGTTGGTCATGTCAAGTTCCTCTATACTCTACACACGTGTTCAAATGTTCTAGGCAAGAGAGCCATCCCGTGCTGAGTCCCTTTGTTTTTACATTGTGTGTCAGTCGACAGAAAACTGCACATACTAGTTCTCTATCTTCAAGTCTGTGGGCGTCTGTAGCTTCAGCTGTAGCGAACTCGATTACAACCCAAGCGTACCTGGTTCAAACTTCACAGCGGGCAATTTTTTAAGCAAATTCGTTTCCGTGGATTTTTAGGAACGGTAAAAATATACCTAACCGTTCAGAAAGCAATGGAAACTACTGAACGTGTAAGTGGTGGCTAGAAAACTCAACGACTAGTTTACTGTGATTGATGGTTACGTTCTGTAAAGAATATGCCACGATTTTCATTTGAACTTCAGGTCTAATCAGTTTCTACTGGCTTCGTTCAAACTACACAAATGTCATGCATCTTGTCCGATATCTCACAGATTTGTACACATTGGCTACTGGTAAGGTTTCACACACAGAAAACCACACTTTGTAGTACCAGATCTATTCAGTTATACTGTAGCATGACTGTGGGGGTCTCTATGGGGGTCTCTATAGGGGTCTCTGTGGGTGTCTCTATGGGGGACTGTGGGGGTCTCTGTGGGGGTCTCTATGGGGGACTGTGGGGGTCTCTATAGGGGTCTCTGTGGGGGTCTCTATGGGGGTCTCTGTGGGGATCTCTGTGGGGGTATCTGTGGGGTCTCTATGAGGGTCTCTATGGGGTCTCTATGGGGGTCTCTATGGGGGACTTGGGGGTCTCTATGGGGTCTCTATGGGGGTCTCTATGGGGGTCTCTATGGGGTCTCTATTGGGGTCTCTATGGGGGTCTCTGCAGGTAGAGGTTATCTGTTCATCTCTGTCCCAAAGGAACGGGGTCTCTGTGGCTAAGTGGTTAAGCCCTTTGCCTTGTGAGTTGAAAGTATTGGATTCGAATCCGGACCACGTCATTCTGTTCACGAGTGCAGTTTTTCCAGAGACCCCTAGGATTGTTGCTGGAGCTACGAAGTTCGTGCTTTGTGCAATACTCTCGGCAGGTGGCGTGCCATTTCTGCGGAGAGGGACCGACTCATATGGGGTAAAACCCGGTGCAATGAAGTCAATCCTTCGGCTTTAAAAAAAAAAGTACCAGGTACGCTCCCTCGTAGAGCCACCTGGATATTTTTACAGAGATCCCTGATTGATCTGAGAGTAGGTGAGATCGAGTACCTAGTCCTATCGTAGCCGCCCACAAATATGAAAGTCCTGTGTTCAATTTGAGCACGTAAATGAACCATTGGTAGTTCAAAATCGAGAAGAACAGGCTGAAAAGCCGCTGCCCAGGCAAAATTTATTAGAAAATATTAAATATAAAATTCTTACCAAAATATACTCACCATCTTCAAAATTACTTCGGGGACCCTCGCCGGTGCTGCGGAGTTCGCGCACTGCAGCTGAGATCTCCCTGTGTAAGAAAGAGATCGTAGCACACATCGTTACTCACCGAAGTGCAATCATGATGGTCCTATCAATCAATCAGTTATACTGTAGCATGCTGCCAGTTCTTAATAATGATCAAAGGGGAGACAAACAGAGATGACTTAAATCTTCTATCTACTGAAGTGGTTAAGGCCCTTGTTCTATCAATCAAATGATTATCGAGGTTCTGTTCCAGAATCACAGATGCTCCATTTTTCCTGCTGAAAATAAGGTTCCTAGATTGCTGAATTACGTAAGAGAATGAAAACATGACCCACTCCACCTTCAAATGCTAAGGCTTAGTACTGTGATGTGTTTACAATTATGTGTTTGTTATGTAGGTGATTGAAGTCTCTTTAAGCTGAGGCACGCTCTATTCAACCTAAGGATGAACCTTATATATATCTATCTATTCCCTAATCCTGTTTCGCCTTTCAGCGTCAGGTCGAAAAAAGGAGACACCTTTAGTGAGCCTCTCTATGCGCCTTGTCTTTCTTTCTCTTCCCCACTCCTGATTTGCCTCACAGCTTCAGGGTAAGAAGAGTTTTCTAGAACCGGTTTTTATGTGCGCTTCGTAAACAGTGTCTTTTCGTCGCCTCTGTTATCTCTGATGTCCATCTTTTGCGTGGCCGGCCTTTTGCTATGCATCCACTGTATTGGAGCAACATTGCTCTTTGTGGTGCACTGTCTGATGGTAATCTGCTCATGTGGCGAATCATTTAATTTGTTGTTCTTGATGAAGTTCAGTACTGATGTTGTACCCACTTTTTCCTGATGTCTTCATTTCTAAACCAATCTCTTCTTGTTACATCCAGCATTCTGCGTAGACACTTCAACTTCATCTTTGCCGTGACTAGTTTACTTCTATCATTTGATGTCAGCGTTCAGGTTTGGCACTGATAACATAATGTGGGGAGAAAGATTATGTTGAACAATCCTCTTAAAAAACACACACATACGCACAAAGCCAAACAAAGCACATTAAAAAACATACACATACACGCAAAGTCAATTAAACATTAAAAAAACACACACATACACACAAAGCCAAACAAACCACATTAAAAAACACACACATACAGGCAAAGTCAATTAAACCACATTAAAATCACACACACATACACACAAAGCCAAACAAACCACATTAAAAACACACACAAATGTACACACTCGTAACGAAAAAAAGCACAACCAAAAATACATTGCGAAAAAACACACCCTGAAATACCAAGCATACCAAACATACAATCTCTTACACAACACAAACAGAATCCTAAAAGTATATAGACATACACACAAAACATATACAAACACACACAAAATTAAGTAACGAAAAAAATATCTCAGAAACCATATAATAACACACATTATAAATACACAATAACTACACACATTCACAAAGTTATAAAAATAAACAAAACTAACTTTAAAAAATAGGCAAAAAAAATTGACATAGTAAATATTCAACAAATTTCCGTTACTAAGATATTTGTTTACATTCGCTATCTAAAATTGTGAAACAATTTCCGTATTTTATTAACAAAACAATTTAATGAGACATCGTTGAGATTTTCCAAAAATAATTTAACATAGAAATATTGTTTGCAGCTTGGCGCTGATGGTTATGACTAGTACAACTAGTCTTGTTTTGTCTTGTCTTATCCACATGTGACATGAAGCGTTATGGGGAGTTTCAATTTTTTATCTTGTGCATTGTGTGTTGCATCTGTAGTTATTAGTCTTTGATGTCGCAAGATATATGTGGTAGTCTCAGTGTTCTTTACTCCCCTTGTGAGCCTCGGTAATACACGGGCGAAATAAGACATTGTAAAAACAACAGCGTATACAATGGCAACCATTATGAATACAATATGTAATCTCGTCATCTTTTGGGATATCATTCTATCCTCGATAATATTTGCGCCAATTAAAACCATGCTTACACCATTATGAATACAATATGTAATCTCGTCATCTATTGGATATCATTCTATCCTCGATAATATTTGCGCCAATTAAAACCATGCTTACACCATTATGAATACAATATGTAATCTCGTCATCTATTGGATATCATTCTATCCTCGATAATATTTGCGCCAATTAAAACCATGCTTACATCATTCATGCTAATAAAAAAGTAGGAAGATTTTTCTAATCATGAACTGTTAACAATTGTTAACGAATATTTTTTTCTGAATTCCTTCTGGAGTTCTCTCATCATAGACTGGTTATTGTTACTTGATTTTTTTTTTCAACAAAAATATTTCATGCATTTTATTTTGTTTTGTTTGGTGTTTGAACTTGTACAGATGCAATTTTTTTAATTGGCTGTCAATGTTCGTCCATTGATTATTGTTGAAAAGTTTACTCATTCAATTTCAGGTATTTTAATTTCAGGTATTTTTAATTTCAGGTATTTCAATTTGAGGTATTTCAATTTCAGGTATTTTAATTTCAGGTATTTAAATTTCAGGTATTGTAATTTTAGGTATTTCAATTTCAGGAATTTCACTTTTGTTATTTTTGAGTGTTTAGTCAGTGGGAAGAAAATGCACGGATGTTGTAAACGAAGTTCGGTAAGAAGTAGAGTTGATAGTATAGCTAGACAGGATATGTACTGAAATACACAAGGAAAGTGGTAAAGAGAAAGGCATTAAACACACACGTAGGTAGATCTGGATACGTACAAGAAAAGAGAGAAATCTAAATGGGGAGAAGTAGTTTTACGCAGCACGACTTGAAGTGGTTCCCTCCCCCGTTCACTCGCTTGAATTCGCACGTAGCCATTGGCGCCTAAATATGGCTTCTCAGACTAATTTTACGCGAAGGATTGCGTTTCTTATCACCATCGTTTCTTGTCATTCAGGCGAACTTTACTTCGTGTCCAGAGGTACTTGTAATTTAGATTCTCAAGTAAAGGGTTTCTTTACTCCAACTACTTGTGTACACCGCGAATTATTGGCTCAAGCTGGCTTCAAACCCCGTAACTCTCAATGCACTTGACCACTAGTGCTGGGTGTTTTAAACTTGGTTATCGAAGACCCCACTGATAGTATAACTAGACAGGCCATGCTCTGAAACAAACATGGAAATAGGAAAAACGAAAGCCATAAAGTACGCACGAAGATAGTTCTGGAGGTATCAAGCGAAAGGGGAAAAACACTTTAGACAGAGTTAGGTAGTTTTATTCATTACAATTAGAGATTAAATCGACGTTTCCAACAGATGGTCTTTATCAATGACAAGATAACAGACACAAGCATAGTTGAAATATGATGGTACAGTTCTGATTATCTACTGAATTGAAAAACTGGTTGAATTAATTTTAGGAAATATTTTCCCATTGCAGGTGTATGTACAAATTCAGCTGCAGTTTACTTAATTATTAACATATTTTTATGAGTAATTTACCATTTTGTAGGTAAATGAATTTTCTTTAAAATCATTTTAAAACAAATAAATAGTAGCGAATCCAGCGGCTTATAAGAGTCAACCAGTTAAGCCACCACTCAAGACACTAATACATGCATCGCATGCAATAAGAAGAATGAGAAGTCATGAAAAGAATAACAGGACAGAAAACAATATCAAGATTGTTGGAAAACTGTGTACAAGGATGCAGCGAAAGGTTACTAGTAAATGTAATAAGGCTCCCGTTGTTATGCCTCGTGGTTTATTGGGGAAAACATTGTATTTTTCTTTGACAAACGGCACACGATGTTGTTAACATCACTCAAGCCGCTATTACTATACATTGCTTTTATAGTGTCCATTTGAGGCTGGGTCGATCCAAGAGCCGTTTTCTTCTTCTTAGTGGCTCGGTTATACGCCTAATCCACTATTGAACAAGACAGTGAGTTTGAGACCTGTCAGGTTCGCCCCAATCTTAGTTTTAATTTCGACTTGATGTGGTGATATGTTTCTCATCTTCGATAAGAGAGGAAAGTCGTGGGCGTCTCTAATGGAGAAAGTGTTAAGAATTTTGCCTGTTGTTCTAAAGGTTGTGGGTTTGAATCTGGACTGAGTCACATGTGCCATTTTCCATGAGATCTCTAAGATTATTGCTGGAGCTACGGAGTTTGCGCTTTGTGCTACGATCTATTCAAGGTGCTGTGCCAACTGGGATGGAACCATAGGGGAAAAAAACCGGTACATTGAAGCCACTCCTTCGTCCCTTTAGAAAGTCGTAGATGAGATGCTACTGTCTGTTCACCTGTTTTTCTCGCTTCCGGCCACCTGTTGACACACTCAGACAACCGTTTAACGTATTTCTGGTCGTTGTAAGTGATTGCTGAGAGAGCCATTTACGGTTAGAAACATTCTACTCCAACTGAGAATCAAACCGAGACCCATCTCTAGAAAACTAATGCACTAATCACTGTACTATTGCGGATCAAAAAAAGATTACTCATGAATATGACATTCCAAGAAAACATATATGGCGGACAACAATAACATTTCTTGATAAGCTCTTTGAAAGTCTATACAACATTCAGATTCCAACTTCCTTCTTTGTGCTTGTTCACATGAGGATCAACATCATTTTCATGTCTACTTTGTGTTATCAGAGCCAAACATGGACAATGAACAAAGCACACTCGCAAAAAACAACTACATGTGAAATGCGATGCCTAACGAAAAGTTACCAACAACACCAGAAAAGATAAGAATCACCAACATCAGCATAAGAAAGAAAGTTGGCGCAGACCATTGCTAGAATTACATTGAGAAACAAAGAATGAAGTGGTTCGGTCACCACTGTAACCAAACTCCACAGTATACAGAGTCTTCTACAACAGAACATCAGGAAAGAAGGCTAGAGAAAGACTATAAAAAGATTGTGAGATAACTTAGAAGAATCCTATAACAAAACAAAATTAACAATCACCTAACCCATTATAGCAGCGCAAGACAACAAAAAGAAAACAATGACACTAGACAACAACCCGGCAACAGTGTGAGACAAAAAAGAAGAATATTAACATCTGAGAATGTTTACAGAAAAGTAACAATAATACAGAACTTCGATTTGAACGATAGATTTAACAACTTCCATATTGATATTTCCTTCTGGGAGGAATTACAGTAATTAGTAAGCGTTTAACTCGGACACAAGAGGGACTTGAGTTAAATCTCATATTCGATGTTCCCAATATGAGGTAAGAAATTGGACCCCTACCTCCACACAATAGAGCCTAGAAATGGGAAGTGAGAGGCACTTCATGCCATACGGTCTGAAATGGATACAGGCCATTTTTGTATATTTCTTATTAATATTTCCAGTAGGTCTATTTTGCGAAGTGGTTAAGATGTTTGCCTGCCCTTTTGGGGGTTATAGGTTTCGAATTCTAACACAAACACATGTGCAATCTTTTCATGAGATTCCTAGAACTATTGCTTTAGCTATATAATTCGTACTTTGTGCAATATTCTATGTGGACGGTATGCCATTTTTTCCGACAGGGCGGAGCCATATGGGGAAACTCGATACAATGAAGTTAACCCTTCACCTTAACCCTTATTTTTTAAATTAATATTTTCACCAAATATTAAGTATATTCAGAAAGCAATGACAAACTACTTGACGTATAAGTGGTGTCTAGAAAATCAACAACTCTTTTACTGTGGTTGGGGGTGACGTACTGTTAACCATTATGTTCATTATTTTTTCATTAAGTTATTGAGTTGGAAAGATGACTGGTTACTAAATCATTTTTATGTTACGTTCAGACATTTCCACTAAAGTTAGCCATGTTTGTGAATATTATTTGTGTGTGTTTTTATCAATGATTGATATTAAATTGTTATTTATAATTTCATTTCAATGACTTTGTTTCATTAAACTTATTCAGACTGTGTTGTTGTTGTTTTTTGTGTGGAAATTCTATCTAGTTTTTCGAAATATATTTGTGATCATTAGCAGATTACCAACAGACAGTGAGCCTCAAAGACTAGTCATGACAGAGATGAAGAGTCTACGCAGAATGCTGGGAGTAACAAGAAGAGACCGGTTGAGAAATAAAGACATCAAGAAAAAAGTGGGTACAACATCAGTACTAGACTTCATTAAGAAACAACAAATTAAATGGTTCGGCCACATAAGCAGATTACCAACAGACAGTGCGCCTCAAAGACCAATGTTGCCCCGATACAGTGGATACAAAGCAAAAGGCCGTCCACGGAAAAAGATGGACCTCAGAGTTAAAAGAGGTGAGAGTTGAAAGACACTGTTTATGATGCGCACACAAAAGTCCGTTCTAGAAATCTCAAGTCAGACTAAGGCATCTCTCTAATATCAAAAGTGTCAGAAGACAGAAGAAACTGGCACACAAATCACCGCATGGCTTCTACATCCACCCTATCTCTTTAGACTAGTGGTTCTCAACCTGTGGTTTGCGACCACTTTGGGGGTTGAACGACCCTTTCACAAAGGTGATAATAGCAATGATGATAACAATGATGATAGCAATGATGATAACAATGATGATAACAATGATGATAACAATGATGATAACAATGATGACGATATATCAAAAGAAGCAGAATGTTTATTTATTTTTAATATACAAAAGGCGTACAGCTCAGCACAGATTACAAAGTGAATAAATATTTGTTTGTAGAATTAGTGCAGATTTCTCTAAGTTTTCATGCCGTATCAACAGATGATACCAGGTTGGCGGTTGGTAGATTTTAAGTAATAAGGTATTGGTCTGATATCTTGTTTACTTTGCTGTGACTCTTGGCTGCAAGGAGGCAGATATAGCGGTGGTATGTACCTAGAGAAACGTACAGAAAAACGAATGAGAGACTGAAAGAAGAAGTTAAAGTAGATCAAAGTGGGAGGAAATTGGATATGAAAAGTCAAATACTATCAAATAATATTTTATAAATTTTAGGAGTTATCAGTTAGTTAGGACTATCTTCGTATCACTTCGGACATGTCCAGATGTACTCCGATCTCCGCCTCAACAAATCCAGCAGTGTCCAGCGACCCAACACACGAATTCGATGTTGATTAATCAATCTGTTCGCATATTTGGTATGTTGTTCTTTTCGAGCTGTACCAATATCAACACTCATCTCTCAATCTGATCAACGACTGGGATTTACAGCCCTGAAACTCCTCTGGTCGAAAAGATTCTCTCACTGCGTTAAGAATATAATTTCGGTCGATTGCAGCTCCTTCTTATATCTTAGTCATGCTAGCACCTCTAACAGCTTGTTCATTGCCAGTGACTCTTGCGTGACCAGGGACTTCTTCTTCTTCTTCTTTGCGTTCATTCTTTACGACCAATTTTAATCACTCTTTGTGATATGTTTGATCTTTGCCAAGAACGTGTATACTTTGCACATTGATTTGGTAGGCCCCTAAACGCATAAACTTCTACACTCTTAGGAGATGTGCATCCGATTTCAGTCAAACCTCCTTAGTCGCCTCTTACGACATGCGTGGCAGGTAACAGTGGTTCTATTCTTTACACCCCAAATTTGGGCCCCGGTAATCACTCAGGCGATGTGACCAGGGACAAAAATGAAGTGGATTGATCCTTGTCTGTACCAGTACCTCCATTCAGTTTCGTTTCACCATTCCAGTTTCGAATTTAGGAATCATACTCAATGAGTAGCGTCTGACCGAATGGAATAGAGCGCGGCTTCCATGCGAGAGAGACCCACGTTCAATTCACGGTAAGGCAAAACATTTTTTTCTGCTATGGGCATAAATGAAAAATCCTAATCTGAACATCTTCGCGGCGACTGTACTAGCCATGCGGCCATTAAATTCCTCAGGCTCTCCTTCCATCTGTCCCACACCGCCCTAAAAGCGGTACTACAGGCAGACGACAATGTTTCTTCTTCGTTTTTTTACGATTTATGGAGTCACAGTTTTTTTTTTTTTTTTTCGTCCGCTTTCAACTCAGACGAAGTTTCATCTCTGAAACGATTTGGTGAATCCGTTTTCAATTCTACAATGGAAGGCAATTGTAAATTACTTTACACTGCAGCCGTGGCTAATGTATTCTAATCTGATATTCCTCGCCATACAGGCAGATTTTCCGACTTCGAGGTCTCCGTTATCGTCCTGAGTAAGACCAGGACCTGAACAAATGCCGGACAGTAGGTCAACGAGCATGAGGCTTCGTGCAGCTCGCTCTATAACTACTCTACAGGGCCCCTATGGAGTCACAGTAAAAAAACACAAGAGTAGTTATGTGATGTCAACCACGTCATCGTCTCTGTAAACCCATTGTCAAACTACTTGTGACTATCGTGTATATGAGTATTATAATCATACAATAGCTTGTCCTGAACATAACTTTACCACCCCAACAATCCTTTGGAATTTCTCTCTCTCTCTCATAGGCCAGATGTCCAGATTATGTTGCTGTTATGCTCAAATCCTCAGACATCATGAACCTCTTCTCTGTTGTCTTCCTATTCTCCTCCGCCAGGATGCCTCCTTCCATAATGATCTTCTTCAACCCTTTGTGTCTCTTCATTTGTATAAAATACTTCAATTTTTTCATACTTATTTGTAGCATCAGCTAGTTTTCTTTGATTTCTAGTTCTTTCTGATATATCTATTTTGTTCTTTTCTCTGTCCATGGTATACTGAGGACACTTCTGTAACACTTATATTTAAAATTAAATATATGCTTCTCGTATAAGGTACTCACAGACGATGTACTAGTTTATCAGTTAAAGTATGTACCCTACCTTTGACAGGTAACTTGCACAAGGTACTCACAGAAGATGTACTAGTTTATCAGTTCAGGTATGTACCCTACCTGTGACCGGTAACTCGCGTAAGTTACTCACAGACCAGGTGCTAGGTTATCAGTTCAGGTATGCACCCTACCTTACAGGTAACTTGCGTAAGGTACTCACAGACGATGCGCTAGTTTATCAATTAGGTATCTATTTCCTCTGCCATCATTTACTTTTTATAGAAGTGTTAAGAGGGGTGGGGCGTAGTGACCTTGTGTAAGCTTGTCCATATGCGCTTTGAAAGCTGTTATTCATTTTGTTAAGGCTGTTCTTGATGCCGTCACTGCCCGTCTGCCCAGCGTGTTCGTAGCGCGTTGACTACGGGTGACTATCCCTCTGTGTGTGCGGGTTCAATTCCGGGGGATGGCAGAAAAAGCCACAGATTCCCAGATTTACGGTGTTCGTGGCACCGAACCGAAGGGTTACGATGTCCATGACACCGAGCCGAAGAGCCGAAAAGCTCAAGTGCTTCTGGATCGGAGAAAACAAAATGCCGTCGTTCTATCTTTTGAGTGGTCTTCCTCTTCCTCTGTATTCGCTATACCTTTTTTGTTGGCTCTCTGTGGTAGACGATACCAGGACATTCTTTCCAGGTGTCCAAACCAACAATTAAGGTAAACACTACATTAAATAAGTTAAACGCATTTGAACATAGATGTCTGCAAAAAAATTGATGAACATAAAATGGAACGAATTCAGAAGTGATGAAATTAGAGAAATGTCTGGTCAACCAATAGTAACAACTGTTATAAGAAGGAGAAGATGGAAATATGTTGGACGCATCTTGAGAAGAAATCAAAGAATATCAAAGCAGTCATTGATGTCGGATGCAAAGAGCTCAAGAAAGAGAGGACGACCTAGGGAAACCCTGGAACGAACTTTGCAGAGAGAGGCAAGAAATATCGGTCTAAGTTCCATGGAGGAGATTGAGCGAGTTGCCCAGGATAGAGCAGTATGGAGACATTACCTGCAGGCTCTATGTAACGTATAATGGTACGAGAAGAAATATTATTATTATACACCAAATTACAGATAACAAGCATAAGTCACTCACAGACGAGGTGCTAGTTTATCAGTTCAGGTATGTACCCTACCTGACAGGTAACAAGCAGACAGGTAACTACATGTACTTACAGACGTGGTGCTAGTTTATCAGTTCAGGTATGTACCCTACCTGACAGGTAACTAGCAGACAGGTAACTACATGTACTTACAGATGTGGTGCTAGTTTATCAGTTCAGGTATGTACCCTACCTGACAGGTAACAAGCAGACAGGTAACTACATGTACTTACAGACGTGGTGCTAGTTTATCAGTTCAGGTATGTACCCTACCTGACAGGTAACTAGCAGACAGGTAACTACAGGTACTTACAGACGAGGTGCTAGTTTATCAGATAAGGCATGCACCCGATCCTGGCCTTTTTTCAATTCCAGCCAAAACTGTAACGGATTCCTGGAATCCTGGTCTGTTTTGACACCACATATCCTTTGCCGCCGGATGGTAACGGTGGGTATTGGAGCATTGTAGTGCGGGAATGTACCTGGGTAGTCTTGGAATTGATTAAGTGTTAATTCCAGGTATTGCCTGCAAACGAAGGATACATACAGGTGTAGAGTGAGTATATGTTGAGTGAGTGAATGATAGCAAGTGAGTGAATGATAGCAAGTGAGTGAATGATAGCAAGTGAGTGAGTGAGTGAGCGAGCAAGTGAGTGAGCAAATGAATATGATTTATTGATTGATAGAACCATCATCGTTGCATTTCGGTGAGTAACCATTTGTGCTCCGATCTTTCTTACACAGGAAGATCTCAGCGACAGTGCACGAACTCCGAAGTGAGTGATAGAATGGAAGTGAGTGAGAGAATGGAAGAGAGGGGGAGAATGGGAATGAGTGAGAGAGTGGGAGTGAGGGATAGAATGAAAGTGAGTGAGAGAATAGGAATGAGTGAAACAATGACTGACAGAATGAGATTGCGAACGAGAGAGTGAGCACCTCTGAAGTCAGCATGGCCAGCGACTCCAGTCAAATGGTAAAGCAGGCTTTCAAGCAAAATTCAGTCAGAAGCGCCATACCTGGTGTCATGACTAACGCCCGAATTCACAGCGGGCGAGCGCAGAAGAAGAAAAGAGAGTGAACAAGTAAATGTTGAGTTATTTAGTGAGTGAAAAACATTCAGACAAAAAAATGAATAATAAAAAGAATTCAATATGGAAATGATGTATTAGTCTGATTGTAAATTATGACTTAATGACTGTAAAGTCATGCAGGTCAAACATCAATACTCTGCAGACTCAACAAACACTTATATAGACTAGGAAAAAGTCAAACAGCTCTCTCAGTGTCAGCAGGCGGAATAGACACCGAGCATATCCTGCAAACTACCCTCTCTGGTGAGCGAGAAGCAACATGTGGTCACACCCAGTCGACCTGAAAACTAAGCTTTGAGGAAACCTGAGAGACCTGAAGCTGACTGCCCAGTTTGTGATCCACAGTAAATTAAGCGCATGACCAGAGATCGCTGAAGAAGGAAATCTGACAGACCTGAAGCTGACTGCCCAGTTTGTGGTCCCAGTAAATTAAGCGCATGACCAGAGATTGCTAAAAGAAGAAATGAAGAAACTCAATACTGCCCTTTGGGATTATGGACCTTGTCTGCATCGCTTGTGGCGGTGGCAGGTAGGTGTAGGATCCAGAAGGACATCCCGAGAAATGTTATGAATTTCTTTGACTTTATAAAGACATCTCGATGTATGGATTTGTACATCATAAGTGATTAACCTGTAATGATAAGTGATTTCATATGCTATACATTTCAGTTGAAATATAGAACATTTTTAACTCCTTCAATACTACAAGCCACCTAATAAACCGTATTGGCGTTCTTGACGTATTCCTCTCCTCATGGAGCATACGACTTCAACAATTGTTCGCCACTTTCCCCAGAATTTGGCTGTTTTCTTTATGATACTCCAGGATAGTTGAGCACGCTTCAGTTCCTCACTTCGTCTACAGGTCTGTTTAGGACGTCATCTTTTCCGTTTTCCTTGCGGGTTCCAGTCAAGTGCTTGTCTAGTGATACTCGACTGTGTCTTCCGTAGGGTATGCCCAAACCATCGCCATTTTCTCCTCTTAACCTGGGTCATCATGGGTTCAAGAGACAATCCATATTGGCATTAATAAATTTCCAAAAGGCACACCACGAACGAAGACAACAGATGAAAACAAAATTGTTCACAAAATCTATCTCATTGCTTCGGCGCTTAACATCTCTCTCTCTCTCTCTCTTTGCCTTTTTACCCGGGTTGGGGCATAGGCCCTCAACCAACTCATGCCAAGTCTTCCTATCTCTAGCTATCTCCTGCAGCTCCCTCCAGCTCTTGCGCTTAACATGAGAAACGTATAACAGATTTTGTAAGAGCACCCTCGCTTAAAAAAGGTATTCTTGCCCGCCTGCCCAGCCTGTTCGTAGAGCGTTGGGTGACGGGTGACAAGCTCCTCGTGAGTGCGGGTTCAATTCCGCTGGCTGGAAGAAAGCCACAGGCTCTTCAGATTTACGGTGTTCGTGGCACCGAACCGAAGGGTTACGATGTCCATGGCACCGAGCCGAAGGGTTACGATGTCCATGACACCGAGCCGAAGGGTTACGATGTCCATGGCACTGAGCCGAAGAGCTGAAAGCTCATGTCCTTCTGGATCAGTAAAAAACCCACAAAAACCCGTTATTCTAAAATAGTGCGAGTACAAACGTAGCTTTAGCGTGCGTTGTGGGCATCTGTAGCTTAAGCGGTAGTGCGCTCTATTACAACACAAGCGTACCTGGTTCAAACTTCGCGGTGGGCAATTTGCAAGCAAATTTGTTCTGAGTATATTTTTACGAACGGTAAAAAATAAACCTCTCCATTCAGAAAGCAATGGCAAACTACTGAACGTGTAAGTGGTGACTAGTAACTCGACGACTTGTTTATTGTGGTTAATGGCAAAGTTATGTAAAGGATATACCACGATTAGATACTTAAGAGTTAATATGTCTTTGTCAGTTTCTATGCATGCATGTGTGTTGCCGAGGTTTTGATTGATTGATTGAAAGGACCATCATCATTGCACTTCTGTGAGTAACCATGTGTTCTGCGATCCCTTTTACACAGGAAGATCTTAACGGCAGTGCACGAGCTACGTAACACCGGTGACGGCCCCCGATGTCATTTGTAAGATGGTGATGTCTATTTCTCTAAGGTTGGTCTTGATGTTGTATCTCCATCTCTTACGTGATCTTCCTTTTTTTTTACAGTTTACACAGGCACTATTTGTGACTGCCCATCATGGGGCTTCTTCACAGATGCACTATCTGTTTTGCATATCATCCATGGTAAACTCAACAATCGTATCTCTACCAACAAGCGAGCTATACTTAATAACTTGTTGTTTGATATCCCACTGTTAGCATGCTGGGTAAATGATTCGGCCATATAAGCAGATTACCAACAGACGTTGCTCTCTCTCCTCTGCGATCACCGCCCAGACCGATGTACCAGATCTCCCATAAATTCTATTCATGTGGAAATCTGATTCATGCAGCCTAAGCATTCAAGTGCGCTTCAAAGAGCAACCACTAGTAACAACTGTTATAAGAAGAAAAAGATGGAGATATGTTGGGCATACGTTGAGAAAAATGATCAAAGAATACCAAAGCAGGCATTGAAGTGGGATGCAAAGCGTTCAAGAAAGAGAAGACGTCCTAGAGAAAAAAAACCTGAAATAAATTTTTCTGAGAGAGGCAAGAAATATCGGACATTTTTATAGGAGAGATTGAGCGAGTTGCCCAGGACAGAGTGGTATGGAGAAATTATTTGCAGGCCTTATGTAACGTATAACAGTACGAGAAATGTATATTCTTCTTCTTTCTTCCACAATTTACTTCTGTATAGAAGTGTTAGGGGGAAGGATATTGTGATCTTCTATGTGCTTCTTCTAATGCAATTTGTAAGCTGTTATTCATTTTATTAAGGCTGTTCTTTATGCCATCATTCCATCTTTTGCTTGATCTTCTTCTTGCTCTGTACTGAAACTCGTTATACTTTTTCTGTGTGGCTCTTTGTCTGTGGTAGGCGAAATCAAAGCATTCTTGCTAGGTGTCCTTCTCTCTCTCTCTCCTCTTCTCTCTCTCTATATATATATATAAAAATAATTCCTCTCGTACCGTTATAGTTACATAGGCCTGCAAGTAATTTCTCCATACCGTTCTATCCTGGGCAATTCGCTCAATCTCCTCCATGGAACTGAGACCGATATTTCCTGCCTTTCTCAGCAAAGTTCGTTTCAGGGTCTCCTTAGGTCGACCTCTTTCTTGAACCCTTTGCATCCCACTTCAATGCCTGCTTTGATATTCGTTGATCATTTCTCCTCAAGGTGTGTCCAACATATCTCCATCTTCTCTTTCTTATAACAGTTATCACTAGTGGTTGACCAGACATTGTTCTGATTTCATCACTTCTCCTGAATTCGTTCCATTTTATATTCATTATTTTTCGCAGACATCTATTTTCAAATGCATTCAACTTGCTTTCTATATCTTTAGTCATTTTCCAACTATATATACGCATTTTATATATATATATATACGTGTGCGTGTGTAGTGCGTGTGTAGTGGGTGTGCAGTGTGTGTGGTCTATATTTTTTGTCTGTGTACTGACCTTGGAGGTGCTGGACCAGGTGTATTTCCCAAAGTAGCATTCCCATGTCCTGTTTGTCTATTTAGAACCAGATTATTGGCATAGTTTGCTCCGAGCTGTTGGAAATGATTGTGCTCTTCGTTAGGGCCCACAGGGTGAAACCGAAAGTTGTCGGGGAGGCCCATATGGCGATACCGAGGTGGCCATCTCTCCACTCTGAAATATTTGATTAAATTATAATTAAATTGAACATATAGATAGCTCTGGCGTAAGTTATTGAGAAAAAAATCAGGGCATATCCTTTACAGGATGTAACCGTCAACCACAGTAAAGGATTTCGTTGATTTTGTTGGCACAAATACGTTCAGTAGTTTGTTATTGTTTTCTGAACGGTGATGCCTATTTTTACCTTTCGTAAAATTCCCACGGAAAAGAATTTGCTTCCAAAATGACTGCCCAGAGGTTTGAACCAGGTACGCTTGGGTTGTGATTGGGCTCCTACCGCTTAAGCTACAGATGCCCACTCGTTCTTTCTTGTCGTCACACTGCTCATGTTGTTCACAGTGTCTTTCGCTGTCTGTTGTTGCACATGTCGTCACACTGCTACCATGTTGTTGCACATTGTCCTGACGTGTCCCAGTCTCACACTGCTACCATGTTGTTGTCCAGTGTCGTCACACTGCTACCAGGTTGTTGCCCAGTGTCGTCACAATGCTACCATGTTGTTGTCCAGTGTCGTCACAATGCTACCATGTTGTTGTCCAGTGTCGTCACGCTACATGTGCTGCAAGTGTCGTCACTGCTACCATTTTGGGCCAGTGTCGTCACACTGCTACCAGGTTGTGCCATGTCGTCAATGCTACCATGTGTTGTCAGGTCGTCACAATGCTACCATGTTGTTGCACAGTGTCGTCACACTGCTACCATGTTGTTGCACAGTGTCGTCACACTGCTACCAGGTTGTTGCCCAGTGTTCTGTTTTTGTCTTGCGAAGCACTTGAGCTGAAAGCTCTTCGGCTCGGTGTCATGACACGTAACTCGGTTCGGTCCCAACACCGTAAATCTGGGGAACCTGTAGCTTTTCTGCCAGTCCGCGGAGTTGAACCCGCTCATACCGAGGACTTGTCACCCGTAGTCCAACGCGCTACGAACACGCTGGGCACACCGGCAAACAAAGCATTAAAAACCAGTACTATTTCGGTAAAATCGGGACGTCTGATGACACTGGTCTCACCTTCCATATCTTTTTTGTGTGCTACTCAAAAACACAAACTACATAATCACATGTATGTATGCATATTGTATGTGTTAATCACTAAGAAATCACATAAAAACATCGATAGAAATATCACTTACAAAAGAAACCATCAGAAAACTACAGACCTTTATAAATGGATGTTTACGTAGAATAGCAGGACTGAGATGGTATGATAAGATTACGAACGAGGAACTCAGAGAAAGAACTAAGCAAATACCAGTGGAGAAAGAACTCAGGAAGAGACACTTGCGATGGATAGGACACACATTGAGAAGACTGACCTGAAGCATTGCAAGACATGCACTGTTTTGGAACCAGCAGGAAAAAGGAGTAGGGGATAGCCTAGAATACCTGGAGAAGAGAACTGGAGACTGATATTAAAAGGATAGATCAAACATGGAAAGAATTAAAAGGGATGGCAGGATAGAGGAAAAACTGGAAGAAGTTTGTTGAAGACCTGTGCTCCGTTGGGAGTTGAAAGGTGCAGAAGAAGAAGAATAGAAATCACTTACCGTGTAAACCATGGTTCGAACCGTGATAATCTCTTATTCCTGTTATATCTCCACATCCAGCTAGGATACTGTGGATTCTCGCAAGTTGAGTTGATAATCTCCGACATGGTGATCAAGTATCGAATGATCTTGTTTTAGAAATCTGTTTGATGTTTTAAAAAACATCTTAATGTTATATACAAATTTTGTTTAGTGAACATGCTGATGGAAACATACACAAAAAAACATGCTTAAGTATTATAGTTTAAGAGTCTCTGTGGCAGAGATGGTAGATGCTCGCCTGTCGTTGCCAAGGTAATCTGTTCGCTTCCTCGTGAAGCAATCGGTACATTTGTCTAGCCCTTTCGCTGCTACATACTTTCCGAAGGCTGAGCTAAAAATAGCTACTCTTTCTTTCTAGGTAGCAAACGTTAATGTACGCTTCTAAAAAAAAGCAGTGACAGTAGGCAAGGTGTATAACGTCTTAGCAGCTAGTCTTTAGCCCACAGAGTATAAATCAACAGACGGACGATGCAGGTCCTGTGTAATTGGAAGCTGAATAGGAAAAGACGTTATAGACGTCCAGGACAAATTATTAGCATAAGAACTCCGACATTCTTAGAGAAAGGTGAGACAAATTCTTAGTATAACCCTGCAGGACGAATTCAACTTAGAGTCTCCGGTCAAATTTAAATTAGTATAATGACCTAGCAGTACAAATATTGAGAAGAACAGGCTTATTAAGCAAGATCCAGGGACAAATTCATTAGAAAGATTGAAAAATAAAATTTCCTACAAAAATATTTTTACCAACTTCAAAATTACATTGCGGACCCTCGCTGATGGTACGGAGTTCGTACACTACAGCGCTGAAATCTCTTCCTTTTTAAGAAAAATATCGGAGCACACATGGTTACTCACTGAAGTGCAATGATGATGGTCCTATCAATCAATCAATCAATTTTAGCGATTTGAAAAAAGGACCTTTTCTAGAATGCTCTCCACTTTGATATAGTGTAAGGTTTCCGTCATCTTATGATCTCTAAATCTATGTCGACGGGAACCTTCTTCTCGTGGTAGGTTCAACCACAGCCAACTCTAGATAACTAGGCCAGACAACTGACTGGGGGTTTCCTGACCTAGATCAGAAAAGGGGCCGGAAAATATAAGTTTGATAGAACACTGCAAGCTTTTTTGCAATTTTACTCAATTCTGTGAGTCTCTGGTTATTTATTGGTGAAAAGTATTCATAATATTGATATTCCTTATTGTTAAACTTAACTTGTTGCATAATATAATTTTGATTTAGTATTTTGAGTTGATTTTAAAATGAATTCGTCTATATACAACAATACTGGAATGCGAGGTCACGTGGTATAGTTGTGGTCTGATTTTCCATAATTCTTACCTGAGTCCGAAGGCCCATAAGTTTATAGTTGTCTCTGGATTTAACTGAGAAGGAAAATCGAAATTCCAGTTGATGGAGACTGAGTTTTATATATGTTTATGAACATTTACGCTTTGAGATCAAATTCTAAAACGATAAGAACTTAGAGATGATTCTAGCAGAAGTTTAAAGAGACCTTTAAAATGAGTCAAAAAGTGTAAAACAGTACTAGACTTCACAAGAAACAACAATTAAATCGTAAGCAGATTACCATCAGACAGTGACCAAAGAGCAATGCTGCTCCGATACAATGGGTACAAAGCAATAGGCCGGCCACGCAAAAGATGAACCTCAAAGATAACAGAGGCGACGAAAGAGACTATTTACAAAGCGCATACTAGGGCCTGTTTTAGAAATCTCTTCTTGACCTGGCGCTGTGAGGCAAACAGGATTCGAGAAAGAAAGAAAGTCTCAATTCTCTATGTTTTTGTTGTTGATGGAATATGTTAATAATACTGCTATTACATAGTTAAAACTAAATTACGAATTTTCAATTCAAATGTTGTATCAATCCTAACATATGCCAGCGAGAGTTGGAAAATGACTAAAGATATAGAAAGCAAGTTGAATGCATTTGAAAATAGATGTCTGCGAAAAATAATGACTATAAAATGGAACGAATTCAGGAGAAGTGATGAAATCAGAGACATGTCTGGTCAACCACTAGTGACAACTGTTATAAGAAAGAGAAGATGGAGATATGTTGGGCACACCTTGAGGAGAAATGATCAAAGAATATCAAAGCAGGCATTGAAGTGGGATGCAAGGGGTTCAAGAAAGAGAGGTCGACCTAAGGAGACCCTGAGGCGAACTTTGCTGAGAGAGGCAGGAAATATCGGTCTCAGTTCCATGGAGGAGATTGAGCGAGTTGCACAGGATAGAGCGGTATGGAGAAATTACTTGCAGGCCCTATGTAACGTATAACGGTACGAGAGGAATTATTATTTATTATTACATAGTGTACAGTACATTTAAATTTGGACAAATAAAAGGAAAGACTGCAGTAAAACTATGTAGCAATGGCAAAAACGTTATAAAAACCCCACCAAAGTATTGTAGTTATGAAAATGAAAATTCGTGACATTATCCTTTACAGGACGTAGCCATCAACCAGCAATAACTGATTTTCTAGGTATCACTTATAGTACAGTAGTCTGTCATTGCTTTTTGACGGTGAGGTCTATTTTTACCTTTCGTAAAAAAAATCCCACAGAAACGAATTTGCTTCCAAACTTGCCCACTGTGGGGTTTGAACCAGCTACACATGGGTTTGTGATCGAGCTCACTATCGCTTGAGCTACAGATGCTCACATTGTAGTTATACAAAGTACATCAACAATCTATAGCAACGTTTCGACCAAAAAGTCTTTCGCCATTTTGTTGCAACTATTTGTCATATAGTTTAGACTTAGTAGGATAAAGGCCTTTGATCGAAACGTCGTTGTATATTGCTTTTGTACTTTGTATCACCACATTACTTTGGTTTGTTGTTTTACTTGTTTCGACAAAATATACACTTGTTGTTACATGTGGTGTTGCTTTCAAAATGAGTTCAACTTTATTTAACAATACTGGAATGTAAGGACCACGTGACGCGAGTGGTCTGATTTCCGAGAAATTTCACAGGACTGTGGTTAAACAAGATCAATAGTTAAAGGTTAAAATAAGTACATTTTAGCCTAGGTTTAACCCTTTCGTGATTCAGAGCCCATTTACTGGCTCGCAGTATTTTTTAAGATGACTCAAATTGTTACACTGGTTAATATAGTATACATTGCAATATAAATGCGTCCGTAGGTAAACCAAAATACGGAGTGAAGAGGGTTAGAGAGGTTAGAGAGCACGGTCGCCCGCCTGCTCAGCGTGTTCGTAGCGCGTTGGACGACGGAGACAAGCCCCAGTGAGTGAGGTCTCAATTCCCGGGCTGGCAGAAAAGTCAAGGTTCTCCAGATTTACGGTGTTCGTGACACCGAACCGAAGGGTTACGATGTCCATGCACTGAACCCAAGAGCTGAAAGCTCAAGTGCTTATTGATCGAGAAAAAAAAGAGCACAGTCTCTGGTTAGAGTGACAAAACAAAACTTAGAAAAAACATAATTGTTATGTGGTATCTTTATGGTAAGCGAATTAACCATTTTCCTTGCGGATTGTAGATCGTGGGTTTGAATACGAACGTGACCTTCGGTTCATGTGTGCCTTCTTCCAGCATGGCTTACTTCACTTTTTCCCTCTCCGTCCATCTTGGGGCATAGGGCCTAACCAGTTGTTCGCCCATTTTTCTGGTCTCTGGTTATCAGTTATCAGTTATATGAGGACATCATCCAGCACTCCGGACATGTCCATAGGTCCCTGATCTCCGCCTTATCAAATCCAGCGTCCAGCGACCCAACACGCCAGTTCGATGTTGATTAATCAATCTCTTCATATTTAGATGACTTCTTTTCGACTTGCACCTAATCATTGACTACCCTCTCTTCTCAATCTGGTCACAGGATCACACCCTCAAACTTTCCCTCTGTTCAAAGACTCTTCAATCTGACAGACTTCACTTGATCCATGCAGCTCCTCATGATATTGTAGCTAGTCCACCAATCTATCAGCTCGTTCTCTGTTGTGTTTTTTACCTACAGGATTAGCCATCACCCTTCAGTTCTTCGAGAAGACTCCTTCTCCAGGTCTATTTATGTCATCTCTTTTCCCGCTTTCATTACGGGTTCCACTGAAGTACTTGACTAACCTTTTTCCGGAGATCAGTAAAAAAAAACTCTGGAGGTACAGAGTTCGGGCTTTGTGTAAGAACTCGATCTCACCGACACTGAGTTAGGGATCTCTGGAAAAATTGTTACTGGAGTTACAGAGTTCGGGCTTTGTGTA
Organism: Arion vulgaris; assembly: GCA_020796225.1. Taxonomy (NCBI): domain Eukaryota; kingdom Metazoa; phylum Mollusca; class Gastropoda; order Stylommatophora; family Arionidae; genus Arion; species Arion vulgaris. The sequence goes on from CM036761.1 coordinate 7,887,618, forward strand.
AGGAACTCGATCTCACCGACACTGAGTTAGGGGATCTCTGGAAAACATATCCAGATGGCTACATACAGGATCGAACCGAGTACTTTTAAACGAGAGGCGAGCACTAACTCTTCGTCTCAAGTTCCTACTGTCTAGCTTGATAATGACGATGACAGGGCGCATCAACAAAACGAGTTGAACGTCGCCAGAGAGGAAAACGTTACCATCAACAAACAAACCTTGAAGAAAGTCAAAGAATTTACATCATACCCAGGGAGCATAGTTTTCAGCAAACGGAAGAATAACATAATGAAATTCAACATAGATGCACCAAAACAAATCAAGTAATCAGGACAACAGGTGCAAATTTTTAATGCAAGACATGTTGTCACAATGAACATTAAAGAGCATTGTTCAACACAATCTTTCTCTCAACATTTTGCTATCATTGTGAAATCTGGACGCTGACATCAAATGAAAGACGAAAACTAGTCCAGACAGAGATGAAATGACTACGCAGAATGTTCGTGGTTTCAATAAGAGACCGGTTTAGTAATGAAGACATCTGGAAAAAAGTGGGAACAACATCAGTACTAGACTTCATCAAGAAACAACAAATTAAATGGTTCAGCCACATAAGCAGATTACCAACAGACAGTGCGCCTCAGAGAGCAATGCTACTCTGATACAATGGATACAAAGTAAAAGTCGTCCACACAAAAGGTGGATCTTAGAGGTAACAAAAAACACTGTTTATGAAGTGCACACAAAAGCCCGTTCTAGAAATCTCTTTTTACCCTGATGCTGTGAGACACAACATAATTAGAGAAAAAAAGAAAGGATACAGTAGATAGACATGATCAGACGACATATAACTGCTTCAGACTGTCAAATGATAGTGATACCTACCCCTGAGGGTGTAGACCAATGTTTAACAAGTTACAAATACAATTAAGTGCATGATAGATAGAATGTGCTGATGTTTCAGTTATGATGTTCTTCTGCAACAGTTTTCATCTCTGTATATCTAATGGATAAGTGAACCGGAAGAGAACACTGTACTTTTCTATTTGAGACACAGTTCGTTGGTTGATTTGTCAGAAAGTAAGGAAAGGGTTTTCCCAATCTTGGTGCGCAAAAGGTGCGCAATTTCTTCTTTTTATTCGGCACGTGTGTTGCTGGGTAATACTTGTTCTTCTTCTTCTTTGCGTTCGTTCTTTACGACCAACTATAATCACTCTTGTGATATGTTTGATCTTTGCCAAGAACGTGTATACGTTGCACATTGGTTTGGTAGGCCCCTAAACGCATAAAGCTTCTACACGTTTAGGACACATGCATCCGATTTCAGCCAAACCTCCTTAGTCGCCTCTTACGACATGCATGGCAGGTAACAGTGGTTCTATTCTTTACACCCCAAATTTGGGCCCCGGTAACCACTCGGGCGGCTGGGTAATACTTGTTAACAACTCTTTGTGATTGTGTGTGATCTGAGCCTAAGAGCGATTTTACGTTGTGCCAGTTATGCGCCTACAAGTAGGACAGCACATCCGAATTCTGCAACCCTTTTATTTACTAGGTAGCTTCCTAGGCCTCTACCTCAGTTAGAGGCTTGCATCAACAGCATCGATTGTTGGGGAGTTGAAGATGGATACGGGGGATATTCTTCGGTCTCTTCGCGACTCTCTGTTGGATGAGGACACTAAAATCGATGTCGAATCGATCGCTGATTTAAGCAGTTTGGAGTTACCCGTTGTTCAGTCGAACTGGATGCCTGAGAGGCAGAGTGAGAGGTATGTTTAATCAGCGAGCCACAGGAACCATCAGTATGCATACTCTTCGACATCTGTTAGGGGAGACTGAGCACCTATGAGTCTGCACGGAGTGCAATGACGTCAGTTTAGTAACCAATAACCAATAACCAATCTACCTAAGTTACCTCTTACGACATGTCTTGTAGGTCGCAGTGTTGCTATTCTTTGCTTCCCTTGTGAGTCCCAGCATCACATGGGCGTTTTTCCAAAATTTCTTTCATCTAATTTTCATCTCTTATAGTTATTAACTCTTGTGTGATTCCAGTATTAACTTATGGATGCGAGAGTTGAAAGCAAAAAAAGCTCTAGAAAGAATATTAGATAACTTTGAGAATAAATGTCTTAGAAGAATACTGAACCTCAAATGGTCAGATTTCAGACCTAATACACAAATAAGACAAGAGACCAAGCAAGAAAATGTATCAAATTTTATAAGAAAGCGCCGCTGGAACTACATCGGCCACACACTTAGAATGGATGAGAGAAGACTCCCTTACCAATCCTCATATGGACACCAGAGGGAAAAAGAAAACGAGGAAGACCAAGAGAGACTCTGCGTAGAACCATCACCAGAGAAGGCTCAACGATGGGCCTAGTAAACATTAAAGACCTAAAACAGATAGCAACGAACCGCGAGACATGGAGAACTATGACCTCTGCCCTATGCGCCGCCCACAAGCCCAAGAGGAAAGACTAACTAACTAATAGTTATTAGTTACTGAAAAAGTATGATGATGTTGTTTATACCGATGGGTATGATGGTCTCTGTGGCTAAGTGGTTACGCCTTTGACTTGTGAGTCGAAGGTTGTGGGTTCGAATCTGGACCACGACATTCTGCTCAAGAGTGCATTTTATTCCAGAGACCCCTAGGATTGTTGCCGGAGCTACTGTGTTCCGCAATACTCTCAGCAGATGGCGTGTCATTGTGAGAGAGCGATAAAGGCCAGAAGAAGGACAGAGCGGTAAAATCCGGTGGAATGAAGTCAATCCGTCGGTTTTACGCCCGAGTGGTTACTGGGGCCCAAATTTGGGGTGTAAAGAATAGAACCACTGTTACCTGCCACGCATGTCGTAAGAGGCGACTAAGGAGGTTTGGCTGAAATCGGATGCACATGTCCTAAACGTGTAGAAGTTTTTGCGTTTAGGGCCTACCAAACCAATGTGAACATATACACGTTCTTGAGAGCGCTGTAGCGAGTTGTTAGTGAACTCGCTCGCAAGGCTGGTGGTCTGGGTTCAGCTCCCGCAATGCGCGTGGAGTTTTTCCCGACCACGACGGCTCTCAGGTCGACCCAAAGCCTCAACTGCTCTGGGAAAGTAAAGGCGGCCGCGTGATGCTGACCACATCACCCATCGTGTGCCGACGGTCAATAAAAATACAGGCCTAACACTGTATTGACCTATATACCACGAGGTATGAAAGGGTTCTTTTACTTACTTTATACACGCTCTTGGCAAAGATCAAACATATCACAAAGAGTGATTAAATTGGTTGTAAAGAACGAACGCAAAGAAGAAGAAGAAGAATCCGTCGGTTTTAAAACGCCTTTACAATCGATGGGTATATACATTGTGGTTAGAAGTCAGGCTGTGGTTTCTTGGATAAGGCGCATGGCAGGGTCGTTGCAGAACGAAGCAGAGCATACAAAACAATTGCTTCCAGTATTAAGATGGAGGCTGAGGTCGTTATTGCTACTACCTAGTTGTTGACAGGGACTTTATTTACTGGAGACGTTGTTGTGTCTGCTGTAAGTCGATGTATTGAAAGGTTCAAAATGGCAGTTTGGGGTAAGAATGAATGTCGTCTTTTGAGGAGACCAAGTTTCCGAGACTTACGTGAATGTACCGTCCTGGACATGTAGGTGTTCGTGGCAATGAGAGAGCGGTCATGTTTGCATCGTCATCATTGTTTTGGTGTGTGTTTGTGTTGTTTTACCGCTTGCATCCCTGATTGGCATCTGTAGGACATCCATTTCATGATTGTGGCAGTTGTGATCCATTGACAGTGTGGACTCTTCAGATTGTATTGAATCACAACATCCAGAGACTCACGTGGATCTACCGTCCTGGGCATGCGGGTGTTCGCGGCGAAACGAAAGCGCGAATAGGTTTACATCGAAAGCATCGATTATTGGGGAGTTTAGATTTGGATAAGGGGAATGTTCTTCTATCTCTTGACGACCTACTTTTGGATGAGGACACTAAAATTGACGTTGTGAAGTACACGTCGCACAAGTAGAACTGGATGATTGAGGTGCAGAAAGAAGAGTATGTTTAATCAGCGAGTTACAGGAACCATCAGTATGCATACCCTTTGAAAGTGTTCTTTCTTTCTTTCTCGAATCCTGTAAGCCTCACAGCGTCAGGCCAGGAAGAGATTTCTAAAACGGACCCTAGTATGCGCTTCGTAGATAGTCTCTTTCGTCGCCTCTGTTATCTCTGAGGTCCATCTTTGCGTGGCCGGCCTTTTGCTTTGTACCCATTGTATCGGAGCAGCATTGCTCTTTGGGTGCACTGTCTGATGGTAATCTGCTTACGTGGCCAAACCATTTAATTTGTTGTTTCTTGATGAAGTCTAGTACTGATGTTGTACCCCCTTTATGAAGAGATTTTGAAAATGTTCAGTAACCAATAACTATCATCATCAAGGTGTGTATCCTTTATAGGAATTTGCTCTCTTTGCAGCACATCTGAAATTCACTCTGTCTCTTGCCCGTTCACCCACTTCGTCAATGGTCATATTCATGGTTTCTTTTAATATCTTGTAGCCATCTTCTTCTTGGTCTGCCTCTGCCTCTGCGTCCTGGGACCCTGCCCTCTAATATTGTTCTTTCCAGGCCATTGTGACGCTTAATGTGACCAAAGTATCTAATTTTTCTGTATAGTATGTTGTTTATCAGCAAATTCTCTTTAACATTTAGTTCTTTCAGGACATCAGTGTTCTTTCTTTTTCTGTCCATGGTATTCAAGGAATTATTTTTTCTGTAGTTTGGTGATTTTTAAGTTAAAAATCCGAGAAACCTGGTTGATGCTAGAAATAAGAATAAGAAAATATAGGTATTTTAGGCATATAAAAAGACATGAAGAGTTGGAGAAGATCATTATGAAAGAAGACATCCCGGCAAAAGGGAGAGAATAATGAGTTTTAAGAAATCGAAGGAAGCAACGGGCTAACAAATATGATCAATTAAAGAGACAGTGTACATGTATAAGGGACTTCAGACGCCGAGTGGTTACGGGGCCCAAATTTGGGGTGTAAAGAATAGAACCACTGTTACCTCCATGCATGTCGTAAGAGGCGACTAAGGAGGTTTGGATGAAATCGGATGCATGTCCTAAACGTGTAGAAGTCTATGCGTTTAGGGGCCTACAAACCAATGTGCAACGTATACACGTTTTTGGCAAAGATCAAACATATCACAAAGAGTGATTAAAATTGATCGTAAAGAGCGAACGCAAAAAAGAAGAAGAAGGAGAGGTACTTCTGAAAAAAAAAATTACCAAACACAAGATTCGAACGACAAAAAAGAAGAAGAGGAAGACCACGGAGAAGACAGATTCAGGATGTGAAGGATGATTTGAACATAACAGCTGCAGGGCGGAATATCTGGCCTATGAGATAGAGAGAAATTCCTGTTAGAGTGTAAAGTCCAGCTCAGGACAAACTATTGAATAATGCTGAGTTCAAGGAGCACTTTCATTCATTTAGTCACACATTATTTTAGTTTCAGATTGAAATATCTTCATTGCACTCCGGACATGTCTATAGGTGCTCCGATCTCTTTCGTAAAATCTCCAATAGCGACCAGCTACTAACCATTCCGAACTCGCTTCTCAAGGCTGGTGGTCTGGGTTCAACTCCCGCAGTGTGCGTGGAATTTTCCCGACCGCGACGGCTTTCAGGTCGACCCAGCCTCAACTGGGTACCAGACATGATCTGGGAAAGTAAAGGCGGCCGGCGTGATGCTGACCACGTCACCCAACGTGTGCCGACGGTCAATGAATAATACAGGCCTAACACTGTATTGCCCTATATACCACAAGGTATGAAAGGGTTCCTTTATTTTTCTTTACTAACCATACCAGTTCGATGTTGATTAATGAGGCTACTCATATACCTTCTGTGCGGTTCTTTTCTGGCCATTCTAATCTCAAATCCAAACTCGTACAATCTAGCAATTAACATGGATTGGTTTAAATAACAATCATCTTTGCGGCTACACTCTATGAGGGCGTTCAAACTGTCAGCTAAATCACAGCCAGGCTATAGCCCAGGCCAGACACCTCGCCAGGTTTTCCCCTGACCTAGATAAGAAAAGGGGCTGACTATATTCTTAAGATCTCTTTACGAAATCCATTACTGTACATACATACATTTGATGTCACCACAAACAAAATGTCAGACCACTTTAGTTCGATTTATATCCAGGAACACAACACTTTTTGACCATTTTAAGATGAAAATAATAACAAATTCAATTTAACACTCTGCAATATCAGTAATCCAAATATTTGTTGCCGATAAATATCCAAGGACTCAAAATCGAGTAAAATAACAAGACACTCTGACGTTCTATCGTTTACCGATACACAAAAATGTCAGACCCTTTACGGAAGAGAGAAATCGAGTTATATGGCCTGGGCTAGAGCCCGGCTGTGGCTAAATCCATTGGCTGACCTCTGATAAAGTACAGCCATTCTGTCTACTTTCATTGCCAACGTAAATTAAAGCTGCCGCTCCTACGCTTAACGGCAAGAGTGGACAACTAATTTCATCAACCACCTGAGGAAAGACAACAGACACACATATTCCTTTGATCAACGTAAATATAAGACCGCATGCAAAATTTCATATCAATACAACAGATACTTTTACGGTTATTCGAGAAAAGTGAACTTGAATGAGGGCAAACATTTGTAAACGGACTTTAGAACAACGTTTTTGGGGTTGTTTTTTTTCCGATCCATAAGCACTTGAGCTGACAGTTCTTCGGCTCGGTGTCATGGACATCGTAACCCTTCGGCTCGGTGCCACGAACACCGTAAATCTGGGGAACCTGTAGTTTTTCTGCCAATCCGTGGAGTTGAACCCGCACTTACAGAGGACTAGTCACCCGTAGTCCAACGCGCTACGAACACGCTGGGCACACGGGCTAGAACAACGTTTAAGAACACACAACAACAAGAGGACGCAGTTTTCAGCGGTACCAACGGATGGGGATTCATATAATAGGCTTCATATAATTGATAACTGATAACAACAACAGGACAAGAAAAGATGTTTTATAATAGTTGAAAATAACTTGTTTATTAATTAACGTCACGTGCTTTTGTTCAATACGTCATCAGTTTCTGTGTAAAACATATTCCAATAGTTTTTTTGTTTACATTCTTTTGATATTACGTCATGAAGATAATACATATATAATCGTTGTAATAACAATAATGTTAAACAATATTCGTAGCTTCTTCTTCTTGACTTTTCAACTCCTAACGGAACACAGGTCTTCAACAAATGTCTTCCAGCCCGTCCTCTCTATTGCTATCCCTTCCAGTTCTTTCCACATCTTGCTTATCTTTTTGATATCCTTGTCCAGCTCTCTTCTCCAGATATTTCAAGGCTTTCCCCATCTCCTCTTTGTCAGTAGGCTCTAGAGCAATGATTGTCTTGCAATGCTTCTTTTCGGTCTTCTCAATGTGTGTCCTATCCATCACCAGCGTCTCTTCCTTCAGCCTCCAGTTCTCTTCTCCCGATCTGTCTAGGCCTTCCCCTACTCCTCTTTCTGTGCGGGTTCCAAGACAGTGCCTGTCTTGCAATGCTTCCGGTCGGGCTTCTCAATGTAGGTCTATCCATCGCCAGCGTCTCTTCCTTCAACCTCCAGCTGTCTTCTCAAGGTCTGTCTAGGTCTTCCCCTACTCCTCTTTTCCTGCGGGTTCCAAAATAGGGCCTGTCTTGCAATGCTTCCGGTCGGTCTTCTCAATGTGTGTCCTATCCATCGCCAGCGTGTCTCTACCCTAACTATTTCTCCACTAGTATCTGCTTAGTTCTTTCTCTGAGTTCATCGTTCGTAATCTTATCATACCATCTCAGTCCTCTATTCTACGTAAACATCCATTTACGAAGGTCTGTAGTTTTCTGGTGGTTTCTTTTGTTGTCCTCCATGTTTTCGCGCCATACAACAGAACCGACTTCACATTTGATTGAAATATTCTCAGCTTTGTGTTTGTTTTCATCTCCTTTGACTTCTATATCTTACTCAATGCAATAAAGTTTCCATTTGATTTTTATATTCTCATCTTGACATCTTTGTTTGTTCCCCCTTCTGTGCCTATGTTGCTGCCAAGGTGTGTGTATGATTCAACATCCTGTAGATCTGTTTCCTCCAGCATAATCTAATTACTTACATTAAATGAATTCTAGTAATAACTAGTGTTCATTGTTCATTTGAGGATCATCTTCATCGCACATCAGACATGTTCATATTACTCGATCTCCTCCCAAACATGTATCTCAGTGTGTTTAGACTAACAACTCCCGTTTTGTGTTGATTGATGTATCTACTGGGTTTTTTCTCGTGGTTTTCCCGTCTTACCGCACCTATCGGTATGCACAACTTGCGCAACCAAGATAGAGAATACCCTTTATCTTTGTTGTTGAAATCTTCAGATTGGCTGAAATTGGATGTACATGTCTTAATCGTGTAGAAGTCTATGCGTTTAGGGGCCTATCAAACCAATGTGCAACGTATACACGTTCTTGGCAAAGATCAAACATATCACAAAGAGTGATTAAAATTGGTCGTAAAGAACGAACGCAAAGAAGAAGAAGAAGAAGAAGAAATCTTCAGAGCGTATGTTTTCTTTCAGAGCATTGATGATGTCGCTTTTGTCCATAGAAGACAAATTCTCAATCGTAGCATCTGCTCTCTCATTGCTCTTCACCCCATCGTGACCAGGGACAAAGATGAAGGTAAGTATCTGGATTGACGAGTTGTGTATCAATTGCAGTCACTGCCTTCGTACATAACCGGCCTTGATCTTCTAACTAACAGAACAGGAACCCATGACGCCCCAAGTTAAGAAGAGAAAATGGCGATGGGTCGGACATACCCTACAAAAGACACAGTCGAGTGCCACTAAAAAAGCGCTTAAATGGAACCCGCAAGGAAAACGGAAATTAGGGCGTCCTAAACAGACCTGGAGACGAACCCTTTATTTAAGAGGATTGACAATCCTGGGAGACCATAAAGAAAACAGAGGCCGGGAATAGTGGCGAATAACAGTTGAGGTCCTATGCTCCACGAGGGAGAGGAATAAATAAGTAAATAAATAAAAATTTAAAACATTCTTGAAAAAAACTAATTAATTTCTCGAAATGAAGAACATTTAAAATGAAAAATTACAGTAATCTGATACGTTTTTCAAACTTTTAAATATATGAAATTTAGGATATTTACTGTAAAGATTAAGGCACCAGAAATAAGAAAATTGAAGCATTTTGGACATACAAAGAGACACGAAAGATTGGAGAAGATCATTATGGAAGGAGGCATCCAGACAAAGTAGAGAAGAGGAAGACCACGGAGAAGAAGGATGCAGGATGTAATTGATGATTTGAGCAGCTTTTGACGGCTGCAGAGGTGGGATATCTGACATAAGAGAGAATGAAATTCCAAATGCTGCTTGGGTGGTAAAGTTCTTAAAGACAAAGTACTTGATGATGATCATTGTAGCTAATTTAAAGCAGCGACCTTTGGCATTATTGACATCATATTTGATTACAGTGTTCCTATCCTTCAGATTGTCTATGGCGGACAATGATGACACTATTGGGACAATCTGTGATTAATAAATTGTATAACTTAAACAAATTAGTAATGTAATATTTCAGATTTGTAACAAGTCATAGGTCATTATCATCGTCGTTCGTCGGTATATGTGGCTAAGTGGTTCATAAATTGCCTTGCGTTGTGAAGGGCGTGGGCTCGAACCCAGACCACGAAGTTCTGTTCACGAGTGGATTTTTTTACAAACACCTAGGATTGTTGCCGGACCTACAGAGTCATGCTTTGCGCGAACCTCTCAGCAGGTGGCGTACTATTTCTGTGGAGAGGGACGGGGCCATTTTCGGTAATACCCGGAGCAATTAGGTCAACCCTTTGACCTTGACTGAGATCATTATCATTAGTGAGGTCAACGATAACTAAGTTGATAACACGTTGCTCTAGTGACCCCTCGTCGGGGAAAGTTCGAGGTTTGAGTCCAGCTTGATCAAAAATTATCAATGTGCACATGGTACAGGGTTGAACTACAAGAAACTCTGACCCTTTACTTGGGGATCTAAATAACAGGTACCTCTAAAACGAATAAGGCTCGCCTGATTTGCGAGGACATTAGTGATAAAGAGAAAAATAAGCTTTCACGCAAAAAACGCCAGGTGCTTTATATTAGGCGCTATGGCTACGCCTTGAACGAAAAAGCATTCACAATCGGGGATCCACAACAAGAGACTAACACCTAGGGATCTGCACCCATGGTTATATATATATATATTATATGACTTTTTCATCTTTACAGACGGTCAAGTGTTTTACTGTGACAACTTCTGAGTTTTCGCTTTTCTCTCTTGTCTTTCAGCTCATACATAAGTCTCTTCTCAAAAGACTCTGCGCCCTTGAGCAATATCGTTGCCACACAAGCTCTGTCATCAGCTAGTCCCTCCCATGTGCTGGGTCCTATAGAAAAGTTTTCATTGAGACTTTCCAGACATCTTTATATCTGAGCAGTGGTCTGCCCTGGTGCCTCTTCCTCCGAAAGTTCAAGCACCATGGTTACACATCCAGAAACCCACATACAGAAATCCACATTCATAAACCAACAACCTCATCTATAAACCCACATCTATAAACCCACATCTATAAACCCATATACGGAAATCTACATCCCTAAACTCCATCCATAACCCACATCTGAAATCCACATTTCAGAAACCCCATCCAGGAACCCACATTCAGAAACAAATTCATAAACCCACATCCAGGAACCCACACCCAAAAAACCCACATCCAGAAATTCACATTCAGAAATCATTATCAAGTTCAAGCAAGACCCCCAACACACAGAATCCACACAGACACCCACAACTGTGGTTCCATGCCCAATCACCAAATCCCAGGAATCCACACATACTTGTAATACATTTTTACCTAGCTATGCTGAATATGTCATCCCTTCACATCTTGTCCTGTAAACATGAGTCTCTGACGGTGGTCCATGCATATAACGATACTTGTCCCACACTTTCACACTCTGAACCGATCCGCTAGGCATTTCCTGTGTGGCGATTTGCTGTAACATTAAAAGTATTAGTAAATATAGTTAAGTGTGTAACGAAACGGCGATGAGTCGACATATTCTACTTACGCCCGTGTGGTGCCGGGGCCCACAAGGAAGCAAAGAATAGTACCACTGCGACCTACAAGGCATGCCTAAGAGGTGCTTGATGTAGGACCTACGAAAGCTATCCTAGTAAATAAAAAGCATACTGAAATCGGATGTAGGGGTCTACTTGTAGGTGCATAACTGGCAAAACGTAAAATCGCTCTTGGGCTCAGATCCCATACAAATCACAAAGAGTAGTTAACAAGTGGTCGATATGGAACGTTCGAAGAAAGCATATTCTACGGAAGACACAGTCGAGAGTCACTAGACAAGCACTTGAGTGGAACACGCAAGGAAAACGAATAAGAGGCATCCTAAACAGACTAGAGACGAAGTCGTGTTGAGGAGCTGTAGGGTGCTAGACTATCCTGGGAGACCATAAAGAAAACATCCAGAGACCGGGAAAAGTGGAGAACAACTGTTGAGGCCCTATGCTCCTATAGGAGTAGAGAGGAATAAACAAGTAACTATCACGAATTAAAAACATGTAAAAATAGGGTTAGTTAGTCTTTCCTCTTGGGCCTGTGGGCGCGCATAGGGCAGAGGTCATAGCTCTCCATGTCTCGCGGTTCGTTGCTATCTGTTTTAGGTCTTTAATGTTTACTAGGCCATCGTTGAGCCTTCTCTGGTGATGGTTCTACGCAGAGTCTCTCTTGGTCTTCCTCGTTTTTTTTTTCCCTAGATAAATAGGGTGTGTACAGTATAATATATAATGGCCGTCCATCGTAATCAATGACGACAGCAGTCTCAGACGTGTGTTGTTGCACCTCTATGGTGTGTGCGGAGGTGACTGTGAAGCTCAATCCTCTAACACAAACGCTTACCACAGGTGGGGCTTACATTGTCGAGGTTAGACATGAAGGTGTTGTGTGTTTTGCAGTAGAAAACTAAGATGGCTAGAACATGTGAGAAGAATGGACAACATGGCCTCATACCACAGCATTAGTATTGTTCTCAGTAAAACATTCTGATGAGGAAGGCAAAGAGATAAGCTCCATTCTATCACCGGTCCTCAACAAATAGGAAAAACTAGTGGATGGCCGAGTTATGAGAAAAACAAAATTAAGCAAAGGTGCAGAATATTTTGAAAAGAAATTTAGGAATGAGCTGAAAGGTAAGAAAGACAATCGAAAACTCAGAAGTTAAGTTGTCACAGTAAAACACTTGCCAATTTGACCGTATGCAAAGACGAGAAAGGCCATATACTTTATTATGTATTATTTTCTTATTTATTTTAAATTGTTATTTATTTGTTATGTAGGGGAGTTAGTTAGTTAGTTTGTTCCTTTCGTGCCAAAGGTGGCACATAGGGCAGAGGTTTTAGATCTCCATGTGATGCGGTTCTTTGCTAGCAGTTGAGATCTTGTATGGTTTTACATCCCAATAGTTTACTTTCTTGTTGGATGGTTCTTCGAAGAGTGGTCTTAGGTCTTCCACGTTTTCTTTTCCCAACTGGTGACCACATAAGGACTTGTCGATTTAGTCTCTTTTCGTTTGATCTAAGAACATGACCTAAATATTTTCCACCTTCGTTTCCTTATAATATTTGATACGGGTTGTTGGTGTGTTCTATCTCTCACTGTGTTGTTAGAAACGAAATCACTCCTTACTGTAGAGGAGTAAAGCCTCTTTAAGCCGAGGCACGCCCTTTCAACCTAAGGACAATCCTTTTTTTGATTAAATTAGAACGTGTAGGCCAACAAACATCAACGTTAAAAATTAACTCCATGCGGAATTTATATAATATATATTAATATAGTACCGTTATACGTTACATAGGTCCTGCGGGACTGCCTAGAGTAGTTGATAGTAGCTCGCTCTAGCTGTGAACGCCTCTATCGAGTTCAACCTTCTGTCGGCATTTGTTCAGTCCTGGTCTTACCGGACGATCTGAGTACCTCTGAAGTCGGAGTATCTGCCTGTTGGCAGAATACTAATTACGAGTACATTGAGCACGGCTGCAGTGTAAGTAATTTCATGTACGCTGCTGCCATGTAAGAAATTGGAAAAACGGTTTCACGCAAAATCTTTAAGATGGAATCGTCTGAGTTGAAAGGACGAAAAACCAAAATAAAAATAACAAAACATACATAGGTCCTGCAAGTAATTCCTCCATACCACTCTGCCCTGAGCAACTCGCTTAATCTTGAATTGAGTCTGATATTTCTTGCCTTCCAGAAAGCTTGTTTTAGAGCCTCCTCTCTATCTGGAATCTTGCCTCCCATGCCTGATTTGGTATTCTTTGATCATTTCTTCTCAAGGTATGCCCAACATATCTCCATCTTCTCCTTCTTGCGAAGAACTTAAGATTTAAATATTGTATTTTAAATGTTTTCTTTTATGATCACATGACACAATCAAGAGTCTACTGACCTGATCGCTGGACACAGGTGTCGTTACTTTACTGTTATACACTGCAATCTGTGGTGGGGTGGCCCGCAGAAATGTCAGGTGTCATTGCTGGAATGAAAATATTGAAATAGCATTACGTTCCTACTTAGATGTGCAAATGAGCTTCTTCTTGTAGAGGCGCCAGATTAGATGCAGCTTCCACATCACAGGTGGGTTAACAACTAGACAGGTAGTTTAGATAGATGAGTCTTGTAGATATAATATATTAGCAGACTGTGTGGTTGCAAATTCTGCCCCTAGCGATCCTAATGCTTGACTAGGAATCTGTTGAGTAGTTGTTGGGACTCTTGCAACGTTAGAAAAATAAACATAAACATTGCATGACCAGACGTTTGTGTGTCTAGATGTGATACCATAAATAAATATGCATCTAAGTCAATCATAATGTGTTTGAGTTGCATGAATACTTCACAGTAACACCATCATCCATCAGGTTATATAGTCGTCATCGGATGCTCATCCCCGTCGATACTGAACATACTACACACTTACGCTCTTCCCAACTAATGGTCCTACAACATTCTTTGAGCTCCATATCGACCACTAATACCTCTGTGTGATCTGTATGTGATCTGAGCATAAGAGCGATTGGACGTTGTGTCAGTTATGCGCCTACAAGTAGACCAGCACATCCGATTTCTGCGACTATTTTTATTTACTATGGTTGCTTTCCTAGGTCCCTACCTCGGTCGCCTCTTACGACATGCCTTGTAGGTCGCAGTGCTACTATTCTTTGCTCCCCTTGCAAGCCCCGTCAACAGACGGGTGCATTCATAAGTGACCCTCACATCTGAAGTCGAAGAAGGCATGTCTATATGGCGCGGGACACCGAAAAAGGAAATCAGGCCTTCCCGCAAAATTCAATCAGATACGTCATACCAGGTGCCAGTGGCGGCTCGTCATTAAGGGCCAGTGGGGCCTGGCCCCCAAAAATAAGGTGTAACGTGTATTTATTATTTTATACATTAAAATATAACCTAACCGAACCCATGATTTTTCGGAAAATTTCTGTCTGGCCCCACTAACAAAAATTAACACGAGCCGCCACTGCCAGGTGCCATGACTACGCCTGAATTAATAGCGGGCGAATGCAAGAAGTAGTGGCCCTCATGTCTGTCAGTCTGTTGTATTTCTCTCAATAGTATTACACATGCACTTTGATTGACCCTGTCCTTTCCTTCGTTAGCTGTCCATAGGATAAATCAGTAGTTCTCAAACTTGCTGAAATCGTTGCACATTTGAAGCCCTACAAAAATCGTAGGCACACTATACACAAAAACTTCATAAATTAGATGCAAAAAGCAAAGAAAAACAAAAATAATTGGAAAATGCTACATGCTTGTATTCCTTATTTAATTTCTGCTTATGAGAAGCTTGTGCCTGATGTGTCTTGGTGATATTTTACCTTGGTGCCCGCTGGCACCGCGTTGCCGACTCCTAATCTGCGATTTCCTAGACGCACCTAGGACAATCGTCAATCACACTGGTGCATCTGGGCATACCCTTTGTGAACCACTGGGATAGATTGTTATTGCCAAAGTGCAGGGAAACATTCTACATTCTACGCACTCAAATCCAAGCCATCTATATTTTCTTCCTCTGATCGTGATTGCCACTGATGTACATACGGTCACACACATATACACACACTACCACACAGACACATACCACATACACGTACACACATATGAGGAATATGTGTGAAATTATCATAACACAGCCGAAGCGACTTCATCAAGAAACACCAAATTAAATGGCGTGGCCACATATGCAGATTAACAACAGACAGTGCGCCACAAAGCACAATTCTACTTTGATACAGTGAATAGAAAGCAAAAGGTTGTTCACGAAAAATGTGGACCACAGAAATAACAGAGCCAGTGAAAGGTACCATAAAACAGCTACCACATCCAAGGAAGGCAGCAGGCGCGCAACTTAACCACTCTCCACACGGGGAGGTAATGACGGAAAATAACAATACGGGATTCTTTCGAGGTTCCATAATTGGAATGAGTACACTTTAAACTCTTTAACGAGGATCTATCGAAGGGCAAGTCTGGTGCCAGCAGTCGCGGTAATTCCAGCTCCAATAGCGTATATAAAAGTTGTTGCAGTTAAAAAGCTCATATCAGACACGTATTCACATACCCTTCTACCCATTCAACAGCTCTCCTTCGATCCCTACCCGCTTAGCCAAACATTAGTCTGTTACCAAGGCCACCACTTGGAGGTATTATAGGATCTTGATCAGTGCCAGCTCACTGACCCTGGCACCACTTTATATGCATAATACATATCAGACGTCCGTGTGGTTACCAGGGCCCAAATTCGGGGTAAAGAATAGAACCACTATTACTTACCACATGCCATATACAGCGAAAGTGGAGGTTTGACGTGGGATTAGCTACCCATCCTGTAAAAACCCTCAGCTACAAAAACCGCAACCAAGCGCATGAGAGCTTGCAAAGGCCTTGGTTGGGGACTTATGCCTCCTTTGGAGGTGAAATGAAAAGAAGAAGAAGAAAGAAAGACCAATATAGTCTACGAAGCGCACACAAAACCCGTTCTATAAATCTCTTCCTATCCTGTCGCTGTGAGACAAAACAGGATTTAGAGAAATGAAAGAAAGAAAATGCAAAAAAACCTTACCTGTAACTTGGAGATCGATTCTGACGTAGCTCAAAATGGTAGGAGTGGGCAGTGGCATGAAGGTCAGTCTTCTGTGGGATTTTTAACATGATATTGTGAGAACCGAGAAGTCTGTACATTGGAGGGCCTTGATCTGTGTACACAAACTGATTATTTGGATGATTACTCGTCGGGTTCCTCTGATACCGTCTTGTCCACAAAGGACCTTTGGGAAACAAGATGGAAGCCGGTTCCAGCGGTGAAGTTGCAAACTGTGTCGGAAGTGCATGCAGATTTGTAGCATCCAGGTAAGCCATGATAGAACTAAAAAGAAAAATGTTCATGTGAAAGGTATGACCTAGTTTTATCTTGATGAGAAAGGTATGACCTAGTTTTCTCTTGATGCGAATTGTATGACCTAGTTTTCTTTTGATGTGGATATGTGCGTTTTCTTTTGATGTGGATGGTATGTCCTAATTTTCTTTTGATGTGAAATGAATGACCTAGTTTTCTTTTGATGTGAAATGAATGACCTAGTTTTCTTTTGATGTGAAATGAATGACCTAGTTTTCTTTTGATGTGGATGACTAACGAGTACATAACTGGTATCTATTGGGACCGTCTGGCTGAAAGGATTAGAGCGCGGGTTCCCATGCGGAAGAACCAGGTTCAATCCTCGATAATACCAAGGAATGTTTTTTTTCTGTTAAGGGCATAAAGAAAAATCCTAACTTGAACAGTTTCACGGCGACTGTATTAGCCATACGGCAATGAAATTTAAACAGGCACATCTCGTCCTCCTTATCCTATGTCCTACATCGCCTAAAAGCAGTATTACAGGCAGTAACAATCCCTTTTTTTTAAATCAGAAAGCGTTAACGTAAATTAAGAACTTATAAATCGTGACGCAGTCAGTACATGACCAAACTGGTGCAAGCTACGGCATATGGTAGTTAATGTGTTAAAGAATAAATGAGGGGTCCAGTTCAACTCGAATAGAGTTGTATTTCACATTTCTTCAATCGGATTATAGTTGCGTTATCGATTGATCTATCTTCATTCAGCAGGTGGTTTCCAAGCAACTGCAGTATATCTAACTAACTGACTGACTAGCTAACTAACTACTAACTAATTGACTAACTAACTAACTGACTAACTAAGGCACTAGCTAACTAGCTAACAAGCTAACTAACAAAGTAGTTAACTAACTAACTAGCAAAACACGTACAAACAAAGTACTATAGTTTTACAAAATACAGAAACAGTGACGATAAACAGCAACGTTTCGACCAAAAGGCCTTTATCAAGCAAACGACACAACAGGAGTGACGAATTATAGAGAACACTTACAAATGGACGATAACGGAAACATGCAAATTTATCTAATGAAAATCTGGGAATAAAAACGAATAACGAAATGAGTGCAACACAAAACTAGAAGTGGAAAAGAAGAGAAACAATATACAATCAAGTGAAAATACAAATTATATATATGAAGCAAATACACATATAGATTACAAGGCATGAGATGAGAAAGTACTAAGAAGCATAGGAATGTAATGCGTTGAGTCCAAGAGGTCGCAAGGTACCATATAACGAAATAAAACGGTTCTCCAGAGCAAATCGACTACGATCATCAGAGGAACATGATCGGATGGCTGTGACCTGGACATCGCAAGCTCCTGAATGGCCAGTATCATTGAAATGGGTAGCTACAGGGGTCACAGAGCATTGGCGTATATCGCACAAGTGTTGGGCGAATCGGTCACTGAGTCTCCTGCCGGTTTCCCCAATATAGACCTTGTTGCACTGCTTGCAGGTGATGGCATAGATAATATTACGGGACTCGCACGTGAAACTGTCTTCAACAACGAACGTGGCTTTTGGAAAAGACACAGTGCGGGTCTGTATTACATAAGCACACGTGTTGCAGCGCTGACGGCCACACTGGATGGTGCCAAAATGACTCTGGATATTAGGCTTGAGGCGACTGTGAATCAACATATCCTTAAGACTTCTGTCCCGTCTGTACGCCACCAAAGGATAGTGTTGAAAGATTGAATGTGTCTCAGGATCAGACTGAAGAATGGAGAGATGACGGAATAAGACTTTCTTCACAAGGGAACTATGAGGGTGGAAAGTTAAGACAAGTTTCACCCTGTCAGAATGGGAAGTTCTATGCTGGTTAGAGAGAGCCTCCTAGAGAGAAATTTGCTGAACGCGTCGCATAGCAGATGCAAGCACCTTATCCGGGTATAAGCGCTTACGAAAGAAATCCAGCATCTCGTGAGCTCTATCGAAGAAATCGTCGTCCTCGCTACAGAGGCGACGAAGGCGCAAGAGTTGAGAGAATGGTAAAGAATTACGACAAGCCTGGGAATGGGAAGAGGTATAAAGAAGAAAACTATGTGCATCAGTAGGCTTGTAGTATACTGATGTAGTGATGGTGGATATGCTGATAGTGATAGTGATGTCAAGAAAGTTGACACAAGAGGTAGAGATGTGAGATGTAAACCGAATAGCCGGATTGAAGACATTAATGAAATTAATGAAGCGTGACAAATCGGCTTCAGGCATATCGGTAATGCCAATACAATCATCAATGTATCTATGATACACAGACGGAAGAGGGCCATCATAGGAATTCCATACTAGGTGTTCAAGATGACCCATGTATAGACAATTTACTAACTAACTAGCTAGGTAACTAACTAGTTAACTAACGAGATAACAAACTAACTGACTAGCTAACTAACTAGTTAACTAACTAGCTAACTAACTGGCTACCTATAAAATATAAATATGTTATATCTTTCCAGAGTGTATTGCAGAATTAAACACACAAACCATTTGAAAGAGCTTAAAGGCACAAAAGATGTTGCTACATATTGACAAAGAAACTAAGTTGTGAAAGTTCAAGCAGTCAAAAACATGCATATCTCTTCTGATGTGCAGCACCGTGCAAATTAGTGTGCAAACATTAGTTGAACACGGACGTTCATCTTTGCCTACCCCTAACTAAGCTTTAACTTATTCAACTCATCTGTTAGTGTTTTCTGTGTGATGTTGTGATGCCTACATGTATAGCATTTATTTCGGACGTGCAAACACAACCAACGGGGGAGACATAATGTTTGTTGAGTAAACGTAAGATACTATAAATTCAAAACATTATTTAAACAAATTATAATTATTGATATAAGGGAAGACTGCAGTAAAACTATCATATGTCAATCAATCAAGTGCCATGCCTGCCGGCGTAGGCGATCATGTCTCTCCACAACTCTCTTTGCTTGGTGCATGTAATCAGTTCTGACGTCGATATTTTGTCGAACCATGATGCCAGGCCATTCAACATCTTCTCCTCTGTCTTCCACGATCTCTCCTTCCCTGAATTTTACCTGTAGTCACCAAATGTTCTAAACCTTCTCTTCGCATTATATGCCCGAAGAACCTTGATTGTCGGATTCTTATTCTTTTGATAAGGTTTCTTTGTGTGCAGGCCTGATTTAAAACCTCCACGTTTGTTTTTTTGCTGTCCATGGAATTCTCAACATTCTTCTGTAAAACCACATCTCTGTGGTTTCCCAATGATCGTATTGATTGTTTGTTCAGTGTCCATGATTCGCTGCCATACATAAGAATTGGTTCAATATAGCATTGGAGTACTCGTTTTCGCAGTGTCATTGGTAGTGAGTTCACGCATAGTGTGTTCTTCATTTTCATAAAAGCTGCTTTCGTTTGAGCTATTCTACTCCTAATCTCTGTTGTACATCTTCCATCTGGTGTTAAGAATGTTCCTAGATACTTGAATCGATGGACTTGTTTCAGTGTTGTGTTATTTATTTTGATATTGCATGTTGGTGTTTCTTGTTTCTTGGAGACAACCATAACCTCTGTTTTCTTTATATTCATGCTTAACCCTTTCTTTTCACTTTCTCTCACTAGTATGTCTATCAAGTCTTGCAGATCGTGTTCATTTGTAGCCATGAGAATTGTGTCATCAGCGTACCTTAGGTTGTTTATATTTTGTCCACCGACTGCTATTCCTGTCTTTTCTTCTATTGATCTCATGATGTTTTCGCTATATAAGTTGAATAGGTCTGGTGAGAGTACGCACCCTTGTCGTACTCCTAACTGTATCGCCTGATAGATTCCAATCTTACTCTATAGTCTAATGGCTGCGGTTTGTTGCCAGTACAAATTCTTGATCTGTCTCAGATCTTTCCCATCAACATTTATACTTTCTAACATGCTGATTATTTCTACATGTTTTACTTTATCGAAAGCTTTTGAGTAGTCTATGAAACATAGGTATAAGTCCAACTTCATTTCTATTGATCTTTCCATTATTGTTCTTATTGTATATATTGCGTTGTTTGTTCCCCTGCCTTCATCAAAGCCACATTGTTCTTCCTTAACTTCTGGTCTTATTTTGTTTCGTACCCTTCTCATAATAATGCTGAAAAGTAGTTTTGTTACGTGACTCATGAGGCTGATTGTGCGGTGTTCTTCGCATTCTATCGTTCCTGCTTTCTTTGGTAGTGCTATAAAAATGGATTGTCGTAAATCTGTGGGTACATATCCAGTGTTGTAGATGTCATTGAATAATTTTGTTAAAACGCCTATGCCCAATTCGCCTGTTGCTTCTATTTCTTCTGTTGTTATGTTGTCTGGTCCTGGGGTTTTTCCTTTTTCGTGTGTCTTATGGCATTGATAACTTCTGATGGAAGTATCTGTGGTCCTTCATGGTTGTAATTGATGTGTATTTCTTGTCTGTTATCACTGTATAAGTCCTTAATGTACTCTGTCCATCTTTCTATTTTCTTGTCTGTTTTCATCAGGATATCTCCCTGTTTTGATTTTAAACATCCAGTAGTTGTACGTTTACGTCTGCCAAGTAAGTTGTCTACGTTTTCGTATATTGATTTGGGGTTTTCTTTGTGTTCTGTTTCGATCTGTTTGCATTTTTCATTTAGCCACTCTTCTTTTGCTGTTTTACATTTTTGTCTTATCTCTTTATTGATTCGATCGTATTCTGCTTTATTATGTTTGCTTTTCCTTCTATCATATGTATCATCATCAAATAGCTTGTCCTGAGCAGAATTTTGCCACCCCAACAGTCCTCCGGAATTTCTCTCTCTCATAGGCCAGATGTCCTGCCTCTGCAGCTGTCATGTTCAAACCATCAGTTACATCCTGAATCCATCTTCTCCGTGGTCTCCTCTTCTTCTCTTTGCGGGTATGCATCCTTTCCATGATGGTCTTCTCATATATATATTATATGACATTATACATATATACATATGATATTATACATATCATATGTAGCAATGGCGAAATATGTAAAAAAAAAAACAGTCATGTTCTACTGAAGTTTTACAAAGCACAAAAACAATATACAACGACGCTTTCAAGATAAAAGCTTAATCAATAATATAGGAATTCCTTGTCCTATACGAAATCTGATTTTCTTTCCTTCTTTCCTTCTTTTGTATTCTTTGCTCGATTAAGACCTTTTGGTCGAAACGTCGCTGTATATTGCTGCTGTACCTTGTAAAACTAGCGTATTTCGTTTTTACGTATTTCGTAAAAAAAAAATACTTTAAAAGTATTTAATGGATGAAAGTTTTAAAATAGAAGACTAAATATTGATTTTTTTTTTTTAACAGTTAGAAAATAGTATAGCTAAGCGTTGATAGTATGTACTGAACGAAACTAGCGATTAGAAACTAGAATATATATTTAGTCAGTTTCAGTTTGGAATATCATCATTGCACTCCGGGCATGTACATAGGTGCTCAGATCTCTTTCGCAATATCTCCAACAGCGTCAAGCGACTAACCGTACCAGGTCGATGTTGATTGATGAGCCTATTCATATACCTGTTGTGTTGTTCTTCTCTGACCACCCCAATCTTCAATCCGAATTCTTCCAATCTAGCAGTTGATGTGGATAGGTTTAAATGAAAATCTTCTTTGCTGTCACACTCTATGAGGGCGTTCAGAATGTCAGCTCTATCTATTGGCTAGCCCCCTAATATGAGGGCGATCTGCTCTCTCATTGCCATCGACCTATTATGAGGGTAGATCTAGCCAGCCTGTCTGTTCTCTCATTGCCATCGACACATATTATGAGGGTAGATCTAGCCAGCCTGTCTGCTCTCTCATTGCCATCGACACCTAATATGAGGGAAGATCTAGCCAGCCTATCTGTTCTCTCATTGCCATCGACACATATTATGAGGGTAGATCTAGCCAGCCTGTCTGCTCTCTCATTGTCATCGACACCTATGTGCCCCGGAATGAAGATGAGTGTAATTCTGCGAATTAATGACGCTTGTAGTGATTCAGTGTATTGAACAAGTCAATTATAAAATCTAAATATATATATGTTATGTTATGTTATGTTATGTTATGTTATGTTATGTTATGTTATGTTATGTTATGTTATGTTATGTTATGTTATGTTATGTTATGTTATGCGATCGACGTCATGGCACATTGGGCATTCCCATTCATGCTCTGTTCTCCGCTGCAGCAGCCATCCCAAAGTCCATTTGCTCACCGTACCCGTGAGAAGTTGTTTACTATATCTTCTCTCTCTACCACGAAGACGACACTGTCTGGCATGTCCAAACTTAACGTGTAATTCTCGAACTCGTTCCAGTGTCTGAGACTCTCCCATATCACATAAATGAGAGCGTACCGCATTGATGATATCGGCTCTGTCCATACTTCTGCCCGTTTGAGTCGGGGCATTGTTTGCAAGAAAGTCATCACGCTCGTTACCCTGCACTCCATTTGCTGAATGAAAGGCTCCCTATGTATGTAAGGTATTTGACTTGTTTGGATCAAAATCAAAACTAAAGGATATATATATTCTCTTCGAATCCCTTTTGTAGTGCTATAGTTTACAGTTGTTAATCTTCTTCTTCTTCGCGTTCGTTATTCGCTGCAAATTTTTCATTCTTATTGTGATATATAATTGATCTTTGAGAAAGAACGTAGTTTTACCTTGTACCAATTATGCGCCTATGGTAACTAGACCAGCACATCCTGTTTTGCCATCATTTTATTTACAAGGGTAGCTTGCCCTAGAACGATCCGTTGTGCCGTATCTTTTGGCTTGGACCTACGCCAAAGAGTGTGTCTACACTGTGCGCCCTTTCTGACTGTGAGGTCGTTCCGGATTAGGAGGCTGTTAATCTGTAATACTCTGTGCACCTTTAGTCCAAACATATGGCAGGTCTTATTCACAGGTCTGTGTTTATTAGGTGCTCAGTCTCTCCAGAAAGATGTCGAAGGGTAAACATACTGATGGTTCCTGTGACTCGCTGGTTAAAGACACATCTCTCTCTGCCCCTCAGGCATCCTGCCCTACTTGTACAACATGCAATTCCAAATTCCTTAAATCGTTGGATTAACTTCACGTCAATTTTAGTGTCCTCATCCAACAGTAGGTCGCTATGAGATCGAATAACATTCCCATTATCCATCCTAAACTAACATACAATCTAAGCTTTCGATGCAAGCATGTCCGTTCTCTCGTTACCACGAACACCCGCATGACCAGGACAGTAGATCTACGTGAATCTCTGGAGGTTGAAAACCTTTATAGACGACATCCACTCCTACCGCAACACGCCATTCTGGATCTTCCGAAGCATCGACCTAGAATCAGAAACAACAACGGCCCCAGTAAACCGAGTCCCAGATAGACAGTTAAGAAATACGTAAAAAAAATGGTGTTGAAAAACCGCTTCTCAATTTTCATAAATACTAAAATACTAAAAAAAAGCGCAAGTTATTTATGAGCAGGTTTATTTGGTTATGTATCTTTGTTGCTATATTTAAATTTCGTACCAATCTAGCAAAGTAAACGAAACAATATAATCCAAGTATTTGAATTGTGTCAAGTAATGAAACAATGGATTGGCGACATCCAAACGCGGGATGCGTATTTCATAAGGAAAATGTCGGATCACAAGATCAGAGAGATTATGCAAGGTAAATTATGTTGCTATTGTACTGTTGTTTAACATCATAATATTTAACTCTGAGTGTGTTGGAGAGTGTGTTATGCTATCCTGATGAAGTTTGTCTCGTTGATACGCTGGTACGTTAGAAAGTAATGTGTCATTGCCGTCATAAAACTATTTGTTGTACTAGTTTTTTATATTATTCCTACTTTTATTAAGTTTTTGTTTTAGGAACCAGGTTGCTACATCTACTCTCTCTCTCTCTCTGTCTGTTTGTCTATCTCTCTCTGTCTATCTCTCTCTGTCTCTCTCTGTATATCTCTCTATGTGCCTATCTTTCTATATCTATCTCTCTCTCTCTCTATCTTTCTCTATCTCACTCTCTATCTCTCTATCGCTGTGTCTATCTCTCTCTGTCTCTCTGACTGTCTCTATCTCTATCTCTCCATCTCTATCTGTCTATATCTCTCTGACTGTCTCTCTCTATCTCTCTCTATCTCTCCATCTCTCTATCTCTCTCTGTCTCTCTATCTCTCCATCTCTCTATTCTCTCTGTCTCTCTCTCTATCTCTCTCTCTCTCTAGCCTGTAACACTACTAACGTTTAGGACAGCTACAAGGGAACGTTATTTTCCTCACATTTTAGCCGTCCTCTCTACTGTGTTTCAGTTGTGCCGTCCTCTCTACTGTGTTTCAGTTGTGCCGTCCTCTCTACTGTGTTTCAGTTGTGCCGTCCTCTCTACTGTGTTTCAGTTGTGCCGTCCTCTCTACTGTATTTCAGTTGTGAATCATTTCTTTCAGTTCTTGTTCTACAGTCCTCCTCCAGGTCGTTTGGATCTACCACGTTTTTGTTTACCCTCTGGTATCTATCTCAGTGCATTCTTTGTGACATAGTCTCTATGTATATCACATGTTCAATCCCCATTTCAATCGCCTCTTTTTGATGATGGTGCTCATATTTTGTTGCTGACACTGTGCAAACAGTTTTTAGTTTAAGATAGTATTTAACTGGAACGCGCATAAGATCTTTCAGTGACAAGATTCATGGAAGATGTAAAGGTTTGGACACATCTTGTTCTGTGATTCTCTAGCATTCTAATCGTTATAGTAATAATAATTTCTCTCGTACCGTTATACGTTACATAGGGCCTGCAAGTAATTTCTCTATACCGCTCTATCCTGGGCAACTCGCTCAATCTCCTCCATGGAACTGAGACCGATATTTTCTGCCTCTCTCAGCAAAGTTCGTTTCAGGGTCTCCTTAGGTCGACCTCTCTTTCTTGAACCCTTTGCATCCCACTTCAATGCCTGCTTTGATATTCGTTGATCATTTCTCCTAAAGGTGTGTCCAACATATCTCCATCTTCTCTTTCTTATAACAGTTGTCACTAGTGGTTGACTAGACATGTCTCTGATTTCATCACTTCTCTGAATTCGTTCCATTTTATATTCATTATTTTTCGCAGACATCTATTTTCAAATGCATTCCAACTTGCTTTCTATATCTTTAGTCATTTTCCAACTCTCGCTGGCATATGTTAGGATTGATACAACATTTGAATTGAAAATTCGTAATTTAGTTTTAATACTATATAACTTGCAGTTCCATATTTTATATAGGCTTTTAAAAGCTGATGTTGCTTTGCCAATTCGTATCATAATTTCTTTTTAACATTTCCTGTGCAATCAAAATTGCTACTTAAATAGGTGAACTGCTCTGTTATTTTTATCATTATCTAATCGTTATAGTAAAGTTATTTCCTCTTTTAGCAACCAGAAATTCTCATGTTTTAAGAACGAAAATATCAGATTTGGAGAACATGACTATTTTATATTTTGAGAACAAGTCTGTTTCAGAATTTAAAAACGCCAAACATGGGCACTGACAAAAGAACCACCTGTGAAATGAGAAGTTTGAGGAAAGCAGTAAATAAAACAAGAGACCATATAAAAATGAGAAAATTAGAAGAACAGTCGGAACAACACCTGCTATAAGATTTATTGAAAAACAGAGATTCAAATGGTTTGACCACTTGGTCAGAGTGAACCGAATACACCAGTTGCAAGAGCGTACAATCTGAAAATGGAATCATCAAGAGGAAGGGACAGACAAAGAAAACATGGATTGATGGAGTTACATGCATCTTAAAACTCCACAATACCACAGCATATCAAGCGACTGAGCGTGCACTATCTCAGAAACCGATCATCAGTTAAACCTGCTACGCCTAACGGTAAAAAAGCAGAGAATGACACAGCATATCAAGCGACTGAGCGTGCACTATCTCGAAACCGATCATCAGTTAAACCTGCTACGCCTAACGGCAAAAAAACAGAGAAGAAAAAAAAAACGAAATAAGATTGCTAGAAGAAAGGGCAATTTTAAAAAAGAGTCGTGTGTAATGAACTGGATTTGCAGAAATGAGTGGAGACATATGCAATGTTACTGTGTCAGCGAGTTCTGGCGTCTTTTTGCATATTGTTCACCATGTCAGGTCACAATTTTTTTAATCTCTTTCCAAATTGATTCTCAGTGTTTCCTTTGGGCTTCTATGTATTTCATTTCTGTCGTGGCCAGTCTCTCTCTATCGTTTGATATCAACGTCCAGGTTTGGCACTGATAACATAATGGTGAATGTAAGATCGTGTTGTACAACGCTATTTTAGTGTTCATGATGAGATTCTTGCATTTTAAAATTTGGTGCCATTTGCCTTATAATTTCATTTGCTTTATTGCGTCTATGTTGGACTTTGTTAATTATTCTTCCATTTTCTGAAGAAAAAAAACACTTTCCAGATATGTAACGTATTTAACTTGCTTTAATTGATATTTGCCGATGGATGTATTATAGTAGTGTATCCTCTCTTTCGAATATCGCTTCTTCCATTTAATGAAAAGCTGCTCCTATGTACGTAACAGTTAAAGTTCATTGCATATCCTTTACAGGACTTTGCGAATCAACCCCAACTTTGTAACGCTATTTGTGATTTTTCTAGGCATTATTACGTTCAGGTGTTTGCCATTGCTTTCTGAACGGGTGGTGCCATCGTCCTTTGTTAAAATCCACGAGAAACAATTTGCAACCAAACTGTCCGCAGCGTGATTCGAACTCAGAACGTCGAGGTTAATAGACCGAGTCACTAACCCCTAGGCCACAGACACCACCATGTAACAGTTAGAAGACAGAATTGATGCATTTGAGATATGGATATATAGAAGAATAGGCAGAGTTTCATGGACAGAAAAACAGACAAATAAACAAGTTTTAGGAAAACTAGGCATGAAGAAACAATTATGAAGAGAAATAAAATTCAGACAAGTAAAGTATTTTGGGCACATAAAAAGACATGACACCTTGATAAAATCTTTACTAGAGGAAAGCTTAGGTGGGAAGAGCAAGAGGAAGACCGAGAGATAAGTGGGAGGAAACTTTAAGAAATGGACAGGTTACAGTCTGGCAGTGTGCAACACCAAGGCGAAAGACAGAGGATGCTGGAGATTCATTGCAGCCAATCTTCGATGTGGAGACGGCACCTGATGATGATGATGATGTATATAAAGTCTTTAACTTGCTTTAATTGATGTTTGTCGATGGAGATATTGATAGCGCTTTATCCTCTCTTGCATACGTCATTACTTCGATTATATAAATATGAATGTGTATGGTGTATGTATTTTTAACGTTTTCATTATGTCTAGGTATGCTCGATCAATAAAAAATCCGCCTCTGTATGGATTGTGCACCAGGGACTATGACAGAGATCATAGACCCAGAGAGTGGCCGTCAGGGACTGAGTATCAGTATGCATATTGCAGCAACTATAGGTCTGTACAACCAGAACTGTGTAACACTGACGATGGCATAGGAATTTCAGGTGACATCAGAAACGTAATGGTCAGAGGAGGCGACACAGGGGGTGAACAAAGATGCGTTAACACAGATAATCTACATAAGGTAATTGGGGGTTTTCTCAAAATTGGTTGGTGCTTTTTTCCTTTCCTTCGATTAGTAAATATCATGCAGTATCTAATCATGTGTTTTTGTTGCTGTGATTCCGAGTAATTTTTTTAAAACCGCTGGCGTTGAATAGGACACACTTTGCGAAAACCTGAGGGGAATATAGCAAGAAGTGTCTTTCCCTGGAACACGCAGGGACAGCGAATGAAGTGGAGGCAGAGAAATACATGGTGGTTGGATTTTGGAGACAGAGATCAACAATATAAAGAAGAGCTGGAGGGAGCTGAAAGGAAATAGCTAGAGATAGGAATACTTGGCGTGAGTAGGTTGAGGGCCTATGCTTTAATCGGGGTTAAAAAGGTAGGGAGAGAGAGGGAGAGAGAGGTTCCGAGTCACAAGGAAGTTTAGTATTAGTTTTGTCACCAGATCATTATCACTGTACGTCGAACTAATTAGTTTATAACTGTTCCGTTCCCTTCTCACTGTTTCGCCCCTCGCTCGAAAGGTAGCCCATTTTGTCCCCCTCCCCTTTCCACCGTGGATCGAACATGATTAAAAAAAAAGTAAAGGAATCCTTTCATACCTCGTGGTATATAGGTCAATACAGTGTTAGGCCTGTTTTTTCATTGACCATCGCCACACGATGGGTGATGTGGTCAGCATCACGCCGACCGCCTTTACTTTCCCAGAGCATGTCTGGTACCCAGTTGAGGCTGGGTCGACCTGAGAGCCGTCGCGGTCGGGAAAAATTCCACGCGCATTGCGGGAGCTGAACCCAGACCACCAGCCTTGCGAAGCGAGTTCACTAACAATCGAACATGATATTTTACCATAAATCCTAATCTCAATGTAGGTGAAATCGAGTTCCTAATAATATCGGAAACGGACGATAACATTAGATCCGGTGTTCAAATTGAGCAAGTAAAAGAACCCTTGGCAGTTAAAATTCGATAAGAATAGGCTGCAAAACCGCTTCCCATGCACAATTTCAAATAGTCAAATGAAATTCTTATTAATACATTCACCATATTCAAAAATTACATCCGGGACCCTCAATATGCTACGAAGTTGCTCTGAGATCTTCCTGTGTAAGAAAGAGATTATAGCGCACATTGTTATTCACCAAAGTGCAATGATAGTGATCATATCAATCAATTAATAGTGAATTCATTAATCCACCTTCTCCTCCCTTATCCAGCACTACCGCAGAGAGTGGACCCAGTTACGGTTGAGCGTGTAAAAAATCCGACTGTCGTCATTCTTTCGAATGAGAACTGCTCGAAATGTATTAAGTTGTGTATTGCTTCTATGAAGGCGAGTCACTAGGGAAAATACAAATAAGATCCAGACCTTTGTCAACGGATGTTTGCGGCGGATTCTCAGATTGAGATGGTATGATAGAGTTACAAACACGGATCTGTGGATAAGAACAGCGCAGGAACCTATGATGACACAGGTCAAGAGGAGAAGATGGCGATGGATAGGCCATATCTTGCGGAAGACACAGTCGAGTGTCACTAGACAGGTGCTCGAGTGGAACCCGCAGGAAAACGAAAAGAGAACGCCCTAAGCAAACTTGGAGACGAGGTCTTATTGAGGAGCTGAAGAGTGCTCAATTGACCTGGGAGACCATAAAAGAACAGCCAGAGACCGAGAAGAGTGGCGAACAACTGTTGAGGCCCTATGCTCCACGAGGAGCGGAGAGGATTAATGATTGCTTCTATGACTGCGCCACCCTCTGTCCAAGATCTAGCGTGCACTACACTGTGATCTTAACCAAACGACTGAGAAAGTTCAAATAAAATTATCCTTTCTTTTGTTCATTGTTCATTTGAGGATCATCTTCATCTCATGTCGTTAGAGGCGACTAGGAGGTTTGGTGAAATCGGATGCACGTATTTGCTAGGAATGCTAACCCGAAACAAATGCTTGCAGAAAACGGATGCATCAGGCCGTTAGGCACATAACATGTGCAACGACCCCTCACAATGAGGAATCGGATAAAGGATTCTACGGTTGCCAATCTGCCTCGGGAGATTTAGCCACGCAGTAAGAGTGTCAGACCTACCATCACGAGGGTGGCCAAAACGGGGAAGCCGAAATCATAGGAATTATATCCTACAGAACTGCCCCAGTATGTAGACTTGAGAAGAAAGAGGTGGCCCACTTGAACCGGTGTCCAAGACAAACTGTATGGCGTGGCTGATAATCTGAGGCAGACGGCTGTCTTTATTAGAGAATCTGAAATCTCAATCTAGTGAGAACCCAGAAGACAAACTGTATGGCGTGGCTGATAATCTGAGGCAGACGGCTGTCTTTATTAGAGAATCCGAAATCCCAATCTAGTGAGAACACAGAAGACAAACTGTATGGCGTGGCTGATAATCTGAGGCAGACGGCTGTCTTTATTAGAGAATCCGAAATCCCAATCTAGTGAGAACACAGAAGACAAACTGTATGGCGTGGCTGATAATCTGAGGCAGACGGCTGTCTTTATTAGAGAATCTGAAATCTCAATCTAGTGAGAACGCAGAAGACAAACTGTATGGCGTGGCTGATAATCTGAGGCAGACGGCTGTCTTTATTAGAGAATCTGAAATCTCAATCTAGTGAGAACGCAGAAGACAAACTGTATAGCGTGGCTGATAATCTGAGGCAGACGGCTGCCTTTATTAGAGAATCTGAAATCCCAATCTAGTGAGAACGCAGAAGACAAACTGTATGGCGTGGCTGATAATCTGAGGCAGATGGCTGCCTTTATTAGAGAATCTGAAATCCCAATCTAGTGAGAACGCAGGAGAAGAAGAATAACACATAACATTCACAATTTAAACCATTCTGTGGCTGAGTGGTTAAGCCCTTTGCCTTGCGAGTCAAAGGTCATGGGTTCGAGTCCGGACCGAGCCTTTTTGTTCACGAGTGCAGTTTTTCCAGAGACCTCTAGGATTGTTGCCGGAGCTACGGAGTTCGTGCTTTGTACAATGCTCTCGGTAGGTGGCGTGCCATTTCTGCTGAGAGGGACCGAGCCATATGGGGTAAAACCCGGTGCAATGAAGTCAATCCTTCGGCTTTTAAACCCTTTAAATCATTTTTTTTTTTAAAATCTATTTCAACAGTTGTATGAGGTAACGCCCATTGCTATAACAGACAAGTACTACAGAGGTGCTGTGTACAAGGTCAATGATCCTATTGGAGTTCTGGTTCCTGAAGAAATGAGCAGGCGCAGAGAAACACTGGCAGGCCCAATCCGAATATCTTGTAGAACGGACTTGGAGAATGTGTACACATCCAACAGTCGTTATAAAGAATGGATCTCCCGTCCTATGATTGAGGTAGATATGCTTTCTTTATTATCCGTATGTAATTAAACAGCTAAAAACAGTATTGAATGTAACTGATAGAAAAACAAAGATCATAATACTGAAAGCAGGCATATTCCAAGTGGCAATGTATGGATGTGAAGCATGGACATTTTACAAGGCAGTGGAAAAACATATATGTGCTTTTTAATATAAGTGTTACAGAAGAGTCCTCCGTATATCTTGGACAGAGAAGAGAACAAATAAATCTACCGACAAAGAACTCAAATCAAAGAAAACTGGCTGATGCTACAAATACGAAAGAGAAAATTGAGATATTTTGGACATGCAAAGAGACACGAAGGGCTGGAGAAGACCATCACGGAAGGAGGCATATCAGCAAAGAGAAGAAGAGGAAGACCACCGAGAAGATGAATTCAGGACGTAACTGATGGTTTGGGCATGACCGTTGCAGAGGCGGGACATCTGGCCTATGTGAGAGCTAAATTCGGAAGGATTGTTGGGGTGGCAAAGTTCTGCTCAGGACAAGCTATTTGATGATGATGAGTTAGTTCTCAGTCTGAGATGGTATGATAGAATTGTAAACACAGACTTGTGGATAAGAACAGAGACCCATGATGACCCAGGTTAAGAGGAGAAAACGGCGATGGATCGGGCATATTCTACAGAAGACACAGTCGAGTGTCACTGGACAAGTACTTGAGTGGAACCCGCAAGAAAAACGGAAAAGAGGACATCCTAAACAGACCTGGAAACAAAGTCTTCTTGAGGAACTGAAGGGTGCTCATCTATCATGGGAGACCATACAGAAAACAGCCAGAAACCGGGAAAAGTGGCGAACAACGGGTGAGGCAGTATGCTCCACGAGAAGCGAAGAGGATTAATTCAAGTAGTTAGTACTGGTCTGTCGTGCTTGTATAGCTAATCCCTCCACCCCACCCCCTCCCATCCGGATAAAATCAAAATGAATGAAAATCCTGTCATATTCTTTCCAGGAGGTCGCACGAACCACAGTAAGCTAGTTCTTGATTTTTAGGCACCACTTACATGTTCAGTAGTTTGACATTGCGTTCTGAACGGTGAGGTCTATTTTTACTGTTCGTAAAAATCAACGGGAACAAATTTTCTTCCAAATTGCCCGCCGCGGTACTGGAATCAGGTACTCTCTGGTTGTGACCGAACTCACTACCGCTAAGTCACATACACCCACGAATCAATGTAAGACAGACACATATCCAGGTTGAGACATTGGGACTTGGTTTAAATAATGAAGATTACCGAAACTACTGGTGTCGTGATCTGATGACTGGTGGATTCAAATAGTGGATTCAGATAGTGGATTCAAATAGTGGATTCAGATAGAAATAGATTAGAATGACAACCACCCGTGTATTGCCGGGGCTCTCAAGGGGAGCAAAGAATAGTAACATGTGACCTACAAGGCATGTCGTAAGAAGCGACTGAGGTAGGGGCCTAGAGAAACTACCTAGTAAATAAAAAGCGACACAGAAATCGAATATGCTGGCCTACTTGTAGACGCATAACTGGCACAATGTACAATCACTCTTAGACTTATATCACACAGAATAAACCTACCACACTGTAGAAAGTGCAGTCATTCATGTGAGACAGTACAGCATATCTTGCTTGAATGTCCTGGACTACATAAAGCTAGACAAGAACTCCTCCCACCACACCCATCTGTTCATAATACCCTTTACACTAGTCTTCCACAATTACAGAACACATGCAGATTCTACAAACTGGCATTGGCTGCCCAAGAGTGAAAACTCGCAGCCCTGGTTAGAAGAAGTCTTCCACAATTACAGAACACATGCAGATTCTACAAACTGGCATTGGCTGTCCAAGAGTGAAAACTTGCAGCCCTGGTTAGAAGAAGTCTTCCACAATTACAGAACACATGCAGATTCTACAAACTGGCATTGGCTGCCCAAGAGTGAAAACTTGCAGCCCTGGTTAGAAGAAGTCTTCCACAATTACAGAACACATGCAGATTCTACAAACTGGCATTGGCTGCCCAAGAGTGAAAACTTGCAGCCCTGGTTAGAAGAAGTCTTCCACAATTACAGAACACATGCAGATTCTACAAACTGGCATTGGCTGCCCAAGAGTGAAAACTTGCAGCCCTGGTTAGAAGAAGTCTTCCACAATTACAGAACACATGCAGATTCTACAATCTGGCATTGGCTGTCCAAGAGTGAAAACTTGCAGCCCTGGTTAGAAGAAGTCTTCCACAATTACAGAACACATGCAGATTCTACAAACTGGCATTGGCTGCCCAAGAGTGAAAACTCGCAGCCCTGGTTAGAAGAAGTCTTCCACAATT
Source organism: Arion vulgaris (assembly GCA_020796225.1). Lineage (NCBI taxonomy): Eukaryota > Metazoa > Mollusca > Gastropoda > Stylommatophora > Arionidae > Arion > Arion vulgaris. Next base: position 7,921,499 of record CM036761.1, read on the forward strand.
ACAGAACACATGCAGATTCTACAAACTGGCATTGGCTGTCCAAGAGTGAAAACTTGCAGCCCTGGTTAGAAGAAGTCTTCCACAATTACAGAACACATGCAGATTCTACAAACTGGCATTGGCTGTCCAAGAGTGAAAACTTGCAGCCCTGGTTAGAAGAAGTCTTCCACAATTACAGAACACATGCAGATTCTACAATCTGGCATTGGCTGCCCAAGAGTGAAAACTTGCAGCCCTGGTTAGAAGAAGTCTTCCACAATTACAGAACACATGCAGATTCTACAAACTGGCATTGGCTGCCCAAGAGTGAAAACTCGCAGCCCTGGTTAGAAGAAGTCTTCCACAATTACAGAACACATGCAGATTCTACAAACTGGCATTGGCTGTCCAAGAGTGAAAACTCGCAGCCCTGGTTAGAAGAAGTCTTCCACAATTACAGAACACATGCAGATTCTACAAACTGGCATTGGCTGTCCAAGAGTGAAAACTCCAGCCCTGGTTAGAAGAAGTCTTCCACAATTACAGAACACATGCAGATTCTACAAACTGGCATTGGCTGCCCAAGAGTGAAAACCCGCAGCCCTCGTTAGAAGAAGTCTTCAACAATTACAGAACACATGCAGATTCTACAAACTGGCATTGGCTGCCCAAGAGTGAAAACTTGCAGCCCTGGTTAGAAGAAGTCTTCCACAATTACAGAACACATGCAGATTCTACAAACTGGCATTGGCTGTCCAAGAGTGAAAACTCCAGCCCTGGTTAGAAGAAGTCTTCCACAATTACAGAACACATGCAGATTCTACAAACTGGCATTGGCTGTCCAAGAGTGAAAACTTGCAGCCCTGGTTAGAAGAAGTCTTCCACAATTACAGAACACATGCAGATTCTACAAACTGGCATTGGCTGTCCAAGAGTGAAAACTCGCAGCCCTGGTTAGAAGAAGTCTTCCACAATTACAGAACACATGCAGATTCTACAAACTGGCATTGGCTGTCCAAGAGTGAAAACTCGCAGCCCTGGTTAGAAGAAGTCTTCCACAATTACAGAACACATGCAGATTCTACAAACTGGCATTGGCTGTCCAAGAGTGAAAACTCCAGCCCTGGTTAGAAGAAGTCTTCCACAATTACAGAACACATGCAGATTCTACAAACTGGCATTGGCAGCCCAAGAGTGAAAACTTGCAGCCCTGGTTAGAAGAAGTCTTCCACAATTACAGAACACATGCAGATTCTACAATCTGGCATTGGCTGTCCAAGAGTGAAAACTCGCAGCCCTGGTTAGAAGAAGTCTTCCACAATTACAGAACACATGCAGATTCTACAAACTGGCATTGGCTGCCCAAGAGTTAAAACTCGCAGCCCTGGTTAGAAGAAGTCTTCCACAATTACAGAACACATGCAGATTCTACAAACTGGCATTGGCTGTCCAAGAGTGAAAACTTGCAGCCCTGGTTAGAAGAAGTCTTCCACAATTACAGAACACATGCAGATTCTACAAACTGGCATTGGCTGTCCAAGAGTGAAAACTCGCAGCCCTGGTTAGAAGAAGTCTTCCACAATTACAGAACACATGCAGATTCTACAAACTGGCATTGGCTGTCCAAGAGTGAAAACTCGCAGCCCTGGTTAGAAGAAGTCTTCCACAATTACAGAACACATGCAGATTCTACAAACTGGCATTGGCTGTCCAAGAGTGAAAACTTGCAGCCCTGGTTAGAAGAAGTCTTCCACAATTACAGAACACATGCAGATTCTACAAAATGGCATTGGCAGTCCAAGAGTGAAAACTCGCAGCCCTGGTTAGAAGAAGAAGGCATATATCACATTCAAATCACAAAGAGTGGTTTAACAAGTGGTCGATATGGAGCGTTGAAGAAGAAGAAGAAGAAGAAGAAAAAGAATGACAACATTGAATTGCGATAGAAATGTGTTCTTCTCTTCCACCATTTACTTCTTTATAGGCGATACCAGGGCATTCTTGTCAGGTGTCCAAACCATTTAATCTGTTGTTCTTTTATGAAGTGCATAACTGGTTTCACATCCAGTCTCCTTCTGATTTCTTCATTTCTAATCTTGTCTCTTATTGTCACACCTGCAGCTCTTCTAAGACACCTCATCTCTGTCGTTATGATTTTCCGATCATTAGCTGCTGTTATTGGCCATGTTTGACACTGGTAACATAGTGTTGGCCAGAAAATCGTTCTTATGAGATTTGCTTTAGTTGTTAGCGGTATCTCTTTATGTGACAACAGTGGTGTTAACTGCCCCAGTACTTGGTTAGCTTTTGTACAACGATTGATGATTTCACTATGTGGTGATTTCGCTATGTGATGATATCTGAGATTTTATAGAAATAATTGGAAGAGATAGAGATAAATAGACAGACTGAACGAAATAGACGGAACAGGTAGAGAAACGGAGAGACAAAGAGACCCAGAGAGAGAGAGGAGGGAGAAAGGCACAAAGAGAGACAAATATATAGCAAGAGTAAAGACACAAAGAGAGACAAATATATAGCAAGAGTAAAGACACAAAGAGAGACAAATATATAGCAAGAGTAAAGACACAAAGAGAGACAAATATATGGCAAGAATAAAGACACAAAGAGAGACAAATATATAGCAAGAGTAAAGACACAAAGAGAAAGATGGAGAGATAGGGAGACAAAATTACGATGAAACAAACGTTGACTTAACACTTCTCTGATTTCATCGTGAACAGAACGACGCGGTCTAAATTTCATCACTTCTCCTGAATTATTCAATTTTATGTTTGCTATTTTTCACAGACATCCATTTGCAAACGTATTCAACTTAATTTCTATGTTTTTAATCAATTGTCTAACTCTCGCTGACATCTGTTAGGATTGAGACTGCTTCTTCTTGTGTCGTCACACTGTTACCGGGTTGTTGCCCAGTTTCTGTTTGTGGCTGGCGCTGCTCTAGTTTAAAGAGTTTTTAAAGCCGAAGGATTGACTTCATTGCACCGGGTTTACCCTATACGGCTCGGTCCCTCTCCGCAGAAATGCACGTCACCTGCCGAGAGTATTGCACAAAGCACGAACTCCGTAGCTCCAGCAACAATCCTGGGGTCTCTGAAAAAACTGCATTCGTGAAAAGAACGACGCGGTCCAGATTCGATCCCACGACCTTCGACTCACAAGGCAAAGGGTTTAACCACTTAACCACAGAGACTCCCTGATCTAGTTATCTTTGTCTTTTGACAGGATTCTGGTATACTATCTTATCTTATCTTATCTTAACCACATTTGCCGTGAAGCGTCGTGGGGAGAGTTAGTTTCCCATCTTGTGCCAGGTGTGTTGCGCTTGACGTTGTCAGTCCATGCTTTCGCAGGGACTCTGAGATGTTATCTATCCATCGTGTTCTTGGCCTGCCTTGTGCTCTGCGCCCTGAGCGTCGATTATATTACGCACGTGATGGTATACTACCTATTCATCATGTTATCTATCCATCGTGTTCTTGGCCTGCCTTGTGCTCTGCGCCCTGAGTGTCGATTATATTACGCAGTGATGGTATACTACCATTCATCTGTTATCTATCCATCTGTTCTTGGCCTGCCTTGTGCTTTTGCGCCCTGAGCGTCGATTATATTACGCACGTGATGTATATTCTAATTCATCTTTATTGTGGTCTTCCTTTCGCCTTCTTTCCTGGTGTTCTTTTGTAGAAAACTCTTTATACAGTAGAGTTCGGATGCATTCTTATTAAGTGGCAAACCACTTCATTCTTTGTTTCTCAATATAATTCAAGCTAGGTTCTGTTTTAGAAGATTCTGTACACAGTGGATTTTGGCTGCATTTGGTTAGGAGTTAGATAACTTCGGAATTAAATATTCGTAATTTATTTTTCTAAATCTGTTCTAAAACTAGTGTTTATAAGTGCTTAGAGAAGATAATTTTGGAGGGAATGGTGCCTGGAAGAAGAATGAGAGGAAGACCTAGAAGACGATGGGCGCAAGATGTCATTGACGAATCTGAGAATGACTGTTGCAGACGCCGATCAATTTGCACAGAACAGAAAGTTTTTTTCAGGACTGTTGTCATGGGAGCTAAGTTCCGGAAGGGACAAGCTACTTGATGATGATGATGATGACGATGATGATGATGATGACGATGATGATGTTGATAAATTTAGTTTTCAAAATTATATAACTTGGAAGTTGCATATTTTACTTGGAATTTGAAAAATGTTCCATTTAAAAACAAATTTATAGTTAGTTTTACTGAGCCTAATTTGTGCCCATATACAAATTTCAGCTTCATAATGAAATTGATAGTAACCTGTTCTTCTGTCGGCTACCGGAAACACCAACCCAGTACTGGGATTTTTACAACACCGTACGCATGCGAAGACCAGAGAGAGAGTCAAATGCGGCTCCAAAATTTCAGCCTTGCCTTCTTACACCGCTTCCTTTGAACAAGAATATCCCAAACATTCCTCCATTGAGTTCAAACCCTTTCCTAGGCAAGTTCAACAAGTTCCAGACAGCTCAAGCCTTTTGTTAATCTAGAAATGCCTAAAATGATTTTATTTGGAGTCACTATTAACTCATTATTACCTACGCCGCAGTGTGCGCCAATACTGTTTATTAAAATAACCTAACTGCCACACACTGCACCCCGCTTGTTTCATGTAAAATTAATGTTACATTAACATCAGCGTATTCTGATACCTTACAACAAAGCTGTATATTTCTACATCAAGGTCCGATCGAGGTTTAGTAAAACTGTTAACGTGATGCAATTTATATCTATGGAATCAAAATGGGGGAATAAAATAATTAGACCGCAGTGTGTTTTTTAATTGAGTATTGAGTGTGTTAAGCAGTAAGGTTATTTTAAAATGTCAAATAGATTGAGTGAAATCAGAGACGAAACAAAATATACGCAGTAAATAATAATAATACAATCCAATAGAAGAAAATAATCATCAGTATGTGCCATGCCGGGCTGAAATAAACTATCATGGATATCCACAAATGTATGTCCTGACGAGTGCTGTTCTGATGTTTACATTTGTGATTGTTAAAAACGTTATCCGTGTTAAAAAAGGTATCTATGTTAAAAAAGTTATCCATGTTAAAAAAAGTTACCCTTGTTAAAAAGTTACCTGTGTTAACAAGTTACCCGTGTTAAAACGTTATCCATGTTAAAACGTTATCCATGTTAAAAAGTTATCCATGTTAAAAAAAGTTACCCGTGTTAAAACGTTATCCATGTTAAAAAGTTATCCATGTTAAAAAGTTATCCATGTTAAAAAATTATCCATGTTAAAAAGTTATCCATGTTAAAAAGTTATCCATGTTAAAAAGTTATCCATGTTAAAAAAGTTATCCATGTTAAAAAGTTATCCATGTTAAAAAAGTTATCCATGTTAAAAAGTTATCCATGTTAAAAAATTATCCATGTTAAAAAGTTATCCATGTTAAAAAGTTATCCATGTTAAAAAGTTATCCATGTTAAAAAGTTATCCATGTTAAAAAAAGTTACCCGTGTTAAAACGTTATCCATGTTAAAAAGTTATCCATGTTAAAAAGTTATCCATGTTAAAAAATTATCCATGTTAAAAAGTTATCCATGTTAAAAAGTTATCCATGTTTAGAACTTTAAATTTTAATTTACCCCGCAATGAATTCAGGCGTAGTCAGAACGTCTAATATGGGGGCCTCTATCTGATATTTTCGAGAAGACTTGCTTTCCTTCTCACCAGTGTTCCTCGCCATTCAGACGAACCTTGATTCAACGTCAAAAGTACTTGTAATTTAGATCCTCAAGTAACGGATCAGGGTCTCATGTAGTCCAACAGCGTATGGTGTGCACTCCAACATTTTTTAGTCAAGCTGGCAAGACATAGGTCCGCAAGCAATTTTTCCATACCGCTTTATCCTGGGAACATCGTCAATTCTTTTATGGAATTGAGTACGAATTATATTTATACACACGTCTCTTCTTCTTCTTCGAACGCTCCATATCGGCTACTTTTTAACCACTTTGTGATTTGTATGTGATCCGAGCCTAAGAGCTATTGTACGTTGTGCCAGTTATGCGCCTACAAGTAGGCCAGTACATCCGATTTCTGCGATGCTTTTTATTTACTAGGTAGCTTCCCTAGGTCTCTACCTCAGTCATGTCTTTAGTTATCAGTTATTAGAGGACTATCATCATAGCACTCCGGACATATCCGTAGGTGCTCCGATCTCCGCCTCAGCAAATCCAGCAGCGTCCAGCCGCCCAACACGCCAGTCCGATGTTGATTAATCCTGTCCTGTCTTACGACATGCCTTGTAGGTCGCAGTGTTACTATTCGTTGCTCCCCTTGCGAGCTCTGGCAACATACGGGTGCTGTGTTAGTTGATGTATCTATCTACTGGGATTAAGACCATCAGAGCTGACTCATGCCAGAATGAAATAAGAGATATCGTGGTCCAGATATAATATAACATAACAGTTACGATATCGTGTGAGGAAATAAAACAGACACAGATATTAAGATCGTTTTCGCGAGTGGTTACCGGGGCCCAAATTGGGGTGTAAAGAATAGAACCACTGTTACCTACCATGCATGTCGTAAGAGGCGACTAAGGAGGTTGAAAGTAGGGCTAGCTACCCCATATCGTAAAAAAACACTAGATGGCTACAGAACGGAGAGCGAACCGAGTAAAAGCTGGCTGAAACCGAAAACATCGCCGAAGGATAATCACCAGAGTTCCAAATGGTGCTGAAGATGTGACGTAAAACACATCAATGCTAAGGCTGCATGAATCAGATTTCCGCATGAATAGAATTTATGGGGAGGTCTGGTACATCGGTCTGGGCGGTGATCGCAAGAGAGAGAGAGAGAGATATCGTTTTTAGTGTTTGTTATGGATCTGACAGCGTCTTCTTCTTCTGCGTTCGCCAGCTATGAACTTAGACGTAGCCATGACGCCGTGTGTGGCGCTTCTGACTGATTTTGCGTGAAAGCCTGCTTACCGTTTTATTGGTTTCCTCGCCATACAGGTGCTACTTCTCGGACTTCAGAGGTTAAAAGCGTCTAAAACCAAAGGATTGACTACATTGCAACGGGTTTTACCCAAAATGACTCGGTCCCTCTCGGTAGAAATGACACGCCACCTGCCTAGAGTATTGTGCAAAGAAAAAACACCGCAGCTACCGTTACAATCCGAAGGGTCTCGGGGGGAAAATGCACTCGTGAACAGAACAGCGCGATCCGGATTCGAACCTACGATCTTCGGAACACAAGTCAAAGGGTTAACCACTTAACCACAGAGACTCAGTATGTTATGTAACAGAGCTAAATGTAGTGACTGATTCTCAAACTGAGATGGTAGGACAGATTGACCGGGGGGTTGCGGTTCGATCGTAGTCTAGCTTTTACGGAACACATAGATCATGTGATAATGAAGACGAGGAAGGGTTTGACTGCGATGAGGGTAATGGCTTAGGCAAATTGTGAACAGCGCCATATTTGTCTCTTATACCAGGGTCTGGTCCTTTATGTGATTGAGTATGCTCTGGCGATCCTAAATATCAGGCATATGCAGGTAGAACGACTGGAAAGAATACAGAACGATGCGATGCGCGTCATACTTGGGTGCACTAAAGACAAGTTAAGGACGATGCAATGGCTTCTTGATTGTCCCTACTATGGAAGATAGAACAAGGATGAGCCGTGCAGGAGCATGCCTTCGAGTCAATGCTGACACACATCATCCTCTGCACATGGAAGTCAAGAGACAAAAGGAAATAGGTTAAAAGAGAAAATCTTGGATGGCTCAGGCCGAGAACTGTATTCAACAGATGTGTTCACTTGAAGACATTGAACCCGATGAATAATGGATAACAATGGCATCAGGAATCAATCCACCCTTTTCAGTATGTATCAGACTTGATAAAGTATGCAGACAAGACAACCGAATGGTCGTGAAGGCAGAAGTTCAGGCGTTAGTTTCTGAGAACTCATCTGAGAATGATGTAATTATTTATACAGATGGTTCGGTGATTCGACTTATGCGGAGCTCATGGGCTACCACTGCTCAAGTCAGAAGAGATGTTGTGAAAGAAGTTGTGGTTTTGATTGCAAGCAGTCTGTCTCACTATGGTCGAAATCATGGCAGTAACTAAAGCGATGGTCTGGCTAAAGTCACAGACTTATATCCATGCATGTTTTCTCAGGGACTCTGTGATTACGCACACGAAGAATACGACAGACAGGGCTCGAAGACAATGGTTGGATTCGCTTGACAAAAATCGGTTTTGTTTTTGTGCCAAGCAGTGGCGGCTCGTGATCATTTTTGTTGGAGGGGCCAGACAAATTTTTCCTTGATAAATCATGGTTTTTGGTAGCTATATTTTAATTTATAAAATAATAAATACACGTTATACATTATTTTTTTGTGGGGCCGGCCCCACTGGCCCTTAATGACGAGCCGCCACTGGTGCCAGAACATGCAAGTGTAAAGGAAAATGAAGGCGCCAATAAGCTTGTGGATATGGCTGCTGTAAAAAAGCCGGCGAACAATGGGCCAGACTGATATTCTGAACTCCCTATAGGAGAGGATGTTAAATGATTCAACTAATAGTGGTGAATCTACAACCCTAACTAGACTGCACGAATACCGGGTCAAATATGGTGTAATTAGACAAGAGCACTTCACTGGAAATCAAAAATGAATAGTAAACCAACAAAGAACCGGTGTCGTTAGTCGCCATAAGCTTAGAGACATACTGAGAAAGAGATTGCGGCAATTATTGACTAACTGATTTGATGTGCAGTGATAATGATCCGACCACTAAACAAAACTTGATGAAACTTTCAAATCTTACTTTAGTTTCTTTACATTTTTGTATTACAATATGTTGCAATTTTCACGCAATCAAGACTTTTAGAACGTCAAATAAAATTTGCATTTACTCTATGGGAAGTTGAGCTAGAGTTTCTTAGTTAGCGTCCATGGTAGGGTCGTTGCAGGGAGTATCGAAGCACATAGGATAACTTTCAGTTTGAGGCTGGAGTTTGTGATAATTACTGGACTTTAATGTCTCTCTGGGACTACATTTACTATGGTTATTGGGGTACTGCCTAGAGTAGTTGATAGTAGCTCGGCCTGCTAGCTGTGAGACGCCTCATAGCTCGGGTTCGAACCCACTGTCCGGCATTTGTTCGAGTCCCTGGTCTTACTCAGGACGATAACGTGAGTATCTCTGAAGTCGGAGAAAATCTGCCTGTATGGCGAGGGAATACTAATTACGAGTACATTGAGCACACGGCTGCCAGTGTAAAGTAATTTACAATGTGCACGCTGCTGCCATTGTAAGAAATTGGAAAAACGGATTTTCACGCAAAAATCAATTTCGTCTGAGTTGAAAGCGAAAAAAAAAAAACTATGGTTATTGTTATGTCCGACTCGCGGATGGTCCAAAATGTCAGGTTAGAGTGGATGTCGTCTAACAAAGTTTCTAATCTCCATGGATTTAGTTGAATCCACTGTCCCGGGCAGACATCTTTCGCTTTTTAGACGACCAAGTATTGGCTGTCGACATTAAAATTGATGTTGAATCTATCCAGTTTTTTAAGGAGTTTGGACGGACGTTATTCTAGCAGAACTGGATGTTTGAGGTACAGAATAAAGAGCATATTTATCCAGTAAGCCACGGGAACCATCAGTAAACAAACCCTTCAACATTTTCTTGAGAAGATTGAGTACCTATGGGTCTATCCCAAGAGATATGACCTCAGATAAGTAACTAATAACCAATAACTATGACAACCATAGTTTCAAGTGATCTCAAGCAGTTTTATTAGTCTTCATGTAATTAAAATGTATCAACTTGATCTAATTATCAACATCTATTTTCTATATATCAACATTCTTAAGTAACTTGCGACCTGATAATGTTGTTATTGAGAGCTCATGCATCATCAGGTAATGTTCAGGTAATTTTCCCAGGTTTAAAAATATAGCATACAGTACATCGAGAAGCAAAGAATCAAGTGGTTCGGCCATCTAATGAGAATGGAACCACATTTACTACCATCACGTGCCTACAACAATCGACACTCGGGGTGCAGAGCACACACTCAGGGCGCAGAGTACGAGGCAGGCCAAGAACACGATGGATAGATAACATCTCAGAGTCCCTGCAAAATCATGGACTGACAACGTCAAGCGCAACACATCTGGCACGAGATAGAAAACTAACTCTCCCACGGCGCTTCACGGCAAATGTGGTTAAGATAAGATAAGATAAAAATATAGCTACGTTATCTAACAACGAACATTCACTTTCCATATATCAACATTCATAAGGAACTGCCACCAATATGTTGTTATTGAGATCTACGATGTTGAAAATAAAAATCGTGGCATATCCTTTACAGGACGTGGCCATCAACCACATTAAATGAATCGTTAATTTTCTAGGCACCACTTATACGTTCAGTAGTATGACATTGCTTTCTGAACGGTGAGGTCTATTTTTACCTTTTATAAAAATCCCACGGAAACGAATTTGCTTCTAAACTTGTCCACCGTGGGGTTTGAACCAGGTACGCTTGGGTTTGGGATCGAGCTCACTACCGCTTGAGCTACAGATGCCCACCCGATGTTAAGTAATCTAAAAACTGTTATATTATTTTTCCTATGTTTATAACTGTAGCTATATTATCTAAGACTGATGAGTTGCAAACACAGATCTGTGGATAAAAACAGGACAGGAACCCATGATGACACAGGTTAAGAGGAGAAAATGGCGATGAGTCAGGCATACACTACAGAAGACACAGTGGCGTGTCACTAGACAAGCACTTAAGTGGAACCGGCTAGGAAAAAAGAACGTCCTAAACAGACCTTGAGACGAAATCTTCTTGAGAAACTGAAGGGCGCTCGACTATTCTGGGAGACCATAAAGAAAATAGCCAGAGACCGGGAAAAGGGGTGAACAATTGTTGAGGTCCTATGCTTCACGAGGAGCGAAGGATAATCAAGTAAGTAAGTACATTATCTAACTGTGAACATGCACTTGTTAAATATCAACATCCTTAAGAATCTGCGACCATGACTGGTAGGCAAACTCTCCTTTCTTATTCCATGGCGCGTTAGGATCTCCAACAATGTGTCGTGTTGAATAAGCTGGTTGGAAATAGTAGCCACAATAGTTCTTTCGATTCAAGTATTCTGGGCTGGCGATATCGCGTTCAGGAAACCGAATTTCTTCAAGGTTGTCTTGGGGCCAACGTTTGCGAACCATCTGACCTGGAGGCATGAATCTGGAAAAGTGTGTCCAATCTCCTTCCACCTGGGGGTCGAAGTATAGAGTGTGGTAAGGCAAAGGCAGTGATGCTTCAGCCCATCTAGGGTTACCACATTTGGCGTCTTTTCCATAGCGTTTTTCTTTCAAGTCGAGGATGGCTGATTCCTTGCGTGGAGGCAAGGAGAATGGGCCGAAGTAACCTGGGATATGTGGAGGCCATCCTTTCTGTGTGGCAATAAAGGAACCACCGCTTCTTGCAATTGGAGGCCTCTCTTCTAGCCTAGTTGGGGTATCTACTGGAGGCTGTTGTTGCAAGGATCGATAGTTGGTCATGCTTGTGTGTCGTCAGCTAGAAGACAGATAAAGAAAGAGCGTTGACGTCTAGCGTAAGTTGGGAATGGACTAACTTACATTTTACAATGTTAGTTACATTTTGTAAAACTAACACATCGTTGCCCGTGATGTATTCTCAAATAGCTAAGTTCACAAGTTTATTGTTCCTTCAGGATACTAATTTCCGGTTTAGTCTAATACAACATGGCAGCTGATAGACGAACAAACTTGATGACGTCATTTGAAGTCAGTTTGCGACTTACAGCTAAAATATGTTCTCTTGTTTGTGTCTTTCTAGACCCCTGCTGGAGCATATCACTCAATCAACTCATACCAAATCTTTATATCTTTAGCTTTCTATATCAGTTCCTTCCATGTCCTCTGTCTATAGTTAATCCCTACCACCAAATCTCTCCTCTGTGCATTTTTAAACCTATATCTCTTTCTCTACGTCTCCAGGAAAGTGTCCTTTTTTGTTATATTTTCCTAGAGTTTTCTCAAAGTATATTCTATCCAACGTCAGCGTCTTTTCTTTCCCTTTTGTTTCACTGTGATCTGTCTTATTCTCCCCGTAAGCTCTTCATTTGTAACCTTATCATACCATCTCAGTCCCTATATTCTGCACATACACCAGTTGATGCATGTTTGCAGTCTATTAGTTATTTCTGTAGTCGTTCTTCATGTTTCTGACCCATACAGCGGAACTGTTTTAACACTTGAGCTAAATATTATAATTTTGAAAAATGAACGATGGTGAGTTCGAATCACGCTGCGGACAGTTTGTTTGCAGATTATTTCGCGTGGATTTTTACAAAAGGACAATGGAACCACTCGTTCAGAAAGCAATAGCAAACAACTAAACGTAATAATGCCTAGAAAAATAACTTCTTCTTCTTTGCGTTCGTTCTTTACCACCAATTTTAATCACTTTTTGTGATATGTTTTATCTTTGCCAAGAACGTGTATACGTTGCACATTGGTTGGTAGGCCCCTAAACGATTATACTTCTACACGTTTAGGACACATGCATCCGATTTCAGCCAAACCTCCTTAGTCGCCTCTTACGACATGCATGGCAGGTAACAGTGGTTCTATTTTTGCACCCCAAATTTGGGCCCCGGTAACCACTCAGGCGAGAAAAATAACAAATAGCGTTAAAAAGCTGGGGTTGATTCGCAAAGTCCTGTAAACGATATGCAATTTACCTTTTTAACGCAATCCAGATTCGAGCTCACAACTTTCAGAAAGCAAGGAAAACGTCTTAACCATTTCGCCACAGTCTCCCTACTATGTTTCACATTTACAATTGAACTCTTCTACGCATGCTATTAACCGTTACTAGAATGACATAACGAGAAGGACATAACAGTATTCCTTCTAACTCTCGTTTCATCTGACAATCACATGATCATCAGTTCTCGTTGCGTTCAAAGGCAGAGACAAATAACTTTCACTCAGTTTGATTTTGTGCCTTTCTATCTACCTCAAACCTAGAATTGATTGACAGTTGTTCTGTGTTCTATCTACCACTACCCCACCCGGATCTTCATGCCCAGTTTAAATGTCAGTGTGAAATATCTTCAATGAGCTCGGGACATGCCCAAATGTGCTCAGATCTCCTTCGCAGTATCTTCAACAACGTCCAGCGACTGACCATACCAATTCGATATTGATTGATAAGTTTACTCATATACCTGCTGTGCTGTTATTTTCTGACCACTCCAATCTTCATTTCAAACTCTTGCAGTTGATGTGGATTTGTTCAGGGGCGGCTCGTCATTAAGGGCCAGTGGGGCCCGGCCCCACCAATAATCGAAAGGGGAATAACATCCCCGAATAGACAAATAATAGTAAATACTTCAAAACCCATGATCTGTCCGAAAATTTGTGTCTGGCCCCACCAAGAAAAATGTCCGCGAGCCGCCACTGGATTGGTTTATATCTTCTTCTTCAGCGATCTCTGGTCATGCGCTTAATTTACTGTGGACCACAAACTGGGCAGTCAGCTTCAGGTCTGTCAGGTTTCCCCAAAGCTTAGTTTTCAGGTCGACTGGGTGTGGCCACATGTTGCTTCTCAGCTCCCCAGGAGAGGACAGTCTTGCAGGACATGCTCTTGTGTCTGTTCCACCTGCTGACACTGGCAAAGAGGTGTTTGACATTCCTAGTCTATATAAGTGTTTGTTGAGTCTACAGTGTCCGGTGCGTAGTCGAAATATAATGACCTGGTCTGTTCTGCTTAGGTCTTTGAGGAAGTCCTAAGCAGAACAGACCAGATCATTATATTATTTTTATCAGAATAACAAAACAAAGACTGAAAGGGTTATCAGAATAACGAAATAGATACGATTTTGACGATATGAGAACAACAATACATAGTCTATATCAGTTATCAGTTATATGAGAACTATCATCACGGCACTCCGGACATGTAAATAGGTGCTACAATAACCGCTTCAACAAACCCAGCAGCGTCCAGCGGCCCAACACGCCAGTTCGATGTTGATTAATCAATCTATTTTCAAATTTGATAGGTCGTTCTTTTCAAGGTTTACTAATATTAACATTCATCACTCTTAATCTGGTCAGCGACTGGGATTCACAATCATGAAACTACTCTGTTCGGAAGTATTCTCTCAATGCGTTATGAATGTTATATCGTTCAATAGTTTATATAATTTATATACAGAAAGTCTATAATTTATATCATAAATTGAACACTTACCTAGTGTTTACTAGAGCCAAAGTGTTGAAAATGTTAACAGGAAAAAAAATGTGAATAGTTTGTTTATTACCAATTTAACGTTGTTACGATTGTGTATATCTTGTGAATGTATACATTGAAATGTTAGTACGGTTCTGCAGACGTAAACAAAGCAGGGCGCTTAGCAACAGCGATAACAAATAACAGCGCCATCTATGGAGCTGTGAAAGCCTAGCCATAAGAAACATTTATATGTTCCTGTCTAATTTTCTACATGCATTTCTAATTTAGAAAACGTGCTTAGTGATGTAGTGATGTGTAGATGTTGGTGGAATCAAATTTATTAGGTCAATATTTAATCACTACTAAAGTTATTGATAGACTGAACGATGTGTTTAGTTGGTGACGTGGTATGTTCACTACATTTAACGGCGCGTGTTGTGGTGGCGCTACTTGTTTGCTACACGGGTGTCACTGTTCATTCCAGTAAAAAAAAAAATCATTTCGTGCCGTTAAACGTTACATAGGACCTGCAATCAATTTCTCCATATCGCTCTATAATGTGAAACTCGTTCAATCTCTTCTCTTCTTCTTCTTCTACGTTCTCACTAGATTGGGATTTTGGATTCTCTAATAAACGCGGCCGTCTGCCTTAGATTATCAGCCATGCCATACAGTTTGTTTTGGACGCTAGTGTAATTGGACCATTTCTTTCTTCTGCTTTCTCACTAGATTGGGATTTTGGATTCTCTAATAAACGCGGCCTTCTGCCTCAGATTATCAGCCATGCCATACATACAGTTTGTTTTGGACGCTAGTGTAATTGGACCATTTCTTTCTTCTACGTTCTCACTAGATTAGGATTTTGGATTCTCTAATAAAGGCAGCCGTCTGCCTCAGATTAACAGCCATGCCATATAGTTTGTCTTGGTGTAAGTAGGCCACCTCTTTCTTCTCAAGTCTGCATACTGGGGGCAGTTCTGTAAGATATAATTCCTATTATTTCTGTTTCCCCGTTTGTGCCGACCTCTTCCTGCAGTAAGTTTTGGCCACCCTCATAATGGTAGGTCTGACAGTTATACTGCGTGGCTAAATCTCCGAGGCAGATTGGTGACCATAGAATCCGTTATCCCATTTCTCGTGGTGAAGGGTCGTTGCACCACGTTATGTAACCTTACGGCCTGGTGCATCCGTTTTCTCCAAGTATTTGTTTCGTGTTAGCATTCCCTACTGGACATCCAAACCTCCTTAATCGCCTCTTACGACATGTGTGGCAGGTAACAGTGGTTCTATTCTTAACACCCCAAATTTGGACCCCGGTAACCACTCGGACGCAATCTCTGCTATAAATCTCACCACTATCACTAAGATTCGCTTCAGGGTTTCTCTATGGCATCTCTACTTTCTAAAACCATTTGTCTCCCACTTCAATGCTTGCTTTGTGATTCGTTCATCATTTCTTTTCAGAGTATGTCCAACATATCTTCATCTTCTCTTTCTTATTACAGTTGTTACTAATCGTTGACAATACATTTCTCTAATTTCATCACCTATTCTAACATTTGAGTTTGGAGAAGACATTCCTTTATGGCGAAGGACACTGAAAATAAGGAAAGCTAACCTTCACGCAACAATTAATCAGTAGCTCCCTAACTACGCCTGAATTCATAGCGGGTAAACACAAAAATAGGTTGAAAATCATCTCTCCTGAAATCAGAGAAATGTCTAGTCACGGTTGGAGTAGAATTGTTCGGTTGCAAGTGACTCCGCTCACCCTCAGTTCAGGTACAACAGAAATGCTAGGAAAAATGCCGGCGTTATGTTGATATCATTCATCCTGTGCACGCTTAGGTTGTTTGTGTTTAGTATTGTTTTGTTAGTTCGTTCGTCTACAAATTAATCACTCTTGCAATCTGTAGTCGATTTACAACACAATTTAACATTTTTTCAATCTAAGTGATTTACAAAAACGCAATTAACGATCTTTGAAATCATGCGATTTACAGTACAGTTTAACTCACTCTTGCAATCAGTGTGATTTACAAACAATTTAACCACTTGCAACCTCGTGTGATTTAATCAATCTTATTTTCTTTGCAATCGTGTAATTTACAACAATTTAACCACTCTTGCAATCTGATGGATTTCAATCAATTTAACCACTCTTTGAAATCTGTTTGATTTACAGCAATTTAATCATTTTGAAATCTGGTGACTTATAACTCACTTCCATCATTCACCTGAGGAAAGACAATAAACTTTCTTTTCTCAATCTTGTTTTTGTATCTTGCGTAAAGGATAGAAAGATTTTGAACGAAGCCCATGTGTGCGTTTCGTAAAAGTGTCTTTCCTCAGCCCTGTATCTCTGCGGTCTATATTTTGTGTCCGCCTTTTTTATCATTGCTTTCGAACGCATTGTATGTGGTACTGTCTGTGACAATCTTATTGTCAATGAACATTTAATTGTTGTGACTGAAGCTCAGTCTGGTGGTGTATCCTACTTTTACGCTGTGTGTGGCATTTCTCACACGGTCACTTTCTATTCGTCCAAAAATCATTTCGTGCCTTAAGTCGTTCATGACCTCAGTTTTCTTCTAGCATTTGATGTCACACTCAGTTACAAGATCCTACTTCTTCTCCTCAAACTTCGATAGAGAAGTAAATGGTGGAAGAAAAGAAGAAGAGTTTGATGTAGTCAGGACTGCCATACTAGTTATATGGAGCAAGTGTAATTGAACCATTCTCTTTTAGTTCGTGATGACAGTATCTCAGGATATATTCGCCAATGAAGATGGACAGAGAAATCAAGACTAGATTACAGAGGCCCAAATGCTTGGTGTACAATGTCACCACTATTAACTCTCAAGCATATACATGGGCAACGCAATGATAAACTCATATTTATTCACTCTCTCTATCATGTGCCAACCTTTCCTGCGTATTGCACCCAGAAAGAAGTTGACAACTGTGAAATGAGGATTGTCTACATAAACTATCAACGTTATAGGAAGATGAGTGAACAGAATATCAAGCATCGTTGCTATACCGTGCATACAGTACATCGAGCAAGATTCAGTGGTTCGGCCATTTATGGAATAAACACATTACTACATAGCCTATAAATCGACACTCAGGCGCAGAGCACAGGCAGGCCAAGAACACGATGGATAGATAACATCTCAGAGTCCCTGCGAAAGCATGGACTGACAACGTCAAGCGCAACACACCTGGCACAAGATAGGAAACTAACTCTCCCACGACGCTTCACGACAAATGTGGTTAAGATAAGATAAGATGACATGTATAACATTATGACAATAGACAAACAAACAAAATAAGCAACGAGAAACGATGAAAACTAGAAAAAATAATGAAAACACTGAATGTTATTGACATTATATTCTTTCTTTTAAATTGTATTAACCAAGATGAAGAAGATGAAGAAGAAACAGCGCGATTACTAAACACAGTTCGACTGTTCATGAAGTATTCTTTATATGAAATACCGAAAAGGCGCTCAAATACCTCCAACATTTTGTTAAAATTTCTCAAAATGCATAAAATAGTAAACATTACTGGGTGGTATCGATTCCTGAAAACAAAAAATCGGGTCACAGAATACATTAAACTTCTGTTCAAAACATTAGTAATACCCAGAATGCATGTTCAAATTTCTCCAACTGGTAGTCGAATCCACGAAGGCTCTAGGTGGTGGAATGCCTTGACGATACAAAAACCCGCTGTTAGTTACGCGACTCTGTATCCCTGACCCTGGGACAGCCATTTCTGGGAATAAAATCTCTTCTAAGCGAGGTTCCGGGAGTAATCCTTGTTCGATTAGATGGTACGGTGTGACATCATTGTTGCAACCAGCACAGTTCTCATCGAAGTAAACAGTGCGATACGGTAATGGATGGGACGGTAAGCCAAACTTCGCAGCTCCAAACGGAAGGGATTGATTCGGTGGAAGTCTGTGAACTGCAAATGGTCCGAATACACCCGGTGCTATAGGGTTACAGAGATCTGACATGATGTTATTCTCGTCCGCATAGCCCAACATCCGGTACATAGGCGGACCTTCTTCCAGTCGTATTAGTCTAGCATGCAGAGGTGGAAAACGTTGCACTCTGACCATCATGTTTGCGATGTGTCGTAATCTGAGGAAAGAATAGCTATCATTGGCATCACAGAGACGAAGAATTGAAAACGAAACTTATGCAATGAAGTTATACACAATGACTTGCTATTTGATGAGGTCCTAGCTCTTAGCAATCGTTACTTAACCTTTTCGACCTTGTGAGCCGATTTGGAGCTAGAATGGATTAACATTAATACAGAAAACAAAACGTAATCATAGGAAATGAAACCTAAAATGAATTAAAATACAAATTACTAATCAAGTAAAGCTACCTATTGGTCAATACTAACAGATGAGCAGATGTATAACTAAATTAAACAGGAATAGGGCAAGGATTTTCATTAAGGAGCAGTTAGACATCGGGCCAAATCACCAGAAAATAATGTATGTTATTATCTATATAATGTATGGCTAACAGGACAATAACAGCAGTTAAAGACGAATTGTGCATTTGGATGTTATAGAAAATAGCAGTTCATGGACAGAAAACAACAAATACAAGTTAGAAACTAGGCATGAAACAATTATTAGAGAAATTCAGACAAGTAGTTTTTGAACATAAAGGCATGACACCATGATACATTTATGAGGAAGTTGGGAAAACAAACGAAGATAGTGGGAGCTTAAGAAATGGACGGTACTCTGAGTCACAATCCAAGAAAGGACTGGATTACAAATCCTCGATGTGACGGATGAGATTGATGAGAGCAGATTCTGCTCAGTTATTTTAGATGAAGAAAGTCATATATGACTAATTCAGTATGTAGTAGAATAAATGAAGTCATGAAGAAATTGGTGTCACAGAAATGTTAACCTTTCAGTGGCAGCTTGTCATTAACGCCATAGGATATGCCACGAAATATTTTATTATTTATCAAAACATAACTCATAAACCATGATTTTTCGAAAGTACCTGTTCCACAAAAAATGAAACAAAGAGCGCACGACTTTCACTCCAGTTTGTTTAACCCTTCCCTCACCTCACCACCCGACGATATATTGAATAGATAAGGTCGTTTAGCAAACTGAGTGAACTGATCACAATCAAATGTAGATTAAAACCGGTAGTAACAAATTGCTCAAGTGTGAATTTTTGCATGGTAAATAGACTCACCGTCAACAATAGCAAATTCTGAACAGTATAAATGATTGCCTAAAATCGACACTCGTTTCATGTAGCTGATGAGGATGTCAGTAAGGATATCAATTTTCATTCATTCAAAGAATATTGCGACAAAAGAGTTTCATACCGATTGAGTCAATTCAGAATAATGGAGTTTAGATAGAGCAATTGCACCAAACAAAGTGGAATAAAATTGAAGTATGGACTGACCCAATCAAGAAAATATGGACTTAAGATGTCCTGACATATATAGATAGACTGGGCATTCCAATTAACAGTATTCGCACATTTGAGATATTTCGCACATGAACAGTCTTTATTCATTTGTATTCATTCAGTCAACTACCAAACATGCATCATTAGTTTGTTCTAGCATGCTAACTAACTCCTCATGGTTATATGTTTCTATCTGGTTGATGTCCTACCGTGGTTCTCAAATTACATTGTTCATTTGAACTTCATCCATCGAACATTACATATCCTGATCTCTCCATATTCGTTTAACAACTCGTTCTGTGTTCATTTATGATCTCTGTTTCTCTCTGGTTTCATCTGTGCACCTATCCATTACATTCTAATCCATATTTTCAGTGTCTTCCTCTTCCTCTTTGCGATGCCCCCATAATGGTCTTTTCAATTGTCTTTATATGTCACAATACTTCATTGTTCTCATTCTTATTTGTAGCAATAGTCAATTTTTTTTTATTTTGAATTCTTTCTGGATAGATCTATTCGTTCTCTTTCATGATATACGGAGGACTCTTCTGTAACACAACAACGTGATGGAAGACAACAAAATAGAAACAAGTTCCGTTGGTGAGACCCTTATGCTAAGTGGATCTTATAAACACAATGGAGAAAGAGTCCTACGCAGAGAATAGTACTAAGGATGATGTATGCATGTTTGTTATATGTGTATACATGTGTGCAGTGGCGGCTCGTGATCATTTTTGTTTGTGGGGCCAGGCAGATATTTTCGGAAAAATCATGGTTGCGGTTAGGATATATTTTAATGTATAAAATAATAAATACACGTTACACCTTATTTTTGGTGGGGCCCGGCCCCACTGGCCCTTAATGACGAGCCGTCACTGCATGTGTGTATGTATGATATCGTTTCGTCTCAAATATACAAGCACAATAAACTTATAGCATGTGCTTGTGCAACCACTGTTCGATCAAATCTGACCTGATTATTCTGTGTCTAGCTAAAAATGAAGCTTTGTTAAAGACACTCCTCGGAAAAGTTATTATTGTTAATAGCTCGCTGGTTGTGTTCATAAAAACACTCGTATTGCTGTGTTAGGCAATTGGTGCAGTAAGAAAAAAGAGTTTGTGGTTCGAATCTGTGTTTGGTAATTTCTTTTTCCCGGAAGCTCCTAATACTTATACACTGTCAATTTATTGATCGTATTCATTGCTTCGGTTGCTTCCCTGGGCTCTTAAAACTCCTTATTCACATCCGGAATAGTACTAACAAATCTGATCGTTGAATTACTAGTTATGTAAACTCTTAAACACTGAAAATTATGTTGTTGCTTAAAATAAGAAATAAAGAGCAGAATAAAGCAGACGAAAGTATCTTCCAGAAAATGAGAAGCATTATATGCAACAAGTCATTGTTAATTGAGATCAGAATGTGAGTTATTCTTCAGCGATCTCTGGCCATGCACTTAATTTACTGTGGACCACAAACTGGGCAGTCAGCTTCAGATCGGTCAAGTTTCCCCAAAGCTTAGTTTTCAGGTCGACTGAATGTGGCCACATGTTGCTTCTCATCTCAGCCAGGAGAGGACAGTCTTGCAGGATATACTCCGGTGTATGTTCCGCCTGCTGGCACTGGCAGAGAGCTGTTTGACTTATTCCTAATCTATATAATTATATTAAATGCTACATAGAACCAGTACTGACATACGGATGCGAGTCATGGACAATAAACAAACAGATCGAAAAATCTCTGAGGGCCACAGAAATGTGGTTTACAGAAGAATGATGAGAATCCAATACACTGCTAAAGTGACTAATGTGGAGGTATTGAATGAGGTCAAGAT
The DNA here is from genome assembly GCA_020796225.1 of Arion vulgaris. Taxonomy (NCBI): domain Eukaryota; kingdom Metazoa; phylum Mollusca; class Gastropoda; order Stylommatophora; family Arionidae; genus Arion; species Arion vulgaris. The sequence goes on from CM036761.1 coordinate 7,943,120, forward strand.
ACAGAGTAAGCATATCATCAATATAAGAAAGAGGCAGTCATCATTTTTCGGACATGTGATGAGGAAGTGAGGTTTATAACACATTGTGACAACCGGTAAAATCGAGGGTAGGCGAGAAACGAGGAAGACAGAGAGAGAAACTTTTGAAAGTCTGACTTCATAGCACAGAAGAGCGTCAACATCTGAGACGATAGCAAACACAAGAGACAGAGATTTGTGGAGATCCATGATCACCTACGCTAGCCGGCACGGCACTTGATGATGATGGTGATGATCATAATGAAAAAAAAAACAATTACCTGTTGACAGTAGAAAATGACAACTACGTTAAAGCTAATCGACGCACTTTCAAACTCTGCTCCTAGTAACCGTTTCAAGCTGTTTGATATTATTCACCTTACATTATCGCTGGGCATATTTGTACTACACAAAATATTGCATAAAGGAACCATAAACAGAAGACACACTTTGCTCGCTTTTATGAACGGAAGTACTTATTGTATAGGTTCTTAAACAAGGATACCATTCTAGAATGCACGCACAAATATTAATGGGGAATACCCGTACAGAAATTTTGTATGATTTCATTATCAAGGTGCGTATCCTTTATAGCACGTTGCTCTCTTTGCAGCGCATTTGAAATTCACTCTTGCCAGTTCACCCACTTCGTCGATGGTCATATTCATAATTTCTTTAATATCTTGTAGCCATCTTCTTCTTGGTCTGCCTCTGCGGTCTGGGACCCTGCCCTCCTAATATTGTTCTCTCCAGGCTATCGTGACGCTTGATGTGACCAAAGTATCTAATTTTTCTGTATAGTTAGTTAGTTTGTTCCTTTCGTGCCAAAGGCGGCACATAGGGCGGCGGTTTTAGATCTCCATGTAATGCAGTTCGTTACTAGCAGTTGGAGATCTCGTATGGTTTTATATCCCAATAGTTTACATTCTTGTAGGATTGTTCTTCGAAGAGTGGTCTTAGGTCTTCCACGTTTTCTGTATAGTATGTTTTTATCATTATAGTATGATTTAGTATATAGTATGATTTACATCGTGTAAAGTGTCGGCCTTCGCCAATGTTTGGGTCCGGACAGCCTGTCAGATCTTTATATTGTCGACCTTACTTTACTGGCCACTTTGAGTTTGTTCTAGAGCAGGAGCATTCTCATCCTCTGCGAGGCGCGTGTCGGTACTTGACAATTTGCAGTTTCCACTTGCATTTTTCCTAGGCTCGGGAAACATCGGACTGGGGTCAAACACACATAATGTGTAGGGCTGTTTCAATTGGCGCTAGCAACGCAACTGACATTTTGCGCTCGCCATCATCACCCACCCCAGTTCTTCCGGGGATGTTATTTTTGACTACAACCGTACCTTGCCCGGTTGCCCCAAGGCTGGCAGTTCCGTTAGGCATCACCCGCCTCAGTTCTTCCCGGGATGTTAGTTGTTATCACAACAGTACCTTGCACAGTTTTCCCAGGGAGGGTAGTTTCATTATGCACTAAAACGCAACTATATGTTTTGCGCTCGGCCAACCTTGTCCCGTAAATGTATCTGCGCCAGGCCACCTATACGGAGTCAGCTGCAATCTTCCCTCGTACCGACACGAGGGTAGACTTTTATTCGTTAGCATCTGACTTGTCTATTCTTGCCCCACAGCTGGCAATGTTTGCCCCTCCTCAGGGCTTCGAGTTTCGCCCTATGTGGGCACACGTTTCGTCACTGGATGCACCTCTCATCCTTTCATGTTTACTAATCTCCTTATCTGCAGAGAAACTGGTAATTTGTGGCTGGACCTTTGACTTACACTTCGAGCTTGTGTATGGAGTCTCATGCTCCGGAGATGGCAATTTGTGTTCGGCCCTTACTCCGGGGGAGTAGGGTTTCTATCATAGACGTTTCGCTGCTGTTTCTTTTTGTTCGGGAACTTGGGCAATATTTAGTTAGACATCGGCCAGGAGATTCGTGCATTTTGTTCTGACCTGCATTGCTTTTCCGTACTTGTACTGCTACCACTACCAGTAGTTCTCCCCGATCCCTGCCCTCATTAGCCAGACTGGAACCAAAGTCTGTTTCCAGGGTCACCACGTAGAGGTAGGGGACAGGGTCTTGATTAGTGCCGGCTCACTAATCCTGGCACACACCCTCATGCGCCTTTGATCCCGTATTGTTCATTTAAGGATCAATTTCATCGATCATTTCCACGTCTATAATTGCTCCAATCTCATCAATCAAGTGCCATGCCTGCCGGCGTAGGCGATCATGTCTCTCCACAACTCTCTCTCTCTCCATGGTGCAATTAATCAGTTCTGACGTCGATCTTTTGTCGAATCACGATGTCAGACCATCCAACATCTTCTCGCTCTTCCCCGATATCTCCTTCCCTGAATTTACACGTTGTCACCAAATGTTCTAAACCTTCTCGTCGCATTATATGCCCCAAGAACATTGGTTTCTTACTCACATTGCAATGTATACAGAATTAGCCAGTATACTGACTTTGAGTCCTCTTACAAATACAGCGAGTAAGCGTATCGGTTTGGAAGAGCGAATGGGTTAAGATCACAATGAATTAAATATAATAAAATCTGCAAAAATTTTTTTTTTTTTTTAAACTGTCTTTACTGCCTGTGTTACTGGTTTTTAGACTGTCTTTACTGCCTGTGTTACTGGTTTTTTAGACTGTCTTTACTGCCTGTGTTACTGGTTTTTTAGACTGTCTTTACTGCCTGTGTTACTGGTTTTTAGACTGTCTTTACTGCCTGTGTTACTGGTTTTTAGACTGTCTTTACTGCCTGTGTTACTGGTTTTTAGACTGTCTTTACTGCCTGTGTTACTGTGGGTTTTTAGACTGTCTTTACTGCCTGTGTTACTGGGTTTTTTAGACTGTCTTTACTGCCTGTGTTACTGGTTTTTAGACTGTCTTTACTGCCTGTGTTACTGGTTTTTAGACTGTCTTTACTGCCTGTGTTACTGGTTTTTTAGACTGTCTTTACTGCCTGTGTTACTGGTTTTTAGACTGTCTTTACTGCTGTGTTACGGGTTTTTGACCTGTCTTTACTGCCTGTGTTACTGGTTTTTAGACTGTCTTTACTGCCTGTGTTACTGGTTTTTTAGACTGTCTTTACTGCCTGTGTTACTGGTTTTTAGACTGTCTTTACTGCCTGTGTTACTGGTTTTTAGACTGTCTTTACTGCCTGTGTTACTGGTTTTTAGACTGTCTTTACTGTCTGTGTTACTGGGTTTTTGACTGTCTTTACTGTCTGTGTTACTGGTTTTTAGACTGTCTTTACTGCCTGTGTTACTGGTTTTTAGACTGTCTTTACTGCCTGTGTTACTGGTTTTTAGACTGTCTTTACTGTCTGTGTTACTGGTTTTTAGACTGTCTTTACTGTCTGTGTTACTGGGTTTTTTTTTACTGTCTTTACTGCCTGTGTTACTGTTTTTTTAGACTGTCTTTACTGCCTGTGTTACTGGTTTTTAGACTGTCTTTACTGCCTGTGTTACTGGTTTTTAGACTGTCTTTACTGCCTGTGTTACTGGGTTTTTAGACTGTCTTTACTGCCTGTGTTACTGGGTTTTTGACTGTCTTTACTGTCTGTGTTACTGGTTTTTAGACTGTCTTTACTGCCTGTGTTACTAGGTTTTTAGACTGTCTTTACTGCCTGTGTTACTGTTTTTGTTTTAGAGCGGTGTAGAGCAGAGGGAAGGATGGATGAGCCTGAGAAATTTAATAGCCGCATGGCTAGTACAGTACCTGCGATACTGTTCTGGCTCGAACTTCTTCCTTTTATGTCCCCGACAGAACATACTTCATGACCTTACCGGGGATCGCACCCGGGTTTCCCGAATGGGAGCCAACCTGCTGCCTTGCAGGTAGGCTGGGGACAGCCATAGGCTGACGGAGAGCGAATCCAGTAAACGCTGACTGAAACCGGACTCGTTGCCGAAGAATAAGCACCAGAGCTCCAAATGGCGCTGAATGATGTGACGTAAAAATACGTTCTTGGCAAAAGCTGTTTATATATCACAACAAGAATGATTAAAATGGCCGAAAAAGAACGAAAGAGAGAGAGAGAGTGGGATCTCGAGCTTTAACTCATTCGTCCTAATGAACCTATATACCAGTTCGCTATATTTGTTAAGATGTAGCAAAGCTAGTATACTTGCTAATTCAGTATGCATTGTAACATAAATGCGTCCGGAATTATTATTTTTAAAATTAAGGAGTGAAAGGGCTAATTCACTCGACTAGACGCCCGTCAGCAAATAATCAAATTAACAAAATCCAACATATAAATTCAAAACGAAACAAGCATTAATGATGTAGTTTAATCAGTTCCTCTTGTATACAAGTTCACAACACGGGATCAATAATGTAACTTCAAAACACAACCTTCATTGGTAAATCAATCAATTAAGTGTCATGCCTGTCGGCGTAGGTGATCATGTCTCTCCACATCTCTCTCTACTTGCTGCAGTTAATCAGTTCTGACGTCGATATTTTGTCGAACCACGATGTCAGGCCATCCAACATCTTCTCCCTCTGTCTTCCTCGATATCTCCTTCCCTGAATTTTACCTGTTGTCCCCAATTGTTCTAAACCGTATCTTCTCATTAAATACCCGAAGAATCTTGATTGTCTGATTCTTATTTTTTTGGATAAGGTTTCTTTGTGTTCATGTCTGATTTAAAACATTTCTTTTCTTCACTGTCCATGACATTTTCAGCATTCTTCTGTAAAATCCCATCTCTGTGGCTTCCAACGATCTTATTGATTGATTGTTCATTGATAACAAATGTATTACACGTCTGCACTGTTCTCTATCTGGTTCAAGTCGTGGGTTTGCAGTGCTGCAGACACTGTTCAGCTGATATGCGGTCTCATAAATATCGACCATGTGGAAGAATTGATACTGATGCCTTCAATATACGTGAACACCTTTTCCACGAACATTAAATTCGACAAACATTAAATTCGACAAAGGTTGGATGCACGTGGCGTTGGATGCAGATGTTAAGGCCATCATTAATGAAAAATGCAATGTATATGACGTTGTGATTTACACAGATGGATCGGTAGTTCGCCACGAATATTCCGCATGAACTTTCTCCGCATGCTCATATGGCAGAATGGTCAAGGAAGCCAGTGGTGCATTTAGTGTGACAAGTAGTATGACAATGGAATTACTGGAGGTGACTAAGGCACTACTCTGCTGGAGTCACAAACTATACTCATGTGTGCATTCTGAGTGATTCATTGAGTATGATCCGAAATTGGGAGGCTGGTTCGGTGAGCAAACAATGGACTGAATCACTACAAGCGTCAACAATTCGCAGAATTACACTTATCTTCGTTCCGAGGCACATGTGTATCGTTGGTAATGAGAGGGCAGACAGGCTGACTGGCTTTGTCACCATATCAGGGGGCCAGCCAGTGAATAGAGCTGACATTTTGAACGGCCTCATAGATGGTGGCAGCAAAGGGGATTTACATTTAAACCAATCTACGTCAACTACTAGATTGCAAGAGTTGGGATTGAAGTGGTCAGAGAATAAAAACACAACAGGTGTAGCAACACAACAGGTATGTGAGTAGACTCATGAATTAACATTTAATTGGTACGGTTAGTCGCTGGATGCTGTTGGAGATATTGCGAAGGAGATCGGAGCACCTAGGGACATGTCCGGAGTGCAATGAAGATATCTGAAACTGAGATACTGCAAGAAATGTTGACATTTTTCCTGCTATATACGGTCTAAAGATGAAGGATTTACTTCATTGCACCAGGTTTCCCCATGTGGCTCCGTTCTTGTAGGCAGAAATGGGGGCACAATCTGCCGAGACTGTTGCACAAAGCATGAACTCCGTAGCTATTGCAACAATCTGACCGATTTCATGAAAACATTGCACAAGATACTCGGTCCGGATTCAAACTCACAACCTTCAGAACAACAGGCAAACGTCTTAACCACTTCACCATAGAGATCTCCTCCACAACAATATCTGCTGACATCGCCGTTGGGTCGAGCTGAGAACCATTATGGTGAAAATGAACCCTGACCACTCACCGAAGAGTCCACTAACAACTACGGCTCTATATCATCGCCCTATAGGATGACAACATTCAGTGTGATTGTTATCAAACACCCAACAAGGATGAAATTAAGCTGAACCTGTCAACAACAAACTGGATGCTCAAAAATGAAAATTAAACAATACATATATTACTAGCAACAAATACAAAGAAAAAATTTATACAATAAACAAAAGGTATATGAATAGGCAGAACAATACATTAAACATGAAGATCAAATTAAATGTTGAAAATGTTTGGATGCAGTCATTCTTCTCCTTCCGCTTTCAACTCCGCCTGAGCACAAGTCTTCAACAAACTTCTTCCAGCTCTTCCTCTCTCCTGCCATCCCTTCCAATTCTTTCCATGTTTTACCTATCCATTTAATGCCAGTCTCCAGCTCCACGTATGTCTTAGACTTCTCCTACTCCTCTTTCATTGCGGGTTCCAAAACAGTGCCTGTCTTGCTATGCTTCCAGTCAGTCATACCAGCACACTGTGGCATACCAGGAAATGAAAAGGCTGACAAACTTGCAAGGGCTGGAGGGAGCCTAACACAACACCACCAAACACAAAGCTTTACAGAAGCAAAGACTCTCCTGAAACAATCCAGGAAAATGATCTGGAGAAAAACAAATGGTGGATACAACCCAGAGCATGACAGTATAAATACACTAAACAGAAAAGCACAGACCACAATCTTCAGACTTAGAACAGAACACTGCAGTCTCAGAGCACACCTCCAAAGAATGCGTCTCAGGGACTCGGCTGGCTGCACATGTGGAGCACCAAAGCAGTTCCCAGAGCACATCCTGCAAGACTGCCCCAGCCTGAGCAGTTTGAGAATTGAAATCTGGCAAACAGAAACAACACTACAAAACAAATTATGGGGGACCGGTGAAGACCTCAAGCGCACCACCCTGTTTATGACACATACCGGAGCGGTCACATAGCAGAAGAAGAAGTCGGTCTTCTCAATGTGTATCCTATCCATCGCCAGCATCTCTGGAGGCAGGCATTAAAAGATAATAAAGAAACAGATAAGAAACTTGATGCAATAAATACAAATAAAACACACAAAAATAGAAAAAAACACAAATTAATGACAAACTTGATATGTTAATTAGAATCCAACTATAAAATATTGTTCTCTAATACTGAATGCTTTACTGAGAATCAACCATCAAATATTGTCTCTCTAATACTGAATGCTTTAGCTAGAGAATCCAACCATCAAATATTGTCTCTCTAATACTGAATGCTTTAGCTAGAGAATCCAACTATCAAATATTGTCTCTCTAATACTGAATGCTTTAGCTAGAGAATCCAACCATCAAATATTGTCTCTCTAATACTGAATTCTTTAGCTAGAGAATCCAACCATCAAATATTGTCTCTCTAATACTGAATGCTTTAGCTAGAGAATCCAACCATCAAATATTGTCTCTCTAATACTGAATGCTTTAATTAGAATCCAACCATCAAATATTGTCTCTCTAATACTTTATTCACAATCTAGCCACCGATGCGGAAACAGCTGGGAAAAAACTGGGAACAACAAGACCGTATTCCACATTATGAAGCAACTATGCAAACATACTCCTACACCAAATAAACCCATCAAAGACAATCAAGGTAGGATACTGCTGTCAGAAGAACAACAAAAACAACGATGGGCAGAACATTTTAAAGAAATACTAAATAGACCGCAACCAGAGATTGTTCCCAACCTAGATGAAGAAATCACCATGCCCACACTAGAAGCTTCCTGCGAGCCATTCACACTGGAAGAGTTGAAATCTGCCATTAAAAATTGAGAAACAACAAAGCGGTTGGTGATGATAACATCTCTGGAGAAATGCTCAAAGCAGCAGATGATAACAACTTACAACATATACTCCAACTTATAAATGAAATCTGGCAAAATGAATCCCCACCACAACAGAGGAAAGATGGTATTATTTTCAAATTACCTAAAAAGGAGATTTGTCTGATTGTAATAACTGGCGTGGGATCACCCTACTGTCAGTGCCAGGAAAACTTTTTGTAGCATGTTACTCGAGAGACTGAAAAGTCTATAGATGAAAGGCTAAGAGAAGAACAAGCAGGGTTTAGACCAAACGAGCATGCATAGATCACATCTTCACACTAAGAGTAATCATTGAAGAGTTCGTAGAATTTCAATCGAATTTAATCATCAACTTTGTTGATTTTCAGAAAGCGTTTGACAGTATTCACCGTCCTACGCTTTGGAAACTACTCAAAACTATGGTTTCCTACTAAATTCATCAACATCATAAAATCCTTCTACAGTGAATCGCTGCAGTGTAAGAACAGATTTAGGTAACTCTGACTGGTTCCCAGTGGAAACAGGAGTGAAACAAGGCTGCGTCTTATCGCCAATGCTCTTTGGAATAGCAATTGACTGGGTCATGGGAAAATGCACCAATAACGCAAATATGGGCATCAAGTGGGTTGACAACATTTTAGAAGACCTTGATTTTGCCGACGATATAGCCCTTTTGAGTTCATCACATCAAGATATTCAAATGAAAACAAACCTTCTCCAAAATATCTCAGGACAAATTGGTCTCCAAATAAACACCACAAAAACAAAAATTGTTGACCTTACCAGCAGTCCAGAAAATATTCAACTAAAAACTACACTCTTGAAAAGTCAAAAGTTTTACATACCTAGGGAGTATGATGTCATCTACGGGGATACAGCGCCAGAAATTCCACACAGAATCACATTGGCATCAAGTGCTTTTAACAAATTGTCAAATATATGGAAGTCCAATTCACTCAGCAAGAACTTAAAATTAAAGATCTTTAACTCTTGTGTGATTCCAGTATTAACTTATGGATGCTAGAGTTGGAAAGCAACAAAAGCTCTAGAAAGAAAATTAGATAACTTTGAGAATAAATGTCTTAGAAGAATACTGAACCTCAAATGGTCAGATTTCAGACCCAATACACAAATAAGACAGAGACCAAGCAAGAAAATGTATCAAATTTTATAAGAAAGCGCCGCTGGAACTACATCGGCCACACACTTAGAATGGATGAGAGAAGACTCCTTACCAATCCCTCATATGGACACCAGAGGGAAAAAGAAAACGAGGAAGACCAAGAGAGACTCTGCGTAGAACCATCACCAGAGAAGGCTCAACGATGGGCCTAGTAAACATTAAAGACTTAAAACAAATAGCAACGAACCGCGAGACATGGAGAGCTATGACCTCTGCCCTATGCGCCGTCCACAGGCCCAAGAGGAAAGACTAACTAACTAATACAGTTTAACACAGTTCAATAATCCCATCTTAACAAATCTGGCAGTGTTCAGTGACCCACCACACCAGTTCAATGTTGATTAATTAATCTTTTTTTGCATTTTTGGTATGATATTCTTTTCGGGCTGTACCAATATCGACACCCATCTTCCTCAGTCTAGTTAGCGACTGGAATTCTCATGTAAAATACAGGTTGTTGTAAGTGATCGTTTTGGTTATTGGTTACTAAACCGACAATACCGCACTCCGAGCAGACCCATAGGTGTTCAGTCTCTGACAGAGTCAAGAATTACATATCAAAAGTATCATTAAATGTGGTGTGTTTCAGTAAAGGAGACGTCAAATGTAATAAAAACGACTTATTCAGACAAAATAAATTTTAAAAAACAAACATAATACACAAATTGCTTGGACTTGATCCTCCTTCTTTCGTATACATTCTCAGAAGAAAGCGTTTAACATGCGGCTACTAGTTTCTCCAAAGAGCGCAGGGTTTGGAATGGTTCTGAGATTGATACCATAAGTTCTGTATCTCAAAAAATGACTCATTTCTTGGGATATGTCAAAAGGTTAGATATGGTTTTGTTAGAACACAACAAAGGATAAAAAGATAAATTGGTTTCTTTGCAACACATCAAAAGATAAAATACCCTTGATGCAACACATCAAACATCAAAAGATAAATTGGCCATGTTGCAACACATCAAAAATTAGATAAATTGGCTTTGTTGCAACACATCAAAAATTAGATAAATTGGCCATGTTGCAACACATCAAAAATTAGATAAATTGGCCATGTTGCAACACATAAAAAATTAGACAAATTATCCTTGTAGCAACACATCAAAAATGAGACAAATTATCCTTGTTGCAACACATCAAAAATTAGATAAATTATCCATGTTGCAACACATCAAAAATTAGATAAATTATCCATGTTGCAACACATAAAAAATTAGATAAATTATCCTTGTTGCAACACATAAAAAATTCGATAAATTATCCTTGTTGCAACACATCAAAAAAAGGCAAATATTATCTAAGTAACATAAATCAGAACTAATATAAAAGTGACTCGAAAAAAATCATGACTTTGACAGCAACAGAAAATTTCAAAATTAGAAATGACAAGATGTCATGTTCATCATGTTTCTTAGAATCAAAACTAACAAATTTTTTCTTCATTTGTCGTCACACTGCTACCAGGTTGTTGCCCAGTGTCGCGATTTTCTGTTTTAGTAGAAGAACTAACAATAAACTCTGCAAACAACACTTTGTAAGATAAATAGAATCTTTGTGATACATGTAACTGTGAATATGAGAAAATTCTAGTGTAAAATATACATTGACAATATTTGGAAGAAATAGCAAACATTAAGAAGAGCATTTATTATGAGTCTCTAGCGATACAAAGTTTTTTTAATGCAATGAAAGCAGTGTTTTTTATGAAATGAAAGCATTGTTTTTTTATAAGCAAAGTGTTATCTTGTTGAAGTAAATAGTGTCGTCTTCACATTCTGTTATTTCAAAAAAGTAATGTTATGTTATTTCATGTGTGCTCTGTCCTCCGCTGCAGCAGCCATTTCAAAGTCGATTTGCTCACCGCATCTAATGAGAAGTTGATTAGCATATCTTCTGTCTCTACAACGAAGACGACACTGTCTAGCATGTCCAAACTTAACTCCTAATTCTTGCACTCGTTCCAGTGTCTGAGACACGCCTGTATCACATAAATGAGTGTACCGCATTGATGACATCGGCTCTGTCCATGTTTGAATAGAGGCATTGTTTGCAAGAAAGTGAGCACGCTCATTGCCCTGCACTCCAGCATATCCAAGTGTGTACAGCCAAGTCATTTTCTTGAGATGTGATTTCCTAATGTTGTCCACCAATTCCATACGAAGACTTCCAGATTCAAACCTTTGAAGCATATATTTTAAATAATATTCTTGTTTTTGAATTAAGCTGTGTATTCCGTTCCTGCGGCACCCACTGCATTGTATATCTTGGCCACTTTTTTTCTTATTGTGAGGATATGTACAATCCATTTGTGGACCTCAGAGATAACAGAAGCGATGAAAGACACTGTTTATAAAGTGCACACATAAGCCTATTGTCTACCCCAGGTGGATGATGGAATTGGTTGTCCACTCTTCCCGTTAATCGTAGGGGTGAGCGCTTTAATTTGCATTCCAGGGCCAGATGAGTCACACTTGTTGTGTTATAAACAAGGTGCCTAATATGACGCTTTGGAATGATTTTTGCATGAAGGTTTGCTTTCCTTATCACCAGTGTCCGTCACCATTCAAGCTAGCCTCAATACATCGTCAGAGTATTTCAGTGTGTTCTGAACCTCACTAATCCCTCATCCATACGTTAAAACAAGACACATAACATAAGAAAACACACCAGATTCTTAGGAATGGTGCTCGGCTCACACTTCCAACATCTAATTTGCAGTGATTCCTGATCTGAGGTAGATGAAATCAAGTTTCTAGTCATTTCGCTGATGAACGAAAAAATGTATACTTGTATATATAGTTGATGACCTGATGCAGATGAAAATCGATAATAGTAGGCTGGAAAAATGCTGCCCGAGCAAAAATTATTAATATCAATTATACAAAATTTATATAAATGTTAAATATCCTCAAAAGTACATCGTTGACAATCATGGGTGCTACAGAGTTCTGATGCTAAGATCTAAGAAAGAGAATCAAACACATATAGTTATTCACTGAAGTGCAATGGTGATCATTCTACAAGCAAATGGCAGGATATGATCTCAGACACCGAGGTCCTAAAGAGAGATGCCTTTCCCAGCATCTACACAATCTTGATGGAGTCCCAGACTCGATGGGCAGGACATGTGGCTCGAATGTCAGATTGCAGAATACCCAAACGACTTTTTTATGGTGAGCTGCATAGCGGTGAATGCTCACAGGGTGGTCAGAAAAGCGATTCAAAGACAACAAAACTCAAGAAAGTGCCCTGATGGCAGAATGTGAAATGGAATGCTGTCGCAGATCTGCTGGCACTTCGGTCTAGAGTGATCCCAAAATGCAAATTCCTGCCCACTGCAAGAACATTTCAGCCCACATCTGCCTAGTCCTCTTGATGAAAATGGTGGTCATCATCACTGATGACTAGCTTCATCACCGCGATGGACTAGCTCACAATCGTGATGACTACTCATCCCCTGATGGACAGCATCATCACCCGACTTTGGACTAGCATCATCACTCTGATGGATAGTTCATCACCCGTGATGGACTAGCTTCATCACCCGTGATGGACTAGCATCATCACCCGTGATGGACTAGCATCATCACCCGTGATGGACTAGCTTCATCATCCGTGATGGACTAGCATCATCACCCGTGATGGACTACAGCTTCATCACCCGTGATCATACGGATGCAGCATCATCATCAATCAATTAAAACTGTATCCCAGATTTCTATCTCTCAAGGAATATGCTGGATGGTATAAGTCCCCATAGACATCTACAGGTTATAGGTTACTAAACTGACATCCTAGCGCTCTGGGCAGACTCATAAGTGCTCAGTTTCTCCCCCCACCCCACAGATGTCGAAGGGTATGCATTTTTTTTTCAGATCCAGAAGCACTTGAGCTTTTCAGCTCTTCGGCTCGGTGCCATGGACATTGTAACCTTCGGTTCGGTGCCACGGACACCGTAAATCTGGGGAATCTGTGGCTTTTTCTGCCATCCCGCGAATTGAACCCGCACACACAGAGGGATAGTCATAGTCCAACGCGCTACGAACACGCTGGGCAGACGGGCGAAGGGTATGCATACTGATGGTTCCTTTGACTTCTTGCTATTGGTTACCTGAACAGACACCATAGCGCCCTGGGCAGATCCATAGGTGCTCAGTCTCCCCCCAAAAGATCTTGAAGAGCATGCATACTGATGGTTCCTGTGGCTCGCTGGTTAAACACACTTCTCTCTCTGTCCCTCAAGCAACCATTTCTACTTCTACATCATACAATTCCAAGCTCCTTATATTTCTGGATAGATTCAATATCAATTTTAGTGTCCTCATCCAAGAGGCAGAACTGTCACCTATGACATGATTGTAGGTGAGTAACTATTCTGCCCTGAGGTCACAACACACATGCTGTAAGAAAATAAAAGGAACTTCTACTACTATATGCATACAGTGTTAGCCTATTTCATGACCGTCGCACGATGGGTGATGTGGACATCACCCTTACTTCAAGCATGTCGACAGTGAGGCTCACTGAGAGCGTGGGAATTCGCAGAGGAGCTGACCCAGACCACCAGCCTGAGAAGTAGTTCATACAACATTCTACAGTAAGCTTTGTAAAAATACAGTACTTTGTTTTTACGTGTTTCACCATTGCTACATAGTTTGACTGCAGTTGTCCCTTATATCTATAATTGCTCGAGTGGTTACCGGCCAAAATTTGGGGTGTAAAGAATAGAACCACTGTTACCTGCCATGCATGTCGCAAGAGGCGTCTAAGGAGGTTTGGCTGAAATCGATGCCGTGTCCTAAATGTGTAGAAGTTAACCTGCTGCCTTGTAGGACGGCTGGGGACAGCCAAAGGCTAATGGAGAGCAAACCCAGTAAACGCTGGCTGAAATCGGACACATCGCCGAAGGATGAGCACCAGAGCTCCAAATGGCGCTGAAGATGTGACGAAACCCACCCTGCTATGGTCTGCATGAATCAGATTTCCACATGAATAAATTTATGGAGAGATCTGGTACATCAGTCTTTTAGGTGATCGCGAGAGAGATATCTATATTAATACTGTTATTCCAAATATACTAAGGTATGAAAACACATTCTGTACTTACTGTTAACACTTTCGCTGCCACACATTTTTCAACAAAGTCTGGCCCACTGCCACGCTATTTTTCGGTATGATCAGTTTTCAGAGTGACAATTTTTTTAAAATCGTTTAAAATAAACTAATAAACTTAGGACTTTTAAACTATGGAATAGTGTTCATATATTAATGAGCTACTAACCTGTCTATATGTGGAATCTATTCCTTATAATCCACAAGCTATTGTAGTAACTGATATCCCCATACCTATCCACAGAGATATGCCGTAATTTTCGCGTTGGGTGTCTGTCATCTACTCCTGTACCCCTATCTAATGTCTGCTATCGATCTATAAACATCGTCATGTGAATCACAGTTCAAATTCATATCACATTCAGAGTTCGTATTAACACTATCACTGGCTAAAAAGTCAGAAAAAGAGTCATTTTGGACATCACTATTCATCAGCTACATCGTCCATTTTGAAAATTTTCAGTATTTAAGAAAATCAAACTTATACCGACGCTACCGTGTGTGTTAGATCCGCCATTTTGGAGAGCTCGTGAACAATATGGAAGTAGTACATCACGGGATCCCTGTTTCAGCAAAGCGCTACTCCCGCTTTAAAAAGACATCATCAACGGCACATGTCCGCAGACTTAAAAAAGTGAAAGGGAGTTTGTACTTTGCCGCTATATTAATACTGTTATTCCAATATCCAAGGTATGAAAACACATTCTGTATACTGTTGCTGATTCACAACCTTTGAATCTAATAACGAGTTTTATATTGGCTCATGTTGGCCAACAAATATACAATATAGAAATTAGCTCCTGACAGAGACTATAAGGTGTTTGTAAAGTTTCACTACACTTTATATGTAGAACAAATGTGAAAAAAGGAGGTACATTATATCATTCAAAAAATGTGCTCCATAGTCAATTGTAACACAAAATGCAGTGAACGACTGTCGTCTGCTGGAGTAATTCCTTTCACTCAAAACATAATGGTGTTTTCAATTGAAGAATAATTTTGGTCTAACAAGTGTTTCGAATTGGTGATCGATTATGAAGAAACGAATGCAGACATGTCTTGAAGCCAGTGGTGGATATTTTAAAAATTGTTATAATGAATATTTCATTGGTCCTTGCCAGTTTACCAATAACAACAGTAGAACATAGCAGTAACTATTGTAACTAATTTCACTACTTTGTTTTAGGACACTTTTTATGACATCAGTACTTCATTTTTCAGTTGTTCTATATATAAAGTGTAGTGAGACTTTAAAACACCCTGCATAAAAACTCTAAATTAACTAAGCCAAATTTAAAACATGGATCAGCTGAAAATCGATATTTGTGATAATTTAAAATTTGATAATTGTGATTATTTAGAAACTGATATTTGTCACAATTTGGGAACTGGAATTTGCAAAATTAAGAAACTGATGTTTGTCACAATTTAGAAACTGAATATTTGTCACAATTTAGAAACGGACATTTGTCACATTTACAAACTGATATTGTCACATTTACAATAGACATTTGTCACAATTTACAAATAAGACATTTGTCACAATTTACAAACTGGATATTTGTCACAATTTATAAACTGGATATTTGTCACAATTTAGAAACTGGATATTTATCACAATTTACAAACTGGATATTTGTCACAATTTGGAAACTGAATATTTGTCACAATTTACAAACTGGATATTTGTCACAATTTACAAACTGGATATTTGTCACAATTTATAAACTGGATATTTGTCACAATTTAGAAACTGATATTTGTCACAATGTACAAACTGGATATTTGTACAATTTGAAACTAGATATTTGTCATAATTTACAAACTGGATATTTGTCACAATTTACAAACTGGATATTTGTCACAATTTAGAAAATGGTTGCTCATAGATTATATATTTATGTGAAGACAAAACATACTTTTAAAAATGTGAAATATATCTGTAGTTATCTAGCAACTAGTCTCCCTTGTTGGCTATATTATCTCCCCTTCCTGAGACCGGAGCAGGAACAATATCATCAGCACCATAAGAACGTTGGCTTCCAGTTTTAAAGTTGGATTTCTCATGAGTTGTTTCGTTGTCCTCTTCATTTTCATCATCACCTGTTCCAAGTGGTATAGGTTGTGAAGTGATTGGTTCATCGGGAGTACTTCCGTCTTCCTGAATCGGACAGCACAAAATAATTTAGTCATCAGTTAAACGACACTTTACACTTATATTATTCTGGAACATATTTTTTGGGGACATCATTTTTTTAACCCTATGAGCTCAAGATCCTAATATATAGGACTCAGATATAAACATGTCCTGAATCGAAAATCGTAGCATATCCTTTACAGGACGTAGCCATCAACCACAGTAAATGAGTCGTTGATTTTCTAGGCACCACTTATACGTTCAGTAGTTTGCCATTGCTTTCTGAATGGTGAGGTCTATTTTTACCTTTTGTTATAATCCCACGGAAACAAATTTACTTGCAAACTTGACCACCGTGGGGTTTGAACCAGGTACGCTTAGGTTTGTGATCGAGCTCACTACCGCTTGAGCTACAGACGCTCACAACATAATGTCCTGAATACCTGCTTTATATGTCTGAGACTCCCCCATTATATTTTCCCAACCGAATGTATCTGATATGACTAATTTTTTCATGAAGGTTTGCTTTCCTTATCACCAATGTCCATCGCCATTCGAGTGAGCCTTCTTACTCCAACTTGAGATGTAGATAACTGACTTAATGGAACTCAACAAATGATGGCTAAACTAATTCAGTAATAACTGACTTAATGGAACTCAACAAATGATGGCTAAACTAATTCAGTAATAACTGACTTAATGGAACTCAACAAATGATGGCTAAACTAATTCAGTAATAACTGACTTAATGGAACTCAACAAATGATGGCTAAACTAATTCAGTAATAACTGACTTAATGGAACTCAACAAATGATGGCTAAACTAATTCAGTAATAACTGACTTAATAGAACTCAACAAATGATGGCTAAACTAATTCAGTAATAACTGACTAATAACATTGGAATCACAATGATGATGCAACACTATTTTCATAATAACCTTTTGATTTTAAATGATATTTTCAACAAATGATAATCTAAAAAATAATTAATTAATAATGATGTCTAATCTGGAACTCACACTAAACCCATTGAGAAGCAAACTTAATCCAATAGTGATAAATGGATTCTAATAACTCAACTAAATGAAGGTTCTAAAACTATTCAGTAAATAACTTGACTCTAATGGAACTTCCTAACATAAATAATGCGTAATCTATTCATAATAACTGACTTGCAATGGAATCAACTAAATGATGGCTAAACTAATGTCAGTTTAATTAACATGACTTTAATGTAGACTCAACAAATGATGGATAAACTTAATTCAGTCAATAACTGAAATTCAATGGAACTCAAATTTAAAGATGTATAAAACCTAATTCAGTCATAACCTTTGACTAATTTGGAACTTCAACAAATTTTGATGGTTTTAAATATGACAGGCATCAAAATATGAAAACACTAAAATGCTAGAGTTAATGGAACTCAACAAATGATGACTAAACTAATTCAGTAATAACTGACTTAATGGAACTCAACAAATGATGGCTAAACTAATTCAGTAATAACTGACTTAATGGAACTCAACAAATGATGGCTAAACTAATTCAGTTTTTTAAATTGTCTTTACTACCTGTGTTACTGTGTTTAGGGTGGTGTAGGACGGATGGAGGGAGAGAGGGGCGACATGAACCTGAGTGAATTTGAATGGTCGCATGGCTAGTGCAGTCACAGCAAAACTGCTCAGGTTATAATTTTTTTCCTTTATTCCCGCGATAGAAAAAACTTGTTGACCATACAAGGGATTAAACCTGGGGCTCCCGAATGGGAACCAGCTGTCTAATCCATTCGGCAATTACTCCACCAGACAAGTACTAATTGAATTCTTCCTTCTTAAACGCTCCATATCAACCCCTTGTTATACCACTCTTTGTGATTTGTATGTAATCTGAGCCTAAGAGCGATTGTACATTGTGCAAGTTATGTACCTACAAGTAGGCCAGCTTATATGATTTCTGCTATGTATGATTCACTAGGGTTGCTTCCCTAGACCCCTACCTCAGTCACCTCTTATGATATGCCTTGTAGGTTGCAGTTTTACTATTCTTTGCCCCCCTTGCAAGCCCCGGCAACATACGGGCAAAGGAACTGGTTACAGGTGAGGTCTCTAAATGCCCAGTTCTCTCTAGACCATTTTTGTTTGCCAACTTACATCACTAATCTTGGAAACTTATAATACTTCGCTACCACTACTCACTTGTAGGTTTATGTAGTCACTGTCATCTTCGGAGGAATGTGGTCGACACTTGCCGCAGCAGCAATTACAACACATACAACAGCAACAACAGCAGTAGCATCCAGTGACAACAGCAAAGAAAATAGCTAGAGCCTATGATTTTGAGAAATGAAGTAAAGAATTTCATTATTTTCAACTAGATAAAATAATGGCTAAACTACGAGTAAACAAGAACAAAGTGGAACATACTTTATATATATATATATCTTCTTCTTTCTTCTTTGCGTTCATTCTTACGACTCAATTTTAATCACTATTTGTGATATGTTTGATCTTTGCCCAGAACGTGTATACGTTGCACATTGGTTTGGTAGGCCCTAAACGCATAGACTTCTGCACATTTAGGACATGTGCATCCGATTTCAGCCAAACCTCCTTAGTCGCCTCTTACGACATGCATGGCAGGTAACAGTGGTTCTATTCTTTACACCCCAAATTTGGGCCCCGGTAACCACTCGGGCGATATATATATGTTAGATAGGGCCTGCAAGTAATTTCTCCATGCCGCTCTGTCCTGGGCAACTTGCTCAATCTCTTCCATGGAATTTAGACCGATATTTCTTGCTTCTCTCCGCAAAGTTCGTCTCAGGGTTTCCATAGGGCGTCCTCTCTTTCTTAAATCCTTTGCCTTCCACTTCAATGCCCGATTTGTTATTCTTTGATCATTTTTTCTAAAAGTATGCCCAAAATATCTCCATCTTCTCATTCTTATAACAGTTGATACTAGAAGTTGACCAAACATTTCCCTGATTTCATCACTTCTCCTGAATTTGTCCCATGTTATATTCATTATTTTTCGCAGACATCTATTTTCAAATGCATTCTTCTTCTTCGTATGGTCCATATCGACCACTTTGTTAACCACTCTTTGTCAATTTGAATGTGATCCGAATCTAAGAGCGGTTGTACATTGTGCCAGTTATGCGCCTACAAGTAGATCATCACATCCTATTTCTGCTACACTTTTTATTTACTAGGGTAGCTTCCCTAGGCCCCTAACTTAGTCGCCTCTTAGACATGCCTTGTAGGTCGTAGTGTTACTATTCTCTGCTCCACTTGAGGGCCCCGGCAACATATGGGCTAATCAAATACATTTAACTTGCTTTCTAAATCTTTAGTAATTTTCCAACTCTTGCTGGCACACTCTATACTTTTTTCCTAATTTATTGTCCACAACAGCGCTACCCAACAAAGCATCAATGTCATACATTCATGGCTTCCTATTTTACTCTGCTGGCTTTAGAGTTAATCAGATTTCAAGACTCTGCAGAATAGAGGGAATAAGATGGTATGATAGGGTCACAAATGAGGAACTTATGGAGAGAGCAAGACAGATTCCAGTGATTGAACAGGTTAAAAAGACGCTGGCGCTGGATAGGACACACTTTGCGAAAACTGGAAGGGGAATATAACAAGAAGGGTCCTTGCCTGGAACCCGAGGGACAGCGAAAGAAGGGGAGGCCGAGAAATACATGGAGAAGAAGATTTGGAGGCGGAGATCAACAATATAAAGAAGAGCTGGAGGGAACTGCAGGAGATAGCTAGAGATAGGAAGATTTGGCATGAGTTGGTTGAGGGCCTATGCCCCAACCCTGGGTAAAAAGGCAAACAGAGAGAGTGAGAGATTTCAAGACAACCTGCTGACTTGCAGGTCGGCTGGGACAGCCAAAGGCTGATGGAGAGCGAACCCAGTAAACGCTGGCTGAAACCGGACTAAGCACAGAAGAATCGCCGAAGAATAAGCACCACAGCTCCAAATGGCGCTGAAGATGTGATGAAACCCACCCATGCTAAGGTTGCATGAATCAGATTTCCACATGAATGAGATTTATGGGGAAATCTGGTACATCAGTCTAAGGGTAATCGCGAGAGAGAGATTTCAAGACAACAAACTATTTTCCAGGTTTTTTAACCCTTCCATAAACACAATTATCTTCCCACTTTTGTAATCTTGTTTAATTTTGTAACCATTTTACTGCCCCTTAACCTTAATGGTTACGTTTTTACTGGAGAAAGCATCAACATCTCAACTATATAAACATTGAAAAATCGCGGCATATCCTTTACATTACTTAGCCATCAACCACAGTAAACGAATCGTTGATTTTCTAGGCACCACTTATACGTTCTGTAGTTTGTCATTACTTTCTGAATGGTGGATCTACTTTACCGCTCGTAAAATCTCTACGGACACAATTTTGCTTCCAAACTGCCTGGCACTCAGTTTGAACCCAGGTCACTGAACAGCTGCTGGATTTGTTGAGGCAGAGATCAAAGTACCTATGAACAATGTCTGGAGTACTATAATGATAGTTCTTATATAACTGATAACTGAAAGATGTTGATCAGAAGAAATGAACTTAACTAACAAATTGCTAACATATATGATTGTAGAAACAACAAGTCACATACTTACCTTGCACCAGGTACTAGTTAAGACCAGATAAGTATTCACGTTTTCTTCTCCAAATTGTTCAGCTGCGTAAATGCCCATGGAGCCATATTGGTCGAGATTGAACGCTTTGTGGCATCAGTCAAGATCATATTGGCACGGTTGATTTCCTTAAACTGAACAAACACAAATGTACAATTAGGAAACCGCTTGTGTGTGTGCTAAAGTATGTGTGTCTGTGATGTGTATGTGTGGTGTGTGTGGCGTGGAAGTGATGTGTGTGTGCATGCGATGTATGCGGTGGGGATAGTGTGTGTGTCGTGTGTTTGATATGTGTGTGTGTGTGTGGGTACATGTGTGTGGTCTGTAGTGTTGTGTGGTGTGTGGCATGGGAGTAGTGTGTGTGTGTGCTGGGTGTGTGTGTGTGTTGGGTGTGTGTGCATGTGATGTAGGTTTGTGTGTTTCATGTGATGCATGTTTGTGTGTTTCATGTGTATGGTTTGTGCATGTGTACGTGTGATGCAATCTAAGATAAGCATATATTTAAACAAAGCCTATGTCAATAATATATGAAACATATAACTAAGCAAAGTGGAACTGATACCAAATCAAGTAATGTCTCTACATTTAAGGCTGGATGCAATGAATACACGGAGGACAACAAAGGAATCTACCAGAAAACTACAGACCTTCATAAATGGATGTTTACATAGAATAGAGGGACTGAGATGGTATGATAAGATTACGAACGAGGAACTCAGAGAAAGAACTAAGCAGATACAAGTGGAGAAAGTGCTAAGGAAGATACGCTGGCGATGGATAGGACACACATTGAGAAGACCGGCCAGAAGCATTGCCAAGACAGGCACTGTTTTGGAACCTGCAGGGTTACTTGGAGTAGGGGAATGCCTAGACAGACCTGGAGAAGAGAGCTGGAGACTGATATTAAAAGGATAGGTAAAACATGGAAAGAATCGGAAAGAGGAAGAGCTGGAAAGAGGAAAGATGGCAGGAAAGAGGAAGAGAGCAATGAATATACCTTAAATACTTCTAAAGTAATACTGTAGCCTGGTTTCAGAACAGATTAATCATAAGGTGACTATCACACCTGACTCATGCCACAGACAAAGATAAGAACATAGATGTCTAACCTTCTCCGCTGTATCTGGGTTGTCTCTATTCTTGTCAGGATGAAACTTGAGTGCCAGCTGTCCACAGACAAAATTTGAACCAAAAAAAGGAAAAGTAAGTATTTCTGTATCCAAGCTTCAAATACAAATCAAAATAAGTGTATAACTGAATTGTTAAAAATAATATCAGAATATTCTTCTTCTTCGAACGCTCCATATCGACCATTTGTTAACCACTCTTTGTGATTTGTATGCGATCTGAGCATTTCTTCATCTTCTTCTTCAACCCCAGGAATTATGAGTTTTAACTCTTTTTCCTATAGTGCATTAGAGGAGCACCGAGCTTTCTTCATCTGAACCTAAGAGTGATTGTACATTGTGCCAGTTATGTGCCTACAAGTAGGCCAGCAATCTGATTTCTGCGATGCTTTTTATTTACTAGGGTAGCTTCCCTAGGTATAAGGATATTCAAGAAGAAATAAATAAGAAATATACAATATTCTTACTATTCTTTGCTGCATGATCTATATCACCTGTTAATCACTCTGTGTTTGATATGTTTAGGATAGAGCAATGTATGTTCGTATCCCTACAAGTAGGCAGCATCCGATTTCTGAATCTTTTACTAGTTGCTTCAGGTCACTACCCAGTCTCATGTGAGTCAATTTTACTATTCTTTGCTCACAGGCCGACATGGCACCTGATTTGGGTGTTAACTTAGCTGAATACTATTCGAATATGTGTATTGGCTGAAGATTACATAACTTTGAAATTTCCTCAAATCGATTTGCATGAGACTTGTTAGCAAAATATAAAGTGCTGCTGTTCAGTCAATTCTCAACTGACCGTAACTATCGTTTTGAGTTGTGATCTGACTAGTCTCTGAACCATTAATGTACGAAGACATGAGTGTTCTGAAACATCTGTACAGTATTTGTTGTAATTATCATTCTTAATCTGTTGTAGTCAAAGAAGATACAGCGAGCTATGCACTTGTCTTCACTATCCATCCTAATTTGCCTCAGCTTCAGGTAGATTTCAACATGACTTTTGGCTAAAGGTCTTCATCACTCTGTTTCTATCCTGAGTGGAAGAATCTTGGAACTTCACTAAAAAAATATAAAAAATGGCAAGAATGTTACTAGATGCCGATAGACGAATCATCATAAGGGATCCTTATTGACGTTTTTGACATCTAATTCACGGCATCACTATGTGCAGTATCAAATTTGTGTACAGTAGTTGTTTGTCACATCTTAATTAGTATATTATAACAATCAATCAATCGTCATGTCTGCAGGAGTATGCGATCATGTCTTTCCACAACTTTCTCTCCTTGGTGCAGTTAATCAGTTCTGACATGATCTTTGTCGAACCGTGATGTCAGACCATCCAACATCTTCTCCCTCTGTCTTCCATAATCTCCTCCTTCCCTGAAATTTACCGTTGTCGCCAAATGTTCTAAACCTTCTCTTTGAACTATATGCCCGAATAACCTTGATTGTCTGATTCTTTTGATAAGGTTTATTTGTGTGCAGGCCTGTTTTAAAACCTCATAAGTCGCCTGTGTGGTGAGGGATTTGCAAGAGAAACAAAGAATAGTACCACTACGACATAGAAGGCATGTCGTAAGAGGCAACTAATGTAGGCCCTAGAGAAGCTACCCTAGTAAATAAAAAGCATCACAGAAATCAGATGTGCTGGCCTACTTGTAGCTTCCCTAGGCCCCTACCTCAGTCGATTCTTATGACATTCCTTGTAGGTTGCATTGTTACTATTCTTTGCTGCTCTTATGAGTCCCGGCAACACACCGGCAGAATTAACTTTTAACTGATTCCGTACCGTTGAACACTCAAGTGTAACTATTTCTTATCTGCCTGGACTCGTCGCCAAAAGACGATTACTATTTTGTTGAGTTTTAATTATTTTTGTTCTGATTGAAGATTTATATTAACCGGAAACTACTTAGAAGTGATATGTAAATGATAACGAATACATAGAAGCATGGCTTATGCTAGAATTCGAATTGAAACGAAGTTTATCAATTATTTTAGGATACCCTGTGACCGTAAAAACTAACGATTTTTATGAATGTTTATGATGCTACTTTGTGAACAGTTAATAAACCATACACTCCTTCACTATTTTGTTAACGTTTATGTATTCATAAATGTATTACATATATAAAGAGAGCAGTTAGACTGACTTATTCCACATAATGTTCATCAAGGCCCTTGAAATGTTGGTTTTTCGTTCTCACAATTTCAATTAAATTTTTTTAATACATGCTAATATTTTTCAAGCATAGTCAACACAACATTATATTTTTAGACACAATAAATACTTTATGAAAGTACATTCATTTATCTTTAATTTGATATATAATAAGTTCAACTTTAAATCATATTTAGAAACAATATTTTAGTTTAGCTAAAGTATGTGTGCAATATTTTGGAAACTAAAATAATAATTCCGTCCAGAGGCGAAAAAAGTCCAGTAGTGAATCAGTTAATATATGTCTTTCAATTTTACTGTTATTTTAAAAACCACTACTCAACGTTTTTTTGTCTAAAATATATATTTTTTTTCTTCTTATTCCTGTCCACTCCTCATGGAGCAAATGGCTACAACAGTTGTTCGCCACTTTTCCCAGTCTCTTGTTTCTTGCCGTTTTCTTTAAGGCTTTCCAGGAAATCCCAGCCTTCTTCAGTTCCTCAAGAAGACTGTCTCCAAGTCTGTTTATGATATCCACTTTCTGTTTTCCTTGCCGGTTTCTTGTTTCACCAAAAGCATTTTGTCTTGTTTCACATAACCCCAGCACTGTGAGGTTGTAATGATTCATCTCTTTCACCATGTGTGCATATATCCCTGTCTCTCACAGTTTCCTCACATTCCCCATCCTCTGTAACAACGTCCTTTTTTGAATGGATGGGTAGTTAGCCCATCGCACAACCCCCAACCTGGAGGACCAAGAGACCCCATTTAGTCTGACCTTTCTTGTATTTTTATATCTTTTATATTTTCACTATATACATTTACCCTAAATATACCTTTCTGTAAGCTTTTTTAATTTCATCATTTGTAGCTCCCTTCTTCAGTCCCATCAACTGATACAGCGAGTCTCCAGAGCGTCTGATGAAACAAACAGAATTGTTAAAAAGGCATAAACAAATAAATTTTACAGTAGTGAGTGCTGGAAAATGACCTACAACATTAATTATGCACAATTTGGAGACATTTCAAAATTAATGTTTAAGAAAAATCCTGCTAATTTTTTTGCCAAATATGATAGCAAATGAGGAGCTTTTAAAATAAACAAACTGTGCATCATTGGAGACCGTCATTAAAAGATGAAGACTGGATTGGACATGTATGTTGTATTCCAGTATGGGCATTGCACTTAGGACAGCTCTCCGATGGACAGTCGATGGGAAAAGAACAGGGCGCCCAAAAGAAAACATGGAGAAAATCTGTGGAAAGAGAGTTGAAAGATTGTGACCTGTCATGGAAAACAATTAATAGAAATGTGGTAGAATTGCTACCATGGAGATTTCTTGACTTATGAAACCCTTGCCTTATGTGTGTGTCAAATGGAACATGAAGAGATATACTAGCAAATACAATAAAAGTATTAGTACATGCTAATAGTAATACATATGGTGATGTCGCAGAGAGGACACTTAATGACTTATTCTTAAGATTGAATTGAATGATTCTGGAAATCGAGTGTATTCTACTTCTAGTCTAAGTCAGAAGTTTACTATATAACTCTAACCAAATCCAATAAAATTATCTTTTTAAAGACTCGTCCTTCTTAGTTTAGGCTGAAAGAGCGTGCCTCTGCTTAAAGCGGTTTTAAATAGTCACCACGACAAACAAACCAAGTCGAGATTCGCTGCCCACAATAGTCAGCGCAGAAGTCGAAGCAGTAATAATTGACTACACATCGGAGGAAGATGCTGTTGTTTTCACTGGTGGTTCTGTTATTCGGCACAGTTGAAGTGCATGGGCCTTTACACCTAGAGCGAAAGGAAAAGTCATCAAAGAGGCAAGTGGCGCATATAGGACATCTACCAGCAGCATAACTATGGAGGTTATGGCGGTGACAAAATCCCTGGAGTGGCTACAGACGCATACATTCACTCATGCATGCATGCTCAGTGGCTCTATGAGCATGATACAGAAGATCAAGGCCGATTATGTACGAAGGCAGTGGATGCAATTAATACAAAACTAGTCAATCTTACTTACCTTCATCTTTGTCCCGTGTCATGCTGGGGTGAAGGGCAATGAGAGAGCAGATGCACTGGTGGGCAATGCTACGATTGAGAATGGGTCTTTTATGGACAGAAGCGACATCATCAACTCAACGCTCTCAGAGAAAACATAGGCTCTGAAGATTTCAACGACGAAGATAAAGTATTCTCTATCTCGGTTGACTACGGTTAAGCAAGTTTTGCATACCGATAGGTGCGGCAAGACGGGAAAACAACGAGAGAAAACCCAGTAGATACATCAATCAACACAGAACGGGAGTTATTAGCCTAAAAACACACTGAGATACTCAGATACATGCTTGGGAGGAGATCGGAGCAATGAATTTTCAATTATGGTCATGTCCGATGAAGATGATCCTTAAATGAACAAGTTACAATGAAAGAGGTTTTAATTCCATGCATAACAAACAAATAAACAGACAATTGAATTCAACTATTTAAGATTACTGATTACCAGTCTACTGATATCATTTTATTTTAGGGTACATATTTTATTATTTATTTATTTAATACTCACGAATATGAACGATTTCTGCTAGTCATTTTTGCTTTACTAATGACTAATGGCCTCCAGGTGTCAAAACCAACTGATGCGCATAATACCCCTTGCACTGTGATATCATTCCTCTCTAAATATAATGTGTGTATTCTTTAACAGAACAATTCTGCAGGGGTTTTTTTATGTACAAAATTTACATATAGAAATATTTTGGTAAGCAGACATCTTGGGTATCAGGAAGGTAAGTCTAAAATCAGATCCACAAGTAAACCACAAACAAATTTATGAGACGCGCAGATGTTAAGTATATGCTGAGATGAAGTAAGGGAGGCTTTAGTTATGATGTAATGGGCGGGCAAGTATAAATAACAAAGGATTAACTCATGTGGAAAGACATGCACCGGCTCAGCAAGGCTATATTTCAATATTAGTAGCAAGTATGATGTTTGGTATCTTTTGTTATTTGGGATCTAACAAATTCATGTGTTGTGTGTATTCTTGCGTGTGTGTGCTTGTTTTTTTTTCTATTGTTGTGTTGTCGGTAAAGATGATTTTTGCCTGTTCAGTGCATAGTGGCTTCTTCACCGTTGTTCTGTCAATCATCGGATAACAGCACCAATAGCTTCATTGACACCCTCGTACATTGGACAAGTCTATACATACTCCGTCCTCAAATACAACCGTCCTTTCAACGTTCCCGCGCTCACTGTGTCTGCATGATATTTGACGACATATCTTCCATGAGAGATGCAAACATCATCACCTTGTATAAAAATAAAGGTGATCGTGGTGACTGTAACCACGGCCAACTATATTTATAGAGAAGGTCGTGCTGTAACAACTACCGTGGTATCTCGTTGCTCAACATCGTGGGGAAGGTTTTCGCACGCGTAGTAATAAATAGGTTACAAAAGCTAGCTAACCAAGTATACCCTGAGTCACAATGTGGATTTAGATCCAACAGATCCACTATCGACATGTTATTGTCCTTGAGACAACTGCAGAAGAAATGTCGTGAACAAAGAATGTCACTGTACATTGCCTTCATAGATCTAACAAAGGCATTTGACCTAGTGAGTAGAGTTGGTCTCTTCAAGCTTTTGGAAAAAATCGGCTGCCCTCCTACATTGCTTAAAATCATAACATCATTCCATAACAACATGAAGAGTACAGTGATGTTTGATGGAACCTCCTCCAGCGCTTTTCCTATCAACAGCGGCGTAAAGCAGGGGTGTGTACTTGCATCCACACTCTTTGGGATATTTTTCTCCCTACTTCTCTCTCATACTTTTGAATCCGCCGAAGAAGGAATATTTCTACACACAAGATCAGATGGAAAATTATTCAACATGGCGCGACTCAAAGCAAATACCAAAGAGTCACCATGAGGGAACTTCTGTTTGCTGATGATGCAGCATTAACATCACACACATAGGAAGGGCTACAACACCTCATGGACAGATTTACTGCAGCATCAAATGAATTCGGCCTGACCATCAGCCTGAAGAAAACAAATATAATGCTCCAGGATATTAGCAGAGCCCCATCTATCAACATTGGTAGTCATACGCTTTAAGTAGTCAATACCTTTACATACCTTGGCTCTGTCATCAGCAGCAACCTCCTCCTCGATGATGAAATTAGTGGTCGCATTGGGAAGGCCTCCACTGCTATGTTTAAATTAGCAAAGCGCGTATGGGAAAACAGGGCACTCACAAAAAACACAAAGTTACAAGTATATAAGGCTTGTGTTCTCAGCACTCTGCTGTATGATAGTGAGATATGGACCACATATGCTAGACAAGAACATCGCCTCAACACCTTCCACATGCGCTGACTCAGGCGAATATACAACATCCGATGGCAAGACCACATCTCCAATATAGAAGTCCAGGACAGTGCTGGCATTTCAAGCATGTACACCTTACTGAGTCAGCGACGTCTGAGATGGCTGGGACACGTGTGACGTATGAGCGATGATAGAATCCCAAAGAACATTCTATATGGCCAACTCGCATCTGGTGCTAGATAGCATGGGCGCCCACTATTACGCTTCATTGACACCTGCAAGCGTGATCTAACTTAATGCGGCATAGACAAAGAACACTGGGGGCGGCTGGACAAAGACAGGCAAGCATGGTGACATATCTTTGAGATTCTTGTTCTGTCTAGTTGACCCATGCAACCGCTCACTTCAATGGTACATACCATTTGGACGCTCGTGACATCCAGATCCAATCCACACAATCATGTTTCTCTGAATATTCAACTCAGCTTTTCCCTGAAAATAGTTGTTTATCTTTACATGGTAGCATTCAGAATATTTTACTAAACATACTTTTTCTTCTTCTTCACCTTTCAACTCCCAACGAGGCACAGGTCTTCAAAAAACTTCTTCCAGCTCTTCCTCTCTCGTGCTATCCCTTCAAATTATTTCCATGTTTTACCTATCCTTTTAATATCAGCCTCCAGCTCTCTTCTCCATGTCTGTCCAGACCTTCCTCTGCTCCTCTTTCCCTGCGGATTCCAAAGCAGTGCCTGTCTTGCAATGCTTCCGGTCGGTCTTCTCAATGTGTGTCCTATCCATCGCCAGCGTCTCTTGCTGAGCTCTTTTTCCACTGGTATTTGCTTTTTTATTTCTCTGAGTTCCTCGTTCGTAATCTTATCATACCATCTCAGTCCCTCTATTCTACGTAAACATCCATTTACGAAGGTCACTAAACACATAACATTCCTGTGTATTTTATAATACCGTTTTTTTTCATGCTTTGCAACCTTATATACATGGTTTTTCTAGTGCTCCTTGATATTTATCATTTTCATGGGTTTTTGAAGTTGTAGATCTATCCAGAAAGAACTAAAAAAATGTCTGATGCTACAAGAAAGATTGAGAAAAGTGAAGTATTTTGGACATATAAAAAAAACAATAAGTATAAGGGAAGACTATATGGAAGGGGGCATCACTGCAAAGTGGAGAAGATGAAGATCACGACGAAGCTTGATTCAGTGTTTAACTGGTGATTTGAGCATGACAATTGCAGAGGTGGAGCATCTGACTAATGAGAGGAAAAGAAATCCCGAAGAACTGTTACAGCAGTGGTTCGAAAACCTGGGTCGCGACCTCTGGGGTCGAACTACCATTTCACAAGGGTTGTCTAAGACCTTTGGAAAACACATATTTTCGATGGTCTTAGGAACCGAGACACCGGATAAATATTTCACAACATATAATTACATATTGTTTTTGTGATTAATCCCTATGTTTTAATTATGGTGCAATATGTAACAATGAAAATGTATATCAGATATTTACATTACGATTCATAATAGTGGCAACATTACAGTTATGAAGTAGCAACGAAAATAATGTTATGGTTGGAGGTCACCACAACATAAGGAACTGTATTAAAGGGTCACGGCATTAGTAAGGTTGAGAACCACTGTGTTCGAGTGCTAAAATTCTGCTCCGTCAGTCTATTTGATGATGCTTTCTTATGTAGTCACATATTTTAATTATCTATGACCGTTCATCCTTTGTTTCCATCGTGTATATGCTGTGTAGCCATCAGTCGTGGAGCCATCTGGATATTTTTCCAGAGATCCCTGATCTCAGTGTATGTGAAATCGAGTTCATAGTCATATCGGAGATGGACGATAAAACGCAGGTCCCGTTGTTCAATTTGAGCACGTAAAAGAACCATTGGCAGTTCGAAATCGAAAAGAGCAGGCTGGAAAGCCGCTGCCCTGGCAAAATTCATTAGAAAAGATTAAAAATAAAATTCTTGCAAAAAAATCTTCACCATTTTCAAAATTACATCGCGGATCCTCGCCGGTGCTACGGGGTTCGTGCACTGCAGCTCAGATCTTCATGTGTAAGAAACATATCGGAGCACACATGGTTACTCATCGAAGTGCAATGAGGATGGTCCTATCAATCAATATGATTTGTTTCGTGGTATCCATTGAAAATAGCCAACAATCATAAAGTAACAAGTATTTGTTACAAAAATAACAAATAGCTACAAATCATAAAGTCTCCGCCTCGGAGAAAGATTATCTTGGAATAACCTTTTATCGCAGTCTACATTTCAAACATATTTAAACAAACTATACAGTCTTGTACGAGTGGTCTCGAGCTCTCAGTGCTTGGGTACAACCACATCTTGAGCAACGACTACTTGTTCTCCTGTTCCATCAACTGGTTATGTCCGTTGTAGATTAAGGATTTGGGGCTTAGGGGATAGTGACTAGGTCTATTAACCCCAACGTTCTGAGTTCGAATCAGCGTTCTCGGTCAATTAACCTCGAGTTTGGTTGCAAATTGTTTCGCGTGGATTTTTACAAAAGGACGAAGGCACCACCCGTTCAGAAAGCAATGGCAAACTACTGAACGTAATAACGCCTAGAAAAATCACAAACAGCGTTAAAAATCTGGGGTTGATTCGCAAAGTCATGTAAAGGATATGCAATTAACTTAGATTACGGATTTGGCATTCTCACAATATCAAGATCACAATGTGAGTATATGGAACGTGTTCACAATGAATGCACGCGTATAGTCTTTGGTTGCATTAGAGATGCTCCCATTGTCAACATGATATATAATGTTTGGCTAAATTCTATCATTACGTTTCCGTCATGCTAAATTCCAAACTAAAGCATACGAGTTGAGCTACTTCGGATCAAAGACATCCACTGCACAATAATACTAATGATATTAAGGACACAATACTCAAGCATGACATGTTGTAGATGGTCCAAGATAAGAGATTGACCACAGTTACAATCCTACAGAAAGAGGAAGAATGGATCCCCATACAGGGTCAACTACTACAATGTTATCATTACTCTTGAAGGAAATGTAGAGATTGTGACAATATGAAAGCGGAACTTGCAATTAAGCAGATGATATCACATAACGCAAGTGATGGCGACGTTGTTGTATATAACAGATGGATCGTGTTCATCGTGGTGAGAAATCAGACTGAGGTTTCATTGCTATAATAGCATGTAAGGTAGAGCCGTGCAGAGCAAAATATATCATGCAGGACAACTGCTTTTAGTATGAGAATAGAGGCTGTGGTCGTTACTGCTACCCTTCAGTACTTCTCTAAGACTCATTTTACCAAGGAAGTTGCTATGTCTGACTCTCAGTTGATTCTTTGGAAGTTCCAAAACTGTAGGCTGCGATATGAGTAGATATGGAGGGGGCGTCCTTCTATTTCTCGACGACCGTCTGATGGATGAAGACACTAAAAGTGGTATTGCATCTATCCAATAATTTAAGAAAGTTTGGATTCGTCCGTTGTACAGGCAGCACTGTATGCCTGAGAGGCAGAGTGAGGAGTTTCAGTTTGGAATATCTTCATTGCACTCCGGACATGTCCATAGGTGCTCCGATCTCCTTTGCATCTCCAACAGCGTCCAGCGACTGACCGTACCAGTTCTATTTTGATTGATGAGCCTACTCGTATACCTGTTGTACCATTCTTTTCTTGCCACACCAATCTTCAAACACAGTTCTCGCAATCTAGTAGTTGACGTGGATTGGTTTAGATGAAGGTCTTCTGCGGCCACGCTCTATGAGGGCGTTCACGATGTCAGCTCTGTCCATTGGCTGGCCCTCTGATATAACGGTAGAGCCAGCCAGCCTGTCTGCTCTCTCATTGCCAACGACATCCATGTACCCCGGAACAAAGACAAGTGTAATTTTGCAAATTGTTGACGCCTGCAGTGATTCAGTCCATTGCCTGCGCACCGAACCGGCCTCCACCTTTCGGATCATACTCAATGAGTCACTCAGAATGCACGCATGAGTGTAGTTTTGTGACTCTAGCCAGAGTAGTGCATTGGTCACCGCCAGTACCTCCATTGTCATGCTGCTTGTTGTCATACTGAATGCACCACTGGCTTCCTTGACCATTCTGCCACAGAGCTTTGCAGGAAAGCCCATGCAGACTTTTCGTGGCGAACTACCGATCCATCCGTGTAGATCACAACGTCGTCTGCATTGCAGTTTTCATCGATGATGGCTTTGACGTCTGCATTCAACACCGCGGGATTTCCCTCTGTGCAACATTTGTCAAATTTAATGATTGTTGAAAAAGTGTTCCAGTATATTGGAGGCATCGGTATCCACTCTTCTCCATAGTCAATATTATTGAGCCCACATACCAGCTGAACAATATCTGTGGCACGGCCAACCCATGACTTGCCCCGATTTAACCGATGTCCACCACTGGCGCTGAGCTGTTTATGCAATGGGTGATCCTTTTTGGCACTTATTTTGAGATAGGCACGTACTCTAACTATCTTGACTCTATACTCCATGGTCGGAAAATCCAGGAGAAACCTCATCGCCACACAGGGTGTATCCCTTGTGCAACCGAGGATAATGCGCATAGCTTCGTTCTGTATTCTTTCAAGTCTTTCAATTTGCGTTTTTCTGACAGTGAGGATGGCCATTGCATATTCAATGGTGGAGAGGACCAGTATCTGATACAGGATGACAAGCAGTCGTTGCTCGATGTTAACAGCCGCCATGACTCTCATTGCCGCCAAACCTTTGCGTGCCTTGACAATGACATACTCAACATGTTCCCGGAAACACAGACTGTGGTCAAATGTCACACCCAAAAATGTCATCGATTTATCTACGGGCAAAACAATACCGCGAAGTTTCACACTAGGCGTACATGTGTTAACATTGTGATTATTGACTGAGAACCATGTCACTGCTGCTTTGGTAGGGTTAACTATTTATAGTGAGGAGTATATTTAACTAGCGAGTCACATTAACCATCAGTATGCACCTCACGAGTGTAGTTTTGGGACTCAAGTGTAGTAATGTCTAAATCAGCGCCAGTATTTCCACCTGCTACTTGTTGTCATACTAAATACACCACTAGCTACCTTGATCTTTATGCCTATGGATTTCCAGAGAAGGTCCATACGAACATTTGGTGGCGAACTACCGATCCATCCGTGTGGATCACAACATCACCAACATTTCATGGGTTTTCATTCCATCATCATCATCAAATAGCTTGTCCTGAGCAGAACTTTGCCACCCCAATAGTCCTCCGGAATTTCTCTTTGTCATATGCCAGATGTCCTGCCTCTGCAGCCGTCACGTTCAAACCATCAGTTATATTCTGAATCCATCTTCTCTGTTTTCTTCCTCTTCTTCTCTTTGCCGGTATGCCTCCTTCCATGATGGTCTTCTCCCGCCCTTCATGTCTTTTTATATGTCCAAAATATCTCAATTTTCTCTTTCGTATTTGTAACATCAGCCAGTTTTCTTTGATTTTGGATTTTCATCAGTGATGTGAAATTAAAAGTTTATTTGGGTAAGATATGAAATGTTGCGGTTTTATTCGGGGCTTATATTTAGCCAATCGTAAATCAGCGTAATAGAACGCGGGTATATATTCAAGAAATAAAATGGCGTACAAGTAAATAAACATTGCCGTATATTCTAAGATGTACACATATGTGTAGGAAACATTTAATAAATCAGTTTATTTGCAGGCGGATATAGAAACGTAAGTGCAAAAGGATCATTACTTTACTTATGGTACGTATGCGAATTCTTTGTAGTTAGTACTTAAGGTTTACATTATTAAGTCATTAATTACAGAATCCAAGTCAGTGTTACTACTCATGTTACTTACTGTTACTTTAGAGTGTGTCACAGGTGACAGAGCGTGTGTTACGTGTAACACTAACAATAGTGTTGTTGATAGTTACTACGTTAGTTGAGTTAGTAGTTAGACTACAGTTACTCTTGTTACGTTTCTTACACACACTTACTCTAGTTAAGTTAGTTACTCAGCAGTATTAGACAGTAGTCTGTAGACTTAACTAGTGTTGTTACTACTCAACTACTGTTCTGTTAGTCAACACTACACAGTAACAGACTGTTACTGTGTAGTGTTGACTTGCTGTTGTACGGTAACATGCATTAACAATCATTTGATTTATCATCACACCACTCCACATGTATGTTGTATGACAATATCAAATATGATGTAATTAAAAATGTAATATTACTAATTCATTAATTGTGTGGCGTGTACTGTACTGTGCTGTATTAATATTACTATTTATTCTATTAGTAGTAGTGGTGTAGAGTGTTACTAGTTGTAGTCATAGTGTGACACTGAGTCAGTGTGACATTACAACACTCATTCTCATGAGTACCCGACCGTAGTGTAATACTAATTGCTATCTGCTATAATCTACTAGTAGAGATGTGATATTAGTGATAGTGAATAGAGAGAAGTAGCTGGCAATTTATACTTCATTTGATGTTTATTTTACTTTCACTTTGTGCCCGTTTGATGATCATGTATGGGGTTATACATACGACGGTAGTATAGTCATAGTATAAATACCTCAGTGAAACGAGTCATTAATTTTATAGGCACCACTTATACGTTCAGTAGTTGGCCGTTGCTTTTTTTTACAGTTCATAGAAATCCAATGGAACTAATTTGAGGTCTATTTTTACAGTTCGTAAAAATCCAAGGGAACTAATTCGTATGTATAACAGTTTTGTAACTTACAAATAGGGGCATGTCACATGTATGCAAGTACTATAACACAATTTTTCTTAATATTTGGCCACATTTTCTGATGACCGTGACATTTCATATTCCAGATAGCAGACTACCTATTGCTAAAATGTCTCAGACGTTTGGATCTCAAGGCACATTGGAGGAACGGTTTGCCCATATCTTGCAACCAATCAGAGATTTGGCAAAAAACTGGGATGTTGACATTGCTCATTTCCTGGAGGAATACCTTGAAGATGTAATAAATTTTATTGGCACCAATGATAAATCATGTAAACTTGTAGCCATAAGGAGCTAAGAATTTGATTCTTGAGCTTGCTAACCAAAAAGTTTTCTTTGTAGTTTCTGTCCTTAGCAGAGCACCGTGACAGTGTTTTGGTTTCCCTTTCAGTTTTATGTTTCACTGCCGAGTTATCTTTGTCAATCTCCCGTCTTCCTTTTCTTCTTCTTCTCCCCTAGGGAGGCATAGGTCCACAACCAGGACCTTCCAAGCTTCCGTAACCAAGGCCATCTTCGCTTCATGAGTCCCTCCTTGCAGGGTCCTCCTTCTTCTTCCTCAGGATGCGAGCTATGAGTTTTCCTGGTTGTGGTTTCTGTAGCTATTTAGTGTTTTTTTTTTACGAGATGGGCTAGCTAGCCCCATGCCCAACCTCCTTAGTTACCTCTTACAACATTCGTGGCAGGTAACAGTGGTTCTATTTTTTACACCCCAATTTGGGCTCCGGTAACCACTCTGGTGCTTTTCTTCTTACGATCAATATTTGGATTATTACACTGTCAACTGTGTTTTTATGATGAAGTCAACTGTTTTCTGGAGCTCATCAGAGCACACATGGTTACTGACCAAAGTGAAATTTTGATGGTCAATCAATCAATCAATAAAACTTACAATAGAATACACAATTTCAATCATATATTAAAGATTGGCATGAGTCAGCTCTGATGGTCTCCCTATGTCTAATCAGATCTGATACCGCCAGTGGTTACCGGGCCCAAATTTGGGGTGTAAAGAATAGAACCACTGTTACGTACCATGCATGTCGTAAGAGGCGACTAATGAGGTTTGGCTGAAATCAGATGCATGTGTCCTAAACATGTACAAGTCTATGCGTTTATAGGCCTACCAAACCAGTGTGCAACATATACATGTTCTTGCCAAAGATCAAACATATCACAAAGAGTTGGTCGTAAAGAACGAAAGCAAAGAAGAAGACGATCTGATACCATGTATCTACAGTATAAATTAAGATGTGGTACTTTAAAGTGGGGATTGTCTGTTTGTAAAAACTTACAGTTACCTGTCTGTACAAATTTTTCCTCCCCATGAGGCCATTACCTTGTAGTGGTGGGGAGGCTTGCGTGCCTCAATGATACAGTGAGCTAGGACGGCGGGAACTTATGTTCCCGGAAGGGTTACCCAAGCCGGAAAGGTCGCTGAAGAGGGGACAGACGAAGCATGGTCTCCAGGTTGGGCTTGGGACTAACGATCCCATCCTTTAAAAATTAAAGTTACGGAAACAACAACAAACATACAACCTATCTACGGGCATGAAGGGCTACCAGTCATTTTGACTCACACGAGAACGATAGAGCAAGAGCTGAAGGAAATGAATCCATGCTGAACACAATACAGAGGAAGGCCATGAACAGGAAGAATGGTATAACTTTGTGCCTCTAAGCCAAGGGCGTAACAGGCTAAAGAGAGTACCATTTAATTTTGACATGTTAGTTAATATGCATACACTTTGGCTGAAATTTTGACCTACTTGTAGATGCATAACTTGCACAATCGCTCTTAGGCTCAGATCTCATACAGATCACAAAGATGGTTAACGGGTGGTGAGTATGGAGTGTTCAAAGAAGAAGAAGGTGACAACAGGTAAAATTCAGGAAAGGAGAGATTGTGGAAGACGGAAGGAGAAGATGTTGGATGGTCTGACATGGTGTTCGATAAAAGATTGATGTCAGAACTGATTACCTGCATGAAGGAGAGAGAGTTGTGGAGAGACATGATTGCCATCGCCGGCAAGCATGGCACATGACTGATTGAAGTAGAGGATCAAGCTAAATAAATATAGGAAATGTTTGTTTGTTGGGTGGTGGATTAAGCCCCTACGTAGCGAGACATGTTACTTACAACCTAAGTTGGATGTCGTTTTTGGTTATATAGACATATTTCCCTTGGTGTTGCCTGGGACTAGTCCTAAAAAGGACTTGGTTAGATATTGTATTCTCATATGTGTGTCTTTCTTCTTTTCTTCAATCCTGTTTTGCCTTGCAGCGTCAGGTCAAGAAGAGATTTCTAAAACTGACCTTTGTGTGCGCTTTGTAGATATTGTCTTTCGTTGCCTCTGTTATCTCTGAGGTCCATCTTTTGCATGGCCTGCTGTTTGCTTTTTATCCATCGTATTGGAGCAATGCTGCTCTTTGAGGTGCACTGTCTGTTGGTAATCTGCTTATGTGGGCCGAACCATTTAATTTGTTGTTTCTTGAAGTTTAGTACTGATGTTGTACCCACTTTTTCCTGATGTCTTCATTTCTCAACCAGTCTCTTCTTGTTACCCCAGCATTCTGCGTAACACTTCATCTCTATTGTGACTAGTTTGTATCAGTGACTATATGTGTGTATAGTCCTGAAAAAGGCTTTTATGTTGATCTGGGTGTAGCCATGAGAAGGACTTTGTGCTGGTGTGTGTGTGTGTTCTCAGTTATCGCAGTAAATCGTAATAAGATTATATAATTGTTATCCGCATCCAAAACTGTGTTTTGAGTAATTGTATGTTTTACATTTTTCTTCCCCAGCTCGAGAAGATTGAGATTACATTTGATGATGGAGCAACCACAATGAACTTCTCAGAAGCAGCTTTGTTGATTCAAGGATCTGCAGGAGTTTATGCTAAAAAGGTGATATAGCAATTAAATTAAAAACAATTTTACTCATGAATTTTGCCTGGGCAGCGGCTTTCCAGCCTATTCTCAATTTAAACTGCCAAGGTGTCTTTCACATGCTCAACTTGAACATGGAACCTATATTTTATCGTCCGTCTCCGATAGGACTAGGAACTCTATCTCACTTACACTGAGATGAGGTATCTCTGGAAAAATATCCTGATAACTCCACGAGGCATTGAACTGAGTACCTTAGGAACGAGAAGCGAGTACGTAACCTCTATGCCACAGTCACCCTCTGATATTTGAGTGTTTCAGTAATGATGTCAGTTCTGCTCAGATTTACATAATCTATATTGATAAACGATGTCACAACACAACCTATTTTCATTCATTTTTTTTCCCAGGTGGAATATCTATATACACTGGTATTTCAAGTACTAGACCTAGTCACACAGAAAAAGTAAGCAGTTTTATATTTCACATTTTATCTTGTTCTACTTTTATATTTCACATTTTGTCTTGTTCTGCTTTTATATTTCACATTTTGTCTTGTTCTACTTTTATATTTCACATTTTATCTTGTTCGACTTTTATATTTCACATTTTGTCTTGTTCTACTTTTATATTTCACATTTTGTCTTGTTCTGCTTTTATATTTCACATTTTGTCTTGTTCTACTTTTATATTTCACATTTTGTCTTGTTCTACTTTTATATTTCACATTTTGTCTTGTTCTGCTTTTATATTTCACATTTTGTCTTGTTCTGCTTTTATATTTTACATTTTCTCTTGTTCTACTTTTATATTTCACATTTTGTCTTGTTCTACTTTTATATTTCACATTTTATCTTGTTCTACTTTTATATTTCACATTTTGTCTTGTTCTACTTTTATATTTCACATTTTGTCTTGTTCTACTTTTATATTTCACATTTTCTCTTGTTCTACTTTTATATTTCACATTTTGTTTTGTCGTGTTTTTCTCATACAATACCACCCCGTTTAAAATATTAGAAAATGTGTTCTCTGATCTGTTTGATTCTACGTTTATATACCACATTTTGTTGCGTCTTGTTTTGCTGATGAGTTTTGTTCGGTTTTACATCAACCAACACAGAACGGAAGTTGTTAGTCTAAACACACTGAAATACATGCATGGGAGGAGATCGGAGCAATTATGGACATGTCCGATGTGCGATGAAGATGATCCTCAAATTTGGCTGAAATCGGATGCATGTGTCCTAAACTTGTAGAAGTCTATGCGTTTAGGGGCCTAACCAATGTGCAACGTATACGCGTTCTTGGCAAAGATCAAACATATCACAAAGAGTGATTAAAATTGATCGTAAAGAACGAAGGCAAAGAAGAAGATCCTCAAATGAACTATCTGTGGTTTTGTCTCCATACATTTTGTTGTTTATTTATTATCCATAACTTATTTCCAAATGAGTACTAGATTGTTTTAGCAATGACGAAATACATCAGAACAAAGTACTGTAGTTTTACAAAAAACAATAACAATATAGACAGCAATATTTCGACCAAAAGGCTTCTATCAAGCAAAGGATACAAGAAAAGTGAAGAATTTCACTTCTCACACAGCACCACTACATGTAGAATCAAACAGTAGATTCTCTCACTGATGTACTCATATAAACAATTTCGCCCGAGTGGTTCCTGGGGCCCAAATTTGGGGTGTAAAGAATAGAACCACTGTTACCTGCCACGCATGTCTAAGAGGCGACTAAGGAGGTTTGACCGAAATCGGATGCACGTGTCCTAAATGTGTAGAAGCCAACCTGCTGCCTTGCAGGTCGGCTGGGGATAGCCAAAGGCTAACAGAGAGTAAACGCTGGCTGAAATCGGACACATCGCCGAAGGATGAGCACCAGAGCTCCAAATGGCGCTGAAGATGTGACGAAACCCACCATGCTAAGGCTGCATGAATCAGATTTCCACATGAATGAATTTATAGAGAGATCTGGTGCATCAGTCTTTTAGGTAATCTCGCGCGAGAGAGAGATATGTAAACAATTTGTAGTAATATTAAGTGTTCTCTCAAGATGGCACATGAGATTTGAATATTGATTTTATCTCAATGTGGCCAAAACCCCAAAAATAATGACAACGGATTAAATAAATATGACAAAGGATATTTGAATCAACAGATCGCCCAGTGGTTACCGACCCAAATTGGGGGTATAAAGAATAGAACCACTGTTACCTGCCACACATGTTGTAAGTGGCGACTAAGGAAGTTGGGCGTGGGACTAGCTACCCCACACCGTAAAAAAAAAAATACTAGAAGGCTACAGAATGGAGAGCGAACCGAGTAAATGCTGGCTGAAACCAGACACATCACCGAAGGATAAGCAACAGAGCTCCAAATGGTGCTGAAGATGTGATGTAAAACACACCAATGCTAAGGCTGCATGAATCAGATTTCCACATGAATAGAATTTATAGAGAGATCTGGTGCATCAGTCTTTTAGGTAATCTCGCGCGAGAGAGAGATATATAAACAATTTGTAGTAATATTAAGTGTTCTCTCAAGATGGCACATGAGATTTGAATATTGATTTTATCTCAATGTGGCAAAAAAAAAACCCCCAAAAATAATGACAACGGATTAAATAAATATGACAAAGGATATTTGAATCAACAGATCGCCCGAGTGGTTACCGGGACCCAAATTGGGGTATAAAGAATAGAACCACTGTTACCTGCCACACATGTTGTAAGTGGCGACTAAGGAAGTTGGGCGTGGGACTAGCTACCCCACACCGTAAAAAAAAAAATACTAGAAGGCTACAGAATGGAGAGCGAACCGAGTAAATGCTGGCTGAAACCAGACACATCACCGAAGGATAAGCAACAGAGCTCCAAATGGTGCTGAAGATGTGATGTAAAACACACCAATGCTAAGGCTGCATGAATCAGATTTCCACATGAATAGAATTTATGGGAGATCTGGTACATCGATCTGGGCGGTGATCGTGAGAGAGAGAGAGAGAGAATCAACAGGTAGAAAATGTGAACACATCTCGGTTCACTGCTAACAAGAGATGGAAATGGGATGAAGGAAATTAAAAGAAAAACAAACATGGTGTAACAACAAATTAAACAACTAAAAGGGGTATGGGATAGAACAGATAGGATAAAAAAAGATCAAAATCCTAAGAGCATGCACATTCCCAGTGGCATAGTATGTGTGTGAAGCATGGACATTTTATAAGGCAGTGGAAAACATATATTTGATTTTGAATATAAATGTTACAGAAGAGTCCTCCGTATAGCATGGACAAAGAAGAAAACAAATAGATCTTCCCAGAAAGAACTAAAAATCAAAGAAAACTTGCTGATGCTACAAATAAGAAAGAGAAAATTTATGTATTTTGGACATATAAAAAGACAGAAAGGGATGAAGAAGACCAATATTGAAGGAGACATACCAGCAAAGAGGAGAAGAGGAAGACCGCGATGAAGATGGATTCAGGATGTAACTGATAGTTTGAACATGACGACTGCAGAGGCAGGACATCTGGCCTATGAGATAAAGAAATTCCGAAGGACTGTTAGGGTGGCAAAGTTCTGATCAGGAAACACTATTTGATGATGATGCTTGATTATAATATTGTTTCTTCTTCCTTTCATGTTCTACATAGAAAAGCAAATGGCACTTCAGGGGAAGATGGTGCTGGTGGGGACGGGGAACAAGGAGACACCAATGATCAGGTAATTTCCATATAATTCTAGGCTTATTAGAATTGTTCATTTTACTTTTTTTCTTTTCGATCCAGAAGCACTTGAGATTTACAGCTCTTCGGCTCGGTGCCATGGACATCGCTTTTCTGC
Source organism: Arion vulgaris (assembly GCA_020796225.1). Classification (NCBI taxonomy): domain Eukaryota; kingdom Metazoa; phylum Mollusca; class Gastropoda; order Stylommatophora; family Arionidae; genus Arion; species Arion vulgaris. The sequence goes on from CM036761.1 coordinate 7,985,338, forward strand.
CAGCCCGCAGAATTGAACCCGTACTCACAGAGGGCTTTCATTTTACTTTAAACACCATGACAGAAAAAACAAATGGGAAAGCCTGCACCATCATTGGTAGTTTTAAAGCTTGAGCTTAACAGCACTATTTGCATCTTCAGTGATAGTTTTAAAGCGTGAGCTTGCCCACCAGCCCAGCGTGTTTGCAGCACGTTGGACGACGGGTGACAAGCTCCCTGTGAGCGCGGTTCAATTCCGTGGGTTGGCAGAAACGCGACAGGTACTCCAGATTTATGGTGTTCGTGGCACCGAACCAAAAGGTTATGATGCCCATGGCACCGAGTCGAAGAGCTGAAGTGCTTCTGTATCGGAAAAAAAAGGCCTGAGCTTAAGGGCACTATTTGCATTTTTATTGGTAGTTTCGGGGACTGCCTAGAGTAGTTGATAGTAGCTCGGCCTGCTAGCTGTGAGACGCCTCATAGCTCGGGTTCGAACCTACTGTCCGGCATTTGTTCGAGTCCCCTGGTCTTACTCAGGACGATAACGTGAGTACCTCTGAAGTCGGAGAAAATCTACCTGTATGGCGAAGGAATACTAATTACGAGTACATTGAGCACACGGCTGCCAGTGTAAGTAATTTACAATGTGCACGCTGCTGCCATTGTAAGAAATTGGAAAAATGGATTTTCACGCAAAAATCAGTTTCAGAGATGAAACTTCGCCTGAGTTGAAAGCGACGAAAGAAAAAAAAAGAAAAAAAAAAAGTGGTAGTTTCAAAGTCTGTACATAAGAACACCATTTACATCTTCACTGGTAGTTTTAAATCCTGCACTTGGGGGTCTCTGTGGTGTAGAGATTACGTGCTCACCACTCGTCCAAAGGTACTCAGTTCGCCTCCTCATTGAACCATCTGGATATTTTTTCAGAGATCCCTGATCTCAGTGTAGGCGAAATCGAGTTCCTAGTCCTATCAGAGATGGAAGATAACACAGGGGTCCTGTGTTACGTTGAGCACGTAAAAGAACCCCTTGCAGTTAAAAATCAATGAGTAGGCTGCAAAGCTGCTGCCCGTGCAAAATTCATAAAAAATAAATTAAAATAAAATTCTTACAAAATTTCCACCATCTTCAAAAATTACCCCGTGGACCCTTGCCGGTTTCATGGAATTTGTGCACTGCAGCTGAGATCTTCCCATGTGAGAAAGAGATCGGCGCACACATTCACTGAAGTGCAATGATAATGGTCCTATCAATTGTGGTCCTATCAATCGTGGTCCTATCAATCGTGGTCCTATCAATTGTGGTCCTATCAATCGTGGTCCTATCAATTGTGGTCCTATCAATTGTGGTCCTATCAACCGTGGTCCTATCAATCGTGGTCCTATCAATCAATACTTCATTAGGTATTTCGACAAACATTTTATGTAGGGTCGATTCCCATTACTTTCGTTCAAATTCCCAACGACTATTTGACTCATTGTGGTGATGAGCACAATACCATACGATTGACATAATGCCATCCGATAGACAATTGAAGAGTACTTTGCAGTAATTATCTAACAACTGAGAAGTCTTGCTGAAAATAAAATTGCAGTTTAGCAGAAGTCTTTGCTTCATTAATTTGAGACGTTAAACTGTGTTTCATTTATTTTATGAAATTGTGTTATTTATTTGATAAACTTGATGTCATTTATTTTTTGTGTGTTATTTATTTGGTAGAACAGTGTCATTTTATTTTGTGTGTTATTTATTTGGTAGAACTTGGTGTCATTTATTTTGTGTGTGTTATTTATTTGATAGAATAGTGTCATTTATTTTGTGTGTGTTATTTATTTGATAGAACTTGGTGTCATTTATTTTGTGTATTATTTATTTGATAGAATAGTGTCATTTTATTTTGTGTGTTATTTATTCAGTTTTTGCCACTGGATGATATACCTGACACTGAAGGATCATACACAAAAGAACAAGGTGATACATCCAATAAGGTAAATTATTTGTCGCCAAGTCTCAGCCATGCCCTCTTTTCTTTGTACAATGCTGTATTGCGTTAGTGAACCTACACACATATTTTTGGTTCAATTCTGTTGCTCTTCTCTTACATTTCAGTAGACTAACTGATTAGCTACTGAATTGCAAAAATGGGTTGTGGCTGAATTAACTTTGTTCTTTTTCCCAATACAGATGTATGTACATATTCAGCTGCAGTTTTCTAAATTAATAACAGATTTTTATGAGTAATATTCCATTTTGTAGGGAAATGAATTTTCTTTAAGATAGATGGTAAAATAAATACACAGTGGCGTTCCCAGCAGATCATGGGAGCCAATCAGTTTAGTATATTGGGGGAATAAAGTGTTAAGCATGTAAATTTCTTGATCCCCTGGAGAATATGGGGAATCAAATCAGCGTCACTGCTTTCATCTTTTCTCTAAACCTGTTTTGCCTCACAGTGTCAGGATAAGAAGAGATTTCTAGAACAGGCTTTTGTGTGCGCTTCATAAACTGTGTTTTTCGTCACCTTTGTTATCTCTTTGGTCCACCTTTTGCATGGATGACCTTTTTGCATTGCATCCACTGTATCAGAGTAACATTGCTCTTTGAGCCGCTGTCTGTTGGTAATCTGCTTATGTAGCCGAATCATTTAATGTGTTGTTTCTTGATCAGTTCAGTACTGATGTTGTACCAACTTTTTTCCTGTTGTCTTTATTTCTAAACTGGTTTCTTCTTGTTACTCCCCGCATTCTGCGCAGACACTTTTTCTTTGTTGTGACTAGTTTTCTTAGATCGTTTTATATCAGCATCCAGATTTGGCCCTGATAGCATATCAGCATCAGGTCAAATGCATTTACTTTCCAGAGTTGTTGTGGTAACTATTTGAGGATTAGTCTGTATTGTTGTTTGTTTGTGTTCCTTATTGTTCCTTGTGTTCCTCAACCAAGTTAACAACTCTTGTGATCTGACATGAGTATGTTGTGCCCCGTTAGGCCCCTGTGATGTGTACTTCTTTTCACCATTCGCCCCAGGAGACATTGATCCACAACCAAGGCCTTCCACGCCCGCCTATTCAGGGTCATTATTTCCAGATCTCCTCCTTGCAGGATTCTATTTTCTTCCTCGGGTGGCGAGCTATTAATTTTTCTGGTTGTGGTTTCTGTAGCTATCTAGTGTTTTTACGGGGTGGGGTAACTAGCCCCACGCTCAACCTCCTTAGTCGCCTCTACGACATGCATGGCAGGTAACAGTGGTTCTATTCTTTGCACCCCAATTTGGGCCCCGGTAACCACTTGGACGTGCGATGTGTACAGCACATCCAAATTTTTATCAAGAGTCATCAATAAGACTAGGAACTTGATCTCACCTACACTGAGATCAAGGATCTCTGGAAAAATATCCAGATGGCTCAGGATCTATCACTCCAGAGGGAGTGAACCTAGTACCTTTGAAATGTAAGACAAGCACCTAGCCTCTACGCCACAGAGTCCACCAATATATTGAAGACATATCTGCTGCTAGTTAACTCATGCAATCCATACATTTAAATATGTAATTGACATCTCCATTTTCTCCAGAATGTGAGACCAGTTCCAGAAATGCCGACCCGGTTGATTCCATTGGAAGAATCAGAGAAGGGAGATAACGCTTTGTACAAGTAAGTTTATATTTGCAGTAGATCAGTGTGTACAAAATTAGTGATGATTGGCTCATCATCAAGGTGCATGTTCTTTATAGGATGCTGCTCTCTTTGCAGCGCATCTGAAATTCACTCCTAGCCAGTTCACCCACTTCACCGATGGTCATATTCATGGTTTATTTAATATCTTGTAGCCATCTTCTTCTTGTTCTGCATCCTGGGACCCTGCCCTCTAATATTGTTCTCTCCAGGCCATCATGATGCTTGATGTGGCCAAAGTATCTAAATTTTCTGTATGGTATGTTATTTATCAGCCAATTGTCTTTAACTTTCAGTTTCTTCAGGACATCAGTGTTCTTTCTTTTTTCTGTCCATGGTATTTATAGGATCTTTCTGTAGCATTTAGTTTCGAAGGACTGGATTTTCGTTCTTGTTACTGGTTAGCTACTGAATTTAAAAACAGGTTGTGGCTGAATAAATTTAGGTCCTATTTTCCCATTTCAGACGTATGTACAAATTCAACTGCAGTTTTCTTAATTATTAACAGATTTTTATGAGTAATATACCATTTTGTAGGTAAATGAATTTTATTTAAAATCGTTCTAAAACAAATAAATAGTGACAGCAGCTTATAGGAGCCAACCAGTTAATGAAGATATCCCTAATGATGAAGATTATATGATGATATCCCGGATGATGTATCCTTAATTCGAATCGAAGTTATATCCTTGGTATCCTTGTTATGATTTCAGTAAAAAAGGTGAAGTTATGGGCAACCACTGTGATTTTAATATAGACATTGGCTACATCAGCGTTGATGGTAGTTTGTTACTGGAGATGAGGGATAAGGCATTGCTGTCTGCAACATTCATGCAACAACAGATGTTGCATGTCTTAGGTAAGTATTTTTTCATTTACATTTATTACGTATTCATTGATGATGAGTTTTAGTAGTTCTGACTAATGAATAGAAAGTACTCTTTATGTATAGAATATTCCATATATGGCGAATACTCGTTACCCTTCCGAATACCTATCTCTATCTCATCATCCTCTTGAATGAGGAACAAGTACATGTATGCTGTTTGCAAAAGACCCACCTGAATGGAGATGTAGCCTTCAACATCAGAGGCTTCCAGTGCTACCGATCAGACCGTAAAGATAGAAGAAATGCCCGTCTGCTCAGCGTGTTCGTAGCGCCTTGGACTACAGGTGACTATCCCTCTGTGTGTGCGGGTTCAATTTCGCGAATGGCAGAAAAGCACAGATTCCCCAGATTTACGGTGTTTGTGGCACTGAACCGAAGGTTACGATGTCCATGGCACTGAGCTGAAAGCTCAAGTGCTTCTGGATCGGGAAAAAAAAAAAAGATAGAAGAAAGGGTGGAGTACTAACACTTGTGAGAAACAACATCAGCACTTGTCAGTTTGAGGAGTACATGGAGGGTGCAGAATATCAGATGTTGCATCTTAGGACGGCAAGTACAGAGTTTCCACTTTCTCAACTACTACTGCCCAAGTGACCGCCTACTGGCACTGGTCTCAATTCCAACAAAGAGAAGAAGAGGAAGATCACGGAGATGAATCCAGGATGTTACTGATGATTTGAACACCACAATTGACTGCAGGTGGACATCTGGCATATGAGATGAGAAAAATTCTGAAGGACTATTAGGGTGTCAAAGTTCTCTCAAGACAGCTATTTGATGATAATAATAAAGAGTTTCTGAAAATGAGAAGCATTATCTGCAACAAGTCCTTGTCAATCCCGATCAGAATGCGAGTTATTCTATGCTACATAGAACCAATACTGACATACGGATGCGAGTCATGGACAATGAATACAAGATCGAAAAATCTCTGAGGGCCACAGAAATGTGGTTTTATAGAAGAATGATGAGAATCCCATGGACTGATAAAATGACTAATGTTGAGGTGTTGAATGAGATCAAGACACAGAGAAAGCTTATCATCAATATAAGAAAGAGGCAGTCATCATTTTTCGGGCATGTGATGAGGGGAGGTTTAGAACACATTGTGACAACCTGAAAATCGAGGGTAGACGAGACAAGAGGAGACGAGAGAAAATGTTGGATGGCCTGACTTCATGGCAGGTAGAGCGTCAACATCTGAGTTGATAGCAAACACCAACGACAGATTTGTGGAGATCCATGATCGCCTACGCCAGCCGGCACGGCACCTGATGATGATGGTCAATAAAGAGTTCAATCTTATAATTGTCTAATTTTGTTTCTGTAATGTTTGTAAACTCCGACTGCAGCGAAAACCATATAAATTAACATTCTTTAATATATATTTATTTTAAAGTTGAGGAGAACATGGACTGTGACCTTGATGATGTTAATTCTAGGCTGCCGCTTACAAATGAGGACAACGATGATGGACCTTCTCCTGTAGAAGATTATGAGGGTAGGTAAAACAATTTGGTATATTATTATTATTTTATTGTAAACTTTTGTTGATTGATTGATAGTACCATCATCATTGCACTTCGTTGAGTAACCATGTGTGCTCCGATCTCTTTCTTACACAGAAATATCTCAGCGGCAGTGCACAAATCCGTAGCTCTGGCGAAGTAAGTAAAAGTAAAGGAACCCTTTCATACCTCGTGGTATATAGGTCAATACAGTGTTAGGCCTGTATTTTCATTGACCGTCGACACACGATGGGTGATGTGGTCAGCATCATGCCGGCCGCCTTACTTTCCCAGAGCATGTCTGGTACCCAGTTGAGGCTGGGTCGACCTGAGAGCCATCGTGGTCTGGAAAAATTCCACGTGCATTACGGGAGCTGAACCCAGACCACCAGCCTTGAGAAGCGAGTTCACTAACAACTACGCTACATCTGCTCTCTCTGGCGAGAATACCCAATGTAATTTTGAAGATGGTCAAGATATTTTGTATGAATTTTATTTTAAAATGTTTCTAATGAATTTTGCCAGAGCAGCAGCTTTCCAGCTTGCTCTTCTCGATTTTGAACTGCCACGGGTTCTTTTACATGCTCAAATTGAACACAGGACCTATGTTTTATTGGTCGTCTCTGATAGGACTAGGAACACGATCTCACCCACATTCCTCAGACAGTATATCCACGTAGGCCTCAGGATGTTGGAAATATCCACTCACAACGCAACCTGTCATTTTAGACCTTCTGAAGCATCGACTGTCAGCCGGACACAATAATGGCCTTGCAAACCCAGAGTCATTGCAGGGGAGCAGTAACAGCCTCACATTCCATTCTCATACTGAAACTAGTTGTCATGTATGCTCTGTAATGACCCTACCATGCGCACTAGCCAGGAAACCCAGGCAGACTTCTCACAACAACGCTGAAGAACTGGCAAATAATATTATAAACATTAGTGATAAGATACAGTCTTAGGTCTCATTGGGAAAAAAAAGGAATTCTTCTTCTTGTGTTTGCCCGCTATGAATTCAGGCGTAGTCAGTGCACATTTTATGGCGCTCGACAGATTTTTGCGTGAAGACCTGCTTTTCTTCTTCTTTTGCTTCCGTTTCTTACGACCAATTTCTTCTTCTTCTTTGTGTTCGTTCTTTACGACCAATTTTAATCACTTGTGATATGTTTGATCTTTGCCAAGAACGTGTATACGTTGCACATTGGTTTGTAGGCCCCTAAACGTATAGACTTCTACACGTTTAGGACACATGCATCCGATTTCAGCCAAATCTCCTTAGTCGCCTCCTACGACATGTGTGGCAGGTAACAGTGGTTCTATTTTTACACCCCAAATTTGGGCCCGGTAACCGCTCAGGCGGCTTTCCTTATTAGCAGTATCCCCCACCATACGCTCGTGCCATCTCCAACTTCAGAGGTGCAGAAAGGAATAATAATGAGAAGAAACTTATGTCCAGTTTGTCTATGCTTAGTATAGGTTTTCTCATCAATATTTTTCATTGTTTCTCCAGCTGTTGTGGGAGATGGAGGAGATATCAGGCGGGATGCAACAAATGAGGTAAGTGTGTTTCAAATTTGTGGGTATTTATTCCATCTTTTGTGAACTTTTTGAAAGATCAACTTAAGTAATTTGTGGCGCTGTCTTTCAATATCTCCATAACATTTTCTGCTGAAATTATATATGCATTCTCAGATTTTTATATTTTGATAACTTTTGTGGTGTAATAGACACAAACTGACAGCTAAACAACAGTTGATCAACAGCATCTTCATACCCACTCTATGTTACCAATGCCAAACATGGACAATGAATAAGAAACATACACAGAAAATGTATATGCAGATGAAATGTCTACGCAGAATGCTGGGTGTAACAAGAAGAGACCGGTTGAGAAATGAAGACATCAGGAAAAAGTGGGTACAACATCAGTACTAGACTTCATCAAGAAACAACAAATTAAATGGTTCAGTCACCTAAGCAGATTATCAACAGACAGTGCACCTCAAAGAGCAATGCTGCTCCGATACAATGGGTACAAAGCAAGAGGCCGGCCACGCAAAAGATGGACCTCAGAGATAACAGAGATGACGAAAGAGACTATCTACAAAGCGCATGCAAGGGTCCGTTTTAGAAATCTCTTCTTGACCTAACACTGTGAGGCAAACATGATTCGAGAAAGAAAGAAAGACACAGAAAATAGCAACATGTGAAATGAGATGTCTCCACAAAGTCACCAACAGCACAAGAATCGACAGAGTAACGAATACCAGCATCAGAGAAAAGGTTGGAACAAGACCGTGCTTGAATTATATAGCGAAACAGAGAATGAAGAAACCACGACACTGGGTTAACAACCCTGTAACAGTGTGCTGACAAAAGCAGAGAAGCGCAAGACAAATACATAAAACCACAACACTGGGTTAACAACCCGGTAACAGTGTGCTGACAAAAGAAGAAAGAAGATACACAAAGAAATAAAGTGGCAAGGCAGGGTCAGTGAACTAGCACTGACCAAGACTCTACTCAGCCTCCATGTTGTGGCCCTGGAAAAAGATTGTTGCACTGTAGTCTGGCAAAGCAAGTAGGATTGAGGGAAGCTACCACAAGATTAAGTAATAGTGTTAGTATAGCTGTGAACGGTATGATATTTGGTCACACAACAGATGCACAGTATTTTAGTGTGACTGTGTTTACACACTTCTCTTGGCCAACTTTTAGAGATCAATTATCGGCACAGAAGCTGTGAAAATGACAGTGATACTAGCTCTAATCGCTTAAAAGAAGAAAGAAGATCTGCTGTTTAAAGTCATGTCACTCATAATCAAACTGGTTGCTCTTACCAGAATTGCTCGGTCTTGGCAATACTGTTAATGGCTGATGTTCCTTTACTACTAACCTGAAAAGAAAACTGAGATATAAAAATGCAACCTACTAACTGGGCCTGTCAATACAACCAATATAAACATATCTGTCCTGTTTTTGCTTCCCTAAAAGGAATATGCAGTGAAAACTCAAAATCCCTTGACCATGGCTTAAACAGCCTGCTTTATGGTGTTTCACATAACTCTCCACTGTATCCTCCTTTTCTGTCATCTGTAGTGTCTCAAAATGGTTCTTTAAAGCGATCTGGAAGACTTCCTTTGCATCCTGTGATTGAAATTTCCTGACATCAAACTTGGTTCATGTTGTTTCTTCTTTGGTGACAGTTTCATCTCCAGTTTTACAGCATCCAGATGATTGTCAGATCCTAGGTCTGCTCCTCACTCTCGCATTTTGTAGTGATGTCTTCCATCGTTTGGGAATTGCCACATGGTCAATCTGGTTTTCACTCTGATGGTCTGACTAGACCCATGTTGCCGTATGACACCTTCGATGGGGGAAGAATGTACCCTCAATGACAAGTGACAAAAAGAACACGTCTCAACATGGTAAAATAATGTTCTTTGACCAGAATGGTCACAGAAAAAGTGATAAAACATGCACATGCTCTTTGGCTCAGATCACATACAAGCTTCATTGAGTGACTGAGAGACGATCAATAAAGAATGAACGGCATTCACTGTCAGAAAGACTGGAAGATGTCAGGGACTGTCAGTCAGGCAAACCCAAGTATAACTTTTGACTGAAATTTTGATGTTCCTGTCCTACTTGCCATGTCCTGCACTGTTAAATATATTTTTGGCATTTTATATTCTCATCCCATCTTCCATATCACTTTCATCTTCCATTTTTCATCATCCTCTTTAAGTAGCATGTCCCATGTGGAATGTCGTTTTCATCACAGGCCGGCCTAAAAAAACTCTTGGTCTCTAGTAAGTTCTCCCACCTTCTGCAGCGTGATTTTCAAGGTTTCTTTGATATTCTGCTGCTACCTTCGTCTTGGTCATCCCCTGCCTTCCATTACCATTCTCTCCCAAACCACTGTGACATTTAACATGGCCAAAATATTTAATCTTTCGGGACATTATGTTATTTATGAGCCAATGCTCGATATAGCGATGGATAGGATACACATTGAGAAGACCGGACGGAAGCATTGCAAGACGGGCACTATTTTGGAGCCCGAGGAAAGAAGAATAGGGGAAGGCCTATACATACCTGAAGAAGAAAGCTGGAGACTGATATCAAAATGATAGGTAAAACATGGAAAGAATTGGAAGTGATGGCAAGAGGGAGGAAGAGCTGGAAGAAGTTTGTTGAAGACCTGGGCTCCGCTGGAAGTTGAAAGGTGAAGAACAAAGAAAAATGCTCCTCGATATGCAGGTATTCCATTATCATATGTCCAAATTGTACAAAACTTAAGACTTGTTCCAGTGAAGTGCTGTTAATATTTCTGTTAAATTCATCTCCATTAGCCTGTTGTGACAGGAGCCCAAAGACGGAGAGTAACATTTGCTAGACCTCAAGCAAAAACCAAACAAGTAAGTATTTTTTCCTTGTATAGATATAATCACTCAACAGCTTGGGAGACCAGTAAGATTCACAATTCAAACAAGTATGTTTTTAAAAAAGGGGGTTTTAAAGCCGAAGGATTGACTACATTGCACCAGGTTTTATCCCATATGGCTCGGTCCCTCTCCGCAGAAATGGCACTGTTTCTGGTGTTTGATATCTCAGATGTTGACACTTCTGTGCCATGAAGGCAGGCTATTCCAAATTTTCTCTCTCTGTCTCTTCTCCCCTTGATTTTATCAGTTGTTTCAATGTGTTCTAAACCTCCCTTTCTTATCATATACCAGAAAAATGATGACTGCTTCTTTCATATATTGATGATAATCTTTCACTGTGTCTTGACCTCATTCAACAATGGGGTTATGTAGATATTTAAAGAGTCAATACAAAATGTATATTTTTCTTCTTTGGACACTCCATATCAACCACTTGTTAACCACTCTGTGTGATTTGTATGTGAACTGAGCCTAAGATCGATTGTACGTTATGCCAGTTATGCGCTATAAGTAGCCAGCACATCCAATTTCTTGACCTTTTATTTACTAGGGTAGCATCCCTAGGTCCTACATCAGTCACCTCTTTGACATGCTTTGTAGGTCGCAGTGGTACTATTCTTTGCTTCCCTTGCAGGTTCCGGTACCACACAGGCGAATAATAACCCACAGTCAAGTGGGTTATGTAGATCAATGAATATCAAAGCAGGTATTGAAGTGGGATTCAAAGGGTTCAAGAAAGAGAGGTCGACCTAAGGAGACCCTGAAACGAACTTTGCAGAGAGAGGCAGGAAATATCGGTCTCAGTCCCATGGAGGAGATTGAGCGAGTTGCCCAGGATATAGCGGTATGGAGAAATTACTTGCAGGCCCTATGTAACGATAACGGTACGAGAGGAATTATTATTATGTAGATATTTAAAGAGACAATACAAAAAAATATCAACATTATACTATTGCTATGCATTATTTTATGCTTTTTATTTGTTCTTGATGTAATTTTGTTTGTAATTACTGAACTTTCTGTCTGCAGGTCGCAGATCCCTGGCTACTGTTGGATCCTCATGCTAAAAGCAAAGCTGTAGAGAAACCTTTGAGAAAAAGTAAACAGCTTGATAATTGTAGTATCTATATGGTTAGGGAGATGGTTTCTTAATGCAATGTTATTGGGAACTGTTCTAGTTACCTAATCATATAGCTTGTCCTGAGTAGAATGTTTATAGCACTTAATAATCACTGGAACAGAATTCAACAACACACTCCAGAGTGCCAGCTGTGCGCACATCATCATGAAACCGTCCACTATCACCTCTTCAGGTGCCAAGCACTAGATGACATCAGGAAGATCCTCCTTCCTCCAAGGCCAGATAAATGGAACACATTATACGGAACAAAAGAACATCTTACAAACACATGCAGATACAACTACATAACATTGGGTCGAAGGGCAAGAGCTCATGTGCCGCTGGATCATTGAAGAAGAAGAGCAGAACATTGCCACCCTAACAGTCCTTCGAATTTCTCTCTCAATGGCCAGATGTCTCGCTCGCAGCCAGATGCTCAAATCATCAGTTACAACCTGAATCCATCTTCTCCTCTTTGCTGGGATGGCTCCTTATAAAGATATAAAATGATTCTCTAGAGGAAATTGACTTTGATCATCAGAGGAACATGATTGGATGGCTGTAACCTAGGGAATGCTAGCCTGAAACAAAAGCTCGCAGAAACCAGATGCACCAAACCATAAGGCGCATAACATGGTGCAACGACCACTCACAATGAGGAATGGGATAACGGATTCTACGGTCACCGCTCTGCCTCGAAGATTTAACCACGCGGGAAGAATGTCAAACCAACCATACCAGCTTCCAAGACAAACAGTGGGGCATGACTCACAATCTAAGGCAGACGGTGGCCTTTATTAGGGAATCCGAAATCCCAGTATAGTGAGACTGCAGAAGAAGGATGGCTGTGACCTAGATATCGCAAGCTCCCAAATGGTCCTTAATTTCTTAGTAATTAAGTTCTTAATAGCCTTACAAACCTTACAATTACTAAACTGAGTTTATAAAAATATTTGAGAGTGAATTTGGCCTAGTGAAACAACGCTGGAAAGAAAACTACACAGACCTCTGAGTACAAAAGACTGAAGATTATAAAAGAGACAACATTGAGTATATAGACAATATTTAAAGAATAGGTCAAATGGCGCCAATTTTAAGATGCAAACATATCACCATGAACACAAAAAGAGCAATGTTCAACACAATCTTTCTCCCACATTATGTTACCAGTGCCAAACCTGGACGCTGACAACAAACGATAGAAGAAAACTAGTCACAACAGAGATGAAGTGTCTACGCAGAATGCTGGGTGTAACAAGAAGAGACCGGTTGAGAAATGAAGACATCAGGAAAAAGTGGTACAACATCAGTACTAGACTTCATCAAGAAACAACAAATTAAATGGTTCGCCACGTAAGCAGATTACCACCAGACAGTGCACCTCAAAGAGCAATGCTGCTCCGAAACAATAGGTACAAAGCAAAAGCCGGCCACGCAAAAGATGGACCTCAGAGATAACAGATGCTACGAAAGAGACTATCTACGAAGCGCATACTAGGCCCGTTTTAGAAATCTCTTCCTGACCTGACGCTGTGAGGCATACAGGATTCGAGAAAGAAGAAGAAATTTAAAGAAAGCAAAAGGAAGGAAGCACTGCATCATTTCTCTACTGTTTTCCTTCCATCTTCAATCTCTACTTGCTTAGCCAGACTTCAGTTATGCACTCTGTTAACATTTTTAGTTGAAGGAATATATTACTGAAATTGTTCCTTAACACTATGTCAGATTTTTCATTGAAGTTTCTGTTAAAAAAGTCAGTTTTATAGATAGTTCATAAGTACGGTTCCAACTTCAGTGCAACGGGTCACCCCATAATTGCTCTGTTCCTGTGTCAATGAAAATCACACGAAATGCTAATAACTGTGAAATGTTTCCTGTGTGAACTAATTCCAGAATGAAACAGCCGCGTACCGCCACAAAAGCAACCTGCTCCGCATAAAATGCATATGGCAGTCGCTAATGTAGCAACACAAAACTGTTCATCACTTGAATTGCAATTTTGTCGAAGGGAACATCAATCACGACAAAATCCAGCTTTCTGCACCCGCAATATAACTGCATACGGCAGATTGAATTTGTTCATCATAACCGCTGTCCACCATTTTCTGAATACATACTAGCACACAACAAACGCACGGTTGACACAGCAAAAAGCATTCCATGTAACATTCATAGTTTTATAGATTTGGTTTGTTAGTCTTAACACAGCTAATAAGGACGATTGTTTTCTTTTTTTTATTTGCCTGATATGAATTTAAGTGAAGTCATGGCGCCTAATATGGTACCTCTGACTGGTTTTTGGGTGAAGGCTTGCTTTCCTTTTCCTCTCACTGTTTAGGCAAGTCTTACTCCAACTTCAGAGGTACTTGTAATTTAGATTCCCAAGTAAAGGATGAGGGTCCCCTATAGTCCAGTCACTAGCACAGCATATTATCAACTTTGATATTGATGGCCTTATCATCAATATAAGAAAGAGGCAGTCATCATTTTTCGGCATGTGATGAGGAGGGAGGTTTAGAACACATTGTGACAACCGGTAAAATCGAGGGTAGACAAGACAAGGGAAGACAGAGAGAAAATGTTGGATAGCCTGACTTCATGGCATGGTAGAGCGTCAACATCTGAGTTGATAGCAAACACCAACGACAGAGATTTATAGAGATCCATGATCGCCTACGCCAGCCGGCACGGCATCTGATGATGATGATCGATGGCCTCAGTCATCAGTCAGATGCTATTGATGACCTCAGTCAAATGCTATTGATAGCCTCAGTAAAATTCACCATGACTGCGCCTGAATTCTTAGTGTGCAAACACAGAAGAAAATATAATTCTACCTTATATAATACATTTATTTGATTTCTTTATGTTCACAGAAAAACCTTTCAAGATTCCGCCTGGGATTGATGATACTAGTAAAAAGAGAAAGAAGATTAAGGTCAAGACAGAACTACCTCCTGTTGATGAGGTTGTTGAAAAATGTATGTACTGCTTTTCTCTACCCGTCTACCACTTTTTTTTTTGCTGCCTTTTTAGTGGTTAAGTGAATTGCATATCCTTTACTTGTAATTGCGAATCAACTCGAGCTTGTTTTAATGCTGTTTGTGATTTTTCTAGGCATTATTACGTTCAGTAGTTTGCCATTGCTTTCTGAGGGTGATGCCATCGTCCTTTGTAAATTCCACCGAAACAATTTGAAACCAAATTGTCCGCAGCATGATTTGAACTCAGAACGTCGGGGTTAATAGAGTGAGTCACTATCCCCTAACCCACAGACGCGTTTTAGTGGTACATTCTTAATTTTAGTTTAACTCTTAGCATACACACACAAAACCGCGTTTACAAGTGCTAGTTTTTTAGAATACAATTTGCCCGTATGTTGCCGAGGCTCAAACGGGAAGCAAAGAATAGTAACACTGCAATATACAAGGCATGTCGTAAGAATCGACTTAGGTAGGAGACTAGGAAGCTACCCTAGTAAATAAAAAGTGTAACAGAAATCGGATATGCTAGCCTACTTTAAGGCTCATAACTGGCGCAATGTACAATCGCTCTTAGGCTCAGATCATATAAAAGTCACAAAGATTATTTTAACAAGTGGTCAATATGGAGCGTTTGAAGCAGAAAAATGTTACTATATCACATAAGTGTTTTTTTCTAACTTTCAATACATCTAATATTACTATCACAACATTACTTTTCTATTATAAAACAAGTATTACTTTCTCAACAGTGTTTTCCCATCGCTTGAAATTTCCCAAAAACCGGTTAAAAGTGCCAGATTTTCCAGAACTGGAAGATGCATTCTGGCATGAGTATAAGCTGAGAGAAGAGATTAAGTTAGAGGTAAGCTATCTGTCTTGTTCTGTGTGTATTTTATTTTCTGTTTTATACATTCATAGTGTACACATCTGACCAGAAACATTACAAAACAGGCACTGTTTTGGAACCAGCAGGAAAGAGGAGTAGGGAAGGCCTAGAAATACCTGGAGAAGAGAGCTGGAGACTAATATTAAAAGGATAGGCAAGATGTGGAAATAATTGGAAGAGATAGAAGTTTGTTGAAGACCTGTGCTCCATTGGGAGTTGAAAGCAGAAGAAGAAGTGTACAAATGGTGAAAAATAGCATTGTACAACACAATCAGTCTCCCAACATTGTGCTATCAGTGCCAAACCTGGACACTGACATCAAATGATAGAAGAAAACTAGTCACGACAGAGATGAAGTGTCTACGCAGAATGCTGGGAGTATCAAGAAGAAACCAGTTTAGAAATGAAGACATCAGAAAAAGTGGGTACAACATCAGTACTGAATTTCATCAAGAAACAACAAATTAAATGGTTCGGCCTTATAAGCAGATTATCAACAGACAGTGTACCTCAAAGAGCAATGTTACTCTGATACAGTGGATACAAAGCAAAAGGCTATCCATGCAAAAGTTGGACCTCAGAGATAACAGGGGCATTGAAAAACACTATTTATGAAGCGCACACTAAAGTCCATTCTCTCTCGCGATCACCGCTTAGACTGATGAACCAGATTTCCCCATAAATTCTGCTGTTGTTTTTAGGGACTCCATCCTCCGTACAGCTTCTCATTTAGATCAGTATTTTCTTGCCAGGTTTCGTTCTCAGGCCTGCTAGGAGTGGGCAGTCTTGCAGTAGGTGCCATCATGTCCGCCTTCTCGCAGTGGTACAGGCTAGTTGTGTCAATTAAAAATTTGTTGTAAAGGTGAGACCAGAGTCTGTTATGGCCGGATCGGAGGTGGAATATGACAACTTGTTTGCTACGGGACATACCATAGTACCCATCTTTGGCGCTGTGTTGAGGGTGGTCTTGCGACCACTTCTCTCTATATCGTCATCCGATGGTTGTTTTAGCAAGTGCATTCTAGAAATCTCTTCTTATCCTGACGTTGTACGGCAAAACAGTATTAGAGAAAAGAAAGAAAGGTGTACACATTTATGACACAAAACTTTAACTAAAATATAGAATCTAAGTATAGATTAAAGTATAACTTATATTTCAAACGAGGGGCCGACAAGTCTGTAACAGAGAAGTAAGGTGCTCGCTTCTCACTACAAAGATACTTGGTTCGATCCTCACATGAAGCGGTTGGTATATTTTCCAGTGATCACTGATTTCAGTGTAGCTGAGATCAAGTGCGTAGTCCTATTACAGACGGGCATTAAGTGATGAGCTGCTGAATTGAAAAACGAATTGTGGCTGAATTAAATTTAGGTCCTGTTTTCTAATTGCAGGTATATGTACAAATTCAGCTGCAGTTTTCTTAACTATTAACATATTTCTATGAGTAATATACCATTTTGTAGGTCAATGTATTTTCTTTAAGATAGATCAAAAACAAATTAATAGTGATTCTTCCAGCAGCTTATAAGAGCCATCACTTAAAACTTAGGTCCAGTGTTTAAGTTGAGCATGTTCTTCTTTGCGTTCGTTCTTTACGACCAATTTTAATCACTCTTTGTGATATGTTTGATCTTTGCCAAGAACGTGTATACGTTGCACATTGGTTTGGTAGGCCCCTAAACGCATAGACTTCTACACGTTTAGGACACATGCATCCGATTTCAACTAAACCTCCTTACGACATGCGTGGCAGGTAACAGTGGTTGTATTATTTACTTCCCAAATTTGGGCCCCGGTAACCACTTGGGCGTTTGAGCATTTTAAAGATCCCTTTGTAGTTGAAAATCAGTATGGGTGGATTGTAAAACTGCTATCTGGGCCAACTTCAACACACTACAACATTAGAATATAGGATTACTTGTAAGAAAGTGAGGAAGAGAACTGACCACCTCACTCCAAATACTTGGCCCCTAGTACTGCAAGGTCTATAACTTCATCTCACTACAACATTAGAATAGTGTATTCTCTGTAACATAGAGGTTAGCTGCTCGCCTCTCGTGTCAAAGGTAATGGGTTCGCTCCCTCGTGGAGCCATCAGGACATTTTTCCAGAGATTCCTGATCTCAGTGTAGGTGAGATCAAGTTACTAGTCCTTTTGGAGACAGACTATAAAACTTAGGTCATGTGTTCAAGTTGTGTATGTAAAAGAACTCTTGACAGTACAAAATTGATAATAGCAGGCTGGAAAGCCACTGCCTGGGCAAAATTCATTAGGAAAAGATTACATATAAAATTCCTACAAAATATCTCGACCACCTCTAAATTACATCGGAAACCCTCGCCAGTGCTACGGAGTTCTTGCACTGCATCTGAGATCTTCCTGAGTAAGAAAACGATCGGGGCACACAGGGTTACTCACCAAATGGTCCTATCAGTCAATATAGGATTACTTATAAGAAAGTAAAGAAGAGAACTGACTATCTCACCTTAAAATACTGGTTCCTAGTACTATATCGGTTCACTGCTAACAAGAGATGGAAATGGGATGAAGAAAATTAAAAGAACAAATTTGGCTGTAAAAGTAAAGGAAGTAAAGGAACCCTTTCATACCTTGTGGTATATAGGGCAATACAGTGTTAGGCCTGTATTTTTCATTGACCGTCAGCACTCGATGGATGATGTGGTCAGCATCACGCCTTTACTTTCCCAGAGCATGTCTGGTATCCAGTTGAGGCTGGGTCGACCTGAGAGCCGTCGCAGTCGGGAAAAATTCCACGCCCACTGCGGGAGTTGAACTCGGACTACCAGCCTTGAGAAGCGAGTTCACTAACAACTACGCTACCACGGCTCTCAAATTTGGCTTTACAAAAAATTAAACAATTAAAAACAGTATGGAATGGAACTGATAGAAAAAGAAAGATCAGAATACTAAGAGTATGCATATTCCCAGTGGCAACGTATGGGTGTGAAGCATGGACATTTAACAAGGAAAAACATATATGTGCTTTTGAATATAAGTGTTACAGAAGAGTCCTCAGTATATCATGGACAGAGAATAGAACAAATAGATCTATCCAGAAAGAACTCAAAATCAAAGATAACTGGTTGATGTTACAAATAAGAATGAAAAAATGGAAGTGTTTTGGACATATAAAGAGACACGAAGGACTGTAGAAGTTCATCATGGAAGGAGACATACCGACAAATAGGAGAATAGGAAGACCACGAAGAAGATGGATTCAGGATGTAACTGATGGTTTAAGCATGACCGCTGCAGAGCGGGCAAGGCATCTGGCCTATAAGAGACAGAGATCAATTCTGAAGTACCTTTAGACTGGCAAAGTTCTGCTCAGGACAAACTATTTGATGATGATGAATCCTGCGAGGCCTCTAACAGTTCACATCTCTTTGACACTATGTTCTCTGAGTACCATGACCATTTTTTCTAACTATTGACAAGTTTTTGTGTGTTTTCTATCAACAGCTGAAGAAAGAATGTAAAGAGCAGTTTGAGGTCGTTGATGATGATGAAGGTGATGACTGCAATGAAGAGGGTCTACAGGGTGATCCAGGTGCGTTTTTCTAGCAACATAACCATGAAATGTTGTTTATTGTTGTTGTTGAAACCTTATTTTGTTATATCATCTGTTTATCATCCTTATTGTTTCTATTGCCTGTATTGCATTATTTTTGTTTTTTTGTAGTTTATCATCCTTTTGGTCTCTATCATCTGTTTGTCATCCGTATTGTCTGTTTGTCATCCTTATTGTCTCTATCATCTGTTTATCATCCGTATTGTATTTTTGTCATCCTTATTGTCTGTATCATCTATTTATCATCGTTATTGTCTCTATCATCTGTTTACCATTCTTTTTGTCTCTTATCATCTGTTTATCATCCTTATTATCTGTTTGTCATCCTTATTGTCTCTATCATCTGTTTATCCTTATTGTCTGTTTGTCGTCCTTATTGTCTCTCATCTGTTTATCATCCGTATTGTATGTTTGTCATCCTTATTGTCTGTATCATCTATTTATCATAGTTATTGTCTCTATCAACTGTTTATCATCCTTATCGTCTGTTTGTCATCCTAATTGTCTGTTTGTCATCCTTATTGTCTGTTTGTCATCCTAATTGTCTGTTTGTCATCCTAATTGTCTGTTTGTCATCCTTATTGTCTGTTTGTCATCCTTATTGTTTCTGTACTCACTATATCATTCTAGCTGCTTGTGTTGCATATTCTTACTATCTATTAATTCTGTTGTGTGTTTTTCCTCAGTAGATAACAATGATGATGACGATGTTGATGACATTCCACTGTTACAGCTGGATGCTGATCTGATCAGTGAGCATGGCAGGAGTAGGTGGACAGATGTGGGAAACTCAGGTTGGGGTTTTTGTTTTGTGAAAAGATTTTCTATGTTTGTTTCAATTGTTCTTCTCGATCATTTTGATCATTATTATTGTGATATATAAACAGTCTTTGCCAAGAACGGTTAGAATGTTTCACCCCCGCTAGGCTCCTACTAGTGTAGGACGGGTGCATCCGAAACCAAAGTTTTACCTAATGTGGAAAGATAATTGGTATCATCATCATGTGCTGTGCCGACTACCACTGGAGAACATGAATCTCCACAGACGTTTCTCCAGAGTACTGGTTGTCAGTTTAGATTTTGACATTCTTCCATGCCATGAAGCTAGGCTGTCTAGACATTTTTTCTCTTTTTTTCGTTCTTATTATTGGTGGGAGGGGGCTTGAGTGGACAGACCTCTTCTTTACTAACAAAGAAATAAATGTGAAAAACTAGAAATGGAAAATAGAAGATAAAATGTTTAGATTTATGGCCATTAGGGATTTATTCTCTGGCGATCATATACCTCCACCACTCTCTCCGCTTAGAGCAGTTAATCAGTTCTGAGGTCGATCTTATGTTGAACCACAAGGTCAGACCATTCAACATCTTCTCCCTCTGTCTTCCACGATCCCTTCTTCCCAGAATATTACCCATTGTCACCAAATGTTCCAAACCTCCTCTTCGCATTATGCGCTAGAAGAACCTTGATTGTCTTATTTTACTCCGCCCGTATGATGCTGAGGCTCGAGGGGGCAAAGAATAGTAACACTGCAACCTATAAGGCATGTCGTAAGAGGCAACTAAGGAATTGACTTAAGAAAGCTACTCTAGTAAATAAAAAGCGTCACAGAAATCGGATGTATTGGCCTAGGCTCTTAGGCTCAGATCACATAAAAATGACAGAGTGGTTTAACAAGTGGTCAGTATGGAGCGTTTGAAGAAGATGAAGATTCTTATTATTTTGATAAGGTTTCTTTGTGTGCAGGTCTGTTGTAAAACTTCCATCATTTATACCATTTTATATTATGACAAGGGAGCATCTGGCCCAATGGATTAGAGCACTGCTCTCATGTGGGAGACCCGGGTTCAATCCACGGTACGGCCAATGAGTTTTTTCTGTCATGAGCATTAAGAAAGCATCCTAACCTGAACAGTTTCATGGCGACTGTACTAGCCATGTCCGCCTGAGGGGCTACAGGGGCCCACATTTGGGGTGTAAAGAATAGAACCACTGTTACCTGCAGCGTGTGTCGTAAGAGGCAACTAAGGAGGTTTGGCTGAAATCTGATGCACGTGTCCGCTAATGAATGCTAACCCAAAACAAATGCTTGCAGAAAACGGATGCACCAGGCCGTAAGGCGCATAACATGGTGCACCGACCCCCCACAATGAGGAATGGGATAACGGATTCTACGGTCGCCAATCTGCCTCAGAGATTTAGCCACACAGTAAGAATGTCAGACCTACCATCACGAGGGTGGCCAAAACTTACTGCTGAAAGAGGTCGGCATAAACGGGAAACAGAAATCATAGGAATTATATCCTACAGAACTGCCCACAGTGTGCAGACTTGAAAAGAAAGAGGTTTGTCTGTTTGTCAACTTACACTAGCGTCCAAGACAAACTGTATGGCGTGGCTGATAATCTGAGGCAGACGACTGCCTTTATTAGAGAATCCGAAATCCCAATCTAGTGAGAATGCAGAAGAAGAAGAAGTACTAGCCATGCAGCCATTAAATTCCTCATGATCATGTACCTCCTGCTCATGTCCCTCCTGTCGTACACCGCCCCAAAAGCGGTATTACAAGCAGTAGCAACAGGTTGTTTTAAAAAAAAAATATTATGACATGTAGAGGATATAGATATTCATTTTATGATGAGCTGCTCTTTTTTTCTGATCAGGTCACGACTTATCTCTGAGAGACGATATTACACTTAGCTATGAGGATCTGGTGCAGAAACATGTTGTAAGTTATTGTTTCTCTCCCTATATCCACATTTATAAGAATATTATTAAAATATCACGATGGCTTCACAGGGAAGCGAACCGAGAGTCTTTGAAACGAGAGACAAGTACCTAACCTTTACGCTACAGAGACTAATGAAAACGTGTCATAGTGTCAGAAAAAATGTCAGTACAATGTTTCATTAGAAACACTGAATTGAAAAACTAATATAGAATGTTAGTGATTAGTTGACCATTATGGAAGCAGGCATCCCGGTAAAGAGGAGAAGAGGAAGACCGCGGAGATGATGGAGTCAGGATGTAACTAATGATTTGAGCATGGCGGCTGCAGAGGCAGAACATCTGACCTATGAGAAAGATAAATTCCAAAGGACTATTCGGATGACAAAGTTCTGCTCAGGACAATCTATTTGATGAAGATTAGCTCATTCTCTATCTTTCATTGTGAACGGAACACAATTTTCTTTCCTTATTTATCATAGTCAAAATTTGTATGTCCTAAATTAAAACATTTCTACTGGGAAAAATTTCTGGCCAGTGCTGCGGAGTATGCACAGATTACTGAACTGTCCAGGAGAGTGTCGGAATGGGAAGAGAAAATCAAGCCAAAATTAGAAGAACAGGTATTATTAATTTGGATTTCTATTTTACTTAATTGGAATTTCTGGTAACTTGTTTAATTAGTTAATTAAATAGACGGAGAACAAGTATTAAAGGTCTCAGGAAAAAACAATTGACCAAAAATTACTTGGGAATATTCGGGGGGTGTGACCCACGTCTTGTATCAAGAAAATATTTCAAGAGACGCTGTGATTCAGCGCAGAACATACTACGTGACGCAAGACCTGTTGTTTCCTGAGACAAAGAGGCTAATGATGATGATATCAAGAGAATATATGACAAATATATAATAAGCAGGAATAACGGAGTGATGGGGTAAGTCAATAACAAATTATAGAACACTTAATTGTGCTAAATTATTGTGTTTTTAATATCACTCTGATATATTCTGTATTTGTTCAGGATCTCAGGGAAGGGGTTTTAGGTACAAGTGACCAGGGTTCAAAGGGTTAAATTATAGAGCACTTAATTGTGCTAAATTATAATGTATTTAATATCACTCTGATATATGCTGTTTTTGCTCAAGAACTGAGGGAAGGGGTTTTTAGAGTACAAGTGACCAGGGTTCAAAGGGTTAAATCATGTGACCATCTCTCTGATAACTTGGTTAACGTATGATCATGAGTTAGGTTTTATTCGTTGCATGGGTAGAATGGATGTCTGAGGGGCAGTGTGTGGAGTGTTTTTAACCAGTGAGCAAAGAAGAAACCATTGTTCATTTGAGGATCATCTTCATCGGACATATCCATAATTGCTCCGATCTCCTCCCAAGCATGTATTTCAGTGTGTTTAGACTAACAATTCTCGTTCTGTGTTGATTGATGTATCTACTGGGGTTTCTTTTGTGGTTTCCCGTCTTGTCGTACCTATCGGTATGCATAACTTGCGCAACCGAGATAGAGAATACCCTTTATCTTCTTTTTTGAAATCTTCAGAGCGTATGCTTTCTCTTCACGAACCATCAGTATGCATATTCTTCTATATCTTTTGGGGGAGACTGAGCACCTATAGTTCTGTCCGGAGTGCAATGACATCAGTTTAGTAACCAATAAGTTTGGCTAATAAACCCAACACACCTACCACACTGTAGAAAGTGCAGTCATTCAGTGAGACAGTACAGCATATCTTGCCCAGCAAGTGGGAAAAACTGGCTGATGATTGAGATATATGGAAAATAACATTGCACAAAGGTGCAGAATCTTATGAAGAGAGACTTAGGCATGAGCTGAAAGACAATAGAGACAAGCAAAAACTCAGAAGTTGTCACAGTGAAACTCTTGCCAATTGACCATCTGTAAAGACGATAAAGGCTATATATATAGCATTCTTGTCTAGCTTTATGTGTGTGTGTGTATATATATATATATATATATATATATATATACATACACATAAAACTAGACAAGAACTCCTCCACACCCATCTGTTCATATATTTACACTGGTTTCCACAATTACAGATGACATGCAGATTCTATAATTTGGCATTGACTGCTCAAGAGGAAAACTCGCAGCCCTGGTTAGAAGAAGAAGGTAACCGATAAACAATAAATGTATGTTAATAAAATTATTTTATATGTGTATGCTGCTCTAGTAACAATTATGTTATTTAATCTTATAACAGGAAGGGCACAAGCATTTTGATATACATAAATATGGCACATACATAATTGAACTTTTGGTTAGAGGTGAGAGGAGAGCTTTCAAGGAATTGGTCAGAGGGAAACCAGAATATGAGATTTGCAGATACACGTTGGCAACATTACAACTGGTAATTTATCTGTTTGTGATTGGTTCTTTTATTAATTAATTCAGTGACCTCCTAACCTTTGAACTAGTGCCATATAATGATGTATGCAAGTATATGTGAGCTGTGATTGGTTATTTTATTAATTAATTCAGTGACCTAACCTTTGACCTAGTGAAATATAATGATGTATGCAAGTATATGTGAGTTGTAATTGGTTCTTTTATTAATTAATTCAGTGACCTCCTAACCTTTGACCTAGTGCCATATAATGATGTATGCAAGTATATGTGAGTTTGATTGATTGATTATTTTTTCTCCGATCCAGAAGCACTTGAGCTTTTCAGCTCTTCGGCTCGATGCCATGGACATCGTAACCCTTCGTTCGGTGCCACGGAAAACCGTAAATGTGGGGAATCTGTGGCTTTTTCTGCCATCCGCGGAATTGAACCCGCACACACAGAGGGATAGTCACCCGTGTCCACGCTCACGAACACGCTGGGCAGACGGGCATTGATTGATTGATAGGACCATCATCATTGCACTTAGATGAGTAACTATGTGTGCTCCGATCTTTTTCTTACACAGGAAGATCTCAGTGACAGTGCACGAACTCCGTAGCACTTGACGAGGTCTCGATGTAATTTAGAAGATGGTAGAAATATTTTGCAGGATTTTTTATCTTTCTAATTAATTTTGTCAGTAGAGGACTTTTGGCCTGCTTTTCTTGATTTTTAACTGCCAAGGGTTTTTTTAACGGGCTCAATTTGAACACAGGACCTACGGTGAAATACAGGAAAGGAGAGATCGGGGAAAGCAGAGAGAGAAGATGAATGGTCTGAGATGTGTTCAACAAAAGATAGACATTAGAACAGTTTAACTGCACCAAGGAGAGATTGAGTTGTGGAGAGACATGATCACCTACCCCAGAAGGCATTGAATTGAAAAATATATGTGTGTGCGTCTGATTTAAAAAAAAAAAAGTTTTATTTCATTATATTTCAGGCCAACGTTTATAATGTGGAGTTGTCAGTCATCCCTGATCTATCTGGAAACATCATGGACTGCCTCTATGTAACGCTTTTATCAACAAAGCGACACTTTGAGGAATTGGAGGAGTATAGAGTGCCCTCTATACAAGAATTATAAATCCTGCAGCTATTTGTTCGTCTTCTTTTAACGCTTCATATCGACCACTTGTTAACCACTCTTTGTTATTTGTATGTGATCTGAGCCTAAGAGCGATTGTATGTTGTACCAGTTATGTTCCTACAAGTAGGCTAGCACATCCGATTTCTCCGACGCTTTTTATTTGCTAGGGTAGCTTCCTTAGGCCCATAAATATAGTCTCTAGTATTGCCTAGTATAGTCTCCTTTTACTACATACCTTGTAGGTTGCAGTGTTATTATTCTTTGCTACCCTTGGAGCCGCAAAACGCAGGCGGCAGCTGTTTGTAAGGTACTTGTCTACAATTTCACCGCAGGAAAAGGAAACCTCGCTGACCTAAGTTAAGTGACGTCAGTCCGCCATCAGTGTTTGCGGACGTGGAGGAGAACCGGGTTCAAAGGTCACGGATGTGGTGTTTATTGTGTATTTTGTATGTAAATAAGCAGTGTTTTAATTGAATTGTGAGCCCTGGAAAGGACTGTATTGGGAATGTGAGGTGGAAGGAGGCAGGATGGGACTAGGAGTGTTACTGTGGGGGCCAGAAACCTATGGTATCAGCAATAATAGCTACGAAGGGGTCTAAATTTCTGGATTTAGTCCGGCGACGCACAAAACTCACTCACTCAGGGAATGACAGGATTTTACGTCAATAACATAAATAATGGGGAACCTCTGCGCTATATTTAGAACAATGGTGCAAACAGTCTATATTTAGAATGACCCAGTTTTTGCGGTGAAATTGTAGACAAGTACCGTTTGTAAATACTCTTTCATTGATGTAAAAAGTCTATAGTAAAAGTATTGACCTCATTGCATCAGGTTTTACTCCATATGACTTGGTCCCTCTCCGCAGAAATGGCACACCACCTTCTGATAGTATTGCTCAAAGCATGAACTCCTTAGCTCCGGCAACACTCCTAGGGGCTCTCTGTTTCAATGTTATCACGAGAATCAAAGCCATATTGTAATAAAATCTCAATAATTGGTAGCTTTTTGTGGTGATGCTGTCATCTGTGAGATATCTGTAGAGACTAAAAGTGTACTCCCTAATGAGTTGTAATCATGTTTGTTAGAGATGTAAGCTTCTGTAGAGACTAAAAGTGTACTCCCTAATGAGTTGTAATCATGTTTGTTAGAGATGTAGCTTCTGTAGAGACTAAAGTGTACTCCTAATGAGTTTGTTAGAGATGTAAGCTTCTGTAGAGACTAAAAGTGTACTCCCAAATGAGTTTGTTAGAGATGTAAGCTTCTGTAGAGACTAAAAGTGTACTCCCAAATGAGTTTGTTAGAGATGTAAGCTTCTGTAGAGACTAAAAGTGTACTCCCAAATGAGTTTGTTAGAGATGTAAGCTTCTGTAGAGACTAAAAGTGTACTCCCTAATGAGTTTGTTAGAGATGTAAGCTTCTGTAGAGACTAAAAGTGTACTCCCTAATGAGTTTGTTAGAGATGTAAGCTTCTGTAGAGACTAAAAGTGTACTCCCTAATGAGTTTGTTAGAGATGTAAGCTTCTGTAGAGACTAAAAGTGTACTCCCTAATGAGTTGTAATCATGTTTGTTAGAGGTGTAGCTTCTGTAGTTTACTTCTGGAGACTGGTTTTGTTTTAGTGTGTTTTGTACTTTTCAACTGAAGTCTTAGGCATTGACAAAAGAACAAGAAAGAAAATTACCGCCTGTGAAATGAGATCCTTGAGGAAAGTGGTAATTAAAACAACAAAAGACCAAATAAGAAATGAGGAAATTAGAAGAACAGTCGGAACAATACCTGTTGCGTTTAACCAGCGAGCCATAGGAACCATCAGTATGCATACCCTTCGACATCTATTGGGGGAGACTGAGCACCTATGGGTCTGTCTGTGACGTTAGTTCAGTAACCAATAACGGATGTGCCTGACCTAGTGGGGGTCACAACGTATTCGTGTTCTTGGCGCAAACCATACATATCACAAAGTTAAGTTGGTTGATAAGAACGAACACAAACAAACAGAACTCTACTGTATTTGCTTTTTTGTTTTAACTTGTACATTGATTTGATCCAACACTCGCCTGCCCAGCGTGTTCGTAGCGCATTGGACGCCAAGTGACAAGCCCCCTGTGAATGCGGTTCAATTCCACAGGCTGACAGAAAAGCCACAGGTTCTCCAGATTGACAGTGTTTGTGACACTGAACCGAAGGTTCACGATGTCCATGGCACCGAGCTGAAAGGCTCAAATGCTTCTCGATTGGGAAAAAAAAAATCCGATTCAACATTGTACAACTTTTTAATTTGGATTTTAAAAAATAATTTATAAACTGTTGTTGATTATTTTGTATACATAATGAATGAAAATATGTAACTTGTTATTAGGGATGATGTGTGCCTTCTTCTTCTTCGAACACTCCATATCGACCACTTGTTAAACCACTCTTTGGGATTTGTATATGATCTGAGCCTAAGCTATTGTATTTTGTGCCAGATATGCACCTACAGTACATCCAATTTCTGCACGCTTTTTATTTACAAGGGTAGTATCTCTAGGCCCCTACCTCAGTCGCCTCTTATGACATGCCTTATAGGTCACAGTGTTACTATTCTTTGCTTCCCTTACGGGCCCCAGCAACACATGGGTGGTTGTGTGCCTGATTTTGAAGTTGATTGATAGAAATGTCATTATTGCACTTTGGTGAATAACCATGTGTGCTCCGATCTCTTTCTTACACAGAAAACTCTCAGAGACAGTACTCACATTCTGCAGCTCCAATGAGTTTCCACAATGTTTTATGAGAATGGTGAAAGTTAGTAGGAGTTAAATTTTTAATTTGTCATGAATTTTACCCAGGCAGCGATTTTCCAGCCTACTCTTATTGGTTTTTAAATTGACATGGTGTTTTTTACGTGCTTTACATGAACACATAACCTGTGCTGTATCGACCATCTCCAGTCTTCTTCTTCCAACGTTTTCAGACATCGAATTGTATACTTTTAAAGTAGTTAGTGGTCAACCAGAGTCCATGTACATCTCCGTATAGTTTGTCTTGGACTGATATCAATTTGTATACTTTTAAAGTAGTTAGTGGTCAACAGGAGTCTATGTACATCTCCATATAGCTTGTCTTGGACTGACATCGATTTGTATACTTTTAAAGTAGTTAGTGGTCAACTCGAGTCTATGTACATCTCCATATAGCTTGTCTTGGACTGATATCGATTTGTATACTTTTAAAGTAGTTAGGGTCAACCGAGTCTATGTACATCTCCATATAGCTTGTCTTGGACTGATATCGATTTGTATACTTTTAAAGTAGTTAGGGTCAACGAGTCTATATACATCTCCATATAGCTTGTCTTGGACTGACATCGATTTGTATACTTTTAAAGTAGTTAGTGGTCAACCCGAGTCCATGTACATCTCCATATAGCTTGTCTTGGACTGATATGGGGATTGGCCATGTGTTTCTCTCTGTTCCGTGTATGTTTGACATTCTTGCAGTATGTGTGTCTCTGTCATCTTGCTGGTGCACATGTACATATGTCAGATGGGCCTAATTTTATACTTTTAAACAGATGGTACCTCAGTCTATTGTGCCCTGTTTGTAGACGAAAAATGACAACCTGTTCCTCTCTACTTAGTTGGTGGTATGCATCGTCCTTTTCATGCCCTGGGTGATCTCTCAGTCATTTGTTCTTGTTGGCCATTTTTATCCGTACTTTTGCTTCCTCATATGTCATACTGGTATCTTTCTGTGGTATCCTGCTTTTGCCAATATGTCCGCAGTCTCATTGCCAGGTATTCCTCAGTGAGAGACCATCTCCAGTAAAACTAGTAACTCAATCTCACCCATATTGAGAGCAGGGTCCAATGTAAATAAACCAACCAATCTAAGGAGGAAGCGAACTGAGTGTGTTGTAGCGAGATGTGAGCATCAGACCTCCACGCCACAGATAAACCCCACGCCGCACATAGAACTCCTCTCCCCCATGCCACAAGAACCCCCCATGCCACATAGAAATTTCTCCTCCCCCTATGGTTTTATATTAAATTTTAACTTTGTGTGGTGTGTTTTGTTACTCTGATAATAAAACCATTTAGTCGTGACATTTTGTATTTGGTTTCTTGTGCTTTTGCTTCAGTTTAAGCGACTTGTGTAGATGTCTGCGAAAAATAATGAACTAAAATGGAACGAATTCAGGAGAAGTGATGAAATCGAAGAAATGCCTGGTCAACCACTAGTAGCAGCTGTTGTAAGAAGGAGAAGATAGAGATATGTTAGACATACCTTGAGAATAAATGATCAAAGAATATCAAAGCAGGCATTGAAGTAGGATGCAAAGGTCAAAGAATATCAAAGCAGACATTGAAGTGGGATGCAAAGATCAAAGAATATCAAAGCAGGCATTGAAGTGGGATGCAAAGGTCAAAGAATATCAAAGCAGGCATTGAAGGGATGCAGGATCAAGAATATCAAGCAGGCATTGAGTGGATGCAGGTCAGAAAGAGAGGATAACCTAGGAAGATCCTGAAACGAACTTTGCTGAGAGAGGCAAGAAATATGGGTCTCAGTTTACATGGAGGAGATTGAGCAAGTTGCCCAGGATAGAGCGGTATGGAGAAATTGCTTGCAGGCCCTATGTAACGTTTAACAGTACGAGAGAAATTATTATAAAAGTGATTTGTACTAGTTTGTTTGTATTAAGCCTCTATGTGGCTGAGGCACGCAACTTTCAACCTAAGAGGGATGTATTTTTTGGTTATATCAGAGCGTTTCGACCTTATTTCTTGGCATGGACATGTGGTCTAGGACTAGTCCTAGAATGGACTGTTTGTTAAGTATTGTGTTCTGGTATGTGTGTATAGTCCTAGAAAGATTTTGTTTGTTGATCTGGATGTAGTCATGAGAAGGACTTTATGTTGATCTGAGTGTAGTCCTGAGAAGGGCTTTGTGTTGATCTGAGTTAGTCCTGAGAAGGGCTTTGTGTTGATCTGGTGTAGCCTGAGAAGGGCTTTGTGTTGATCTGGGTGTAGCCCTGAGAAGGGCTTTGTGTTGATCTGGATGTAGCCCTGAGAAGGGCTTTGTGTTGATCTGGATGTAGCCCTGAGAAGGGCTTTGTGTTGATCTGGATGTAGCCCTGAGAAGGGCTTTGTGTTGATCTGGGTGTAGCCCTGAGAAGGGCTTTGTGTTGATCTGGGTGTAGCCCTGAGAAGGGCTTTGTGTTGATCTGGGTGTAGCCCTGAGAAGGGCTTTGTGTTGATCTGGGTGTAGCCCTGAGAAGGGCTTTGTGTTGATCTGGATGTAGCCCTGAGAAGGACGTTGTGTTGATCTGGGTGTAGCCCTGAGAAGGACATTGTGTTGATCTGGGTGTAGCCCTGAGAAGGGCTTTGTGTTGATCTGGATGTAGCCCTGAGAAGGGCTTTGTGTTGATCTGGGTGTAGCCCTGAGAAGGGCTTTGTGGTTGATCTGGATGTAGCCCTGAGAAGGACGTTGTGTTGATCTGGGTGTAGCCCTGAGAAGGACATTGTGTTGATCTGGGTTAGCCTGAGAAGGGCTTTGTGTTGATCTGGATGTAGCCCTGAGAAGGACGTTGTGTTGATCTGGGTGTAGCCCTGAGAAGGACGTGTTGATCTGGATGTAGCCCTGAGAAGGACGTTTGTTGATCTGGATGTAGCCCTGAGAAGGACGTTGTATTGATCTGGGTGTAGCCCTGAGAAGGACTTTGTATTGATCTGGGTATAGTCCTGAGGGACTTTGTATTGATCTGGGTGTAGTCCTGAGAGGACGTTGTGTTGATCTGAGTGTAGTCCTGAAGAAGAACTTTGTTGATCTGAGTGTAGCCTGAGAAGGACTTTGTTGATCTGAGTGTAGTCCTGAAGAAGACTTTGTTGATTGATCTGAGTATAGTCCTGAAGAAGGACGTGTTGATCTGTGTAGTCCTAGGAGGAGTTGTGCTGATTTCCAAATTTATTGCAGTTTTATTCAGAATTGTGTTGACTTGTACATGGCCAGCACAACATCAGTCAAACTAGAAGATAAAATCCTTCCAAATACTATTTTATTCACATAACTTGAAAGTGTTCTCAACCACGAAGTTACAGCTGGATCTGACACTAAAAGTTAATTAGTCAAGCACGGTTATTTCTGAAGTCAAAGAAGGTACGCTTGTATGTTGGGGGACACTGATAAGAAGGAAAGCAAGTCTTCACGCAAAATAAGTCAGCAGCATCATACAGGTGCCCTGACTGCGCCTGAATTCATAGCAGGTGAAGTGAAGAAGTAAGAAACAAAGTACATTCATGATCCTTCAGACGATCTGAAAATCAGCCCAATACAGTATCAAAACCAAGATTAATATATACCGCAGCTGTGTGCTATCTACTTTACTATACGGATCCGCCCATGTGTTACCGCAGCTCACAAGGGGAGCAAAGAATATCATCATTTTCTCTTCTCAGGAAACAATAGGTTTTGCGCTGAATCACAACGTTTCTTGTTGCTGTAATGGCCTATTCTGGGGTGGCAATCCTTGCCACAGTTGCTGCAGGTAAAACTGAAGACTAGCTGATACGTAAGTTCTCTCTGTGCTCTCTTTTGACTCCATATGTGATGGTGTTTTTCTTTTTGAGCCACCTCTCCCTGCCAATCGCCATGATTGCATGTGTTTGGCCAACCGATCCCAGTTTTATTTGTATATGATGCATAAAGTTAGATCATGCTTGCAGGTGTCAATAAAGCGTAATAATGGGCGCCCATGCTGTCTAGTACCAGATGCGAGTTGACAATATAGAATGTTCTTTGGGATTCTATCATCGCTCATACGGCACACGTGTCCCAGCCATCTCAGATGTCGCTGACTCACTAAGGTGTGCATGATACCTACCTACCTACATTAAAGAGGGACATAAGTCTTCTCCTAGCCTACATTTTCAAAGAGCCCTCATTTGGCTTTCCAATCTATACTAGCCTCCAGGGGACTATAAAAGTATGGGGAATCTAATACCTCCATAAAAAGAGAAGATTCTAATTACCTACCATTAAGAAGGAAGCTCATTTTACCTACATTTAAAGAGAATCTGAAGTTTTACCTCGCTAAAAGACCTCATAAGAGACTATACCTCTAAGAGATCTAATACCTACATAAAGAGTCCTATCGGAGACGGGCGATAAAACGTAGGTACCGTGTTCAAGTTTAGTACATAAATGAACCCATTTCAAAACCGATAAGAGCAGGCTCAAGCTACTACTCGAGCGAAATTCAATAAAAATATTTTTTTTAAAAACTCTTACAAAATATCTTCACCTTCTAAATTACATCGTGGACCCTCGCTGGTGCTACGCAATTCGTGCTCTACTACTGAGATTTTCCTGTGTAAGAAAGAGACCAGAGCACACATGGTTACTCACCGAAGTGCAATGATGATTCAATCAATCGAGAAGAAAAAAGAACAAAGAGGAATGTAGGCGGATCATATCTGCAGCAATGGACCTCAAAGGCTCGGAGAACTAAAGAAGAAAAAGATTGATATTTTTCTGTACAAATAAGCCCTTGATCAAATTTATGAGCAGCGACAAAAGCGAGACAGAATCAATCAATCATTATTTGGGCAGAGAAAAGAAATCGATGACTTTAAATACAGAATAATTATAAACATTTCCGATAACTCTACATATATGTTTTGTGTGTTATCTCCTCTTGAAATCTATTGGATTTATGTTCAAGAGCAGATAATTACGCAAGTATTAAGTAGATTAAACACCAGGTTCTTTAGAAACGTGAGGTGTATAACATGCCAGCTCAATACTTTAAAGAAGTGGTTTTCAAACTATTGTGAGGTAGGTTTGATGCAGAGCGAAATGAAACATACAGACAAATGCTTCCAGTATGACGGTTGAACCCCCTTCTCTTTCCCCTTTCCTTCCTTCCTTCCTTCCTTCCTTCCTTCCTTCCTTCCTTCCTTCCTTCCTTCCTCCTTCCTCCTGCCTGCCTTCCTTCCTTTCCTTCCTTCCTTCCTTCCTGCCCTGCCTTCCTTCCTGTCTTCCTTCCTTCTCCTGTTCACTTACTTCCTTCCTTCCTTCCTTCCTCTTACATGAGGTAATTACCTTGTAGCGACAAGTGTGTTACCTTGACGATTTCTGAGTTTGTCCTCGTCTTTCTTACCTTGAAGCTCATTTCTGAGTTATCTTCAAAAGATTCTGCACCTTTGCGTAATGTTGTTTTCCATATAACTCGGTTATCAGCTAGTTTTCCCCATTTGTTAAGGCAGATTGAAGCTTACAGATATACTTTTAAGTGAGCAGTGGTCTACCTTGGAGCCTCTTCCGTTTCCGAAAGTTTACATTTTGGGGTATGCAGCTATTTTCCACTCTTCTCACATGCCATAGTCATCTAAGTCTTCTACTGCTGAGTATGCCCATGATGGAATGCAAGTTTGCACGTTGCAGTACTTCATATTTGGTTATCCTACCACCTGATGTTTATAATATTGCAGAAACATCGAAGGTGAAAGATGTTATGTTTCCTCTCGTGCCTTGAGTAGGCTGTCCATGTTTCTGAGTCCTATAGTAGACGGCTAATTACACAGACTCGATAGAACTTAATTGTCCTCTACAATGTTCATTTTGTTTTGTCCCACGCTCTCTTTGATAATTTACCGAATGTAGTGACCGCACGGTGACGTCTGTGGCTTAGGGGTTAGTGACTCGGTCTATTAACCCCGGCGTTCTCGGTCAATTAACCTCGAATTTGGTAGCAAATTGTTTCGCGTGGATTTTTACAAAGGACGATGGCACCACCCGTTCAGAAAGCAATAGCAAACTACTGAACGTAATAATGCCTAGAAAATCACAAACAGTGTTAAAAAGCTGGGGTTGATTTGCAAAGTCCTGTAAAGGATATGCAATTAACTTTTTTAACTAGTGGCCGCACTACATTTTCGTTCATTGAAAACTAATAAATTGTGACTGTTTAATCGTAGTTTGTTTCTCTAAAATCGATCTGGTTTATACTATAATTAATATCGATAAAATACATTTTCATTGTTCAGTTAACTGTTATAAGAAGGAGAAGATGGAAATATGTTGAACGCACCTTGAGAAGAAATGATCAAAGAATATCCAAACAGGCATTGAAAGGGGATGCAAAGGGTTCAAGAAAGAGAGAACGACATAAGAAGACCATGAAACGAACTTTGCTGAAGGAGGCAAGAAATATCGGTCTCAGTTCCATGGAGGAGATTGAGAGAGTTGCCCAGGAATGAGCGTTATGGAGAAATTGCTTGCAGGCCCTATGTAACGTATAACAATACGAAAGGAATTATTATTATTATTGTTCCTTTGAGGATCATTTTCCTCAGACATGTCCATAATTGCTCGATCTCCTCCCAGCATGTATCTCGTCGTGTTTAGACTAACAACTTCCGTTCTGTGTTGGCTGATGTATCTACTGGGGTTTCTCTCATGGTTTTCTCTGTTGCGACACCTATCGGTATGCACAACTTGCGCAACCGAGATAGAGAATACCCTTTATCTTCTTTGTTGAAATCTTCAGAGCGTATGTTTTCTATTATAGCGTTGGTAATATCGCTTTTGTCAATAGAAGACGCACCCCTGATCGTAGCATTGCTCGCCAGTGCAGCCGCTCTCTCATTGTCCTTCACCCCAGAATGACCTGGGACAAAGATAAAGAGAAGTAACTGGATTATCGCATTTTGTATTAATTACATCCACTGCCTGAATAAATATTAGGCGGTTCTTATAATAAAACAAACATTAGGAAACAAACTAAAATATACACACGAAACAAAGTACACTTAAAGACACTCCAAAATTCAATGACGCACCGACTGTGCTGTTTGGTGCAACGAAGCAGCTAGTTGTGTTGTTCGTTATTAAATAGTTTGGAGCAGACGTACTAGATTGGCAGATCGGATCGACACCAAATTATAAGCTGCATCTATATAGATCCTTCCATTCATTCACTTGAAATAGTGTCTATATATTCAATGCTATGTCTTGTATACAATATCAATTCACTGTAGTTTGTAGCTCACGTAAAGGTTATTATGACATTTGCTAGAGAAGTATTGTGACGTTTGCTAGAGAGGAAAACACTACCAATATCACCACCGATAAACATCAATAAAAACATGTTAAAAACTTTACATATACTAGGGAGCAATTTTTAGCAAATGAAAGAATAACTAACAAAACCCAACATAGATGCAATAGTTAGTTAGTTAGTTTATTCCTTTCGTGCCAAAGGCGGCAATAGGGCAGGGTTTTAGATCTCCATGTGATACGGTTCTTTGCTAGCAGTTGGAGATCTTGTATGGTTTTACATCCCAATAGTTTACTTTCTTGTTGGATGGTTCTTACTATTTAATAAACTAGAACGGGTAGCCATTTCACATTAATAGAACGATACACATTTAGATAAATCCTCTGTTTCAGAAATACTGGGGTTTTACGATTGAGGATTATTAGGCCTCAGATCAACCGACCATAGCAAGTACGAAGAAAAAAACACATTCCATCTTGAAACCGGAACCCAACATAGATGCAATAAAGTACATCAAATCATAGAACAAATGACACTAATTTTGAAATGCAAACATATCACCATGAACACTAAAAGAGTATTGTTAGCGACAATCTTTCTCCCAACAGTATGAGAGCAATGACAAACCTGGATGCCGGCGTAGGCGATCATGTCTCTCCACAACTGTCTCTCTCTCTCCATAGTGCAGTCAATCAGTTCTAAGGTCGATCTTTTATCGAACCACGATTTCAGACTATCCATCATCTTCTCCTTCTGTCTTTCACAATCTTTCTTTCCCTTTATTTTACCAGTTGTCACCAACTGCTTCAAACCTTCCTCTTTGCTTTATATTCCTGAAGAACATTAACTGTCTGATTCGTATTCTTTTAATACTATTTCTTTCTTGTGCGTGT
Organism: Arion vulgaris; assembly: GCA_020796225.1. Lineage (NCBI taxonomy): Eukaryota > Metazoa > Mollusca > Gastropoda > Stylommatophora > Arionidae > Arion > Arion vulgaris. Next base: position 8,021,606 of record CM036761.1, read on the forward strand.
CTAAAAACCTCATCATTTGTTTCCTTCGCTGTCTATGAGATTTTCACGATCTTCCTGTAAAACCACATCGCTTTGAGTTTCAGCGATTTTATTAATTGTTTATTTATTGTCCATGATCCGTTGCTCCACATAAGTATTAGTTCAATATAGCACCGGAGTACTCACTTTTTTCCGCAGTGTCGTTGGTAGTGATAACAAACGATATATATTTATATTACTTTAATTTACTAATTTCCATATAAAATGTGAAATGCGATGCTTACGAAAAGTTACCAACAACACCAGAAAAGACAGAGTCACCAACATCAGCATAATAAAGAAAGTTTGGACAGAACATTGCTTGAACTACATTGAGTAACAAAGAATTAATTGGTTCGACCACTTAATAAGAATGCAACCAAACTCCAATGTGTACAGTCTTCTACAACAGAATATCAGGGAAGAAGGTGAGAAGAAGGTGACGGAAAAAAGATTTCTTAGATGGAATAGCAGAATCCTGTCAAAAAGCAAAAATAACAATAACCCAAGCCACTAGAGCAGCGCAAGACAAAAACAGAAAACCGCGACATTGGGCAACAACCGGGTAACAATGTGACGACACTGGCAAAACCGGTAATGTGACGACACTGAGCAACAACCGGGTAACAATGTGACGACACTGAGCAACAACCGGGTAACAATGTGACGACACTGGGCAACAACCGGGTAACAATGTGACGACACTGGGCAACAACCGGGTAATAATGTGACGACACTGAGCAACAACCGGGTAACAATGTGACGACACTGAGCAACAACCGGGTAACAATGTGACGACACTGGGCAACAACCGGGTAACAATGTGACGACACTGGGCAACAACCGGGTAACAATGTGACGACACTGGGCAACAACCGGGTAACAATGTGACGACACTGGGCAACAACCGGGTAATAATGTGACGACACTGGGCAACAACCGGGTAACAATGTGACGACACTGAGCAACAACCGGGTAACAATGTGACGACACTGAGCAACAACCGGGTAATAATGTGACGACACTGAGCAACAACCGGGTAACAATGTGACGACACTGGGCAACAACCGGGTAACAATGTGACGACACTGGGCAACAACCGGGTAACAATGTGACGACACTGGGCAACAACCGGGTAACAATGTGACGACACTGAGCAACAACCGGGTAACAATGTGACGACACTGAGCAACAACCGGGTAACAATGTGACGACACTGGGCAACAACCGGGTAACAATGTGACGACACTGAGCAACAACCGGGTAACAATGTGACGACACTGAGCAACAACCGGGTAACAATGTGACGACACTGAGCAACAACCGGGTAACAATGTGACGACACTGGGCAACAACCGGGTAACAATGTGACGACACTGAGCAACAGACCAGGTGAACAGATGACTGTGACGACACTGAGCAACAACCGGGTAACAATGTGACGACACTGAGCAACAACCGGGTAACAATGTGACGACACTGGGCAACAACCGGGTAACAATGTGACGACACTGAGCAACAACCGGGTAACAATGTGACGACACTGGGCAACAACCGGGTAACAATGTGACGACACTGGGCAACAACCGGGTAACAATGTGACGACACTGAGCAACAACCGGGTAACAATGTGACGACACTGAGCAACAACCGGGTAACAATGTGACGACACTGGGCAACAACCGGGTAACAATGTGACGACACTGGGCAACAACCGGGTAACAATGTGACGACACTGAGCAACAACCGGGTAACAATGTGACGACACTGAGCAACAACCGGGTAACAATGTGACGACACTGAGCAACAACCGGGTAACAATGTGACGACACTGGGCAACAACCGGGTAACAATGTGACGACACTGGGCAACAACCGGGTAACAATGTGACGACACTGAGCAACAACCGGGTAACAATGTGACGACACTGAGCAACAACCGGGTAACAATGTGACGACACTGAGCAACAACCGGGTAACAATGTGACGACAAAAGAAGATAGAAGAAGGGAGTCTATGTGACAAAGAGGTTAAGCCCTTGCGTCCCGAAGGTTGCGGGTTCGTATCCTTCCCCCGTCGTTCTGTTCACGTGTCCATTTTTGCCATAAGACCCCTAGGATTGTTGCCGGAGATACGGCTTTGTGTACTACTCTCGACAGATGGCGTTCTATTTCTCCGGAGAGGGATTAAGTCATATAGGGTAAAACCCGATGCAGGGAAGTCAATCCTTCGACTTTATACCCTTCTTAGAGTTCGGGGTAATGAACGAGCTGATAGACTGGCTGGCTTGGCTACAATATCAGAGGAGCTGCCATGGATCGAAATGACATTCTTCACGCATTGAGTCTTTCCGAACAGAGGTGTTTCAGGGCTGTGAATCCCACTAGCTGACCAGATTGAGAAAGATGGGTGTCAATATTGGTGCAGCCATAAAAGAACGATATATCAAATATGCAAAGAGGTTGATTAATCAACATCGAACTGGCGTGTTGGGCCGCTGGACGTTGTTGGATTGACGGAGATCGGAGCACCTATGGACATGTCCGGAGTGCTATATGATGATAGTCCTCATATAACTGATAACCCGTGTTAGACAGAATAAATCTCCTTATCTCTCTCTCTCTCTCTCCCTCTCTCTTTCTTTCTCTCCTACGATTCACAGCTCGAAGAATCAAACTATGACAGACTATCATATATAATAAACATATTCAATATTTTTGTATTTTGGTTCGCTTGCACTTGAACTATTAATAGAACTTATATGGGGATATATACAACAAATATATCTCAAACTCACTTAACATTGGCCTCTGTTTAATTGAACATGTCTTCAAGGTTTCATCTCGTTGTGGGTATAATTATTAAGTTTAAGAGATAACAAACACGGAGAATATGTTTAGAATTGACTTCTTAAATCTTTCGTTTCACGTGTTGAGTATTTTTAATAAACAGCTTTATCAAAATCAGAAATGCTCTGCCGAAATAGATGCGGGCGACATTTCTTGTAATAATTCAAAGTTTTAGATATTTCAAAATGTTGATGTATATGTGTGTGTTTTTATTTGCTTGTGTAACTAAATGACTTTTTCATCTTATTTTTCTGTTGTTTTACTGCTTATGTTGTAAAGTGTTGATTAGAGGTATGTTTAGTATTCTTGAAGTCGTCAGGTGTGTAACTTTAAACATGAAAGAATGCCCGTCTGCCCAGCGTGTTCGTAGCGCGTTGGACTACGGTGACTATCCCTCTGTGTGTGCGGGTTCAATTCCGCGGGATGGCAGAAAAAGCCACAGATTTCCCAGATTTACGGTGTTCGTGGCACCGAACCGAAGGGTTACGATGTCCATGGCACCGAGCCGAAGAGCTGAAAAGCTCAAGTGCTTCTGGATCGAAAAAAACCAAAAAAAACAACAAAAAAACATGAAAGAACAAAATTGAAGCTTTTGAAATAATGTGTTACAGAAAAGTTCTTACGAGTGGATTCCTAAACTGGATTTTAGGGCCGTTATTAATTTATTGTTATATTCTATATGTAGTGTGTTGTGAAAGAAGTGAAATTCTTCACTTCTGTTGTATCGTTTGCTTGATAAAGACCTTTTGGTCGAAACGTTGCTGTGTATTGTTTTTTTTTATATATAAAACTACAGTATTTTGTTTTTACGTGTTTCATAGTTTTACTGCAGTCTTCTCTTATATCGAGAAAAGTTCTTAGAACATAAATAATAATTCCTCTCGTACCGTTATACGTTACATAGGGCCTGCAAGTAATTGCTCCATACCGCTCTATCCTGGGCAACTCGCTCAATCTCCTCCATGGAACTGACCGATATTTCCTGCCTCTCTCAGCAAAGTTTGCTTCAGGGTCTCCTTAGGTCGACCTCTCTTTCTTGAACCCTTTGCATCCCACTTCAATGCCTGCTTTGATATTCTTTGATCATTTCTCCTCAAGGTGTGCCAACATATCTCCATCTTCTCTTTCTTATAACAGTTGTCACTAGTGGTTGACCAGACATGTCTCTGATTTAATCACTTCTCCTGAATTCGTTCCATTTTATATTCATTATTTTTGCAGACATCTATTTTCAAATGCATTCAACTTGCTTTCTATATCTTTAGTCATTTTCCAACTCTCGCTGGCACATGTTAGGATTGATACAACATTTGAATTGAAAATTCGTAATTTAGTTTTAATACTATATAACTTACAGTTCCATATTTTATCTTAGAACATACTAGACAGAAAAAGATTTAAAAAAACAAAGACATCCTACAAGACCTGCATATCGAGGAGCATTGGCTCATAAATTACATCATGTCCAGGAAGATGAAATATTTTGGCCACGTTAAGCGTCACATTGGTTTGGGGAGATCGTTAATGGAAGGCATGGTTTCTAAAGTATGAGGTAGGGGACGATCAAGATGAAGGTGACAGAAGAACATCAAAGAAACCTTGAACATGACGTTGAAGGAGACGGGAGAACTTACTAGAGACAGAGTTGTTCATCTGTAATAAAAGTGACGATCCGAAACGGACATTCTACTTGATGAGTAATACTACATTCGGAACGTAAAATATTCGTTGTGTAAAATACTACATTTGTAAATTCAGTTGTGTAACAATACTATATTATTCAGTTGTCTAGCAATACTGCAGTTATCTTCTCCTTTTTCATTGCGTTCGTTCTTTACGACCAATTTTAATCCCTCTTTGTGATATGTTTGATCTTTGCAAAGAACGTGTAAACGTTGCACATTGGTTTGGTAGGCCCCTAAACGCATGACTTCTACACGTTTAGGACATGTGCATCCGATTTCAGCCAAACCTCCTTAGTCGCCTCTTACGACATGTGTGACAGGTAACAGGTTTACACCTAAATTTGGCCCCAGTAACCACTCGGCGACTACAGTTATAAATTCGCTTGTGTAACAAAGCTACATTCATAACATTATATGTACAACTAAACGCTAAACGATATTGCTAAATTCTGTAAGGAAGAAACTATTCTGGAAATAGAGTGCATGTCTAGAACTTAATGAGTATTTCCAACTCTTTGACTGAACGTTGCTATTTACAGAACAGTTCTTGACCGAATCTGTACCAGTTTCTGATTGCTGTTACCAACAAAGTTATGGAAGATAACAGGTGAGAAACAAGTTACAACTTTTTTCATCAATGAATAATTGTTATAATAATATAATAATTACTCTCGTACCGTTATACATTACATAGGGTCTGCAAGTAATTTGTCCATACCGCTCTATCCTGGGCAACTCGCTCAATCTCCTCCATGGAACTGAGACCGATACTTCCTGCCTCTCTCAGCAAAGTTTCGTTTCAGGGTCTCCTTAGGTCGACCTCTCTTTCTTGAATCCTTTGCATCCCACTTCAATGCCTGCTTTGATATTCATTGATCCTTCCTTCCTTTTCGTTCAGTCTTCACTGCCCAATTTGATCATTCTTATTGTGATGTATAATTGGTCCACTGGCAAGAACGCAGTGATCTACGTCGGGACGATTGTGCGCCCATGGTGACTAGGCCCGCCCGTCCGATTTCAGCCAGCTTTTGATTTACTAGGGTGAACTTTCCCTAGGGTACGATCCTTTCGGCCGACTAGTTCGGCCCGGATCTACGCCTTTTCGATCAACTTTGCCGTATATTTGGGCTTTGTGATCTACGCCAGGACAGTGAGTTACGCTGTTTGCCCGTTCTGACTGATAAATATTTCTCGGGGCTTGTCAGCTTGTCCTCGGACGGCGTCTTACTCGTATAAAACATCGTGTAAAGTATCGGCCTTCGCCAATGTTCGGACCCGGTCTTCCTGTCTGATCCGTACATTGTCGGCCTTGCTTTACCGTACATTTTTGAGTTTGATCCGGAGAAGGAACATTCTCAGCCTTTTCTAGACGCGCGTTCGTACGTGGCAATTTGCAATTAACCTCGAAAGGCACCGGCATGGGGCCTAGTACAAACAATGTAGTGGGTCGTTTCAGTCGGCGCTATCAACGCAACTGAGGATTTTGCGCTCGCCACCATCACCCGCTCCAGTTATTCCGGGGATGTTAGTTACGACTGCAATCGAACCTTGCCCGGTTGCCCCAAGGCTGGCAGTTCCTTTTGGTATCACCAACCTCAGTTCTTCCGGGGATGTTAATTTTTATCGCACAGTACTTTGCACGGTTTTCCCAGGGCGGGTAGTTTCGTTATGCACTAAAACGCAACTTGTTCTTTTACGCTCGGCAAACCTTGCCCAGTACATGTATCTGCAACAGGCCACCGATGCGGAGTCAGCTGCAATCTTCTCTCGTACCAACACGAGGGTAGACTTTTATTCGTTACGGTCCTGTTTTATTTATTCTTGCCGACGGGCTGGCAATGTTTGCCCCCTCCCCAGGGCTTCGAGCTTTGCCCTACGTGGGCACACGTTTCGTCACCGGATGCACCTCTCATCCATGTCAGAGACGTTTCGTTGCTGTTTCTTTACGTTCAGGAACTTGGGCAATATCTTGTTGGACATCGGTCAGGAGATTTGTGCATTTTGTTAGTATGGATCTGTATTGCTTTCCGTACTTGCACTGCTACCACTACCAGTAGTTCTCCCCGATCCCTGCCCTTCTTAGCCAGACCGGAACCAGAGTCTGTTTCCAGGGTCACCGCGTGGAGGTTGGGGGCAGGGTCTTGGTTAGCGCGCGCCCTCGCTAACCCTGGCTCATGTTACCACCATGACCTCATGAGCCTTTGACCCCATTCATTGATCATTTCTCCTCAAGGTGTGTCCAACATATCTCCATCTCTCTTTCTTATAACAGTTGTCACTAGTGGTTGACCAGACATTTCTCTGATTTCATCACTTCTCCTGAATAATTGTTATACCTACTATTTATTTAATTTGATATTGGTGTTTACGACACGGTTATAATCGGAGGAAGAGAAAAACCTAAACTAAGATATGCTGACAATACAGTGTTACTGTCAACATCACGAATTGAGAATTAATTATGGAAGTGCAAGAAAAAAGTGAAAAACAAAATGAATATCTCAATATGGCAAAAGCAAAAATAAGAATAACGTATAAAACGAACATGACAACAAATATTTTTGTCAACGGAGAGAAACTAGGAAATGTGAACAGTTGTGAACATCTCGGTTCACTGCTAACAAAAGATGGTAATGGAGTGAAGAAATTTTAAAAAATGTCGCCATTACAAAAACTTAAGGAACTAAAAAAGTATAGAATGAAACTGATAGAAAAACAATAAAAGACTAAGGTTTAAGTTAATTATATCCTTTAAGGACTTTGAATCAACAGCATTTAAGTTGGCATTTCTTTGAAAACGCGTACTATAGTTAAATAAAACAGTGACAATAAGAACGTTTCGCCAAGGCCCTTTTTCACAACGACCACAGAGTTACGTCTGCGTCTTCCTTTGTGATTTTTCTAGGCATTATTACGCTCAGTAGTTTGCCATTGCTTTCTGAATGGGTGGTGCCATCGTTCTTTTGTAAAAATCCACGCGAAACAATTTGCAATCAAAATGTCCGCAGCGTGATTCGAACTCAGAACGTCGGGGTTAATAGACCGAGTCACTATCCCCTAAGCTCCAGACGCCACACTAAGGATACCCTAGGATTGTTGCGGAGTTACAGAGTTCGTGATGTGTGCTGAGGCCAATAGTGTCATGATATCTTCCGTTATCTCTTGTAGCCTTCTAGTTCTCTCTCATATACCGCTAATCTATGCTTCCAAATTTCTTCTACGTGTATTCTTTAACTCTGTCTTTCTTTGTCTTGTATGTTCCAGGAAAGGGTCTTTCTTGTTGTATTCCTCTCTTGTTTTCTCAATGTATGTCTTATTCAGCACAAGCGTCCTATATTTACATCTTGTTTCACTGGCCACTCGTGTGTTGCTGGGGCTCGCAAGGGAGCAAGAATAGTAACACTGCGACTTACAAGGCATGTCGTAAGAGGTAACTAAGGTAGGGGCCTATGGAAGCTAACCTAGTAAATAAAAAGCGTCGCAGAAATCGGATGGGCTGCCTACTTGTAGGCGCGTAACTGGCACAACGTACAATCGATCTTAGGCTCGGATCACATACAAATCACAAAGAGGGGTTAACAAGTTGTCGATATGGAGTGTTGGAAGAAGAGGAAGAAGAAGACTAATAGTTAAACAACAGATGATCAACAGTATTTTCATGCCTACTTTGTGCTACCAGAGCCAAACATGGACAATGAGCAAAGCACAGTCGCAAAAAATAGCTACACATGAAATGCGATGCACACGAAAAGTTACCTACAACGCCTTAAATGACAGTCACCAACATCATCATAAGAAAGAAAGTTGGGACAGAACCTTGCTTGAATTAGATTGAGAAACAAAGAATGAAGTGGTTCGACAATTTAATAAGAATGCATTCAACCTCCACATCAGTGGCGGCTCGTCATTAAGGGCCAGTGGGGCCTACCCTACCAAAAATAAGATGTAACATGTATTTATTATTTTATACATTAAAATATATCCTAACCGAAACCATGATTTTCCGAAAATTTCTGTTTGGCCCTACCAACAAAAATGATCACGATCCGCCACTGCTCCACAGTATACAGTCTTCTGCAACAGAACATCAGGAAAGAAAGCGAGAAGAAGACCAAGAAAGAGTAGTTAGATGACATAGCAGAATACTGTCAAAACCAAAATTAACAATCACCCAAGTCACTAGAGCAGTTTCAGTTTGGAATATCTTCATTGCACTCCGGACATGCCCATAGGTGCCCCGATCTCCTTCACAATATCTCCAACAGCGTCCAGCGACTGACCGTACCAGTTCTATTTTGATTGATGAGTCGACTCGTATACCTGTTGTACCGTTCTTTTCTTGCCACACCAATCTTCAAACCCAGTTCTCGCAATCTAGTAGTTGACGTGGATTGGTTTAGATGAAGGTCTTCTCTGCGGCCACGCTCTATGAGGGCGTTCACGATGTCAGCTCTGTCCATTCGCTAACCCTCTGATATAGCGGCAGAGCCAGCCAGTCTGTCTGCTCTCTCATTGCCAACGACACCCATGTGGTCACTAGCGCAGCTCAAGACAAAAACAAAAAACCCAACACTAGACAACAACACGGTAACAGTGTGACGGCAAATGAAGAAATACAAGGTGTTCAAGATTAAAACAGCCCCATTGACAAATCGAAAGTTGCCAGATAATCTATCGCGTTATGTTTATGTACTATTTAAACCGGTTCTGACTAGCTCGTTTTACGTCACATTTGTTCATCGCCCCTTCCCGCACTACAATTACATACCGTCACATAACCTTGACCTATCAGTTAACGACACTTCTCATTGTCATACATATATGCCAATTGACTCCATTCACTGACTGCTATTACTTGAACACCCTGTATAATAATTTAAAATTATGTTTATGTTTGTCCTAGTTTGACGTGGATCTGCTGTCATATGCTACTTACCATCAACTTGTTGTTGGGGCTTCCAACAGCGTTGTCTATGATCAACTTTTATAGAGAGAAGAATGCTGCCACTGGAGGCAGTGCGTTTGGAAAAATTTGTTACGACTTCACCGAGTACTCACCGAGTTGTGGATGGAATACTATTATTAAATCTCCTGTACCTTTGACTTCAGTTACGGTAAGTACAATTGAATATCATTGGCCATAAATTGGAAAATGTTGGTATAATTTTGATTGCCTGTGTGTTGACGTGGCTCGCAAGGGCAAAGAATAGTAACACTGCGACCTACAATGCATGTCGTAAGAGGCGACTGAGGTAGAGACCTAGGGAAGCTACGCAAGTAAATAAAAAGCGTCGCAGAAATCGGATGGGCTGGCCTTCTTGTATGCGTATAACTGGCACAACGTACAATCGCTCTTAGGCTCGGATCACATACAAATCACAAAAGTAGTTAACAAGTGGTCGATATGGAGCGGAGCGAAGAAGAGGAAGGTAGTTTTGATTACTTCTGAAGTTAGCGAAGACACTGCATGGCGAGGAACACCAGTCAAACGGTAAAGTTAAACGTGAAAGGCTTTCACGTAAAAATCGGGCAGAAGCATCATAACTGGCGCCATGGCTAATGCCCGAACTTAAAGCGGTCGAACGCAAAAGAAGAAGATCGTTTTGATTTGAATGATGATAGGACCATCATCATTGCACTTTGGTGAGTAACCATGTGTGTTCTGATCTCATTCATACACAGGAAGATCTCAGCGGTAGTGCACGAACCCTGTAGCATCGGCGAGTGTCCCTGATGTCATTTAAAAGATGGTGAAATATAAAAAATAAACTTTCTAAATGAATTTTGATCGGGCAACGGCTTTCCAGCCTGCTTATCTCGATGTTGAACTGTCAATGGCTCTTTTACGTGCTTAATTTGAACACGGGACCTGGACATGCTGGAGTGCGGGGTAACGAGCGTGCAGACTTTCTTGCAAACAATGCCCCGACTCAAACGGGCAGAAGTATGGACAGAGCCGATATCATTAATGCTGTACGCTTTCATCAATTATGTGATATGGGCAAGTCTCAGACACTGGACCGAGTTCGAGAATAAGACGTTAAGTTTGGACATGCCAGACAGTGTCGTCTTCGTGGTAGAGAGAAGATATAGTAAACAACTTCTCATGGGTACGGTGAACAAATGGACTTTGGGGTGGCTGCTGCAGCGGAGGACAGATCACGAATGGGAATGCCCAATGTGCCATGACATCGATCGCATAACATAACATGATACTAGGCAGACGAAGGAGAGGAAGACCAAGGAGAAGATGGTTGTGAAATGACATAGAGTAGTTGAGTATGACTGCGACAAATGAAAGACACCTCAAACAGGACAGAGAGATATGTATAGCTGCTTTCATTGAAACCAAGTTCCAACAGGGACAAACTACATGATGATGATGTACAATTGATTGAATCAATCAATCAATCAATGAAATCAATGAATTATTCGGTAGGTACAGTTGTATAGCGTATTAGATCAAAGGTAACTATTATGCAATATTCAATTGTTTAAAATCAATTTCATGAAATGTACTGCTAGAAATTGTGATCGTGATGTGCTGGCAGCGTTTCTAGTCATAGGCAGAATATTGATTGATTGATTGATTTATTGATTGATTGATTGATAGGACCATCATAATTGCACTTCAGTGAGTAGCCATGTGTGCTCCGATCTCTTTTTTTAAAGCCTAGGAAGATCCCGGCTGCAGTACACGAACTCCGTAGCCCCGGCGAGTGTCCCAGATGTAATTTTGAAAATGTTGAAGATATATTTTTGTAAGAAAGAGTATTTTTGTTCTTCTCGAACTGCCAATGGTTCTTTTACGTGCTCAAATTGAACACGGTTCCTACGTTTTATCGTCCTCTCAAATAGGACTAGGAATTTGATCTCCTCTACACTGAGATCTAGAGCCGCGATAACGTAGTTGTTAGTGAACTCGCTTCTCAAGGCTGGTGGTCTGGGTTCAACTTCCGCAGTGCGCGTGGAATTTTCCCGACCACGACGGCTCTCAGGTCGACCCAGCCTCAACTGGGTACCAGACATGCTCTGGAAAAGTAAAGGCGGCCGGCGTGATGCTGACCACATCACCCATCGTGTGCCGACGGTCAATGAAAAATACAGGCCTAACACTGTATTGCTCTATATACCACGAGGTATGAAAGGGTTCCTTTACTTTTTACTTTTTTTTTACACTGAGATCAGGAATCTGTCTCCACGAATGAACGAACTTTGGGACCTTTGGCACAAGAGACGAGTACCTAACATCTACGCTACAGAGACCCCCCGAAGCAGAATGTGTGCGGACGGAAATGTAGAGGGAAGATGACAATCGGGGATGGTATGTGGGCAGGTCAGGAGGGGGCGGCGTCCTTTAAGACGTAGTGAATAATATAACAAGGGGCTCTACGGTTCAGGAAATAAAACAGAAGTGGAATCTAAGATGCAATGAATAATATAACAAGTGGCTCTAAGATGCAGTGAATAATATAACAAGTGGCTTTAAGATGCAGGGAATAATATAACAGGGACCCTAAGATGAAGTGAATATTTTAACATGGGTCCCAAGTTGCAGTGAATTATATAACAAGGACTCCAAGTTGCAGTGAATTATATAACAAGGTGCACCAAGACGCAGTGAATTATATAACAAGGTCCCCAAGTTGCAGTGAATTATATAACAAGGACCCCAAGTTTCAGTGAATTATATAACAAGGGCTCCAAGTTGCAGTGAATTATATAACAAGGTGCACCAAGACGCAGTGAATTATATAACAAGGACCCCAAGTTGCAGTGAATTATATAACAAAGGCCCCAAGTTGCAGTGAATTATATAACAAGGTGCACCAAGACGCAGTGAACGTCTTATAGTCCTTGATAAGGGTCTATATGCCGGAGATGTTTCTCTCCATCTTACCATAGTATAATTGCATATCATTATATTGTATTACTTTCAACAGACATTTGACCAAACTAAATTCAAAATATTTGTTCTCTCTTCATTTTCTCTTCTTCTTCTTCAACCTTGCCCCTAGGGAAGCATAGGTCCGGAACCAAGGCCTTCCAAGCCCGTCTATTCATTTGTAATTGTTTTTTAAAATTCGTCACACCTGTTGTTCGTTTGCTTGATAAAGGCCTTGTTGGTCGAAACGTTGCTGTATATTGTCATTGTTTTTGTAATTTGTAAAACTACAGTACTTTGTGATTACGTGTTTCGTCTATCCAAGGACATCTTTTCCAGATATCTTCATTCTTTCCCCGTTTTCTTTGCATTCCATCTCTAACTCCCATCTCCATGTGTTCCTGGGTCTTTCCTTACCTCTATTAACCTAGGGGTTCAATCGAAGAGCCTGTCTCCTAACGCTATCATCTCTCCATCTTACCATAGCCTAATTGCAGGGTTCCATCGAAGAGCCTGTCTCCTAACGCTATCATCTCTCCATCTTACCATAGCATAATTGCAGGGTTCCATCGAAGAGCCTGTCTCCTAACGCTATCATCTCTCCATCTTACCATAGCATAATTGCATGATTCCATCGAAGAGCCTGTCTCCTAACGCTATCATCTCTCCATCTTACCATAGCATAATTGCAGGATTCCATCGAAGAGCCTGTCTCCTAACGCTATCATCTCTCCATCTTACCATAGCCTAATTGCAGGATTCCATCGAAGAGCCTGTCTCCTAACGCTATCATCTCTCCATCTTACCATAGCCTAATTGCAGGATTCCATCGAAGAGCCTGTCTCCTAACGCTATCATCTCTCCATCTTACCATAGCCTAATTGCATGATTCCATCGAAGAGCCTGTCTCCTAACGCTATCATCTCTCCATCTTACCATAGCATAATTGCATGATTCCATCGAAGAGCCTGTCTCCTAACGCTATCATCTCTCCATCTTACCATAGCCTAATTGCAGGATTCCATCGAAGAGCCTGTCTCCTAACGCTATCATCTCTCCATCTTACCATAGCCTAATTGCAGGATTCCATCGAAGAGCCTGTCTCCTAACGCTATCATCTCTCCATCTTACCATAGCATAATTGCATGATTCCATCGAAGAGCCTGTCTCCTAACGCTATCATCTCTCCATCTTACCATAGCATAATTGCATGATATTATATTGTATTACTTTCAACAGACATTTGATCAAACAACAGTCAAAAGGGATGACTACACGTTTGTCACATCAAATAATCAATGGAATTCAGCCAAAGCTAAAATGGCAAACTGCAGTGATGTTAATTTCCAGGGCAATTTTGGGTGAGACGAAGAAATTTAGCAGTGTTATCCAACCACCCGTGTGTTTGCCGGTGCTCTCAAGAGAGCACAGAATAGTAACACTAAGATTTATTAGGCATGTCGTAAGAGGTGACTGAGGTAGGGGCCTATGGAAGCTATCCTAGTAAATAAAAAGGGTCGCAGAAATCGGATGCGCTGGCCTACTTGTAGGCGTGTAGCTGAAACAACGTACATTCGCTTTTAGGCTCGGATCACATACACATCACAATGAGTGGTTAAGAAGCGGTCGATATTTAGCGTACGAAGGAGAATAAGTGCTGTCCAACGTTTTTAATATATTGACGGCACAGCTTCTTCTTCTTCTTCTGCGATCAACTTTTGCTATGCACTACTCGGTATGTCATAAACAGGGCGGTGCGCTTGAGGTCTTCACCGGTTCCCATAGTTTGTCTTGTAGTGTTGTTTCTGTTGGCCAGATCTCCAATCTCTCACTACTCAGACTAGGCAGTCTTGCAGGATGTGCTCTTTGGTGCTCCACAGGTGCAGGCTGCCGAGTCCCTGAGACCCATTACGTGTAGGTGTGCTCTGAGACTGCAGTGACCCGTTCTAAGTCTGAAGACTGTGGTCTGTGCTTTTCTGTTTAGTGTATTTATACTGTCGTGCTCTAGGTTGTATCCTCCATTTGTTTTCTCCAGATCATTTTCCTGGATTGTTTCAGGAGAGTCTTTGCTTCTGTAAAACTTTGTGTTGGGTGGTGTTGTGTTAGGCTCCCCAGCGGCGACATCTAACTGATGGTTGTGTAGACGCGGACGATGTGTGATGATTGCAATCTTCTTCTTGCTTAAATCCATCGACGAATAAGTTAGTTAGTTCATTTCGTGCCAAAGGCGGCACATAGGGCAGAGGTTTTAGATCTCCATGTGATGCGGTTAGTTGCTAGCAGTTGGAGATCTTGTATGGTTTTACATCCCAATAGTTTACTTTCCAGTAGCATTGTTCTTCGTAGAGTGGTCTTAGGTCTTCCACGTTTTCTTTTCCCAACTGGTGACCACATAAGGACTTATTGATTTAGTCTCTTTTCGTCTGATCTAAGAACATGTCCTAAATAATTCCAGTTTCGTTTCCTTATAATATTTGATATGAATATTTGCTGTGTTCTATTTCTCACTGTGTTGTTCGAAACGACATTTTACTTTTAGTAATTTTAAGACATTTATTGAAGAACAAGGAATCAACACATTTCTTAAAACTTGAAGACAGTCCTAAGCAAGCAAATTTAATAATTCCAGGTCTTTCCCGCCTCTTCTCTTTCTCTGTCTACAGTTCGTCTCCATGTCTCTCTCGCCTCCTGGATCCCATCTCAAAGTCACATGTTGGTGTTTTGTCTACTGCATTCTCAATGTATGTCCCACAAATTTAAATTTCCTCCTTTTTATTACCTCATTGATATTGTTGATTCTTGTGCGCCGGGTGATCTCAGTATTTGAGATTCTCTGGTCCCAGCGAATTCTGGGAATTTTTCTAAGACATTCTCCCTCATGCCGCTTATGCTACTGTCTGTTTTAGTACTTGTTTTCCATGTCTCAGATCTATACAGTAAGACTGAGTACACATTTGATTTGTACATATTGATACATATGACGATTACAATGTATGAAAATCGTAACATATCCTTCACAGGATGTATCCATCAACCACACTACGATTGCAACACTAGTACTTTTTTTTTCCCCCGATCCAGAAGCACTGAGCTTTTCAGCTCTTCGGCTTGGTGCCATGGACATCGTAACCCTTCGGTTCGGTGTCACAAACACACTAAATCTGGAATCTGTGGCTTTCACCAGCCCGCGGAATTGTACCCGACACACAGAGGATAGTCACCCGTAGTCCAACGCGCTACGAACACGCTGGACAGACGGGCCAACACTAGTACTAATAATAAAAATAGTACGTAAAATTACAATATTAGAGGACCGGGCCCCAGGACGCAGAGGCAGACCAAGAAGAAGATGGCTACAAGATATTAAAGAAACCATGAATATGACCATCAGCGAAGTGGATGAACTGGCTAGAGACAGAGTGAATTTCAGATGTGCTGCAAAAAGAGCAACATCCTATAAAGGATACGCACCTTGATGATGATGTAATATTAGTATCGTTAACTCTTAGTACACCAGAGCAAAAGCCATTATAGAGTAAAAATGCCACTTAGTGTGGCTCCTGGTCCACAAGGAGTTAAGAAGTCGACGTGTAACGTCTGATCGAATGGATTAGAACGCGGATCCCATGCTGGAGACCAGGGTTCAATCTGGTAACATGCGGATGAATCTATACACAGTCACCTCTTACGACATACATAACGTGTAGTTCGCTCTGCATCTATCCTTTTTTTTAAAATTGTGCCCTTACCTGGGTCGACTCATTTACGTTGAACATATAAAACTCAGAGCGCCCTTATTCTTTTGAATAAGAGCTACTCAGAATCTGTTTCAATGTGTTAAGGTAATGCCTATTGGCTCTGTGAAGGCTCTCACCCTTGGTTGCTATCAGTGAGCAGTATACTCTAATTAACCGTCAAAAAGGGCCCAGAGTGGGTCCTGGTAACGCACGGCTGACTTTCTACATAGTTACTAGTAACAAGACATGTTCCAGAGTATGACTAGAATATTCTAAACCACGTAATTACAAAGTACTGTAGTTTTACAAATTACAAAAACAATGACAAAATACAGCAACGTTTCCGACCAACAAGGCCTTTATCAAGCAAACGAACAAACAGGGTGACAAATTAAAATGAAACACAAATGGACGACCAAATACAAACGTATCTGATACGTTTGTATTTGGTCGTCCATTGATGTTTCTTATTGTCCTCTATTTGTTCGTTTGCTGATAAAACTGTTGTGAAGCATGTTTGTCATTATTTTATTTTAAAACACAATACTATGTACATGTTTTACAATCAAATAGTTTTACTGCAGTTCCATATATATATACTGAATATTTAGAATATTCTAGAATGTTTGTCTAACAAGATCGTCAAATAACTTGTCCTGAGCAGAACTTTGCCACACTAACATACCTTCAGAATATCTCTCGTCTCATATACCTCTGCCTCCCCATGAGGCCATTACCTTGTAGTGGTGGGAGGCTTGCATTATCAATGATACAGTGAGCTATGAGGCGGGAACATGTTCCCGGAAGGTTACAAGCCGGAAGGTCACTGAAGGGGACAGACGAAGCATGGTCTCCTGGTCCTCCAGGTTGGGGTTGGGCTTGGGACTAACAATCCCATCCTTTAAAAAAATTAAAGTTACAGAAACAACAACAAACCTACAACCTATCTACAGGCATGAAGAGCTGCAGAGTCATTGACTCACATGACTGGAAGTGGTGAAAGCCGAAGGAAGCTACTTTCATGAGGACGAGTCTGAATGCAAAACCAAGACCAGAATTGGATGCTGGAATGTAAGAACAATGTACAGAAACTGGAAAACTATCTAAATAACAGCAGAAATGAGAAGATATAATCAACATATCTAGGGGTTAGCGAGAGCGAATGGACAGGAAATGGAAGAGTACACCACTGCAACAGGTGAAACAGTCCCTTTTTCTGGACGAGACGATGACCTACACCATGAAGGAGTAGCAGTAATCCTAAGAAGGGCGTGGAAAAGTGTCTGTTAGAATGGAAACCTATCAGCAGCGCTTGATTAAGATCAGACTAAAGGAACATACAAACATCACAATCCTACAATGCTATCCCAACTAATGATAGCGAAGATACAAAAGACTCTACTACAGAACCTCAAGCAGAATTAGACAAGTCACCATCCCATGATGTTATCATTGGTATGGGAGATCTAAATGCGAAGGTCGGACAAGACAACACGCATAGTTATAGAACTATGGGAAAATATGGATGTGGTATGATGAACGAAATGGGAACGTTTAGTAAACTTGCAGCATGAACAATCTCGTTATAGGAGGAACCCTATTTCAACATTTAGATATCCACAAATTAACATGGTATTCCCTAATGGCAGAGATAAAAACCAAATAGACCATATATGTCAATGGACCCTGGAGACGCTCGCTGCTAGATGTTGTAGTCAAAGAGGTGCAGATGTTGGTAGTGACCACCACCTAGTCACAGCTTATGTCAAACTTAAACTAAGAAAAACAGGACAACAGAAAAACCTCCAAAAGAGGTTCGTGTGGATAGAACTAAAGACACGGAAGTAAGGATAAGTTTATAATGCAGATAAAGAACAGATTCAAGCCTAAAGTAATGAAACTGGATGAGCTGACACATAGATAGAACATGAGGACAACATAGCATCTATATATAGCAAGAGCAGTGAAACATGTCTAGGGTACCGCACAAAGAAAAGAAAAGAATGGATAACACCAACAACATGGAAATAATAGACAGCCGAAGAATATTAAAAAAGAAATTATTAGAAGCAAAGTCCGAAAGACTGAAAGCAAGATACCAAGAACAGTACAAAGCGCAAGTAAAGAAATCAAACGGGCTGTGAGAGCCGACAAAGAATGTATGTTGAAGACCTGGCAGTACAGGCAGAAGAAGCAGCAAAAAGTGTGATCAGGGAACAGTGTACAAAATTACAAAGCTAATAGGCGAGAAGCATTACAGAAGATCAAATACTCTCATAAAGGATAAGAATGGAATACTATTGACAGCAGGAAAAGGAACAAAATACGATGGACAGAGCATTTTAAAGAATTGCTAAACAGACCACCTCCAACGGTAGTAGCAGACATACCAGAACCAACAGAGGAGTTAGAAATTGGCATTGAAACACCCAGCCAGGATGAGATCATTACACAATTAAATCTCTTAAGAATAACAAGGCACCAGAGATGATAACAAACGAGAACTATTCAAAATAGACCCAGAACTTGCAGCTAATATGTGCAGCCCTTGTTTACTACTATTTGGAATGCCCAAATAATACCTGATGCATGGAACAGAGGAGTCATCATCAAGATACCCAAAGGCTCCTTGCCGATTGTAATAATTGGCGTGGAATAACCTCTTTCTGTCCCAAGTAAAATCTTAAGCAAAATCATCGTACAACGTATTACTGACGCTGTGGATAGAAACTGAGAAAGGAACAAGCAGGATTTCCGAGAGGACGGCTGTATGGCCAAATATTTGCTCTTAAAAATATCATAGAACAATGCACAGAATGGCAAAGCAAACTCTATATCAACTTTGTAGATTTTGAAAAAGGCTTTTGATAGCATACCGAGAAGTCTATGGCGTATCTTAAGATGGTATAGGAATCCACTGTGTTTTATAAATATTATAAAAGCTGCTACAGCAAGTTTGCATGCAGTGTTGAAACTTTAGAACTAAAGTTTGAAGTAAAAACAGGCGTGCGACAAGGATGTGTTATGTCAGCCTATTATTCAACACTGTCATAGATTGGGTGATGCGTAAAACAACGGAAGATAAGGCAAAGAGGTATTAGATGGACGCTCCACATCACGCTGGAAGACCTGATTTTGCAGATGACATTGCACTCCTATCTCATACACATAGAGATATCCAGGAAAAGACCTGCCGCCTTAACCAATATAGTGAGATGGTTGGGCTGAAAATAAATCAGAAGAAAACTGAAATAATGACTCTGAACATGCAACCAGCACCAGTCAAACTAGAAGTAAAAACCCCCCGAGATACAACCCTTTCCACTACCTTGGAAGTGTTATTAGCAATGAAGGAGGCGCTGGATCTGACATTAAAACAGACTGAGTAAAGCACGAAGTACATTCCTGACCCTTCAGACCGCCTGGAAATCTACCCAATACAGCATCAGAACCAAGACTAGTATCTATAACAGCTGTGTCTGTCAGACTTTCTGTACGGATCGGAATGCTGGAGAATGACAGAACAGGATATGTCCAGACTCTCGCCTTTCAGCACAACTTGTCTGCGAAAAATCTTACGCGTGTACTGGCCGACTACTATCTCGAATCAAGAATTGCTTGCACGATGCCAACAAAAGAATATGGACTATCGTCCGAACGACACGCTGGAGATGGATTGGACATGTGATGCGCATGGAGACTGGCTCCGACACAAACTGCACTGAGATGGACTCCAGAGGGTAGGCGAAAGCGTGGAAGACCCAAGACGACTTGGAGAACGATAGAGCAAGAGCTGAAGGAAATGAATCATAGTTGGAACACAATACAGAGGAAGGCCATGAACAGGGAAGAATGGTGTACGTTTGTTGCTGCCTAAACGCCAGAGCGTAACAGGCTAAAGAGGATATACCTCTGCAGCCTTCCTACTCAAACCATCAGTTACATCATGAATCCTTTTTATCCACGATCTTCATCTAATCCTCTTTTCCGGAATACATCCTTTCATGATGGTCTTTCCCAACCCTTCATGTCTCTTTCATCATCAAGGTGCGTATCCTTTATAGGATGTTGCTCTCTTTGCAGCATCTGAAATTCACTCTGTCTCTAGCCAGTTCACTCACTTCGCCGATGGTCATATTCATGGTTTCTTTAATATCTTGTAGCCATCTTCTTCTTGGTCTGCCTCTGCGTCCTGGGACCCTGCCTTCTAGTATCATGTCTCTTTATATGTTAAAAAATACTTCAATTTTCTCATTTTTTAATATGGAATCAGTGTTTTCTTTGATTTTGAGTTCTTTCTGGATATATCTATTTGTTTTCTTCTCTGTCCATGATATACTGTGAACTCTTCTGTAACACTTATACACATATACACTTATACACTTAAGCACATATACCCGTGTGTTGCCGGAGCCCGCAAGGGAAGTAAAGAATAGTAACACTGTGACCTATAAGGCATGTCGTAAGAGGCGACTGAGGTATGAGCCTTCAGAAGCTACCTAGTATATAAAAGCGTCGCAGAAAATGGATTGATTGATTGATTGAATGATGGATTAATTGATTAATTAATTGATTGATATGACAATCATTAATGCACTTCGGGGTAACAAGTGTGATCCGATCTATTTCTTACACAGAAATATCTCAGCTGCAGTGCACGAGTTCCGTAGCACTGGCGTGGGTCACCAATGTAATTTTCAAGATGGTAAAGTTATTTTTGAAGGAATTTTATTTTTTATTTTTTCTAATCGATTTTGTCGGGCAGCCTCGATTTGAACTGCCAAGTATTTTCTCCGATCCAGAAGCACTTGAGCTTTCAGCTTTTCGGCTCGGTGCCACGAACACCGTAAATCTGGAGAACCTGTGGCTTTTCCTGCCAGCCCGCAGAATTAAACCCGCACTCACAGAGGGCTTGTCCCCCGTCGTCCAACGCGCTACGAACACGATGGGCAGGCAGGCACTGACAATGGTTCATTTACGTGCTCAAATTGAACATGGGACCTATTTTTCATCCGTTTCTGATAGGACTAGGAACTCGATCTCACCCACACTGAGAACAATTTTCAGATGGCTCCACGAGGGAGCGAATCTGGTACCTTTGAAACGAGAGATGAGAGGCTAGCCTCTACGCACAGATCTCTCAGATCACATTAAAAAAAAATAAAGATTGGTTAACAAGTGGTCGATATGAAGCGTTGGAAGAAAAAGTAGTAGAAGATGAAGAAGAAGAAGAAAAACGCAAATATGTACTATATATCAAATATTTCTTGTTTATAAGTTTCTGTCATCAGCAGGTGCCATGAGAGCCGCGGTAGCGTAGTTGTTAGTGAACTCGCTTCTCAAGGCTGGTGGTCTGGGTTCAGTTCCCGCAGTGCGCGTGGAATTTTTCCCGACCGCGAAGGCTCTCAGGTCGACCCAGCCTCAACTGGGTAACAGACATGCTCTGGGAAAGTAAAGGCGGCCGGCGTGATGCTGACCACATCACCCATCGTGTGCCGACGGTCAATGAAAAATACAGGCCTAACACTGTATTGACTTATATACCACGAGGTATGAAAGGGTTCCTTTACTATCAGCAGGTGCCGTGCCGGCCTATCGTAGACGATCATGGATCTCCACAAATCTTTGAATTTGGTGTTCGCTATCAACTCAGATGTTGACGCTCTACTGTGCCATGAAGTCAGGATATCCAAAATGTTCTCTCTCTGTCTTCCTCTGTCTCGTCTACTCTTGATTTTATCAGTTGTCACAATGTGTTCTAAACCTCCCCTCCTCATCACATGCCCGAAAACTGATGACTACCTCTTTCTTATATTGATGATAAGCTTTCTCTGTGTCTTGATCTCATTCAACACCTCAACATTAGTCATTTTATCAGCCCATGGGATTCTCATCATTCTTCTGTAAAACCACATCTCTGTGGCCCTAAGAAATGTTTCGATCTGTCTGTTCATTGTCCATGACTGGCATCGGTATGTCAGTATTGGTTCTATATAGCACTGAATAACTCGCATTCTGATCGCAATTAACAAGGACTTGTTGCAGACAGTGGCGGCTCGTCATTAAGGGCAAGTGGGCCGGCCCACCAAAAATAATGTATAACGTGTATTTATTCATTTATACATTAAAATATAGCAACCCAAAACCATGATTGATCCGGAAAAATGTCTGGCCCCACCAACAAAAATGATCACGAGCCGCCACTGGTTGCAGATAATGCTTACACTAAATTTATGCACACATTTTGAATGTACTTTTCCCTCAGAAATGTAACCCCACAGCTGTTTATCACGTGGTACTGCATCTGCAACAGCACAACATCCAATCAATGCAAGGTAATACTTCTTCTTCTTCAAGCACTCCATATCAACCCCTTGTTAACCACTCTGTGTGATTTGTATGTGATCCGAGCCTAAGAGCGATTGTATTTTGTGCCAGTTATGCGCCTACTGGTGGCGTCTGTGGCCTAGGGCATAGTGACTCTGTCTATTAACCCCGACGTTCTGAGTTAGAATAACGCTGCAGACAGTTTGGTTGCAAATTGTTTCGCGTGGATTTTACAAAGGACGAAGGCACCACCCGTTCGAAAGCAATGGCAAACTACTGAACGTAATAATGCCTAGAAAAATCACAAACAGCGTTAAAAAGCTGGGGTTGATTCGCAAAGTCCTGTAAATGATATGCAATTAACTTTAACTTTTTATGCGCCTACAAGTAGGACAGCACATCCGATTTCTGCGATGCTTTTTATTTACTAGGGTAGCTTCCCTAGGTCTTATATCAGTCGCCTCTTACAACATGCCTTGTAGGTTGCAGTGGTACTATTCTTTGCTTCCTTGCGGCCCCGGCACCCACGGGCGAAAGTAATACTAAACACAGTAAGACGTTGTACTGAGACCTAAAGAAGGGTTCTCTGTTGCTAAGTGGATAAACCATTGCCTTGTGAGTCGAACGTCGTGTGTTCGAATCCGGTCCGCGTCGTTCTGTTCACGGATGCATTTTTTCCTAGAGACCCCTAGGATTGTTGTCGGAGCTACGTAGTTCGTGCTTGTGTAATACTCTCGGAAGCTGGCGTGCCATTTCTGAGGAGAGGTGAACCGAGCCATATAGGGTAAACCCTGATGCAAGGAAGTCAATCCTTCAGCTTTAAAACTCTTTTTAAAAAGGAAAACTACAGATCTGAGATGGTGAGTCCGAATCAGATTAGATCTGGAGAAAACCGCGGGGACGTTGTGGTGCTTTTAAAAAGAACGAATTGTGCATCATTGTCAATCATTATTAAAGGAGGAAGATGGAGATGGACTGGTCACGTGTATCGTATGATAATATGAGCATTAACTCGGACAGCTCTCTGATGGACAGAAGGTGGGAGAAGAAGGTCTAGACGTTTAAAGAAAATATGGAGAAGAAATGTTGAAAGAAAGTTGGAAGATTGTTGCCTGACATGGGACATAATTAATAGAAAGTTGGAAGATTGTTGCCTGACATGGGACATAATTAGTAGAAAGTTGGAAGATTGTAGCCTGACATGGGAAATAATTAGTAGAAAGTTGGAAGATTGTAGCCTGACATGGGAAATAATTAGTAGAAAGTTGGAAGATTGTAGCCTGACATGGGAAATAATTAGTAGAAAGTTGGAAGATTGTAGCATGACATGGGAAATAATTAGTAGAAAGTTGGAAGATTGTTGCCTGACATGGGAAATAATTAGTAGAAAGTTGGAAGATTGTAGCCTGACATGGGAAATAATTAGTAGAAAGTTGGAAGATTGTAGCCTGACATGGAAAATAATTAGTAGAAAGTTGGAAGATTGTAGCCTGACATGGGAAATAATTAGTAGAAAGTTGGAAGATTGTAGTCTGACATGGGAAATAATTAGTAGAAAGTTGGAAGATTGTAGCCTGGCATGGGAAATAATTAGTAGAAAGTTGGAAGATTGTAGCCTGACATGGGAAATAATTAGTAGAAAGTTGGAAGATTGTAGCCTGACATGGGAAATAATTAGTAGAAAGTTGGAAGATTGTAGTCTGACATGGGAAATAATTAGTAGAAAGGCGGCAGTATGACAACAATGGAAACCTCTTGAGGACGCTTTATATATCAAATCTGACACGAAGAGAATATAGATAGATATATAGATGGATGGATGGATGGATGGATATATAGATAGATAGATAGATAGACAGACAGACAGACAGACAGACAGACAGATAGATAGATAGATAGATAGTAG